>CM056051.1:457888778-459101305 GCA_029574335.1 Rana kukunoris | reverse complement strand
TGCAAACCCTGCTTCTGCCCTCTAATATAGGGACACCAAAATACCCTTCACAACACCTACACACACAAACTAGCAGCACCCCAGCCCAAGGTGCAGTTTTTTTTTTGAATCTGCATGGAAATTAGAAAGTCTTATATGATTTGGTTTTCAATTCACATAATTCTCACACTAGAGCTATGCAATTCCAGAAAAAAAAAGAGAGCAGCTGCATTTCTTTCTCCTGCACTGGACTGTAATGGAACACTGTAAAGCACATTCATAACAAAACACGCACTATACTCGAATGCACCTGAACACACTGGAACACACATGTCCTTATCTAAGGTTAAGAAAAAAAAGATGGGAAAATGCTACACTGGAGATGCTTTATCTAAAACACACCCAAACATACCCTTTAAATGCATCAAAAACACGCATGGGCAAGCCGAAACAGTCATTTCACAATCGAGCTCCCTCTACAGTCATTGGAAGGGGAGCCGGTGAGGGGGGGGGGCGAAGGGAGGGCGAGCTACAAAGGCAAATCAAGTGGAGCTAACCTATCCACTAAGTTGGGTATGGAACTCTGCTTTAAAATGTTACATTAGTTCCTGCCCAAAGACTCGCACTGCCAAATGCTTAACCATAACAGCCGCGATGCTCTAGCTAAGCTGCTGACAAGTAAAACAATGAAATAAATATGAAAGTGATGAGGAGCAGCATTCACTTGTGCGTGTGATATATAATATATATATATATATTATATACAGTGTGTGTTTGTGTGCTGTAAGTGCTGTGTTGTATATATATATAATATAATATAGTATATAAAAAACCTGTATTTGATGAGCTAGCGTATAAGGCGACCTATAGCGTATAAGACAGACCCCCTAATTTTACAGTTAATTTAAAAATGTTTGTTTTAATATTTTTTCTTATGCCTGTAAAACTCACCGTATAAGACGACCCCCGTACCCTAGTTCCGATACTTCATATTTCTTCCCTTCTGGAGCCATATACTTCTTCATTCTTACTGGGACTGGAGCCAATTCACGGCGAGCGCGATGTATTCTCTAAAATGAATACAAAGCCTGCTTGGATTGGCAGAGGTTGTAACATCATCAGCCCCGTGCATCTCTGACTCTCAAAGCCAATCCGAGCAGGCTACTGTATGTAGGCACTGGGATTGGCAGAGGTTTTTACCCCAATCTGAGCAGGGCTCTGTATTCATTTGAATACATCGCTCACCCGGGATTGGCTCAGCGGTATAATACTGTATGTAGCCGAAGCTACATGCGATATTACCGCACATCCAGCAGGCATCCGAGCAGCTGACCCGGTGTATAAGATGACCCCTGCTTTTTGCCCAGTTTTTTAAGTGTAAAAGGTAGTCTTAATACGCCAGCAAATACATATATATATATATATATATATATATATAATATATATATATATATATACACACACACATATATTATATATATATATATATATATATAAAATATATATATATATAAATATAATATATATATCCACACACCAAATATAATAATATATACATATATGTGTGTGAGTGTGTGTATATATATATATAGACTCAGACCATTGCCCCGGGGTATTTATTACAGACTGGGACAGTCCCTGGATTAAGACACTGTCCCTAGACCAAGTCTGTCCCCAGTTTTGTCCCCATTGGCTTTGAACAGGGGCTGGGGCAATTTCAAAGACAGTCATGCAGAATTAAAAAAAATAATAAGCTGAATTACAACCCCCCTACTCTGTCGCTCCTACTAGCTTGGGGGGGGGGGGATTTTTTTCCATTACCTGTGCCCCCTTTCTGATGATCATGTGTTAGGTCGGAGCAGAGTGAATATTTCTTCGTTTCAGGTGCATTCCCATTCAGCTCTCCGCTTCCATGTTCTTCTGCCTTGGCTCAAGTCCCGGCCAAGCTGCCTGCCTGCTTTATCTTCCTCCGCTCCCCACCAAGCAGTAGCGGGGACCCGAGTGTAAGACTTGGCAGGCTGTGTGGTGGGCGGCTGCAGCTGATGCAGAGAGACGCTGATTGCCGCCATTACTAGTAAAAAAAAAATGTGTCCCTGGATTTTTTTTTAAAAATCTGGTCACCTTAGTATATATATACACATACACCTAGAGTATATCTGATATATATATAGATAACACACACACATGTACCCAGAATGAAGATACAAAATATATATATAGGGCCAGATTCACGAACACTTGCGCTGGAGTATTTGGATATGCGCCGCGTAACTGTGCTGATGCGCCGACGTTTCTATGTGGCCGTACCCACGAAACTAGATGCGCCCAATAACGGCTCATTTGCGACCGGCGGAACGTTCCGACGCCAGAGTATCGTCAGCGTTTATTTTCGCTGGGCGCATCAGTCGCGCCCATTGATTTCCCCTGCAAATATGCAAATGAGGGATTTTTCACAATTCACGAACGGATTAGCACCATACGCTGGCTACATGCGCCGCGCGTATCTGGTCCGTCCGGCGCAAAGTTATTTCTACAAAAGGCTGCTTTATCTTTACTCCAGACGGTCACAGGTCAGCAGGAGAGCAGCTACAGCAGCGTTACCGACGATAGAGCTAGCTGAGCACCCCCACTTGCAAGGACAACACCTCTGTGTGCCAACATGCCAGGGGCACTCGTGGTCCTAGAACTACTGATGGGTCCCCTGGAACCAAGAAGGCGGGCACGTGAGAGGAAATACCGCACACGTATGAACCTCTTTGGCATGGGGGATGAGGAGGTGTATCGCCTATTCAGATTCAGCCCAGATGCAATACTTGAACTAACCACAACCCTGCAGATGACATCACCAGCCCAACACACCGATCACAAGCAGTGCAGCCACTGGTGAAGTCCTGGCAACACTTCATTTCCTTGCAAGTGGATCATTCCAGCGTACAAGTGGAGTGGTGGCTGGGATGTCACAGTCCTCCATAAGCAGATGTGTGCACCAGGTTGTCCCTGCAATCCTCAGACGCATGTCCAACCAGTTCATCAGACCAACCACTGAGGAGCTGCGGCAGAAGGCAATGACAGATTTCTACAACATTGCCAGATTCCCACCCACTGTGGGGGCCATTGATTGCACACATGTGGCCCTACAGCCCCCCAGTGCCACAGAGCACATATACCGCAATCGGAAGCATTGGCACTCCATCAACGTACAGGTGATAGCCGATGCCCAACGCCTCATATGGCACGTCCGTGCCAAACACCCCGGGTCCAGCCATGACAGTTTCATATACCGTCATAGCCCCATCCCAGCAGAATTTAACCAGAACATGTATGGGGACAGCTGGCTGGTTGGTGAGTGACAAGGGAGTCAGGCATGACTATCCACTCCCGTGATGCACAACAGAAATCGCACATGCGTGACTAACATTCTCCTGTCTTTTACCTTACAGGTGACTCTGCATATATGCATTGGGACCCCATCTAATGACTCCTTTCCGGAACCCCCAAACCAGAGGGGAGAGAAAATACAATGAAGCACACATCAAAACCCGTGCAGTGGTTGAGCAAACATTTGGGCTCCTGAAGTCCCGTTTCCGATGCTTGGATAAGTCTGGGGGGCCCTTTGTATTCCCCTACCTTTGTGTGTCAGATCATCGGTGCATGTTGCATACTACATAACTTTGCTATGAAAAAAGGCCTGCATATTGACATACGTGATGACCTGACCCCCGACCCACACAGTCCCCACCTGCCAGAGGACACCCAGTCTGCTGATGGAAGAGCAGTCAGGAGGGTCCTCGCTGTAGGCATCTTTGGACACTAAACCAAAACATTAATCACACAGACAGTGCACGCGTGTACACCACTGATGTCCCTAGATCACACACACCACATGCACATCACATTGGATTAGCCCAAGTCCAGCATGTAGGAGTTGGGAGCAGTAACGCCAGCGTCAAGGCCCCAATGATGTCACTGTCCATTCACACACCTTTCACACGTCATACATTCAGCCCGTGGGGTTCACTTCACCACCACGGCCGAGGGTGACACCCCTTACTTTCAGGAGTGCCACCCTCTACATTCACACACCATTCACACTGTCCCCTGCACTCCTGACCGTGTGCAGTACAAAAAGAAATTATAAATATCATATCCTGATCATTAAAAGAAAAATAATCTCATAACCTGAGAAAAATAAAAAATAAACTCATGACCTGAGTATGTCAAAAACAATAATATAAAACCTGAAAAAAAAAAAGGCCTCATCGGGGATGCCGGGGGCTTCTTCTGGGGGCCCCTCTCTGGCTCCGCAGCTGCCTGGATGGAGTGGGTGGGGGTGGGGGGCATCTGGAGGTGGCTGATCCCCAGGTGGGCCACTCCTGGCAGGTGTGGCCTGCGTGCCCTCCAAGGCCCTGGCTATCCGTCCAAGGTATGTGTTCGTCTGGGCCTGCATCCGGAGCTGACGGGTCACCTGGTAATGCTGGGCCCGCCGACTCAGCCTCCCCTGCTCCCGGATGGCAGCACTGTTCCCATGGATGGCAGCAGTGTTGGCCTGGACGGCTGCAGTGAGGTGCTGGATATCCCCCTGCACCTCCCCCAAAGTGGTGACCACTGCAGCGCAGTTGCAGCTGACATCCTGCACTGCGTTGCTGAGGTTGGCAACGGAGCCCAGGCTGTCAGCCACTTTCTCCAAGTGCACCGCTATGGCCCCCATCTGTTCCGTCTGCCTGGCGTGATCCCTCGCCAACTGGTCCTGGACACCATCAGACACCCCCCTGGTCTTCTGGGTCGCCTTCCTGGGGCCAGAAGATGGATGTCCTCGGGTGGAAGGAGTCGCCCTTGAGGGGCTTCCAAGGATGGGGGAGGGACGACAGACGGCCCAGGAGAAGGGGAGGAGACAGACAAAACCAAAGAAAAGTCCTGCTCTGCCACAGCAGGATCCTCCACAACCACCTCGGCAGGTGTGGTGTGGCCACTCTCCTCCTCCACAACCTCTTCACCACCCAGTGGCTCGGGCACATGATGGCGTGGGGGGGATGGGGTGGAATGCAGGCTGACAGATGATGGCCCAGCTCCGTCATCTGTGGATGACACAAAGCAGACACATGTTGGTGGTCCCACACACTTGGCACATGTCCCCCCCCCCCAAATGCAAAACAACAAATAGGGGATTATAAAACACTTACCTGTCCTTGTGCCTTCCTCCACGGAGTCATAGCCTGCGACCCCCTCCACCTGCTCCCTCTCCAGGCAGCGAGCAACCACCTCCTCCTCTGCGGTTAGGGTGACAGGACATGGGGGACCACCACCTGTGCCCCTCTCATACCTCCTGATGGAGGCCACCTTGTCCCTCACCTTGCGCCGCAGGTCATTTATTTTTTTTGTATGTCCCCAGCAGTCCGGGTGGAGTAGCCCAGGACATTGACCCCTGGCAGCAATCGACTCCAGGATGCCCTGCTTCCACTCCCGGCTGGTCTTCCGGCTTTTTTTGCCATGGAGAAATTCATTATCCGTCTCCATAGCCGAGATAATCACTGAGACCTCCTGGGTATTAAAGTTGAGGTTCCTCCTCTCTCTGGGGGTAGCGGGAGCAGCCATTACAGTGCAAAAGTATCTTCCCTGGGGTGGGGGGAAACGGAACTACTTTTGCGCCGGAATGGCGTTTCCGCCAGCGCTTTTAAGCGCCCAGCGGAACGCATTGCGCTGACGTTTCCCAGGAAGTGGTGCCGACGGAAGTTGTGAGCATGCGCACAAGGGGGCGAGTGGAGCCGCACTCACTGCGCATGCTCCGTGGATGATGCGCTGAACGTAAGCCTCTGCGCCGGGCTCCGCCCATCATTTACATATGATCACACCCACTTCCACTTGCGTCGGGTTACGCCAGCGCATTATCGTTACTCTGGCGCAAGTTTACGCGCAACTGCTATGTGAATTACAGGACTTGCGCTGAAAGGGTCTTCAGAGTAACGTAAATGAGAAGCGTTACTCCAGAGGAAAGATACTCTCATCTACCTGAATCTGGCCCATAGAATGCATCTCCCATCACTTACTTACATGTATAAATATTTTTCTCATTTCTTTTATCTCATTCTTTTTATTGGGATGTGGGTTTGAATTCTGTGCCTTCGATCTTATAATATGTGAATTCAGCCCTGGGGAAAACTCTTTAAATGAGACTGCAATGATACAGGAAACAATACAGAAGGTGTGTGACAGGAAGTGAGCAGTGGGAACCAGAGGGGTGAACTTTCACCTCTCACTTCCTGTTCCTGGTAAGGCCTAGTCTGAAAAGGAAAGCATGGCAGCATGGTGGAGACGCTCTCTGTATTCCCCTGGATGTATTCTCCTGGATGAAAGGTGAGCCTTCTATGTAATAATATTAGAATTGTGAAAGTTTGGTGTATGAGTTAAGTTGTATTTGTCTATTTCCTGCTGAATAGTTCTCATTCTGTGTACATTCACCTTCCCAGTTACCATACAGCATGTGCACAGTAATGTAATATTATAGAGCTCCTCTTCCACAGCATGTCACCCTGCTGCATATAATATGTATGGCATCCATGTTATATCCAGTAACTGTGTAGCATACTTCAGTGCACATTGCTGCATATAATATGTATGGCTTCCATGTTATATCCAGTAACTGTGTAACATACTGTCAGTGCACATTGCTGCATATAATATGTATGGCTTCCATGTTATATCCAGTAACTGTGTAACTTACTGTCAGTGTACATTGCTGCATATAATATGTATGGCTTCCATGTTATATCCAGTAACTGTGTAACATACTGTCAGTGCACATTGCTGCATATAATATGTATGGCTTCCATGTTATATCCAGTAACTGTGTAACATACTGTCAGTGTACATTGCTGTATATAATATGTATGGCTTCCATGTTATATCCAGTAACTGTGTAACATACTGTCAGTGTACATTGCTGCATATAATATGTATGGCTTCCATGTTATATCCAGTAACTGTGTAACATACTGTCAGTGCACATTGCTGCATATAATATGTATGGCTTCCATGTTATATCCAGTAACTGTGTAACATACTGTCAGTGCACATTGCTGCATATAATATGTATGGCTTCCATGTTATATCCAGTAACTGTGTAACATACTGTCAGTGCACATTGCATATGTATGGCTTCCATGTTATATCCAGTAACTGTGTAACATACTGTCAGTGCACATTGCTGCATATAATATGTATGGCTTCCATGTTATATCCAGTAACTGTGTAACATACTGTCAGTGTACATTGCTGCATATAATATGTATGGCATCCATGTTATATCCAGTAACTGTGTAACATACTGTCAGTGTACATTGCTGTATATAATATGTATGGCTTCCATGTTATATCCAGTAACTGTGTAACATACTGTCAGTGCACATTGCTGCATATAATATGTATGGCTTCCATGGTATATCCAGTAACTGTGTAACATACTGTCAGTGCACATTGCTGCATATAATATGTATGGCTTCCATGTTATATCCAGTAACTGTGTAACTTACTGTCAGTGCACATTGCTGTATATAATATGTATGGCTTCCATGTTATATCCAGTAACTGTGTAACATACTGTCAGTGCACATTGCTGCATATAATATGTATGGCTTCCATGTTATATCCAGTAACTGTGTAACATACTGTCAGTGCACATTGCTGCATATAATATGTATGGCTTCCATGTTATATCCAGTAACTGTGTAACTTACTTTCAGTGCACATTGCTGCATATAATATGTATGGCTTCCATGTTATATCCAGTAACTGTGTAACATACTGTCAGTGCACATTGCTGTATATAATATGTATGGCTTCCATGTTATATCCAGTAACTGTGTAACTTACTTTCAGTGTACATTGCTGCATACAATATTATATGGCTTCTATTCTATATCCACTCGCCATGCAGCATAGGAGTTGATTTACTAAAGGAAAATCCATTTTGCACTACAAGTGCACTTGGACATGCAGTCGCTGTAGATCTGAGGGGTAGATCTGAAATGAGGGGAAGCCCTGCTGATTTTATCATCCAATCATGTACAGGCAAAAATGATTTTTTTTTGTCCCCTTCAGATTTATAATGACTGCACTTCCAAGTGCGCTTGTAGTGCAAAGCGGATTTGCCTTTAGTAAATATACCCCATAATGTCAGTGCATAGTGCTACCAATGTTTATGTCTCCCTCCCCTTTTGCATATTATTATCTGCCCTGCTACTAGGTGCCATTAGATATGGATTTTTCCATACAGATACCAATTATGGGCCACCTTTCAGGCCGATAACAATATGAGGTAATGATATTATGTTTACATCCAGCTGCCCCAGAAGTAGCCTGATATCAGTTGACATCTAGGCCTTTTTTTGTATTCTAACAGCCACTGGCCACTGTCAGAATGCAGGAAAAAAGAGCAAATAGCAGGGAAATCAATAGCCTGCTGTCAATCAGCAAAGGAGAGGATTTGAAGGAGAACATTCTTCTTCAGGTCTTCCTCTGCTGATTGACAGCAGGCAGTGGGAAGGGGGCACAATAGTCAGCCTAATTTTAAAATTTGAAACAGCCAATGGCAGTCTGGCTATGGTTCCCCCACTGCCTGCTGTTTACATTCAGCTACCATCAAATAAATTGTGCAGAAGGAGGTTAGCGGTGTGTGGGGTGTGTGTGTGGGCGGGGGGTTTGAAAGATGGGGGTGTGTGTGTGTGTGTGTGGGGTGGGGGGGAGTGGATGGGGGGTGTGGAGGTGGAAAGATAATTTTTATTTTTTTTATTTTTGGCGGATTCTGACAGATGGGCCGCCAGCCGCTGTCAAAGCACCTGACCAAGACTAACTGACAGCTGGTGAATATAAAACCAGAATAAGCACTTGGAAGAAGAAAACCAACAACTGAGACAACTTGCCTTTGGTAAGCGGACTACTTAATTGCGGTTTATATCACTGCATTAAACTGGCACTGTATCTGATCATCATATCTGCATCATCCTTCATTATTCATTTGGTCATCAGCGTTTGAGTTTTGTGGTGATATCATTAAGAATTTTTGAGGTTTGGTTTGCCAATTGTGTGCTGTTGGCATACAATTTTGGGATCACCGATTTGGCGTATTAACCTCTCATTGTTTATACATATAATTTGACATTCATTTTGTGAATTTATATACAAATTTTTCCTTGCACTCTGATTTTTTTGTTTTGGTTAATTATTGTGCACAGTTTTTGGCATATCAGCCCCTGGATGCCAATCTTTCAATGGAATTGGTATTGGTGAAATTTTTTCAATTTTAATTTTCATTGAATCTTTTTTATTGGCACAGTCTTTTATTTTTGTTATCTATTTATTGTGTGTTATTCCACCAGTTCTGCTGCCTTTGTTATTTTTATCTTTATTTTCTGTTTGACCAATCATTTGCCCTTTCATTCTACAGTGTTTTAAGGCAGAGGTAGGCAACCTTAGAGAGTTGGAGATCTACCTGAACAACATGGGAGAAGTCAAAGATCACAGGGCACAGTCTCCTCCAATGTTGCCTCCTCACACCTGACTAAAACCTATAATTGCCGTACTACCGCGCTGCAATTGTGTGCCTTTCACTGCAATTTTTGGTGTAAACATTTTGCCTCCTCACCACCTTGCAGAATTTCTCAGAGGCGCATTGGAGCATTGCATACTGCACTTGTGAATGAGCCCTAAGTTGCATTTGGCAATAGCACTTTTAAGGCTCATTCACATGTGAATTTGGGGGTGGTAAAACCCTGCCCCCAATCCCTACCCCCTTTAGCTGCTAAGTGGGAGGGGGTCAGGGTGCCATGGGAGGTGGATGCTTGAGAGTTACTATTAGATCTCAAGCTACCAGAAATAACAGTACCAATGGGGATCGTTGAGTAACTGGAAGTTTTCTGTACTACATTCATTATAGTATCAGTGAGTGCACTGAGGTAACTACATACTATATGCACAAGTAGGATTTTTGTTTTGTGGAACATCCTTACTTTTACCTTGGGAGAAACCCTCTTGGGGGGGTCAGCAGCAGACTGGAGGAAACCCTCTAATCATTTAAGTACATTTTTCCACAAGTCATCAATTTCTAACAAATGAAATGAATGGATATAGTGAGAAAATAGGCCATTATGTTACTTAAAAAGTTGTTATGCTTTTCCATAGAGTTGCCTGGTGTAATGGATCTTTTGAAAACAACAAGAGCGCAGCTAATAGCACTGAAGAATGATGGTGGAAGTTCATCCTGTGTGGGTGTATCGTGTGCATCACCTTTTGTCCCATCTGAAGACTTGAGCTCATCTCCTTGTCAAGTGTCGTACTCAAGGCCTAAACAGGTAGGTTTTCTTTTGGTATCGAAACATTAAATGGTTGTCTTTTTTTTTAAATATCAAACATATCCTACTCCTATTTACCTGCTCTGTGTAAGGGTTTTTGTACAGAGCAGCTCAGATCCTTCTCTTCTCAGGTCCCATGCCGGTGCTCCTGAACCAGAGCTCTGTGTGTCCAATCACACACTGAGCCTTGCCTTGACCCCATCTCCTAATTAGCTCACTGGCTGTGATTGACAGCACCGTGAGCCAATAGCTCCCACCGCTACAGAAAGCCAATCAGCAGTGCAAGTCCCTGGAGAGACAAGGCTCTCGTGGACATCACTGGATTGAAAGAGGGCTCATGTAAGTATAGGGGGGCTGCACACAGAAGTTTTTTTTACCTTCATGCATTGAATACATGAAGGTAAAATCCCTTGTACCTTTACAACCACTTCAATAAAAAGTAACCTTTAAGGAGGTGCCTCCAAGCGGCTGACAGATGGAGAGAAGCAAGTACAGTTAGACCCTATGAAAACATCAGCTTTGACATGTAGACTGTAAGCCAATTTGACTGTTGTGTCAAAATAAGATATCTTGCTCAGTCTGGTAGTAGTCTGAACTAAAAAGGCAAGTTGTAGGCAAGATGTTGATTTTTATACAGATTTTTTAAAAGTCTACAATATTTTTTTTTTACATGCTTAATTTTGTTCGTTTTATTTACTCAGCTGCATCTATTAGACCCCTTTCACACTGAGCCAGTATTCAGGTGTTTTAGCACTAGAAATAGCCTCTAAAAAGCTCATGAAACTGCATCCCTTTCAGTGCAATGAGTACTTTCACACTGGGGCGATGCGCTTGCGGAACTTTAGAAAGAGTCCTGCAAGCAGCATCTGGGGCGGGTTGGGAGCGCTATAAATAGCGCTCCTAAAACACACCTGCCTATTGAAATTAATGGGCAGCACTTCCAAAGCACTTTAAAAGCGCATTAAAAACTGTACTTTTTCCCTTTAAAAAAAAAAAATACGCCTAAAAAGTGTTGCAAAAACCGCCGGAGCTTTAGCAGCGCTAAAGTGTGAAAAGGGTCTTATATGGCTTTTGATTCACAGGGAAAATCTAATAAGTCTAATATTTTCCATTTACTTTTTAAAGCTGCCACTTTGGCAAAGTTTCCTGGGACTTCAAACGGTGTGATCAGTGACGCTCTTACGAGAACAATTCCGGTGTTGAAATATCACCTGAAGGGAAACATCGGGAACCATCAGAATACCACAAATAAACTTGTATGTCATTTACCACAGTTAACACCACTTTCTATTCTCTGTGTTGTAGTGTTTGTATATTTACATGATAATAAAGTTGTGTGTATTGTACTGTGTTATCGTTTTTATTTCCAAATATTTGCTGGTTTTATAGGCCTACAATATATAAAATACAATATATAAATGCACAGCATTTCAAAATGTAATAGGAATGTATTTTTTTTTTATTTTACATTCAGTACATTTATATTTAAAATATATTTTAAAAAACATTCTTAATATATTTTTTCCCAAATATATTGCCATATATTTGAAATGCTACAATTTTGGCCAGATTCAATATATTTCAAAAATATATTTCAATATATTTGTGAATATATTGGGTAATGCATTGTGAAATATGATGCAAATATATTCATAAATATATGTTAAATGCATTTAGCAATATATTTATGCAGCCATAAATATATTGCAAAGTGCATTTTGGAATGCATTGTGAATGTATTCAGAAATATATGTTAAATGTACTTCTGAATGCATTTAGCAATATATGTCTGAATATATTCACAATGCATTCCAAAATGCATGTTGCAATATATTTATGGCTGCATAAATATATTGCTAAATGCATTCAGAAGTACATTTAACATATATTTATGAGTATATTTGCAACATATTTCACAATGCATTTCCCAATATATTCAATAATATATTCACAAATATATTGAAATATATTTTTGAAATATATTGAATCTGGCCAAAATTGTAGCATTTCAAATATATTGCAATATATTTGGGAAAAATATATTTAGAATGTTTTTTTTAAATATATTTAAAATATATTTTTCTTCCACGTGGGAACCAATGTGACGAGACCCTTGCTCGCTCGGTTCTGCTCTCCCGACACTCCTCTGCTTCTATTGGATCAGATTGCAACATCTGATGGTCCAGTCATCTAAGGTTCCGGGATCCAAACTACAGCTATGTGCCATTTGGATCCATTTAGAACATAACACCAGGCAGGCTGTATGTATGTTCAAACATGACTCTTTTTATTGAAACATTCTCCTGGTTATATACAGTTTACAAGCTTATCATCAATCAAAGAACAATGAAATCTCCACCCCCTTTTCCACACACTGGGGCTTCCATACAGATTGTTAGGTAGACACGCTGGTGCCGACCCTGACAAGACACATTTCTTTAGATAATGACATGCTAATTCAATACTCCTGACAGGAGACTTCTGACCTTTAAATAATACACAATCTTTTTAATCTTCACACACAATAAACTTCAATCACATTCTAAAAGACATTCAGTTGATTACCCCCCCCCCCAGACGTCCCGTCTCTGACAACAGCTATTCACCTGCAACACACTGAAAGGCCTTTCAGGAGCCAACTTCACTTAGCATTTCAATAGTCTGTTCTAAGCATTGAAACAGTCATTCTTATTGATTGGTTGTGAGTCCACATGAAATCACGTATCAGTAATGTCCCATCTCATGTAATACATGAATTATGATTTATTAGCCACCCTCTCCTGTGTAACAGATGTCAAGTAGAAACACTTTAGTATCTCCAGGTCCATGACAGTGCCTCTTTACATGCCAACTGTGGGTTCGTCCCAGTGCTCTTGGGAGTAAGAGAGCAGGAGCCAACTTCACTTAGCATATCAATAGTCTGTTCTAAGCATTGAAACAGTCATTCTTATTGATTGGTTGTGAGTCCACATAAAATCCTGTATCAGTAATGATCCATCTCATGTAATACATGAATTATGATTTATTAGCCACCCTCTCCTGTGTAACAGATGTCAAGTAGAAACACTTTAGTATCTCCAGGTCCATGACAGTGCCTCTTTACATACCAACTGTGGGTTTGTCCCAGTGCTCTTGGGAGTAAGAGAGCAGGGCACCCTTGACCACCAAAGATGTAGTGCTGTGTTAGATCTGCAATACAGAGCCTGCCACAATGCTGAACTGCCAGGGTGGTGAGTAAAAACACTTGGGAGCAGACAGAGAAACCTGGACCTCCTTAACCCTAACTGAGTGTGTTCTGTGGCACAGTATATAGCAGCCTATGGGCTTATGGACGATCTCCCTTGTGTGAGCGTAAGGTACACTCTGTAAGTAATACTTGTGCTAAGAGACTGTAACATTGGGAGAATCTGTCTGTAACTGTTTTTGTGAGACATTGAGGTGCTCTGTACCTGTGGGACCACTGTATGGGAGGTCTTAAGAAGGATGTAAGTGTTCTGCATTGTGTACTTGTGTCAGTGAATCATGTACTTCTAAATGTACAGAAAAGTGCCTGTGACCTTAGGAATTGTGCTGAAGTGACATTTGCAGTAAAGCATTAAAAAGGCTTTTGGAATGAACATTCCTTTATTCTGTGTAATAGCCCCTAAGTCGGGAATATTAGGAAGTGTGCTTCAGGCCAAGAAGTGACACAATATGATAAGTATCTCCAAGCAACAGTAGGTGACTGCCCCAGAGAAAGGTCCAGAGTCAGCATGGTGTGAACCGTCAACCAATCAGAGGGACCCTTACACTTGACATAGTTCACAAGATGGGACTGTGTGATTAAAGCTAAACAAGGAGGCGGAGAGAGGCCAGAGGGTGTGGTGATGGTCTGCTACAGATGCTTGTGAGAAGCTGATAGAGCAGACAGCTGTAGAGATGTAGGCTCTGAGATATACAACTGCCAAGGTGGTTTCAATGTGCTTCTCATCCCTGTGTGTCCAAGACATCTGTCACAAATGTCACATCTACCGCAACGTAGATGGCTAGACACTATAGCTGGCTACTGTGCACTTCACCTATAGCAGCCCCCTTTCCTTTAAGGCAAGCAGGCCTACCGATACTTGGTTGCCCCAGGACTTAAACACAATGCTATAGTGTCTGGCCAGCCCAGCCGGGCAGACACAAACAGATTACTTGCAGTTAGCAGATAGTGTGGTACAAAGACAGTCCAGGCAGAGGCAGGCTGAGTTCAGGGGATAATCCAGTATCCCTTCCAGGTAGAAGGGCAGTCTGTGTTCAGGGGATAATCCAGTCCAATCCAGGTCAAACAGGGGATCCAACAACAAACGAGGCAGACTAACAGGAGCTTGATCTAGAACAATACAGGTAGATCTATCTCTATCACAAGCGAGGGATAGAGTGTTCAGTTTGCTTATATCAGGTGACTGACCAGATCAATCAGTCAACGGGTGAACACAGACAGGGAGGATGCAAGAGCCAACACCAAGACACTGGAAAGAGAACAGGGGCAATAAGTGATCTTGGCAACATCTCAGTGGACACCTAGATGCGGGTAATGCATAGGAAAGGACTGGCCATGTGTCTCTCAGGAGTGATCGAGACCTTGGTCCTGGTTTGTCCAGAATGTGCTGACTTCTGTGCTGGTGCCTTGAGCCTGCTGTGGGGATATCAATTCTTATTGTTTATTGTTTATTGTTTATTGCTTGTATAGCGTAGAATCACCCGAAGGTATTGAAACGCTTCCAGACCTTAACAATTCACAACGAGACCGGGTGTTACAGGCATAAATTAACATAGTAACAATATCCAATATGTACTATGATTAAAATCACCTAATATAACAACAATATAGAACCAAAAACCAATACGATATAATATAAAACCATAAAAATCACATAAGACCAAAGGAGAGACAACACACAATTCCCCATAAAACAGATTCAGCAGTACTTCCCTCCAGAATGACCCTAACCTCAATCCTCCTATCATTCTGCCTTTGTTGGCAAAAAGTCAGACCGTGTGTACGGGCCTTTAGAATAACTGTTTAAGAGAGGAAACACTAATTAAATGGAAGTTCTAAGAAGACATTAATGCCACGTACACACGATAGTGCGTGGACCCCATCGTTTTTTTTCCCGGTGAAAAATCTTAGAACTTGTTTTATGTCTGATGGCTAAAAAAATGATAAAAAAAACGATTGTCTGTGGGGAAATCCATCGGTTAAAAATCAGAAACAAGTCGACGCATGCTCTGAAGCATTGAACTTTTTCTCAGCACGTTGTTGTGTTTTACGTCACCGCGTTCTGACATAATCGTTTTTTTAACTGATGGTGTGTAGGCAAGACTGATGAAAGTCAGCTTCATCGGATGAACCGATTGTGTGTACAGGGCATTAAGCCCCGTACACACGGCCGAGGTTCTCGGCAGAAACCAGCGAGAACCTCGCTGGGAGCCGCATTCTGCCGAGAACCTCGGCCATGTGTATGCTCTCGGCGAGCCCCGCCCGTCGGGAAACCCGTAGAGCAAATAGAGAGCAGGTTCTCCATTTGAAGGCAAAGAAAAATGGATAGCCGCACTCCAAAACCTGATGGGTGGTCTTTTATTCAATAGACAGACGCGTTTCGCACTGGATCAGTGCTTATTCATCCAGCCATGAATTAGCACTGATCCAGTGCGAAACGCGTCGGATGTTCCTTGTTTCCACTGCTGTGACCCTATTTTTGTGCATGCTGTCTATTGAATAAAAGACCACCCATCAGGTTTTGGAGTGCGGCTATCCATTTTTCTTTGTCTTCATTTTGCTTAGTGCACCGCCAGCACCCTCGGTATCCTGCACCATCTGTAACCATTTAGTGATCCCACCTGGAGCGGTGACTCCTTTCTCTCGATAGGTTCTCTATTTGCTCGACGGCCCGTCGGGATGAATGGCTGGTTGCCTTTCCCGACGGGCGGGCCGCCGATTCTGACGGCCGGCAGAGAACCTCGACGGACGGAACGATCTGTTCTGCCCGTCGAGGTTCTCTGCCGTTTGCCTCTGCCTAAGACTTTCAAAATGTAATAATCAATGTGCCTGGCGTTGTACTGTAAGGTTTCATTACATTATAATTAGACCATTACCTGTTGTATGAGATACTTTGTATACGTACAGTGCTTGTTTTAAAACTAAAAGCCTGTGTACATAAATGCATAAAACATGTATTCAGGGTCTAGTAATATACAATATTTATACCTAATAAGTATATGTTAGATATATTATATAAATTCTGTGTGACTTTAGTAAAATGTTCCTATAATAAGCCAATCCATCTCTAGATTCATATCTTCCTAGTGAAATGTGAAATTTCCCATCTTGATCTATGTATTAGATGCTTTTGAGTTGGCAGTTTTAATATACACCGCCTGCCAGATCTCCCTTGGTGAAAATCTGTTTCTTTTCTAAATATTCTCTTTCTATCACTTTCTCCCCCCACCTCCTGCTCTTGCAACATTAGGCTTATGCTGCATTTGGATTCATTCTTTCTAAACAAAGTCACTTAAAGGAGCTTAATCAATATTTTTAGAACTAAATTTGCCCGTAAAGTCACTGGCTTATCAGTGTGTCATATGTCAGATAAATCAGCCACTCAATCCACAAATCAGGTGCCTTGAACTTCAGAGGTTTTAGGCATGCAAGTATGTGTATGGCCAAATCTAGAGCCCAATGAGAATCTCTGATTATGAAGAGGACAAAAAAACAAGCAATACGAAAGCCTCAAGCACTGACCAAAGCAATGGTTTGTTGACTACTTGTGAGCTAACTTTTAGGTTCATAATAAGGCCTCTACAGTCTCATTGGGGTGAGCTGAGTGTTGATGACATGTTAAAGCATTATAGGATCAGCAAGAGGTATATCTTACAGCCAGAGTTGGATTGGTAACATTGTTTTTTGACTGTTAAAGACTATGGTGTAGTTGTGATGCTCTGGGCTCTTTAATTGTGAAGGGGACACAGGCGAGTACACGTCTGACTGATTTGCATCATACAATGAAAAAAAACTGTGTCATTTAAGAAGTGAGGACCTACATAATCAGTGGGGGGGGAGAAAGGGAAAGGTGAAAGAGGGGAGGGAAGGAGTCCACAAGGGTGACCTGATTGCCAATGAGATGTACAGTGAGATTGGTGGTATACAGCTACCATGGCAGGAGCAACATTTTGTCAAAGTTTGGCGGTAAGCAGTGTGCATTCCAAGATTACCAGATTTTGTAAATTTTGGAAATCTGGTCTCTTTCAATGGCTTCCATCTTTGTGTGTATCATTGTGTGATTTACCCTGTTTTTTGTCTCAGCCACAACTGAAGAAGGGGTTTTCTATACCTTAGCTATTGTTTGTTTTGTAGCTGTAAGGAGTTGGATGAAAGATTAAATTGCGCAGGTGTCAAGGAATACAGCTTCAGGTTGAGAAGGGCAGTAGCTGATTCTGGTTGTATTGATAGGTCAAACATTCTGGATGTGAGAGAAAAAATATATTTCCAGGAAGTTGAGACTACTGGGCAGGTTCATCATATATGCTTGTTCGTGCCTTGTTCCAAACAGCCGCAAAAACAAAGAGCTGATTGGTGGGGACAAGTTTGGCTATCCTGGAAGAAATTAGGCACCAGCATGTTAGTACCTTATAGTTAGCTTCCTCTGCTAATACATTGGCTGAAGATGACTTTTGGACTCGTCTGCTATGTCGAAGGTGCTCCCAAGGTCCACTTCCCATTTCTGACTAAGGTTTTTCTGAATCTGGCTTAACAAGTAGCTGGGAATAGAGAGTTGAGATCAGTCCCCTAGCGTGTAGATCACACTTAAATGTGTGTTCGACGCTAGAATATTGGTTTAGCAGGGTACTGTTGCTTATATTGGGTGCATAAACTTTTTTAATTTGGAGATATCGGAACACTTCTGACTGGGGTGGATTTATTAAATTTTTAATCCAGTATACTAAAAATATAACCTAATTGGATCACATTAGCCATTCCACTTTTGTGGTTGACCTATTGTTTTAGTACTTAACCACTTCCGGATCGCCTGCAGTTGTTGTACGTTGGTACTTTGAGGAGGAATACCGTCGTAATGGCAGCAGCTAGTTGGTATCCTCTTCTTCAGCGGGTGGTCTGCTTTCCGATAAAAGTTGTCTCTGCGGCAGATTTGCGGCAAAACCACTTTTATTGGCGGCGGGAGAGGGGCACCCGCCACACTCCAGTGCCCTCCGACATTTACCGGAGAAGGCAGAAGTGATCGCGTCCTCTTCCCGGCTTGGTATGGAGATGAGTGAGGGGAAGATTGCCCCCACCTGTCTCCATATAATTGCAGGGCGGAAGCGACATCAATTCCACAAAATTTGTGATATGTGAGATATAACCTGTTAATATGATCATTTTGTGGAAAAAAAAATCTTAATTTTGCAAAGGATTGTGGGAAAAAAATTACAACTTCAAAAAACTCACCATGCCTCTTACTAAATACCTTGGAATCTCTACTTTCCAAAAGGGGGTAATTTTAGGGGTAGTGGTTCTTTCCTGGCTTTTTAGACCCTTTTCACCCTGAAGTGATTTTCAGGTGCTTTAACGCTAGAAATAACCTCTGCTAAGTGCCTGAAGACCACCTCCAATTCACTGCAGTGTGACTTTTCTTACTGTGACCATGTGCTTGCAGGATGTTACCAACATTCCTGCAAGCAGCATCTTTGGAGTGGGTTAGAAGCACTGTATTTAGTGGTCCCAAAACACCCTGCCCATTGCAATGAATGTGCAGCGCTTCGAAAATTGCCTTAAAAGCATTTTGAAAGTGATGCACAACTGGAGATTTTAACAATTTTTTCAGGGTTAAAACCACTGCCCTAGCAGCTGAAAAAAGCACCACAAAAGCTCCACTAAAACGAGCTTTAACGCTAATAGTGGGCACTGTCAGTGATTGGCACCAAAGCTTGTAGACTCTATAACTTTCACAAAGATCAAATAACATACACTGATTTGGGTTATTTTAACCAAAGATATGTTGCAGCATAAATTTTGGCCAACATTTATGAAGGAAAATGACTAATTTGCTAAATGTTATAACAGAAACTAAGAAAAATATTTTTTTTTCACTTATAGCGCAAAAAATAAAAAAATAAAACCGTGGTCATTTAATACCACTAAAATAAATCTCTATTTGTGTGGGAAAAAAAGGACAATGTCATATGGGTACATTGTTGCATGACTGAGTAATTCTCATTTAAAATGTGAGATCACTAAAAGCTAAAAATTGGTCTGGTTAAAGCGGAGCTCCACCCTCCACCTTCACTCCCGCGAATCGGAAGCCTCCCTCCCTTCGGTGTCACATTTGACACCTTTCAGGGGGGAGGGGGTGCAGATACCTGTCTAAAGACAGGTATTTGCACCCACTTCTGGCCACACAGTCTGCAGGTAGACAGCGGGCAGGAGGTCACCTCCCGCCCCTCCTCCTGTTGTGCCGCAGAGTGATGAGCGATTGCTCGTCCCCTGCTGCGGATGGTGCTGGACTCCAGGACAGGTAAGTGTGCTGATATTAAAAGTCAGCAGCTGCAGTATTTGTAGCTGCTGGCTTTTAATATATTTTTTTTTCAGCAGACATCCACTTTAAGAAGGGGGTTTAAATGCCCAGTGGGCTAGGGGTTAATATACATTGTAATATAAATAATATTTTCCACTTTCAACAAAAATCTGAATAGTTTTGTTTTAATGGTCGGAAAGGCTACATTTATTATAGCATTGTACTCAAGAACGGAAAACAAAATAAAATAAAATAAAATAAAAAAATAAAAAAAACAGCAATAGTGCTGAATCTGGCCACAATCTGCCAATTTAATATGTGGCAGTTTACAACCTCAGAACAATATTTTCAGTGTAGCGCACATCTCAGACTAACCTGCTCTGTTCTTGGCAGTTTGAGGTCTCAGTGATGCTTCATGCATGTCATACAATATTACTGAGCTAGGGAAGCAAGGACGGTAACATTGTGTATCTCCTCCAGAGACTATCCACCAGTATTTTCATGTCTTCACGGAAACTGCTTAAGGCCAGCACATTCCTAATTAACTCTGTGTACAATCATACGGCTACTTTACAGTCTCTTATCCCAGGGGCCCCTGAATAGGTGTTCGAACATCATTTATTAAATAACACAGAAAATATGTACTTTCCTTTCTTTTATTTCTATATTTATCATACTCCGTCTTGTGCCCATGGATGGAAAAAAAAAGAGTTTAGCCAGTTGTTTCACAAACAAAATAATAAAAAGTGTTTGGAGGGTTATCCTGTTTGTAGGGAAGTCAGCAGAAATTCTGAGCAGTGATATGTGATGGCAGATTAACAGAGAGGCAGGAAATAAACTAAGAAAACTAAAAAGCCCGACTCGCCAGGGAGGATGGGAAAACCGCAGTGATTAACGCTATTATACTGACTGACACACTAAGACGCCTTCCTAGAAGCTCAGGGTCAAAACCTAGTATCAGCTACTTGTCACCTCTCTCCAAGGTGCCATTACTAGATCATAGGCTCAGCTGGGCAAAAAAGCTTTTCATATTTTACACAGCCAAATGTAGATGTTCTACCTCAGATATTAGTCTTATCTACAGCTAGAAACTTCAAGCATATATAGTAAATTTAGATTTGTATTAGTGAAATAAAACACATACTCACAATATACAGTATCTCACAAAAGTGAGTACACCCCCCACATATTTGTAAACATTTGATTATATCTTTGTATGTGACAACACTGAAGAAATTACACTTTGCTACAATTTAAAGTAGTGAGTGTACAGCTTGTATAACAGTGTAAATTTGCTGTACCCACAAAATTGTGGCCTGGTCCTTCTCCCACCTGGGTGCCGTAATGTGGAATAGCCTCCCTGTCGAGCTCCAGGAGGCCCCTACTATTCCGGTCTTCCGCAGGTTACTAAAGACTTGGCTTTTCACAAAAGCCTTCCCTGCGTAGCCTCTTTCTTCCACCCTTTCTGCCACTCTGGGCTGCTTCTGGTTCCTGGGTCCTCTTTTTCCAGGAACTCTGCTATGCTCATCGCGCCCCTCGGGGTAAGACCGCGCTATATTAACATACCTCTCAACTCAACTCAAAATAACTCAACACACAGCCATTAATTTCTAAACTGCTGGCAACAAAAGTGAGTGCACCCCTGAGTAAAAAAAGGCCAAATTGGGCCCAAAGTGTCAATATTTTGTGTGGCCACCATTATTTTCTAGCACTGCCTTAACCCTCTTGGGCATGAGTTCACCAGAGCTTTACAGGTTGCCACTGGTGTCCTCTTCTACTCCTCCATGACAACATCATGGAACTGGTGGATGTTAGAGACCTTGTGCTCCTCCACCTTCCATTTGAGAATGCCCACAAATGCTAAATAGCGTTTAGGTCTGAAGACATATTTGGCCAGTCCATCACCTTTACCCTCAGTTTCTTTAGCAAAGCAGTGGTCATCTTGGAGTTGTGTTTGGGGTCATTATCATGTTAAAATACTCTGGGCCAGATTGTCAAAAGAGATACGCCGGCGTTTCGTAGGAAACACCGTCGTATCTCTGTTTTTTTTTACTGGGTATCTATGCATGTGATTCCTAGAATCACTTACGCATAGATACAGTGAAGATCCGACATGTGTAAAACCATTACACTGGCGGATCGTAGATGTAATGACATTGCCGGCCGCTAGGTGGACTGTACGTTGTTTTCTCATTTGCCTATGCAAATGAGCCTAATCCGACGATTCCCGAACGTTTTTACGCTGCCCCGTCGTAGTTTACGTTGTTTCTGTACGCGTAAGGTTACCCCTGCTATATGAGGGGTAACCTTACGAAGTTCTGTCGTTGCCATGTTAACTACTTCAGACCCGCACTATCGTCAAATGACGGCAACAGCGCGGGTCTGAATATCCAACATGCCGTCTTTTGACGGCCGCTGTAGAGCGCGCTGCGGGGAAGCCCTGTGTTGTCCGTGTCCCTTGGACACGGCCAATCACAGACCGCGACGAACGGCCAGTCAGAGTGGCCGTGTGCGATGCGATCTGTGGGCGAATGAGAGATGATCTCATAGATCATCTCTCATTGCCGTTTTACACAGAGACAGCGTCCTGTCTCTGGAGAGGAGGAGACCGATCTGTGTTCCTTGTACATAGGGACAGAGATCGGTCACCCATCCAGTCGCCCCCCCCCCTCCCCCCACAGTTAGAACACACCTAGGATACACATTTAACCCCTTCCTCACCCCCTAGTGTTAACCCCTTCAATGCCAGTCACATTTATACTGTAATTAGTGCATATTTATAGCACTGATCGCAGTATAAATGTGAATGGTGCCAAAAATGTGTCAAAAGTGTCCGATGTGTCCGCCATAACATCGCAGTACCAATAAAAATCGCAGATCCCCGCCATTTCTAGTAAAAAAAATATTAAAAAATAATAATTCTCTCCCCTATTTTGTAAGCGCTATAACTTTTGCACAAACCAGTCGCTTATTGCGATTTTTTTTTTTACCAAAAATATGTAGAAGAATACGTATCGCCCTAAACTGAGAAAAAAAAATGTGTTTTTTTTTTCTTAATTGGGATATTTATTATAGCAACAAGTAAAAAATATTGTATTTTTCTTCAAAATTGTCGCTCTTTTTTGTTTATAGCGCAAAAAATAAAAACCGCACAGGCGATCAAATACCACCAAAAGAAAGCTCTACTTGTGGGGAAAAAAGGACGTAAATTTTGTTTGGGAGCCACGTCGCACGACTGCGCAATTGTTAGTTAAAGCGACGCAGTGCCGGAAGCTGAAATTTCACCTGGGCAGGAGGGGGGTGTATGTGCCCAGTAAGCAAGTGGTTAAGTATGGCGTCGGGTCAGAGTCGTCTTTTTCCGTCGGTTACGTTGTTTTTTTTTTTTTTTCCATAAACAGTTTTATTAAGTGATAAGAAAACAGTACAATACACAGAACTGGAAAGTACATGGAAGTAGATTGATACATGTTAACAATGCATATATATATGTATACAGCAACAGAGTGTCTAGGTTAGCATATCTAAACAGAGCACAATCCCATCTTCTGGGATTGTTAAGCCTTGGCCAAAATGGCCTATAATCAAGCCATAACAAAGTATTTTGCTGAGGAAAAGGTGAAGAGAAAGAGGAGAAAGGGGAGTGAGAGAGATAGGAGAAAATAGGATGGAGGGGGAGAGAGACAGAAAAAAAAAGGGGGGGAGGAGGAGAAAGGACGGTGGTGGGAGGTCGTCGGCGTCGGTAGCCCTCCGCCAGGGAGGCCACAAGCCCAGGGACACAACACTATCATCTCAGTAGGAACAGGCCCCTAATAGGGGCAGTAACGCTGAGTTGTTTTAAAATGGGCCCAGCATGCCCAGGTGGTTGTAAATTTTTCGATGCGTTCTTGGGATATATGAACTAGCTCTTCCATTTCTTCGGTCCTAGATATCCTGTTGAACCATTCCCTAATCGTCGGAGTGTGTGTGGAGCGCCAATGTACCGGAATGCAGAGTCTCGCCGCGTTCACCATATGCATGGCTAGGGATTTAAAATATTCAGATCTGGTCAGATGCGTGTGATGTAGGAGATATTGTGCTGGAGAGTAGTCGAGAGTATAAGTAGTAACGTGTGCAATAAGCTCATGCACTTCTTTCCAGAATGGCTGGAGGGAATCGCAGCTCCACCATATGTGGAGCATTGTCCCCCTTTCCTTACCACATCTCCAACACGTTTCCGGAACCGCTGGAGAAAATTTGTGCAGGAGAGCCGGAGTTCTATACAGTACCAGCGCATTTTGATTTTGTAACAAGTTTCCTGGGTAGCGACATTGAGAGACCCTTTGTGGATACATTCATTGATACGGGCCCAGTCCTCCTCATCCAGGGAAATCTGAAGTTCAGATTCCCAGGCTATACGCGCGGGATCCGGAAGTTTGGGGATGTTATCCGAGAGAATCTGGTATATACTGGA
This sequence comes from Rana kukunoris, assembly GCA_029574335.1. Classification (NCBI taxonomy): domain Eukaryota; kingdom Metazoa; phylum Chordata; class Amphibia; order Anura; family Ranidae; genus Rana; species Rana kukunoris. The sequence continues at coordinate 459,076,997 of CM056051.1, read as the reverse complement.
GATCAAGTGTCTCTGTGGAGAGGACTGCGAACATAAGTTTTCGAAGGGCGTCAGTTGCCGCGTCCAAGTTTCGGGAGCCGGCTGTGAGGAGAGGAAGTGTCGTAGTTGCCTATAGGACCAGAAGGAGAAGGAGTTGGACGGGGATTCAGAGACCAAATCTGCGTAGGGGCGAGGGGATCCATGAGAGAAAAAGTGAGGTGCTTGGACTCGGTCCCGCGGCCAGTCTCGAATCAGGAACGAGGAGGATAGACCTGGCAGGAATTCAGGGTTGCCTCTCAACGAGGTCAGCGGCCCTGGAACCGAGGAAATTGATTGCATTTTCGTCACTCGTTCAAAAGCTTTAAGAGAAGGGTGAAGCAGCGGGTGCACTTTGATTTCTGGAGGCCAGTGTCGAGGTGGCATCCAAGGAAGTGAATCAAGGGGGAGTCGTGTGAAAGACTTTTCTAGGATCACCCATCCCTTCCTAGACTCATGGACATTCCAATCCACTATTCGCATAAGGTGGCCTGCCAGGTAGTATTGGAAAAGTTCCGGAAGACCAATACCACCATTGGCCTTTGAGCGGGTGAGCCGCGAGTATCTAATACGGGGGGGGCAAATTCTTCCACATAAACGCTGAAGATGCCTTCTTGAATGTTGCAAAAAAGGAGGGAGGTAGGGCAATCGGGATACATTGCATGAGGTATAGAAGGCGCGGTAGAATTATCATTTTCAGGAGGGCGGAACGGCCGAACCATGAAACATTAAGGGTCCCCCAATCCTTTAGATCCTGTTGAGCCTTTCTAAGGGCGGTCAGAAAATTTACATTATAAAGGTGAGTCAAATCCGCCGTAATCTGAATGCCCAGATACGTAATGGCGCTCTTGTTCCAAAGGAACGGGAAGGAAGTCCGGCAACTGTCCACCTCGCCCTGCGGGAGGGACACATTCAGGGCGTGTGATTTAGAGTAGTTAATCTTAAAGTGGGACAGCTCCCCAAAGCTCTCGATATCTTTCAGCAAATTCGGTAATGATATCCTCGGTTGCGATAAAGAAAGGAGTACATCATCAGCGAAAGCCGCTACCTTGTACTCCCTACCTCCCACCGTCAGGCCTGTAATATCAGGATTGCAACGTATTTTGTTAAGAAAGGGCTCCAGGATTAGCACAAAAATCAGGGGAGATAGGGGACAGCCCTGGCGGGTACCATTGCTTATGGAGAAGGCGTCCGACAGGTATCCATTCACTCGGACACGGGCGTGGAATACAATGCGGAGATATGTGCCAGCATGCGGGGGTGAAGGCCAATCGTTCTCAAGACCTCCCGCATGTAGTCCCAGGCCACCCTGTCGAACGCCTTCTCCGCGTCAAGGGATAAGAAGAAGCCCCGTGTTCCGGATACAGTGAGCCAATGATGTAAATTCAATGCCCTAATGGTGTTGTCCCTGGCCTCTCTTCCAGGGACAAAACCCACCTGGTCCTGGGAGACCAAGCCAGGCAAGAGCGGGGATAGCCTATTTGCCAGGATCTTGGCGTACAGCTTAATGTCGACATTGAGAAGTGATATCGATCTGTAGTTTTGAACTTGTGTGGCATCTTTACCGTCTTTCGGTATAACCGTTATGTGTGCCTCCAACAGACGACCCATTGGGACGGAAGGGGATGCTAGGGCGTTAAAAGTATCTAGCATCTTAGAAGATAAGATAGCGAGGAACGACTTGTAGTATTGCAGCGTGAGCCCATCAGGTCCTGGGTAGTGATGAGCGGAATACGCCATATTCTATTTCGCGAATATTTCGAAGAATATTCGCGAATATTCGTTAATATTGAATATTCGTGATATTTTATTAAAAAAAAAAAAAAAAATTGCGAAATTTCGCAATTTTTTTTTTTGATAAAATATCACGAATATTCGATATTTACGAATATTCGCTATATTTTATAATAAAAAAAAAAATAGCGAAATTTCGCATTTGCGAAAGCGAAAATGATTGCGAAATGTCGCTATTTTTTTTGGATAAAATATAGCGAATATTCGTAAATATGTAATATTCGTGATATTTTATTAAAAAAAAAAAAAAATGCGAAATTTCGCATTGTCGAAACTTCGCAATTTTTATTTTTTTTATAAAATATCACGAATATTCGATATTTACGAATATTCGCTATATTTTATAAAAAAAAAAAAATGCAAAATTTCACTAATGCGAAATTTCGCTAGTGCGAATGCGAAATTGATTGCGAAAATTGATTGCGAAATTTGAAAAAATACGAATATTCGAAATAGTGAATATTCGCCACGATATTCGAGTTATTCGCGAATACTCGAATATGCAATATTCGTAGCGAATATTCGCAATGCGAATATTTGTGAGCAACACTAGTCCTGGGCTCTTGCCGGGTTTCATGTGATTCACCGCGTTTTGAAGTTCCTCAGGAGAGATGGGCAGGTCCAATTCTGCTGCACGCGCTTCTGGAACCCGTTTAGGGCAGTACTGGGTTAGGAAGTCCCTAATGGCCTCCGCTCTCCATGCCTCTCGGGCCGGAGTCTGGTTGGGGGGCTTTAGGTTGTAGAGTTTTGTGTAGTACCGTTCAAAGCATTTCGCTATGTCCTCGTTTTTAGCCCTGGTAACACCCCTGTGGTCTAGGATCTGGTGGATTGTATTGGAGGGTCTGGAAGCTCGCACTGCCCGTGCTAAGAGTCTCCCGCACTTGTTGCCATGTTCATAGAACACTCTCTGGTGAAGAACGTAGCGTCTTCTGGCGCGCTTACCTAGTTCTTCCAGAAGCAATGAGCGGGTGTGTGTGAGCTCCTGTAGGGAACCTTGAGAAAGAGAAGCTTTGTGCGAGGCCTCCAGCCTTCGGATCTTAGATGTTAGTTCCGCTATGGTCTGTTGGCGGAACCTCTTAAGCTTCGCTGCCTGGGCCAGAAGTTCTCCTCGGATCACACACTTGTGGGCCTCCCAGATCGTAAGTGGGGACAGGTCCGGGGAGGCGTTTTCTACAAAGTAGCTGCGGATCGTGCCCTCTAGACTTGTCGTAAAGGCTGTTTCCTTAAGTAGGGACGAGTCCAGTCGCCATGTTTTGGTCCTGGAGACCGACTCGGGAAAGGCGAGAGTTACCGAGATAGGGTGATGGTCAGATAAGAACATAGGGTCTATGGCAGCTTGGGTAAGGTAGGTGAGGTCAGATTGGGAGAGGAAGAAGTAATCTATGCGGGAATACTTCTGGAAAGGAGCGGAGAAGAATGTGTAGTCTTTGGTCGACGGGAACAAGGTGCGCCAAGAATCATGTAGTGTGAGACCTTGCAGCTGTAACTTAATTTGACGTAAAGCACGATAAGGCAGAACGGTGGTTCCCGTGGAGGTGTCAACTTCAGGGTTCAAAGGTACATTAAAGTCACCCCCCAAGAGAACCATACCCTCCTTAAATGAAAAAAGGAGGTTGCAGACCTTTTTAAAGAAAGAAACCTGGTGCTCGTTAGGGGCATAGACATTCGCCAGGGTCAAGGGTCTGGAGGCATAGAGGCCCTTGATAAACACAAATCTACCTTCTGGATCCACCAGAGAATCCGACAGCTGAAAAGGAGCATGTTTGGAGATTAAGTGGTTACGTTGTTTTACTAAGTCGTTCGCGAATAGGGTTTTAGGTAAACGACACACACGTCGGTTTCATTCACTTTTTCCGCACTGGGCTATTTTTGAGGCCGGCGCATGCGCAGTTCGATCAACACGGGGGGTGCGCTTAATTTAAATACAAGCCGCCCCCTTTGAATTACGCGGGGATACGCAGAGCCATTTACACTACGCCGACGCAACTTACGGAGCAAGTGCTTTGGGAATACGGCACTTGCTCTGTTAAATTGCGGCGGCGTAGTGTAAATGGCTTACGCTACGCCAGCGGCAATTCTACGGGAATATGGCCCTCTGTATTGTTCTCTAGAACAATACAATTCCTCTTTAACTCTGAGATTACGTTGGGTACTGCCGATTCCTTGTTGTGGATGTTATATGGGGAGTGTGTACAAGGACCATCTGATGCCTGCACCTTTATGGCTGAACACCAGAATCATTGTGGAAGTTTGGTAGTTGTGACTTTTTCTTTCGATGCTCAAGTTGCAATGGTTTAAGATCACAGAGACAACAACTAAGTTTAAAGTGTTACTAAATCTAGAACCTGCTTTCACTATATCTGGTCTCCCACAGTACACAGAACATGGAAATGCAATTATTTTAGTAAATATAAATAGTTAAATATTTTTTTTGATTAGCAGTATATAGCAGTCATGTGACTTCTCAAGCTTGTAGGAGGAGTTTTTATTTCTCCCACGATTGTCCTATCCGCATCCATTGACATTGACTTCCTGACCCTAAAACCCTGTACACGCGATCGGTTTGTCTGATGAAAACAGACCGATGGACTGTTTTCATCGGTCAAACCGATCGTGTGTGGACCCCATCGGTTTGTTTTCCATCGGTGAAAAAAAATAGAACATGTTTTAAACTTTTCCTATGGATAAAAAAACGATAGAAAAAAATGATCGTCTGTGTGGAAGTCCATCGGTCAAAAATCCACGCATGCTCAAAATCAAGTCGACACATGCTCAGAAGCTTTGAACATAATTTTTCTCAGAAGGTCGTAGTGTTTTACGTCCGATGGTGTGTAGGTAAGACTGATGAAAGTCAGCTTCATCGGATATCCGATGAAAAAATCCATCGGATTAGATTCCATCAGATATCCGATTGTGTGTACAGGGAATATGTCTTGACAGTGCTGATCACATGCACCCTCCCAAGAAAAAAAAACTATCTAGCAACACACACCAAACTGAGCATGTGCAGCCTGACTCTATAGACTCTGTAAAAATAAAGTTATTTTTTGGAGTCAGTGGAAGGAGGGGAAGAACAGAGAAGACAGGATCACACAGCCTTTTTACACAATGTGGATGAGTAACCCCTTAGGTTCTCATAGAGTATACCAAGCATGCTTTACTGCATATACACACTGATTTTACTGTTGTGGGTTTAGTAACACTTTAATCATTCATCTGGGTTGCATCTTTATTGTTAACATAGTGTTACATATTTCAAAATGCCCCCATCCACAGACCATGTTACTCACCACAACACATTTGCGGAGAAAAGACCCTTGTCCTCTCAACATTAAAATAAGCTCTTTTGTCAATGCAGGTGTTTGTAAGCTGGCAGTGGGTTATGGGGGGTGAATATGACAGGCGGTGGGGTGTTAGCAAGGTGGCAGTTGGGTACCTGCTGTGAGGATGAGGATGAGGATGACAGAATGTAGGGTGTTAGCAAGGTGGCAGCAGGGTGCCAGGTGTGATGAGGATGACAGGGGGTAGGGTGTTAGCAAGGTGACAGTGGGGTGCCAAGTGTGATGAGGATGGCATGAGGTAGGGTGTTAGCAAGGTGGCAGTGGGGTGCCAGGTGTGTTGAGAATGGGGATTACAGGAGGTACAGTACGGTTTTAGCAAGGCGGCAGTGGGGTGCCAAGTGGGATGGACACCATAGCTGATTGCTGCATGTGCAATAAAGAACAGTGCAGTAGCATGTACAGTTGTGCTATCTTGTTTATGGGAATCAATGCATCTTGAAATCAGCTTTAACCTTTGTCCACATGCTTTTATAGGAGGTAGATCATCCATCAATCAAGATGTGATATCCCACCCACTGTGTTCTTTTTTAGTTACTGAGCATGGAGGAGGAGAGAGGGACTGGGCTATGGTTGCCCACTGTCCAAGATGCACCCGGACAGTTTGGGTTTTGAACCTTGTGTCCAGGTTTCAGTCCACCTGAAACCCAGACACATTATTCAGACCAGGCTGTGGCTCCCCAAGTATGTAGCCCTACACAAATCTGTTGCCACTGTGGGAGGCTGTTTGGGGGCAGGTTTGTCATCACTGAAGTGTGGGGTGATGATGTCGGGATAAGCAATTTGGCCGCACCCACTTGCGCGCTCTGTGCGCCACATTACTACTCTCCTTGGGGCACCCAAATGTGTCCCAGGACTCCTTTAATTCTATAGTGTTTACTGCAACAAAAAAAATATATATAAAAATTGCCCTGTGCCGCAAAAGTGTTCGGGTTTGGCTTGAAGAAAAGGTGGCAACCCTAGACTGAGCTGTCATTTAGGATCTGTATACACGCCCAAATGTGTGATGTCATTTCCATGTGACCTAACTAGCTCCCATCAAACAGGAAATTCTCCAGCAAATAAGAAAAAACTGAGCATGTTCAGCCTGACTCCAGGATCTGCGCATACACCTTCAAACAGCATTTTTACACATTGCAGAGGATTAACACCTTAGGCCCGGATTCAACATACATCGGTGCAGCGCGGAGAGGGAAGCATGGAATTCACAAAGCAAATGCTCCCAACGTTGCGCCGGCGTAACGTAAATTCGTAGGCGTAAGCCGGCCTAAGTCAAATTAGGTGGAAGTGGGCTGGAAGTGGGCGTGATTCATTTAAATGAAGCGTTACCCCATGCAAATGATGGGCCGAGCGTGACATAAGTACTTAAAATGAACTGCGCATGCGTCATACCTTGGACGTATGCCAGTGCGCATGCTCACAATCACGTCAAAACAACTGCCTAAGATATGTCAAATCACTGCCTAAGACGTGAACCTACGCCCAGCCCTATTCACGTACAACGTAAACTACGTAAAATTCGACGGCATTCGTTCCCTGGTCCATACCTTTTGCATGAGTTGTGCCTCCAATATGGGGCATAACTTTACACCGGATGTACGACTTACGCAAACCACGTATATTATGCGCCGGGCGCAAGTACCTTTGTGAATCGCCGTATTTGCCTCATCTGCATATTTGCATTGAAAATCAATGGGAGTGCCAAATGCGCCCAGCGTAAATATGCGCCCACTATACGCCGGCGTAGGAAAGTTATGTCGGGCGGCTGAAGCCTATTTTTCGACGTATCTTGCTTTGTGGGTCGGCGCATAGATACGACGGCGCACATTTGTACTTACGTTGGCATATCTGGAGATACGTCGGCGTAAGTGCTTTGTGAATCCGGGCCTTAGTTTCCACAATGAGTATAACAAGCATGCTATTCTGCATATACAAACTGATTTTACTGTTGGGGGTTTAGTAACACTTTAAGTCTATTTGAGAGTTGAATTTCTCTTTATAGCTTGAGCAGTCTAGATCCTGTGGATAGTGTCACTAATTTCATTCAGAAAACTCTAAGCATCAATATTACCACTCTGATGATGTAGGTGCCAAGTTGAAAGATGAACATTATCAAACAGAGCAATTGACTACTCTAATTTATGTATTATCACCACTGTTTCAGGTTATCTGTCATGAATGATATTGTAACATAAGCTCAGCTCAAAGGCATTCTTATCATCCTACAGAAACCAACAGCCTATGTCAACGGGCTTTGTTTTCTTCAAGGGTTTTTGCATACCTTTACAAAAGAAGCAAAACATGCTTAAAGCAAGTTAAAAGGGGATCAACTGAAGGTCAAATGCACCTGCAATGAATTCTGAGTAATTTCAAAAACTTAAACTGATATCAAACTCATGCCATGGTCACCTGCCCAAAGTCAAGTAACACAAGCTCTAATTCATCTTGCTAATGCCAAAGTTGGATAATGAAAATAGTGTTTAAACTGTATTCTTTAGCTTCAGTCATTTAAGCATTTTTCAAATGACTGAGGATTTGATTTAACATTATAATTTAAGACTCCATTTGTGAAAGCAGTCTGGGTGCTTGAATTGTATGATATGTGGATAGTTTAAAGGACAATTTTGTGTTAATCTACGAAGCATAATGCAGATCAGTAGAACACTAGATAAGGGAATGTGTAAAGCACACTCACCTCTCCATGCCCGATTCCCTATGCCAGGGATATGCAATTAGCGGACCTCCAGCTGTTACAGAACTACAAGTCCCATGAGGCATAGCAAGACTCTTGACAGCCACAAGCATGACAGAGGCATGATGGGACTTGTAGTTTTGTAACAACTGGAAGTCTTCTACTTGCATATCCCTGCCCTATGCTGTCATTTTAGGGGATGAAAAAATACATTCTTGTCTTTACATAGTGGTTCCATGAAATGTTATTAGGGTGTTTTAAAGTTAATACTACTCGGCCCTTTTGGGTTGATTTACTAAAACTGGAGAGTGCAAAATCCTGTGTAGCTCTGCATATAAACCAATCAGCTTCCAGGTTACCGTACTTTGTCAAAGCTCAAATGAACAAGCTAAGGTTAGTAAAAAAGTAGACGTACCTTAGTACAGCTATAACAGGCCAATTTGTTTTTGTTAAATCTAATGAGAAACATAGACACATAAAAGAGTAATGGAAGAAAAAAGACCAGGTGGTTGGAGGCATTTTTTATTATTACCGTATTTATCGGTGTATACCGCACACTTTTTTCCCCTTAAAATCAGGGGAAAATCGTGGGTGCGCGATATAAGCCGATACTGTCGTAGCAGGGTTCGTTTTTTGAATTAGGCGCTGAGCGCCACAATCTAGAGCTGAGCCGAGTGTACTGCACACTCGGCTACGCCCGCAGCCAGGTGAGAGGAGCCGAGAGAAGCCGAGAGGAGATGAACACACAGGAAATCTGGCTCCTCTCAAAAACGAACACTGCCGCAACCCCGGGCAATGTGCGGATGGACTGGACGTACCCCGCGAGGAAGCCACAGATGGACACCTGGACAGACGCCGCGAAGAAGCCGCAGAGGGACACTGGGACGGACGCCGCAAGGAAGGCTGGATGGACCCCGCGCAAGGCGACAAACGGACGCCGGACCGAACAAGGCCGCGATGGACGCCGGGCAAGGCACCAAAACTGTAAGTAATTAATTTTTTTTTTTCAGGAATTTTCCTTTTAGATTAGGGGTGTGCGCTATATGCCGGTGCGCGCTATAGGCAGATAAATACGGTAGCTTTATATATATATATATATATATATATATATATATATATACACACACATTTTCTTTTACTTTTTAACTGTTGGCTGACTCATTGCCTAGGTAGAAAGTATATTCCAAGCCTCAACTACTCTTTTAGTAAAATTATAAAGAATGTTTTGAACATTCATCCTGTTAGTTTGAGGTCATGTCCCCATATCCCCATGTCCTCAATCCAATGCCCCATACACACAAGCAGAATTTCTGCCAGCAAAAGTCTGATGTGAGCTTTTAATCAGAAATTCAGACCATGTGTATGTTCCATCAGACTTTTGCTGGCGGAAGTTCCGCCAGCAAAAGTTTGAGAGCAGGTTCTCAATTTTTCAGACGGAAAAAATTCCAATCCGAAAATCTGTTTGTCTGTATGCAATTCCAAAAAAACATGCATGCTCGGAAACAATTCAACGCATGCTCAGAAGCATTGAACTTATTTTTCTCGTCTTGACGTAGTGTTGTACATCACCGCGTTCTTATTGCTCAAAAGTTCAGAGAACTTTTGCTTGACCGTGTGTATGCAAGCCAAGCTTGAGCGGAATTCCGTTGGAAAACCATCCAACTTTTTTCCAATGGAAATTCTGCTGGTGTGTACAGGGCATTATTTTCATATTACAAAATACTGCCCTTATGAAACTTATTTACACCCCTAATGTTTTTAAAGGTAGCAATAGCTTTTTCTCTTTCCCTTGTTTCCCCTAGATCAGTGGACTTCAAACTGTGGCCCCGGGACACTATTCTCCCAGTGATAAGAGACACATGTCTCCAATTGTCATCAACAATAGGGCACTATTCCTCCAAATAATACCAACGATGGGGCACTTTTTCCTCCACCTTTTTCCAAATGTGGTGATGTTTACCACCAATTCAAGGACAATTTCCATCGCCACAGGCCTCCCTAAAGTCTGAGGGACAATAACTTGGCCCTTTTTTTAGATAATAGGTACAATCTAGAGAAAGGATCTACAAACTAAATTCATGAAATCTCTCCTGATATGGTTTATCTGGAAAGACTTCAGGGACATAATATGTACAGTCTGGAGGAAAGAATGGAAAGTGAGGACATGATTGAAACTTTTAAATTCAACACTTTTCTAATTGTTGGATTTGGTCCAGGCCAAGAAAAATCTTAACTAGTCTTATGTGCATGCACTTGTCAAATTTAATCTGGAAGTAGAACATTCATTCTACGAAAATTGAGCCATTGACATTGTACTCAAATAAAAAGTTGTTTGAAATTAGTTAAGTCCACGAATACACTTTTGAAAAGTTGAAGTGCATTTTAAACTATCTCATCTAATGTTAGAAGTAAATTCTGCAGGTATAAGGCCAGCTTTTTTTTTTTTATTTCTATTGTGCCTCTGAGATATGTAGCGAAGAAATCTCTCCAATGTAACATAGAAAAACTATCGAGGATATCAATCATTGTCTACAAAAAAAAAAAAAAAAGAAAAAAGTTAAAGGATTTGAAGCACTTTACCACTAAATGTCTTAAGCAGCGGATAGAAAGTAAATATTTAGATGTATTACATAGCCCTGTAACGTACCTCTGCTCCACCAATCTGTACTCATTATCGAGTTGTCTTTTAGTTCTGACAATTCTGTGCACAAATGAAAAATGTTTCACTTCATGGAAATCGATAAATAGAAAATAAACAAGGAAAGTTATGACAATAGAGATAACGTTTCATTGTGATATGCTAATGGTTTTCGCATTCGATCTAAGAGGTTTTCTTTGTAGTAAGAGCTATTTTGGATAAAAGGAACATTATAATGATAAATGACTTCTTCTGGAAACAATAAATATTTTGTAAAGCTCTTTCAGATGACTAGAAGAATAATGCCCTGTGTCTGAGAGATGATTTGTTTCAATGTTTTCACTTTGTGGGAAAATCAAGTGAAGATTCTACCATATTTCTTCTAATTTGGCCACTAGAGGAAGGGTTACAATGGACTTCACTTAAGAGCTGTTGATCACAGTTCACTTGGATCGTCTGCAGGAAGAGACAAATTGTATTTCTGTTAGAGAGAATAGTGTATTATCTGTCTTTTTCCTTAGTGGCGAAGAAGAGAAAAGAAAACATTTATCCTTACACGTGTGAGGAAAACAACCTGTCAGTAATAAAGCAGACATGTACTAACAGTATACAATCAAAAAGTGCCAAGCAGTTTCTGCGTGCCTATCGGTACATTTTGGATGTGTTTTATGTTTATAGTTAAAAATATTTAATGCTACAATAGTAGCTTGAAGCAGGATTAAAGTGGAGTTCTGGCCAAAAATGGAACTTAAGCTTCAAGTGCTGGTGACCCTATGACATGTCACATTTGGCATGTCATTTGGGGGGGGGGGGTACTTAGTTTTTACAGGCACTCAGCTTCCCACACAGTCAGACCCCCCACAGTTAGAATGCCAGCTCCAGCCTAACTCTCACTTTGAGCCGGCGTTTCTGTTTTCTGTAAGCAGAAAACAATAAACGCCGGGTTGGAGTTCCTATACGAGCGGCGTAATTGTATTTCGCCATCGTATCGGAACTGCAATTTTAAAAATGGCGCTCGGGGCGTTCCCGCTGATTAACGCCGAGAATATGCTAATCAGCGAGAATCGGCAATTCACGATCGTATTCGGGCCCGACGCAGTGACTTTCCGACGTTTCCGTAAGAGATAAAGAGGTAAAGAAAAACCAGCCCCCTAGTGGAGTATCCTATGTTAAGTATTGCCGTCGTCATCGCATCAAATTTAAAAATTTTCGCGTCGTTTGCGTAAAACGTCCGTGAATGGGGATTGACGTCATTGACGTTCACTGACAGAATTTGGAGCATGCGCACTGACAGTCGACGCATGCGCAGTACGTTTGCCGCGGGATCGCGCCTAGTTATAATAATACACGCCCCCTACCCGCCCAATTTGAATTTCGCCGGCTCATTTTCGCTACGCCGCCGCAACTTTAGGAGCAAGTGCTTTGTGAATAACAGTACTTGCTCCTAAAGTTTCGGCGGAGTAACGTAAATGAGAAACGTTACTCTGCAATAAAGATTCGCCCATCTACCTGAATCTGGCCCATTGTGGCCAATGACCCTGGAAGCTGGAAATCAGTTAAGGACAAACAAATGGCTCAAATACTCAGAGGTCTGTTCATCATCTGAGGTAGGAGCCACACTAAAAAAGGAATATGATAAAAGTATGTTTGTATTAAAGGGAATATATTTGACAGTTCAGTCTAGGACATAGAAACTAATTAAAATTAACCTGCAATATGTGTCTGAGAAGCTTAGACAGTGGGGTCTAAGGTTTATAGATTTAGTCCATGGTCTTTACTGACATTTTCTGCTGGTAATAAAGAAGTTATACCTCATAACCTGGGGTTGTTTAATTATAAAAACATTGTATGGTTTTAGTAAAATATAATTTGTAACGTGTCAGATTTAAACGGAAGGTACTACATAAAGAGCAGGGAATTACTAAGCAAGTAGACACAGGAAAACAGCAAATGAAAAGTACATTCCAGTCCAACATGACAATTTTTCACTGAATTGACTACAAAAATACATTCCAGCTTGAGAAGATCTATTTTTTTTTTTTTTTTTTTTTACAGCCTGCTAGATTAAAACTATACTCCGGGCATTAATACCGGCACCCTTTGCTCACCTTCCAATAAATCACTTGGACCAATGTAATTCTGTATATACAATACGTGGTCGATGTCCCTGGAAGCTGGAAATCACTGAAGTAGACACTGCTACTCCAGTAAACTCCAAAAGCTTCCAGTTTCCGCCCTGAAGCATTGTGAACACAGGAGGTAGGCCTCTCAGCAGGGGCATCATTTAGAGAATGATTGCATTTCCTGAATAATTTCAAAGCATTCTCTGATTGGATAAGGTGGAGAGGCAGGGTGGTAATGTCCTCCTGACCTCCTGTGTTCACATTGCATCAGCATAAGATCTAAAAGCTAGTGGAGATCACTTGAGTAGCAGTGTCTACTTCAGTGATTTCCAGCTTAAAGGGGTATTGGCCTCAATGTCTTATACATAGTTACATTGGTCAAAGATGAATCAATGAAAATGTGTAAAGCATGCCAATGCCTGTAATTATTCTTTAACCTCCCTGGCAGTATTCCCGAGTGAAAATATCAGTACTAATAGCGGTAACCCCGAGCCTAACTCGGGATCGCATCGCAGTATCCAGGCAGAGTTACTTACCTTGTCCCCTGGATCCTGTGATGTATCCTTGCTGTGTGAGCGAGCTGTCTCCTCGCTCAATTCACACAGTGCCAAGTGCCACCGAGCTCTGTTCCCTGCGACATTACGACGCACAGGGGCGGAGATCGGCGCCAAATTCAAAAAAAGTTAAAACACAGTACACATACAGTATACTGTCATTTTACAGATTACAGTACTGTATAAAATAATTACACATCCCCTTTGTCCCTAGTGGTCTGTCCAGTGTCCTGCGTGCACTTATATTATAAATCAGGGATATGCAATTAGCGGGCCTCCAGGTGTTGCAAAACTACAAGTCCCATCATGCCTCTGCCTCTGGGTGTCATGCTTATGGCTTTCAGTATCTTGTTATGCCCTTATGGGACTTGTAGTTCTGCTGGAGGTCCGCTAATTGCATACCCCTGTTATAAATACATATTTTTCTGCCTGAAAACTGATTATCCATAGCAACCAAAAAGTGTCCATTTATGTCAAAAGTGTTTTTGACAGCTAGAAAACAGCTAAAATAAATTAGAATCACTTGCAGAATTAAGCAAAAGTGATTTGTGGGGAAATTTGTCATCAAACACAGTAATGACAGCGACAATTCTGCAACTGAGCAAATGTCAGTGTTTTGATTTGATTACATTATTAAATATTTTTTATTATTATTATATTATTATTTGTTATAATTATTTATAGTTATTTATTATATTATAATTTATGATTTTGTGTTTCAAACTTTATCATACATGGGTCGTCACTAGACTCTAGTTTGGACAGATCTAAGTGAGTTATTCCTAAGAATTGCAGGCCTACAGTATAAAACGCCAAATTCGTCAAACGGCTGCTCACTAGGGGAGCTCCAGCTCCATATACCGCACAGCAACAGATACAAGTGACCGTGGTACCTGATATTCAATACGCGCAAGTGCCCACATCACGCATCTTCCCTATAAGGGAGTCCTTGAGGTCTGCTCTGCAAAAACTGACAGATTACTTTGCTCCAGCCGAAGCTTGGGTGCACCAAGATGGCACCGATCTGGCCATGTGTATCATAGACGATGAGGACCCCTCCTCAGAGACCGATGGCTCCACATAATCAGCATGTACATCTATCTACCGAGTCACATAAGGGGCCAGTGAACCTTCACAACCTGACAGCCCATTGGCACATAGCCCAGCTAAATTTAAAAAAGCCAAACAAGGAGAGCTGCAGGGAGATGATATGGACACTGGAACCAATGTATTGGGTCAATGCCTGCAACCTCCTCTGGAACAATTTCATTCCTCACCCCAACCAGTTCATGTAGCCGATCTGAAGTACATGCTAATATCCTTAAATTATTCATTACATGTAGATTAAGGGTGCTGAAATTAATCACAGCATCGATGCGTCACAATTCGGGTGTCCCTGATGCGGCATTGACGCTGCGACCGGAATAATTGATTGGCGGGTGACATCATCACTACTTGCCCCACCTGGAGTGTCCTCGCTGCTCATCTGACTGCCCGACCATCTCTCTTCTGTTCTTATAGCTACAGTTAGCAGGCAGGGCTGAGAATTCCCTGCTGAGGTCAGGGTATACGGGCCAGGCAGTCACATGAGCAGCGTGTACACACTCTGAGAAATTAGGTATGTAGCTACATAGTTATTATAAAGCACATACAGTGTGGCACCTAACGGATTGTAACTTGGGATTTATTAAGACACGGTTATTTTAACAGCAGTAAGTAGAGTACAAATGAATTTGTATTCTACTTACACCTCGTACTGCAGTGCAGGAAATACTACTGTGGGCATCTGGCTGTGACAACTTGACGCTTCACAGCCGAGTGCGCATGTGTCACTGCGCTGTCCTGAATGGCCAGGCAAACTTCTGGGACCGGTGATGTGTCCCAGAAGATTGCAGGGAGGGAGGGGCTGCCTAGATGGCCCGAGCAGAAGTGGGAGCTGGGTACCAGTCAAAACTAGGTACCTGCTCCCCTCCCCAAAAAAATGAGATGCAAGTTGTGGCATGTAAGAGGGTCAGGACTTCTTAAAGCGGAAGTTTCCCTTTTGGGTGGAACTCCACTTTAATAAAATATGTTTATACAGAACATGCTATGACATCTCCAAACCTGGACTCCAGGAGGAGACCATCACACCACCAACCCTGTCATGTACACAGCACAGGTGATCCTCTAAGACCCCTTTGACAAGGTGCAGACCCTGTCAAGCAGATCCACTTGCTCAGCAGGCGATCTATCAGGCAGATGACAGGTCTGTATCCTCTCCGCTGATGCAGAATGAACATGGACAAAGCTTGCTATTCTCAATGGGACAGTCGGATGGAAATAGACCGCCTTTCCAGTTCCATTGGATACCATCCAATCTGATCTGTTAGATGGATGGGAAATGGAATCCCCATCAGTCTGTTTTTAGAGGACTGGATCGGATACAGGTGGGTGTCATGGACACATGTCTATTTACATCAACCTCTCCATAGAGAATAGGTGGTCTGATTGGGCCCACCTGAAAAACGGACAGGCAGACCCGATCTGTGTGCTTGTGTGAAAGGGGCCAAGGCCTTGTTTACACAGGCCATACACAGCGTACCTTTATAAGGATGCACAGGTGTTCCATGCATATCTGTGCAGGCAGTCCCATTGATGTCATTTGGGATGTAGGTCCGCATGCATGTTTCTAAGCTCACACTGTCTGCATTCAGGGTCATGTATTCAAACCCACATGGATGTCAGATTGGGAACAGCAGCTATGCCTATGCACCCATGCATCCCAATTTACATAAATGGGACTGCCTATACGAGGATGCATGGAACACCTGTGCATCCCTGTGCGGGTAAACATGGCCCCCATGGGCATACACTTTAGTATGTCACATGTGAACAATGCTTTAGTACTAATTTAGCAGGAATTTGTAAGTTATGTTGGGTTTATATGCAATATGATTTTAGTGTATTTTTAGTAAAAATAGCGATATGATGAACATTTGCGCAATTATTAGGCCAAAGAAAACTGTAGCACTTTTTTTATTCTAAAGGTCATGTGCTTTTAGAAAATGTCTAGTTTGAGGGGTCTTTTCAAATTCTGAAAGCTCTAAGTGAAAACTAATAACCTCAGGGCCGATCCTAGGGTCACAGGCGCCTGGGTGCAGAAATATTTCTGGTGCCCCCACAAAGGGGGCGTGGTCATCTTACCAACTCCTCCCCTTTACAAATGTTTCTATGGCAATGACTCAAACACAGAGATGCTCCTCTAAGAAGTATTTGTTGCCCTGGGATCCTCCCATGATCTTTTATCAATAAAGAAAATACTGGAAGAGTGTACACTAATGAGACCTGGAGGGGAACCTCTCTGATACTGTTAGAAAGTGTCCCAAAACAAAGTACAGGAGATGGTCAGAGACTGTAGACATGATACAAGAGATGGTCAGAGACTGCAATCATAGTACAGGAGAGGATCAGAGAGTGTAGACATATTACAGGAGACAGTCAGTGACTGGAGATATAATACAGGAGACGGTCAGAGACTGCAGTTCCTATTGGCATAAGTAGATAATGGCCGATCGGCTCTCACCTGACCCAGCGATACAGCAACAACGGTTCCTCTGATCAGGAGTCAGCTCACTCTGAATTGCCCATGGATACTCCGCTGGGTAGAGCCCAGATCTGTATTCTGGCAATGACTCCATTCCTTTCTCCGCCAGGGATGGCACTAGGCTGTGTGGCTTTCCCTCTGGTGGCGCACGGCAGCGGGGTTCTCTCTCTGATGGTGTTCTCTCAGCACTGTCCTCTCCCTCTGGAGTCCTGGGTGCACTTCCCTGAAAGCTTTCCTGGGGTCCTGGCTCTCTCTCTCTCCCATTCCTCCACCTATAGTTGCACCTCAGTACAGACCCCCTCCACCAAGTATAGACCCCCTCCGTCAGTGCAGACTCCTAACTAAGTATAAACCCCCTCCCTCAGTACAGACCCCCCAGGACAAACCACCCCCCATTAGTACAGACCCCCAGGACAAACTATCCCCCTCTATTAGTACAGACCCCCTCTAGGACAAACCACCCCCTCCATTAGTACAGACCCCCAGGACAAAACACCCCCCCATTAGTACAGACCCACTTCCAGTATTAAAGACCGCCCCAGAACCCCCCCCCAATTAGTACAGACCCCCAGGACAAACCAATCCCCCTCCATTAGTACAAACCCCCCATTAGTACAGACTCCCCAAGGACAAACCCCCCTATTAGTACAGACTCCCCCAGGACAAACCCCCCCATTAGTATCGACTCCCCCAGGACAACCCTCCCTCCATTAGTACAGACCCCCAGGACAAACTCTTCATTAGAACATACCCCAGAACAAACCCCCCCCATTAGTGCAGACCCCCCAGAACAAACCCCCATTATTACAGACCCCAGGACAAACACCCCTATTAGTACCGACCCCCCAGGATAACCCCCCCATTAGTGCATACCCCCAGGACAAGCCCCCCCATTAGTACAGATGCCCCTCAGGACAAATCACCCCATTAGTGCAGACCCCCAGGACAAACCCCCCCATTAGTACAGACTCCCCCATTAGTACAGACCCCCCCAGGACAAACCACCCCATTAGTGCAGACCCACCCAAGACAAACCCCTCCATTAGTACAGACGACGAGGACAAACTATTCCCCTCAATTAGTACAGACCCCCTCCATTAGTACAGATCCTTCTCTATTAGTACAGACCCCCCTAGGACAAACCACCCCCTCCATTAGTACAGACCCCCAGGACAAACGCCCCTATTATTACCGACCCCCCAGGATAACCCCCCCATTAGTGCATACCCCCAGGACAAGCCCCCCCATTAGTACAGACCCCCCCAGGACAAACCACCCCATTAGTGCAGACCCCCCCCAGAACAAACCCCCCATTAGTACAAACCCCCCTTAGTACCGAACCTCCAGGATAAACCCCCCCATTAGTGCATATCCCCAGGACAAGCCCCCCCATTAGTACAGACTCCCCCCATTAGTACAGATCCCCCTCAGGACAAATCACCCCATTAGTGCAGACCCCCAGGACAAACCCCCCCATTAGTACAGACTCCCCCCCATTAGTACAGACCCCCCAGGACAAACCACCCCATTAGTGCAGACCCACCCAGGACAAACCACCCCATTAGTGCAGACCCACCCAGGACAAACCCCCCCATTAGTACAGACCCCCAGCACAAACTATCCCCCATTAGTACAGACCCCCCAGGACAACCCCCCCCATTAGTGCAGACCCACCCAGGACAAACCCCCCCATTAGTACAGACTCCCCCCAGAACAACCCCCCCTCATTAGTGCAGACCCCAGGGACAAACCCCCCCCCATTAGTACAGACTCCTCCCAGGAAAAAAACTCCCCCTACATTACTACAGACCCCTCCCCCCAGGACAAACCCCCGTCAATTACAGTAAATAAAAACACACGGTCCATCATGCCTGACATTCTGCTCCTCTCTGTGTCAAAAAAGGACTCCTGTCCGCGGCGATCCGTGATCCACCCGGGCGGCAGCTGCAGAGGAGGGGACAGTGTGCAGCCTCGCTGCCCGGGTGGATCACAGATCGCCGCGGACAGGAGTCCTTTTTTGACACAGAGAGGAGCAGAATGTCAGGCATGATGGACCGCCCCATCAGCGATGTCACTGAGCAGCTGCCAGCTAGCGTCTCTCCGAGTCCACACAGAGACAGCCAGCCGCTCCGTTCTCCGGACTCTTCAGACCCCTCTCTAACAGGAGGAGGAAGGGGGGGGGGCACTGACAGCCTTATAGGACACACGCGGCGGCGGCGGGGAGAGCCGCCGGCGCCGCGCTACATGAACAAGGAGAGGGATTTGAGGGAAGCACTCTGGCACTTCAGCGCCCCCAGCTCTGTGGCGCCTGGGTGCACTGCACCCTGTGCACCCCGGGTAGGATCGGCCCTGAATAACCTCCAGATTTTTGGAGAAATTTTTGGGTAGGTTTGATTTTTTTCATTTTGCAAAAAGGCGCAATGTAAAGTTTACAAATATGTGTTATATATTAATTCCATACAGGTTAAGCTTTTATATTCAGTAGGGATTTAGAAAACATTTTGTAAAATTTGCTGTGTTTTTACCTGCTAATAATGGTTGTAGTGTATTTTTGCAAATATATTGGTATGATAAATATTTGCACAAATACCACAGGGTCAAAAAAATCATTAACACCTTTTTTTTCATTCTAGAGGTCATATGCTTTCAGAAAATATATGGTTTTGGTGGTCTTTCACAATTTCTGAAAGCTAAAAGGGAAAAATGAAAACCTTCCGATTTTTTGAGAAATTTTGATATTTACATTTTTGCAAAAAGGTGCAATTTAAAAAAATAAAATTTGTGTTATTTATTAACTCCAAAAAGATTGAGGGCCAGATTCACAAAGCACTTACTCCGGAGTATCACGAGTTAGGCACGCGTAAGTCTAAAAATGCACACGCATATTTATGCACCGTATCCCCAAAACGATATACGCCTGAAATCCACATTTTTTTAGACCGACGTAATTTGGATAGACCGGCGCAGCGTGCGTGCAAAACTGCACTAGACACACCATTGATTTGCTATTCAAATATGCAAATGAGGGAGTTACGGGGATCCACAAAAGTAAGTTGGTGCAGCGCAGGCTACGCACTGTGCGCAACAGCTGCACGTCCTGTCTAAAATTAGACCATATAAAAGGTGGAATAAAATTAGACAGGCTCTCCTCCATCCGCACCAAAGTCTGGCTGACCAGTCCCAGATGGTGGGTCTAAAGGGCCTGGTCCCTTCTGAGATTGGCGGGCAGAACCTCGGCCACCCCCTGGTCTTCTGGGACGACTTCCTGCCTCCAGCTGATGCTTGTGGCCGGGGAGAAGGGGAAGCCCTTGGGAGGGGAGCCATGTTGGGGGAGGAGTGGGAGGGGCTAGCCCTTATGGAGGGCTGGCTGCTGCCAGCCAGAGGGGAAGACTCCTCCAAAAATAACAATCCACTGGCTGACATGACCTCCTCCTCCAACTCAAACTCCTCCTCCTCAAACTCCTCTGAGGATTCCGGCCTTGTCTGGGGGTCCTCATCAGGCTGGTGTCCCGGGGATGGTGCAGTCAGGCCAGATGGCCCAGCACCCTCCTGCACATCTGTGGATGACATTCACAGGTTGGAGGATCCACACACTTGCCACATATTCCCCCCCCCACATGCTACACACCAGATAGGAAAAAAAAACCTTACCTGTCATCACGGGCTCCTGACTGGAGTCATAGCCAGGCAGGCCCTCCACTTGTTGCCTATTAAAGGTGTGGGCCACCGCACGCTCCTCCACTGTCAGCCTAACAGGGCATGGTGGGCCCCCTCCAGTGCCCCTGGCATGGGCTGCCATTTTGGCCAGCTTCTTTCGGACCCAGACGCCGGAGATCATTGATCTTCTTGACGATCCCCTCGCGTGTCCGGGTCTCCCCCCCCAATGAATTTACCTGGTCGGTAATGTTCTGCAAGATCTCCTTCTTCCTGGCCGGGGGGGATGTTGGCACTCTCCGGGCCGTGCAGGAAACGCCCATATTGGGTAAGGGCCTGGGCAATAATTTGTTTCTCCCCCAAAGTAAAATTGGTCTTGCGCTTCCTCTCAGTCATATTCATACAACAACTCTCTCCCAAACAATCAACAAAAATCACTCTCAAAAACAAGCAGGAAAAATCAAGCAACAAAACAAACAAATCAAAATCTATCAACCAAAAAGTCTCACAGCCAGTCACCAAAAAACACTATCAAATATATTCTACAAAACACTAGCTCAAACAGTCAAATATCACAAAGACAAGTCACAACGCAACAAACGCGAACACACAACAGAACAAAAGCACCTTGCTGTATAGGAAGGGATACAAAGGGATGTATTTTTGCAAAGGAAGGGTGTTTGTGTCTGTCTATTTAAGCTCTCTGCGTAGTTCACTAAGTTGCCCGGGTCCACTTCCAATTTCACTGATTGCGCCGTTCCCGAGTTGTGAGCATGCGCAGAGAGGTGCTGACCATGGTCTGCTTCATGTGCGCATGCGCGTTGTGGCCAGCCCTTCATTTGCTTGGGTTCACGGCTCATTTCAATGAAACACGCCCACGTCCTTCCCAATTTGAATTACTCCGCCTTACGCCTCGGAATTTACGTTACAGCGGCACAAATTTCTCCGCAAATACTACGAGGATACGGTGATTGCGCTTCTACATTTCGCCGTCTATACATAAAGGAGGTGCGCTATGCCAGTCAAAATATGCGCCAATGTACGTGAATCTGGCCCGTAGTTTGGGTACAGTGTTGTGTGACCGGGCAATTGTCATTTGTTGTCATTCAAAGTTCTAAAATTTGGCCTGGGCAGGAAAAGGGTATAAGCGCCGAGTAAGCAAGTGGTTAAATTGAAATAAATGAATTTCACGATGGATTATTGAATAAAAAGCTGCATTCATTTGTGCCTTTTAAATCCACCTGGCGTTCATGTTTAACATACTGTAGCTTGATATTTTAGGTATACAGCAGGTCCACTTTAAGGAAAGATCAAATAAGGTACTTTTTCCCCCCTTTCCATGTTACTGGATATTTTTGTGCTTTAGAGTTTAACTTCAAACCCCTTGGTTATGGTTTGAGAAGTGTTCAGTGCTAGTGATTGCGTTTAGATCTAAAAAAAAACAACAAAAACGACTGTAGTTTCCTTTTAACTAAAATGTCCGGACACAGGGCCAAAAAGTTCACCAGATCTAACATACTGGATATCACATGAGCTTAACATCGGTAATCACATGAATACTACTGTGCAGAACTCCAATTACCATCATTTGAGTTAATACATTATCATAGTTTTAAAAGTGCATTCACTCTGGCAAATGCAAACATTAAGGGATTTAAATAGAAGACAGAATGAAAGGATGTTAGCACAAGCATGTTATTATGTTATTACATGGAGAGCCCCATAATAATGGCAGAGCAAAAATCTTTTTTTCCCCTTAAGAAGAATTACATAAAATGCTTTTCTAATAGTCTTCTTTTCCACAAAACACTATTGAAATATATTAAAGAGTTTAAAGGAAATTAGAAAGCTAATTTACATTCAAGTCTTGGGGAGCTGACTTGGAATGTATTGTTTTAAAATAATCAGTTTTTCGATTCCATGTATATTTGCTTTTCATTTTAATGGTTAACCATTTGGCTGACTTGATCTTGCTCCGAATTTCTATTCCACCTAGCTGAGCCAGTTTTTACATTTTTCATATGTACCAAAAACACAGCTTAGGCTTTGAAGTTCACTATAACATGCCCCCAAACCATATATTTTGTTACAGGTAAAGCCTGTAAAATAAAGTATCTCTGGGCAATATATAAAATTTGGAGTACAGCTCTCCAATACCCTGCAAATACAGAAAATATCTGTTGATCTGTCATTAAAGCAATCAGGCTTTTAAGACATTTAGTGGGATGACAGAACAACATTTTGTTGACTGGGTGGTGTCAGCCCTGCCCTGTTGTATTTTGCTAAATACTTAAATCCGCCCACTCTCCTATTTTGCTGCATACAATGTGGACACTAATCATTATATAGCTAAAGAAGAAAATAGTAGAGCTACTTACATTCCTGGATATAAAATAGTGAGTGTGCAGCAGATTGCATGTGAAAAATGAAAATGAAAGGACAGAGAAATTAGGTTTTTAAAATGTATTTCTCCTTTCCATAAATTTTTGCAATGGCCAAATTTGAACTTGCTACAAAAATGGACTGGTCAATATCCTAGTACAGCTTACTTCTTCTTTGCATGGCCTAGCTCTTGTTTCTTCTAGATGTGTCTAATTACTTTCTCTCTGTGCTGACCTAGGTCCAGCTGGGGAAGGGGTATTACAGAATGTCATTTAAATGACAGCTCTGAGTCTGATGGGGCACCTGACATCACATGGCAGCACCCAGCAACAGTCTTGAGGCTTTTGGATGTCTACAAATTGGAGGCTTAATTCCCTCTTAAAGTTAGGGTGCGTATTATACGCCTGTGCGTGTTATACGCCAATAAATATGGTAACTTGCATAAAATATGTTAACTGTATGTAGAACCCTCTAGCTAGTGTGCTAGGTGCATATAGGTTTGTAAGTGTAGGAAAATTTGTTTGGCTGAGAGCCAGATCTGGGTTGAATCTAGGTCAGGGATGAGTGACTCAGGGAGGCTGAGTGACCTAGCAAGCAGCTTCTCTGATGCCTCCCCCTGTTTTACGGAACCTTGGAGAAGGTTCCAGATGTAGTGGGCGGAGGTTAGGAGGAGATGTTTGGCATATTTATAAGGTCCTCAACCAATCCCCAGCAAAAAGGGTCTGGAAGGGGGTAGGCACCTCATAAATAAGTATGAGACATATCAGCAGGGGCAGACAGGTGGAAGATGGAGATTGAGTGCTGAGGAGGTTGTAGGAGGCCCTTGAGAGTGCCCCCTAGTCTGGTGGGGTAGGTGAGGGGAGGGCTGGTGAGTATTCAATCTGGGAAGACTGTGGAGAAGTTAGCCAGGAGGGCTATAGAACGGGGCAGCTGCAACCAGGCAGTCTGGCAATGCTTAAAGAGATGGTGCTGGAATCAGTTACCACAGAGAGGAAGTGCTGGAAAAGTGTGGACTGTGTCACCCTATCTTCAAGTATAGGGGCTGCAATTCCCTGCCTCTAATGGGCCTTTGCTACTTAAATTGTAACCAGGTGACACAGCTGACGTTCTGCAAGTGAGTGCAGGAAGAA
This sequence comes from Rana kukunoris, assembly GCA_029574335.1. Lineage (NCBI taxonomy): Eukaryota > Metazoa > Chordata > Amphibia > Anura > Ranidae > Rana > Rana kukunoris. The sequence continues at coordinate 459,053,094 of CM056051.1, read as the reverse complement.
GCAGTATATAGACTGTATAAAGGAAAAGTTGTCCCTGAAGTTTGTTTGAAGTCAAGTGGGCATCCCATAATTCTCCAATCCCTATCCAAGTTCTAATTAATAATAGTAATAGTAATACTTTTCAAAAACAAACTACTGGACTGTTTCCTGACTCTGAGGTGAATGTGAAGATTTGATGTGCCTGGCTGTGCAGGGAGGAGGATCCCAGTTACTTGTGGCCATTAGGGGGTTTGCCACGTACATACGGTATAATCCTATAAGAATATTTTTATTGCAAAAAATGTTCTGGTGACACAGTCTCTTTAACCATTTCTTGCCCTTATGATGTACCCATATGTCCTTGGGTTTCAGTGGGTATACCAGGGTCGTGACTGCAGCTGCAGTCAGAGCCCTAGTATACAACTGCTGTATTACTTTTACACGGGGTAGAAGGTAGTTCCATGGCCACCTACCCAGGCTCTCCCATTCCACCGAGGAGCCTGAGACTGAGCGTAAGGTCTCCAATTATCTATATAAACTATTAAACTGGATACGACAAGCATTTTGTCACTTCCGGTTTAGGTTTGCTATATACAAGCCACTACTGGTTTGTGACAGCATCTGATCAAACCAATCATGATTTGATTAGATACTTTTAAAGTGGGTCAAAAATACCCCAGATGTACCAGTAAAGAGAACCTGTCACTGCCCATGCTATCACAAGCCATGTTGCTCATCCCTTGTGATAGCAATAAAGTTGATAAAAACAAAACAAAAAATAAAGTGTAAAACATTTTAATAATATAAATAAAAAATGACAGGGAACAGATGAACAGGGACATGTCACTAGGAAGAACGTGGAGATGTTGTGTTTACACTGACATCTCCCCGTTCTTCAGCTCTGTGACCAAATCGCGGGACACCGGCAGAAATCGAGTCAATGGGTCCCACAGGCGCGGGCACAGAGCTTGCGACAGGGTCGCATGTGCGCCACCGGCGGCGTGCGTTCGCGCGACCACACGGCCGGCAAATTAAAGGAAATGTATATATACGCCCATTTGCCCAACCATGAAATTTTGTCAACATAAAAAGTCATGCGGCGGTCAGCAAGCAGTTAATAATATTTATTTTTGTATATTTTACAAAAATTGAGTATTGTATTTTTGTATGCACTAAGTTTTATATTATATTTATTTTAAGTGTATTTTTTCGAAATATTTGCGCAAATATCATATATAAATTCGACCTAAAAAATTGCAACTACGGTATCAACATTTTTTTTCTCACAGGCATTTGCTTTCATAAATGTATAATGTTTGGGTGCTTTAAGTAATTATCTAGTAAAGAAAATGCAATATACAGGTAGTGCAGAATTATTAGGCAAGTTGTATTTTTGAGGATTCATTTTATTATTGAACAACAACCATGTTCTCAATGAACCCCAAAAAAACATTAATATCAAAGCTGAATATTTTTGGAAGTAGTTTTTAGTTTGTTTTTAGTTTTAGATATTTTAGGGGGATATCTGTGTGTGCAGGTGACTATTACTGTGCATAATTATTAGGCAACTTAACAAAAAAAAAAAATATACCCATTTCAATTAATATTTTTTACCAGTGAAACCAATATAACATCTCAACATTCACAAATATACATTTCTGACATTCAAAAACAAAACAAAAACAAATCAGTGACCAATATAGCCACCTTTCTTTGCAAGGACACTCAAAAGCCTGCCATCCATGGATTCTGTCAGTGTTGTGATCTGTTCACCATCAACATTGCGTGCAGCAGCAACCACAGCCTCCCAGACACTGTTCAGAGAGGTGTACTGTTTTCCCTCCTTGTAAATCTCACATTTGATGATGGACCACAGGTTCTCAATGGGGTTCAGATCAGGTGAACAAGAAGGCCATGTCATTAGTTTTTCTTCTTTTATACCCTTTCTTGCCAGCCACGCTGTGGAGTACTTGGACGCATGTGATGGAGCATTGTCCTGCATGAAAATCATGTTTTTCTTGAAGGATGCAGACTTCTTCCTGTACCACTGCTTGAAGAAGGTGTCTTCCAGAAACTGGCAGTAGGACTGGGAGTTGAGCTTGACTCCATCCTCAACCCGAAAAGGCCCCACAAGCTCATCTTTGATGATACCAGCCCAAACCAGTACTCCACCTCCACTTTGCTGGCGTCTGAGTCGGACTGGAGCTCTCTACTCTTTACCAATCCAGCCACGGGCCAATCCATCTGGCCCATCAAGACTCACTCTCATTTCATCAGTCCATAAAACCTTAGAAAAATCATTCTTGAGATATTTCTTGGCCCAGTCTTGACGTTTCAGCTTGTGTGTCTTGTTCAGTGGTGGTCGTCTTTCAGCCTTTCTTACCTTGGCCATGTCTCTGAGTATTGCACACTTTGTGCTTTTGGGCACTCCAGTGATGTTGCAGCTCTGAAATATGGCCAAACTGGTGGCAAGTGGCATCTTGGCAGCTGCACGCTTGACTTTTCTCAGTTCATGGCCAGTTATTTTGCGCCTTGGTTTTTCCACACGCTTCTTGCGACCCTGTTGACTATTTTGAATGAAACGCTTGATTGTTCGATGATCACGCTTCAGAAGCTTTGCAATTTTAAGAGTGCTGCATCCCTCTGCAAGATATCTCACTATTTTTGACTTTTCTGAGCCTGTCAAGTCCTTCTTTTGAACCATTTTGCCAAAGGAAAGGAAGTTGACTAATAATTATGCACACCTGATATAGGTTGTTGATGTCATTAGACCACACACCTTCTCATTACAGAGATGTACATCACCTAATATGATTAATTGGTAGTAGGCTTTAGAGCCTATACAGCTTGGAGTAAGACAACATGCATAAAGAGGATGATGTGGTCAAAATACTCATTTGCCTAAAAATTCTGCACTCCCTGTATATGAGGAGTGTCAAAATTGGTTTGGGAAGCTAGTGGTTAAACCAATCTCAATGACTGTATGATGGTTAAATTCACTTTTTCTCACTCCTTCCATCATCAGACTTGCCTAGTCTTAACCAAATCTCTGGTAAAAACAAAAAATAACGAAAGCCTTGTACACACGATCAGATTTTCAGACGTCCGTTTGTGCGTTTTTTAGTGCATGCTAGTCTCATGTCGAAAGTGAAGAGCTTACTCTCCAATTCTTGCACAACAGAATTCCATCTCAGAAGTGACGTAATGTGTTGACTAGCTTTGTATGTATTCTTTTGTTTCTGAGCATGAGCAGTCTTGCTCTTACTATTTTTTTAAGACGAACATCGTACTAATTAAGGGCTCTTTCACAAGGAGCGGATCAATACGTATTGATCCACTCCGTTAGCTCCCCACTGTGCAGGGATCACCCTGTCTTTCCTCTGCTCTCCCCTATGGGGAATCGGATGAATACGGACCGTGTGTCCGTATTTATCTGATCCACCAGACGGAAGAAAAATAGGATTTTCTTCCATCCGAAAAACAGGATCTTGACGGAGGCGGATGATTACGGACGTTAGCGGATGCTCATTCACTAACGTCCGCGATCCCATAGGGAAGCATTGTGAGTCCATAAACGGACTTATGAAAAGCGGACCATTCGTCCGCTCATGTGAAAGGGCCCTAAACCAAAATCAGACTTTGAGTTCACATACGGCATAAAATGGTATTGTCTGCACATCCAGCTTTTGTTGGACGAAAAAACATAAAATTGTCTGTCGAAGGCACCATACTAACAATCCAAAAATCAGCAGATGATTCGTCTGACAAAATTTTACTTCCGATTTTCGTATCGTGTGTACTTAAGACTCTACCATCACCTTTCTCAGGCATTGCCCTTTATAACCTTGTTTTGAGTGCTCCATTCACATCTGCGTGTTTTAGATGTGTTGCACATGTGCTTTTTACTTGATGCCTCTTTTATGTAGGTTCCAGCAAAATATGTGCTACAAAGAGTAAAATTATAACCCAAAAACATATAAAACTGGAAACACACATACTATGACACTGTCACACTGCACCTATGTCATGCAAATATGAAAGGGGCAGAAGAAAAATACATAAAGAAAAATAACAATGAAATCAATAAAAAGGAATTAAAAAGGATATTACAAGGTGTTATGCATACACATACAATATCCATGGTTTGGGTATTGTAGTTGCATGCATAGTTAAAAAAGTAAATGGTAATTACTACCCTTTTTATACCAAACAATAATTGTGTAAGTCATTTTAGAATCTTGTGCTTTATACATGTACTTGTTGAGTTAGCAAACATTGCTGTATTTCATGACTAATACCTCAGACTGCACATATTTTGCTGGTAGAGACATAATGCTGTGCACTTGGAGACAAGGATTGGATGGATTTGAAGGGAGATGACAGACACCTCACTGTATCAGTGCATCTCTGTCCTAATGGTTTCTTCTCTACATTGTAGATTCAGAAAAAGGATTTAGCAAACAGATTATATCAATACAAGAACGGAATATAGCTTAATGTTTGAAGACAGTTTCACGCTGAGAAGCAGTTAGGTCCAAAAATGATATTCTGTACAGTGTGTGTCAATGTGTGTACATGAGGTTTAAAAATTTCACCGTTAGGGAGACCAAAAATCTTATCACGTCTCATCAGGGAACACATGGAACAATGTCCACATTGAAATGTGCCCACAGGCCGACCACCATAGTTGGTGGGGTTGGCTGCTCTATATTCGCTTGACACCAGAAGATCCCTCAGTGACATTGCTCGTTTATGAACAACCGAAGGGACCAGCCCGCCCTCTAGTGGGGAATGTAGAGATCACTCTATGTGTCTCCCCCTCCTCACTGAAAGGCCGCCGCTAGCTAAGGGGGAAGCGGTCGGTGAGACTGGACGCCCCCCAGTGGGTGGAAGCCAAATAGCAGGAACAAGATGCGGAACTGAAATACAGATATACAGCAGATGAAATTAAATCTATATACAGATACAACAATGTAAAGGGATATAATGCAATGTCATAATGCAACGACAATATGGTAATATAATCCAGATATTTTGTTGGACTGGAGCTCCTATACATATGTAACATACTAGCCAACAACAAATTAAGCAAAGAACAACAAAGTTCTAATAGAGAAATAAATATCAACTATGGTTAAAGCTATATGTATATCTAAAAAATGGTGATACTGAGGAAATGAAAATCATGGGGCCTATAATATAGCTGGGCAGCAAATCATGTCCGAGACGGGAAATATTAATTAGTATGTTTAACAGGTAAATAATTGCTTGGATATTGAAATGTATACATAAATTAGTGGACGTGGTGACTGGGAGTGATGAATAAGTAAATTATAGATTTTTTCCTGAGAAGAAGCCCTTAAGAAATGGCGCAAAGGATATGAAGTCATTCAGGCCCGGGGGTCTGGTGGCCCCGAGTCTGAAGATCCATTTCTGTTCTTTCTGTAAAATAATTTTATTCCAGTCGCCTCCCCGATCGGGAATGGTTACCCGGTCGAGGACGGCGAATGAGACATGCGGAACATGATAATTGTGGACCAGGGCGACATGTCTGCCAACAGGCAAATAAATGTTCCCGATATCCATGCTGTATTTATGTTTGCTTATACGTTTCCAGAATTCTTGTTTGGTTTTGCCTATGTAGTATGCGCCGCATTCACACTCCATAAAGTACACCACGCCACGTGTGCGACAGTTGGCAAAGTATACAGGTTTAAAAATGTCACCGTTAGGGAGACCAAAAATCTTATCACGTCTCATCAGGGAACACATGGAACAATGTCCACATTGAAATGTGCCCACAGGCCGACCACCATAGTTGGTGGGGGTGGCTGCTCTATATTCGCTTGACACCAGAAGATCCCTCAGTGACATTGCTCGTTTATGAACAACCGAAGGGTGATCTGAAACAAAAGGATTGATTTTGGGATCGTCTGTAAGAATAGTCCAGTGGTTTTGTATTATTTTGTTGATGGCCTCGTATTGCAGGGAATAGCGAACAATCAATCTTGTGGTTACGGACTTGGGGTTCATGACATTTTTCTTAGACAGAAGATCATGTCTGGATTGGGTAAGGGTTCGATTGAAGGCGCTGCATAAGCAGGACCTGCTGTAGCCCCTGGCCAACAGCCTATTCTGGAGTTTTCTGCCTCCTCCCTGAAGAGCTCATCAGTAGAGCAATTGCGCCTCAAGCGCAAATATTGCCCATATGGAATGGAATTTTTTAGTGGGATAGGGTGGTGGCTATCAAAGTGTAGGATGGTGTTGCCAGATGTGCTCTTGCGGTACAAAGTACTGCAGAGGCTGCCATCGGTGTCAATGAATAATTGCACATCAAGAAACGTAACAGTCTTTTTATCATGAATCATGGTAAACGTTAAATTGCGATCATTGACATTGAGTGCATCAAAGAAAGCCAGAAGATCTACTTCTGAGCCGTCCCAGACGACGAAGACGTCATCGATGTACCGACGCCACACCTTGATGTGGCGAAGGTACTCAACGAGGTCCTCGTCGTCCGGGAGGGACCGCTCCCACTCCCCCAGGTACAGGTTTGCGTACGATGGGGCACAGCAAGTCCCCATCGCAACGCCCTGCACCTGGAGGTAGTGGGAGGGGTCAAACAGAAAAAAGTTGTGATGCAGTATATAGTCTAGGCCACCAATCAAAAAATTGTTCAACTTAGGATAATAATGCCGACTATCGGTTAGTGCCCGCTCCATAGAAGCTAGTCCCAAGGCATGGGGGATGCTACTATAGAGTGCCTCTACATCAATTGTGACGAGAATAACATCGTTCAAAAGAGTTAAATCCTCAATGGTTTGTAGAAAATGGATAGTATCTTTGGTAAATGACGGGAGAGATACTACAAGAGGTTGTAAGTAAGCGTCAATCACCTGGCTGAGATTTTCCGTTATTGACCCATTTCCAGATATGATGGGCCGTCCGGGAACGGGTATCTTATTTTTATGGATTTTGGGCAAGCTGTAGAAAGTTGCGATTTTGGGGTGTTTAGTCCTGACAAAGTCTCGGAGGTCAGTTGGGATAACACCTTCAGCATAGGCCTGATCGATAAAGTTGTAAAAAACAGTATAGAATTGAGAAATACAATGAATGGGTAGTTTCTGATACCATTCATGATTATCTAAAATATTTTGACACATATTAAGGTAGGTTTGGCTGTCCATCAAGACAACGTTGCCCCCCTTGTCAGACTGTTTAATAATAATTTGGGTGTTTTTGCATAAAGAGGTCAAAGCCTCATTTTCCTTACGGCTTAGGTTGCCAGGGTGTTTTTGTAGTGAGTTTAATGAGATCTCGCATAGTCTGTCGTACAAACATTGATACACTGGGATTGGTCGCCAGCGGGGGAAATCTTTTGGAGGGAAGTTTGAACATGTGAATGGGATCATCAAGGGTTTTCAAGGGTTCTTCAAGGAGGGTGTCAAGATCTATAAGGTCAATTAAATCTAACGTATTATTTTCTTGATGTAAAAGGGTGAGATCCCTTAGGGCTTTAAATTCCCTCATGCTAAATCCTGACCAATCCGTGGTATCGGCAGAGGATTGCTGAGAATATAGATATTTTAAGGTCAATTTTCGTGCAAATAAATGGAGATCTGTAATAATTTTGAATAAATCAAAATTACGTTCAGGACAGAAGGTTAGTCCATGTGAGAGGACCGAGGCCTCGTCAGGAGTAAGGGGGTGGGCCGAAAGGTTAATGACGCTTAGTTGCCGGTCGGGAGCCGAATCACAAAAGGATGCGACACGGAATGCGCGGCGAACGCGAACGCCGAGGATCCCCTCCATTGACACAGAGGGACCCACGGATGCTTGGCCTTTGTGGGGTCCCAATCCCTAGCCACCCCCACAACATCTGCTGGGACGGGAAACAGGGGGAGGAGGATGGGGGCGGGCTGTCACCCACTGAAGCAATCACCATAAACGTGTACACCTGGCATGCTCCTATTTAGTCTGCATTACAGGTATTATCCCTGGCAGACTTGATTCCCTCCCACCCATGTAGGAGTGATTTCGTACTGACTGGGTAAGATTACTTCTAATCCTTATACCTCACATCGCTTCAATTCACTCATACCCTTCATGTAACCAATTTACCCTCCATTCTTCTCTTGCTTCTTAGATTGAGGCGCCACGATTTCATTACTTGGGATCTTGGTTATCCCCGTATGTTTTATTCATTTCAGGTACCCACCCACTTTAGTCTTTCACAGTCACTTATTACTTCCCCACACATTCCCCTTCCTCCATATATATCACCACACTCGATCGACTTCTCCACAGTCGCCCACATTTCTTAGGTTCACTATTCGGCACTGTTCACCCTCTCACCTTCTTCCCTTTATTTACCATGCCATTCACTCGTCCATTCACCAACACCCCTCACATCAATATTCCCTATTCCTGTATGTTACTAACCCCAATACACTACTATACTATGACTCTCCTACCTATTGTGGAGTTCGGGGATTTTACTTGCATGCCTGCTGTTCCCTAATTTAGTCATACCTTATATCTTATTATAATTTAAACTAACTGACCAATTCATACTTATATATATCGTTTTATTAGGTGTTGAGTTGGTGACCGCCCCCTATCTCGGTCCCCTCCAGCCTCGCTTCCCGGGGGCCTTCCTCTCCCCCCCTCTCCCCACAATTGGAATCCATCTGGTTCCACCAGCATCGGTGAGCCCTTGTAGGCCCCCTCTACCACACTTTGGTGGGCATTGGTGGTGAGCTGACCCCCCCAGTCTCGGTGGTATCCATCCAGGAATCTGTCTGTGGACTGACTCTGGCCCTGTACATAATCCAAACTGCACATTGTGAATGGGTAACTATACTTAGATAAAGATACGTATGTGTTAATATTTTAATGTGAAAGATTTTTTTTTATTTCTTACTGTTATGTATGTTGTTACAGTTGCATCTAATTCTCTGAAGAAGACCCATTGAAGGGTTGAAACGCGTCAGAATACACTTGACTTAATAGTTAACCACTCACGTTAATTGTCTGTCATGTTCATTTGGTGCATACCCTATGTGCAGTTGCTTTTAATGTACACAATACCAGAGCCAATTTGTATTTTATGTATTTTTACCCATTAAAATATACCTTTTCTACATATATATCCTTGTACGACGTTTCCATTACTCATCCTTACCATTATTTGATCATTTGATTGCTGCCTAAAAACCCCAATGGGGAACTCCCTCCTTTCTCTTTCACTATAGGGGTGAGCAGCACTTTCCCCACCCCCATTGTGTCTTATTCATTTTTTTTTCTAATTTTCGGTGGTTAAACACCTTGCTTCTCCCCACTAGACACTGGAAAGTACATTCTATGAGCTCTGGTACTGTGAAGCTAGCATCCAAAGTTAAGCTAATTTGTGTTTTTTTAATAACATACTGTGTCCTGTTGATTATCCATGCAATATGTCTTCATACCAGGGTGCTGAATGGATTGACTTGATGAGACAATTTGAAACCAGTTTTGAGAAGAGCGACCAGATCGACACTCAGATCTCGTCCCACTTCCGTAAACTGAGTAAACTTCTTGGAAAAAAAATCGTCTTTATTTTGGCACATCAAATCGTTTGAAAGGTATACTAGTGCTAAGATCAATCCCTTTGGGTTACGGATACAAATATTTCCTCATCTTGAACCAGTAGATAGCTCCTTCAAGTTGGAATGGGAGTCCAATCTACAAAACTGTTCACAAGAAATGATGAACATCCTATCTCGGGAATATAATAGACAAATCGCTTCATTGGATGCGGAAATCAGCATCATTGAAGCTTTATTATCCCCCTATAGTAAATTACCTTTATATATAAAATTGCAAACAACTCTTGACCCTAACCTCTTATCCTTTAATAAGAACATCCTACAGGATAAGGAAACTAAATTCTGGCGTGATAAAACTGCATTCTCCGAAGAAAGAGCTTACAGATGGAACATTAACTCTGTACAACCACAATATAATAAGGTTCCAACAAGGAAAACAAGGACCCAATTCGAGGGACAAGACTTTTAATATGTTCCCTTCCTCTTCAACAGGACGGGAGACAAATCCCGCCCCAAAGAGGTCGGGGAAAATCCAAATGGAATCGCAATAACAGGGATTCTGTTGAGCAGGATTCCAAAAAACGTACAATCAACAGTGACAGCATTGATGACAATGATACAGGTATGTACCTTAACACCCTGTCTATTATAAATGACACCAATACCAATCATGAAAACCCAGGCCCCACTGATACACAGGGCAATATGATAGATCTGCCCTGTGCCCCTGAACCGGCACTACGTAAAACTTTAAACCCCACCAGGGGTCCCGACTCCCCTCTACCAAAAAGGACGGGAAAGGGCCTGGATCCTTTTGTGATTCGGCACCCGACCGGCAACTAAGCGTCATTAACCTTTCGGCCCACCCCCTTACTCCTGACGAGGCCTCGGTCCTCTCACGTGGACTAACCTTCTGTCCTGAACGTAATTTTGATTTATTCGAAACTATTACAGATCTCCATTTATTTGCACAAAATTGACCTTAAAATATCTATATTCTCAGCAATCCTCTGCCGATACCACGGATTGGTCAGGTTTTTGCATGAGGGAATTTAAAGCCCTAAGGGATCTCACCCTTTTACATCAAGAAAATAATATGTTAGATTTAATTGACCTTATAGATCTTGACACCCTCCTTGAAGAACCCTTGAAAACCCTTGATGATCCCATTCACATGTTCAAACTTCCCTCCAAAAGATTTCCCCCGCTGGCGACCAATCCCAGTGTATCAATATTTGTACGACAGACTATGCGAGATCTCATTAAACTCACTACTTGTCAAAAACACCCTGGCAACCTAAGCCATAAGGAAAATGAGGCTTTGACCTCTTTATGCAAAAACACCCAAATTATTATTAAACAGTCTGACAAGGGGGGCAACGTTGTCCTGATGGACAGCCAAACCTACCTCAATATGTGTCAAAATATTTTAGATAATCATGAATGGTATCAGAAACTACCCATTCATTGTATTTCTCAATTCTATACTGTTTTTTTACAACTTTATCGATCAGGCCTATGCTGAAGGTGTTATCCCAACGGACCTCCGAGACTTTGTCAGGACTAAACACCCCAAAATCGCAACTTTCTACAGCTTGCCCAAAATCCATAAAAATAAGATACCCGTTCCCGGACGGCCCATCATATCTGGAAATGGGTCAATAACGGAAAATCTCAGCCAGGTGATTGACGCTTACTTACAACCTCTTGTAGTATCTCTCCCGTCATTTACCAAAGATACTATCCATTTTCTACAAACCATTGAGGATTTAACTCTTTTGAACGATGTTATTCTCGTCACAATTGATGTAGAGGCACTCTATAGTAGCATCCCCCATGCCTTGGGACTAGCTTCTATCGAGCGGGCACTAACCGATAGTCGGCATTATGATCCTAAGTTGAACAATTTTTTGATTGGTGGCCTAGACTATATACTGCATCACAACTTTTTTCTGTTCGACCGCTCCCACTACCTCCAGGTGCAGGGCGTTGCGATTAGGGCCTTGCTGTGCCCCATCGTACGCAAACCTGTACCTGGGGGAGTGGGAGCGGTCCCTCCCGGACGACGAGGACCTCGTTGAGTACCTTCGCCACATCAAGGTGTGGCGTCGGTACATCGATGACGTCTTCGTCGTCTGGGACGGCTCAGAAGTAGATCTTCTGGCTTTCTTTGATGCACTCAATGTCAATGATCACAATTTAACGTTTACCATGATTCATGATAAAAAGACTGTTACGTTTCTTGATGTGCAATTATTCATTGACACCGATGGCAGCCTCTGCAGTACTTTGTACCGCAAGAGCACATCTGGCAACACCATCCTACACTTTGATAGCCACCACCCTATCCCACTAAAAAATTCCATTCCATATGGGCAATATTTGCGCTTGAGGCGCAATTGCTCTACTGATGAGCTCTTCAGGGAGGAGGCAGGAAAACTCCAGAATAGGATGTTGGCCAGGGGCTACAGCAGGTCCTGCTTACGCAGGGCCTTCAATCGAACCCTTACCCAATCCAGACATGATCTTCTGTCTAAGAAAAATGTCATGAACCCCAAGTCCGTAACCACAAGATTGATTGTTCGCTATTCCCTGCAATACGAGGCCAACAACAAAATAATACAAAACCACTGGACTATTCTTACAGACGATCCCAAAATCAATCCTTTTGTTTCAGATCACCCTTCGGTTGTTCATAAACGAGCAATGTCACTGAGGGATCTTCTGGTGTCAAGCGAATATAGAGCAGCCACCCCCACCAACTATGGTGGTCGGCCTGTGGGCACATTTCAATGTGGACATTGTTCCATGTGTTCCCTGATGAGACGTGATAAGATTTTTGGTCTCCCTAACGGTGACATTTTTAAACCTGTATACTTTGCCAACTGTCGCACACGTGGCGTGGTGTACTTTATGGAGTGTGAATGCGGCGCATACTACATAGGCAAAACCAAACAAGAATTCTGGAAACGTATAAGCAAACATAAATACAGCATGGATATCGGGAACATTTATTTGCCTGTTGGCAGACATGTCGCCCTGGTCCACAATTATCATGTTCCGCATGTCTCATTCGCCGTCCTCGACCGGGTAACCATTCCCGATCGGGGAGGCGACTGGAATAAAATTATTTTACAGAAAGAACAGAAATGGATCTTCAGACTCGGGGCCACCAGACCCCCGGGCCTGAATGACTCCATATCCTTTGCGTCATTTCTTAAGGGCTTCTTCTCAGGAAAAAATCAATAATTTACTTTTTCATCACTCCCAGTCACCACGTCCACTAATTTATGTATACATTTCAATATCCAAGCAATTATTTACCTGTTAAACATACTAATTAATATTTCCCGTCTCGGACATGATTTGCTGCCCAGCTATATTATAGGCCCCATGATTTTCATTTCCTCAGTATCACCATTTTTTAGATATACATATAGCTTTAACCATAGTTGATATTTATTTCTCTATTTAGAACTTTGTTGTTCTTTGCTTAATTTGTTGTTGGCTAGTATGTTACATATGTATAGGAGCTCCAGTCCCACAAAATATCTGGATTATATTACCATATTGTCGTTGCATTATGACATTGCATTATATCCCTTTACATTGTTGTATCTGTATATAGATTTAATTTCATCTGCTGTATATCTGTATTTCAGTTCCGCATCTTGTTCCTGCTATTTGGCTTCCACCCACTGGGGGGCGTCCAGTCTCACCGACCGCTTCCCCCTTAGCTAGCGGCGGCCTTTCAGTGAGGAGGGGGAGACACATAGAGTGATCTCTACATTCCCCACTAGAGGGCGGGCTGGTCCAGTCCAATGTGGGGATTCCCTCCTCACTGACGTCATCAATGGCCATCCCAACGCTGGGTGCGTCCCGCGTGCGCGCAGTTGCACAGTGCGCGCGTGTAACGTCACCGACGCGACACGGAATGTGCGGCGAACGTCGAGGATCCCCTCCATTGATGCCGTGGCACCCACAGATGCTTGGCCTTTGCGGGGTCCCAATCCCCAGCCACCCCCACAACATCTGCTGGGATGGGAAACAGGGGGAGGAGGATGGGGGCGGGCTGTCACCCACTGAAGCAATCACCATAAACGTGTACACCTGGCATGCTCCTATTTAGTCTTCATTACAGGTATTATCCCTGGCAGACTTGATTCCCTCCCACCCATGTAGGAGTGATTCCGTACTGACTGGGTAAGATTACTTCTAATCCTTATACCTCACATCGCTTCAATTCACTCATACCCTTCATGTAACCAATTTACCCTCCATTCTTCTCTTGCTTCTTAGATTGAGGCGCCACGATTTTATTACTTGGGATCTTGGTTATCCCCGTATGTTTTATTCATTTCAGATACCCACCCACTTTAGTCTTTCACAGTCACTTATTACTTCCCCACACATTCCCCTTCCTCCATATATATCACCACACTCGATCGACTTCTCCACAGTCGCCCACATTTCTTAGGTTCACTATTCGGCACGGTCCCACGCCATTATAGGGAATGCCATCAACGTAACCCTAAGGGTACTCAGTTTTTGATAATCGACAAATATGTACCACCTTGGAGGGGAGGAGCCAAAATGAGAGGGGTCTCCCGTTTAGAGGTCTACTGGATATATGAATTGCGTAATTATGTGCCATATGGCCTCAATGTCGAATGGGACATAAATGCCTTCATTAATAAGTCTTGATGTCTTATTTTTTCATGCGCCCCTACTTTATTACGGCTCCTTTTAATTTTATTTTTAATTTTATTTTATTTTATTTTTAATCTCAATTTTAATTTTAATCTTAATTTTACATTTTTCAATTAATATACCTTTTATTAAAGTTCTATTAGACTTTTTTAAGTCTTTATTTTAAGACATACAGTCTTTACAGACTATAGTTGCCATACATACATTACTATGGATTTAAATCCTATGACCATGTAATTTTTTTAACTCACAGGTTTATTCTCTTTTTCCTGTTACGTTCAGGTGATCATTATTATTTGTCATCTCAATATGTGACTTTGACTTGTTGCCTGATACTTTATTTATATTCCATCTCCCCGATTTTTTGCTACCCTTTGTGTACCTAATTCCAGCTTATACTGGCGTTATTGACACATTGCGATTTTTTTGATAGCTCATACGTCTTTTCTATGCGTGGACATGCCCGATTGGTTCACATAATTGTCATGTGACCATATATTTGACGATACGCTCTGGTCTCTTTTATTATGAGGCTTGGAGCGCATATAGTCATCATTACTTGCCATGAAGGCGGACGCGCTGTGATGACACCTTAGCGCCTGCGCACTCTAGATGGCTAGACGTCGGCATCTCCGTACGCTCTGACGTCACTACGTCCACACATCCAGCGTCGCTCTCTGATTGGTCCTTCAGAGAGAGTCCTGGAACGCACGCCGTTTACACGGCACCTCCATACCCGGAAGTTAGCTGTGATTAAAGATTTGTGCTAGCTGGAGCCATGATTAAGGTAGGGGTGAGATGGCTATATATTGTACTTTGTTTTAGCAGTCGGTCAGCACCCCAGATGATGATCGTTTGATCGAAACGCGTCAGGTCTTCTGCTGACTTTACTGCTAGATGTTTTTATATGCCTTGATATGTCTGCTGAAATGTGAGTGCAACCAACTGTATTTTGTGTATAACAGTAAAAGTACCATACGTTATTACACTATGTTTTCATCCATTTCTTTTCTCCCCCTATTGTTGCATCTGAGCATTCCTGATTCTCTGTAAAGAACCTATGAGTTTTTTGGTCCCGGTATTGCTACATCCTGCTTGGTTTTCCATCATATGAGAAGTTGATTTATACCCACAACTCATCCCTGGTTTCCAATGGAAGGTTGATGTCCGGATACCATAATTTTAAGCCTGTTTGACTCATTAGGTATATACTTAGTTGAGTCCACGCTTTCTGGTAAGCCTCCTATTTTCTCTCTGGTGGTGGACCTGCTATCAAAATTCACATCATCTGTTGTCACGTTTTTGGACACTTTGAATCAACTAAAGAAATTTTAGATTTTCTTTTCTCCTTTTATTCATATCTAATCAGATATGATCATTTTGGACACTTGGTGATTAGTTTTATGTGTTGCTTCATGTAATATATTTATTAATTTATCTCATGCCACATATGATGCTTTGCAGTATTATATTGTTTATTTCTCACATATTTTAGCGCTACACTTTTTTGTCTATATTTGTTTTTTGTTGCAGAATTTATCCAGTTCTGTTGTGTTGGCAGCTTTTTTATGTTTAGTTAGGTAGCGCGGTGTTATATGCACATTTGTACATATATATTTTTCACTATTCGGCACTGTTCACCCTCTCACCTTCTTCCCTTTATTTACCATGCCATTCACTCGTCCATTCACCCACACCCCTCACATCAATATTCCCTATTCCTGTATGTTACTAACCCCAATACACTACTATACTATGACTCTCCTACCTATTGTGGAGTTCGGGGATTTTACTTGCATGCCTGCTGTTCCCTAATTTAGTCATACCTTATATCTTATTATAATTTAAACTAACTGACCAATTCATACTTATATATATTGTTTTATTAGGTGTTGAGTTGGTGACCGCCCCCTATCTCGGTCCCCTCCAGCCTCCCTTCCCGGGGGCCTTCCTCTCCCCCCCTCTCCCCACAATTGGAATCCATCTGGTTGCACCAGCATCGGTGAGCCCTTGTAGGCCCCCTCTACCACACTTTGGTGGGCATTGGTGGTGAGCTGGCCCCCCCAGTCTCGGTGGTATCCATCCAGGAATCTGTCTGTGGACTGACTCTGGCCCTGTACATAATCCAAACTGCACATTGTGAATGGGTAACTATACTTAGATAAAGATACGTATGTGTTAATATTTAAATGTGAAAGATTTTTTTTATTTCTTACTGTTATGTATGTTGTTACAGTTGCATCTAATTCTCTGAAGAAGACCCATTGAAGGGTTGAAACGCGTCAGATTACACTTGACTTAATAGTTAACCACTCACGTTAATTGTCTGTCATGTTCATTTGGTGCATACCCCATGTGCAGTTGCTTTTAATGTACACAATACCAGAGCCAATTTGTATTTTATGTATTTTTACCCATTAAAATATACCTTTTCTACATATATATCCTTGTACGACGTTTCCATTACTCATCCTTACCTTGATTATTTGATCATTTGATTGCTGCCTAAAAACCCCAATGGGGAACTCCCTCCTTTCTTTTTCACTATAGGGGTGAGCAGCACTTTCCCCACCCCCATTGTGTCTTATTCATTTTTTTTTTTTTAGTATGGATATTAAGGGGAACCCTGCACCAAATAAAAAAAATGAAACCTGTGTTGTGTCAGAGGGGGTGGGGTCACTCGTACACATTACTAGGTAACCCCTGCATTTACCCCGTTGCATCTGAGGGGGCACCGCCCTTGGTTAAAAACAAACTGTCAGACGAATTGTGCGTCATTCGGCCGGGTGCCTCCTTTGGAGGAGGCTGTATCGTTAATAGTAGCGGGTCGGGCTTGTAGAAGGATTACAGCACAATTATTTTTTTGATTTTTTTACTATATTTTATTTATAAAGACTTGTCCCAAGCTGTGTATGTGATTTTTCCTTTTTTCTCACTTTTTTTGTGAAATGGTAGGGGTACAATGTACCCCTTACCAATTCACATAGGGGGGGGGCAGAAAATTGAGGTCCCCTTTGTTAAAGGGGCTTCCAGATTCTGATAAGCTCCCCGCCCGCAGACCCCCACAACCACCAGGCAAGGGTTGTGGGGATGAGGCCCTTGTCCCCATCAACATGGGGACATCCCATGTTGAGGGCATGTGGCCTGGTATGGTTCGGGAGGGAGGCACTCTCTCTTCCCCCCTCTTTTCCTGTGGTCTGCCAGGTTGCGTGCTCAGATAAGGGTCAGGTATGAATTTTTGGGGGGAACCCTGCTCCATTTTATTTTATTAAGGTTTCCTCTTAAAATCCATACCAGACCTGAAGGGCCAGGTAATGGACTAAGGGGGACCCCGTGCCTTTTTTTTCAATGACTTTTATCTGTATTGCTGGGACCCGACAATTCATTATAGTACGAGCAGTTTTAAATAACTTTTTTTCCTTTAGAAATGTCATTTTGAGACTGTTATAAACACGGGAGACATGTGCTATTTTACAGGCATACTATAAACACCCCACAGGTACGAAATTTAAAGGAATGTTTCACTTTTATTGTTTCACTTTAATCATTATTAAAATCACTGCTCCCGAAAAAAACTCAGTTTTTAAAACTTTATTTTTTTGGCATTGATACATGTCCTCTGGGGCAGGACCGGGTCCCCAAACACTTTTTATGACAATAACTTGCATATTAACCTTTAAAATGATCACTTTTGATTTCTCCCATAGACTTTTAAAGGGTCTTCCGCGGCTTTCGAATTGTTCAATATTCGGCGAACGGGCGAACAGCCAATGTTCGAGTCGAACTCATGTTTGACCCAAACATAAAGATCATCCCTACTCCCCACACATGGATAATCCTAATCTCCTCTGGGAAACCGGTAATGCTTATATTAGAGGTTGGATCATTTTATATGCCACCTCTTTCAAGAAACATTCTATATCAAAATATCGGGAAGCAAGCTCTCATCTTACTGTAATATATATATATTTTGATTTATCTATCTATCTATCTATCTATCTATCTATCTATCTATCTATCTATCTATCTATCTATCTATCTATCTATCTATCTATCTATCTATCTATCTATCTATCTATCTATCTATCTATCTCTATCTATCTATCTATCTATCTATCTATCTATCTATCTATCTATCTATCTCTATATATATATATATGATAGATAGATCTGTATATATATATATATATATATATATATATATACACACTGTATATATCTGTGTTTGAGCTTTGGTGTGCACACCCTAATGCAATAGGCTGTGCGAACCTATGAGATACAGCCTGATTTTATAGAGCCATTTCTTCCAACCACATAGAGCTGTTTCAGGCATATTGGCTATCATCGGAAAAGTGTATGTTTTGCAGACAAATCTTTTCAATCTGTCATTTTGTCTGAAGAAAAAAGAATAGTGTATTATAGAGTATTGTTTGTTTCAGGATACAACCCATTTTTTTTCTCTTTCCTGTGACTAGTATTGTTCCATCTAGCCTTCATTAATTGCTTTTTTTTATTAATAACCAGCAATGCTACATTGACAACAAAATTTGAACTGTAAGCCTCCATTTGAAGTGTACTTTATTGTATTATATTAAGCCTCAGTATACTGCTATTTGCTCCAGAAGAAATCTTTTCAATTAAAACGTGTCCAACAGTTGTTTACAATGAAAAAGAATAATGCATTGTGTGTTACAAAACACACCCTTGTTCTTTTATAGTTGTAATTTGTACTATTCTAGCCAGTATCAATGAATTGCTTTATATTTTTTCAATTTTTTCACCTGCATTTTTAACTGTATTTTGCTGTGTTATATAAGGCCTTGGGATACTGCTACAAAAAACTAAAAAAATTGCTACGTTGAAAGTGACAATTCAAATTATGATTGAGCAGCCAGCACAGAAATATAGGACTATACTAATACGTAATAAATACCAAAAAAATGCAGTGGAATATAAACAAAATCCACAAAGACAATTCAATAAATATAATTAATCTTATAATAGTCCACAGTGACTTCTATGAATGACTTCCACCAGTAAGTTCATTACAGCCGCGATCAGTTTTAAATTATCGTATTTATATATAACACGCACAGGCGTATAACACGCACCTTAATTTTAAGAGGGAGGTTCCAGGAAAAAAAACTTTCCAGACCCCTGCACAGCACACGGACCCCCTGTACAGCACACGGAACCCCTGCACAGCACACAGAACCTCTGCAAAGCATACGGACCCCCTGCACAGCACAAGGACCCCCTGCACAGCACATGGACCCCCTGCACAGCACATGGACCCCCTGCACAGCACACGGACACCCTTTACAGAACACAGACCCCCTTCACTGCACAGTACACAGCCCCTTTCATTATAAAGTCCCCCTTTATATAAGAGGGAAGTTTCAGGGAAAAAAACTTTCCAGACCCCTGCACAGCACACAGAATCTCTGCACAGAACACAGAAACTCTGCAAAGCACACGGAACCCCTGCAAAAGCACAAGGAACCTCTGCAAAGCATACAGACCCCCTGCACAGCACACAGACCCCCTGCACAGCACATGGACCCCCTGCACAGCACACGGACCACCTGCACAGCACACAGACTCCCTTCACTGCACAGTACACAGCCCCCTTTTATTATAAAGTCCCCCTCCTCCTCCTCTGCACTCCCAGACCCCCAGTCTCCTGGGACAGCATTGTAAAGTAAAGTAAAGAAAACCTCACTGTCAGACCCTTCTACAGCGCTCCTGTGTCACTCTTACTGCAAATCAAAGCTTCTACATACCTTAATTAATGCGGTTCTCTCGTAGACACGGTCATGTGACGCTCCTCTGCTGTTTCATTGATGGTCACATGACCACTCTCCTCCTCCAATCACAAGCTACACTCGAGAAGGAGGCGGATCGGGAGGAGGAGAACAGCCAGAATGAGCGTCCTTATCTCAGGTTTTAGAGAGGCTTTGAATAATTTGAGACAGAGTGACAGGAGGAGCGTTTTAGGAGAAAGGGCTAGCATTAATGTTTTCTACAGTGCTGTCCCACAGCCAGGAGAGGCGGGGCAGCCGGCCTGACAACCTCCCAGTGGGTAGCAACCGAGGGCGGACCACCCGATCCCCGCCCCCCATTGAAAAAAAAATCAGATATCAACGTATAACACGCAGGCATGTTTTACCCTCTATTTTCAGGGTAAAAAAGTGTGTGTTATACACCGATAAATACGGTACTTTTTTCCTTTAGAAATATCATTTTATTGCAGAGACTGTTCTAATATGTGCCACTTTACAGGCATACTATAGACACCCTCCAGGTATGAAATTTAAAGGAATATTTCACTTTTATTATTTCACTTTAAGCACTATTAAAATCTATTCGGCGAACACCCGATGTCTGAGTCGAACTTACGACACTATCAGTGATACTGAGACTGTGTTATCTATACCTAACTTCACTAAATTTATACTTCCACAGCCCTGTATCCAGTGGGAACTCACGGGCTGTGAAGACACAACGAATAGCATACTGTGATACATTGCTGTTCATAAAACGGTGACCTGAGGATCACTTTTTTTTTACTAATATTATACTAATACTAATTACTTATATAATTACTTATACTAATATATTCATGGAGTTACACATCCACACATGTGCTTATATGAGTTTGAAACCTGGGTAGTAACTTCAACAATTGATCAGACATCCTGTGAATCTTTATTTCACTATACAAAGCCAGTTTACTACTCTATGGGCTATAATTGTGATCACAGGATAGACCCTCTGTCAGATAAGGTCATAAGCGCTTTCCCATGAGGGTATGATCCAGGCAAATGCTCCAACAGGGACCAAGCAAGACGAACTCACAGATGATTCCAATGGGGGATCTACTCTGCTGCCACTACCAAAATCTTTTTTCTACGTCCTCCTGACTCACCTTTCACCCGGAACTTCTTGTTTAACCTCCTACATCACTTCCTATACCTGCCTTGTTCTTTTTGTGTTTAACTCTTTGATTCACTGTACTCAAGCCCCTCTGCACAGGTACGCCTAATGGGCAGATACTCTGAATCCTTCCCTATAAGCAGGGGAACCAGACAGGGGTGTCCGCTCTCCCCTCTCCTTTTTGCGGTAGCGATTGAGACATTGGCGGTGGCGCTGAGATCACATCCTGACATCAAGGGGGTAATATGTGGGCCTAGGAAGCACAAATGTGCACTCTACGCTGACGACCTCTTGCTCTTCGTTACTTCTCCCCTAATATCCACCCCAAATATACTTAAGACATTACGGATTTTCAGTGAAAACCTAAACGCCCCTCCAAACAGAGCTGTAAAATTTCCAAGCTCCTACATTCTGTAGGGTTAATAGACATTGGGCGGGAAGCAAACCCACGCACAAAGGACTACACCCACTTTTCTTCCCCCCACAAATCCTATGCCAGGATTGACCACATATTTACCCACGCCACGACAATTCCTTTGCTGTGTAATTCCAAGATTGTTGATTCCCCCCTTTCAGACCACTCAATGGTCACTCTGCTTACCCGGAGGCCAATGGGTTCTAGGAATCCACCTCGCTGGCGCCTGAGGGAATCACTTTTAAGCGACCCGTTACATTGCTCCTTATTAGAGGAGGCCATTAGGGAATAATTCCTTATTATTGCCACGAGCGAAGTGTCCCCTGCCACGGTCTGGGCGGCAAACAAGTCGGTCATCAGGGGAAAACTGATCCAGTTAGCTGCTACACTTAAAAAGGAACAAGGGCGGACACTCTTAAACTCACAGAGGAATTTTGTAAGCTGAAAAAAGCCCACAAAAGCCAGCCCACGTCTGATTCACTTGCCCGACTGGACGAAGCTCGTGCTCTTCTTAACCTTTCCCTGACCACTGCGGCCGAGCAGCACCTTCGTGGTTCGGGGCTAAGTTTTACTCCCAAACTGACAGGCTAGGCTCCCGTCTGGCCACTAAACTGAGTCCCAAACAGAGGTCACTAGCCTTCCCTAAAATCTGGGTGCCCACAGGGGAACTGACACAGAACCCGTCTAAAATAATGGATTCCTTTTTGCGATTCTACTCGGACCTGTACAGACCTGCCTGTGCGCCTCCTAGCCCGAAAGGGGCAGAATTCCTGGATGATCTCCCATTACCGTCTCTGGCTAGGGAGCATAGGGATATCATGGAATCCCCTTTTACCCAAAAGGAGGTTTAGTCCACTATTAAGGTCCTCAAACTAGGCTCCTCTCCAGGACCGGATGGCTTCTCCACCGGTTACTACAAGAAATTTGGCGCATGCCTGGCCCCTCAGCTGACGCGTCTGTTGAACTATATCAGGGCCAGATTGGGAGCCGATTTAAACTCCGCTTATATCTCGGTCTTTCCGAAACCGAATAAGGACCCTAGCGAGGTATGTAATTATCGTCCCATTTCCCTGATCAACAACGACATTAAAATTATGACAAAAATTTTAGCGAACAAAATAATAATAGAAGAGATGTTAGATGGATGCATTCAGCTGGTGGCTGTCATAACACCCCTGAATTAATACAGAACTGCTCCCTTAGCGTAGCCACGTTTTACAACTTTGACTGTACAAACTGCCACCCATGATCAATTTTGATGTTGTTTTCCTGGTTGTGCCTAAATATGCAATACGCTTTCTACAATATGAACTGTTTTTGATGTTCTTACCCTAATAGTGTACTTCAGTCAATGTTGCACAGATCACAAAAGCATGAAAATTACCAGACATTATTAAGCATTGGGACCAGTGACAGGAACAGTGGCAGGTATGGATGAGCCCGATGTTCGAGTCAAATGTAAGTTCGACTCGAACATTGGGTATTCGTCTGTTCGCCTAATAGCGAACAATTTGGGGGTGTTCGCGGCAAATTCAAAAGCAGCGGAACACCCTTTAAAAGTCTATAGGAGAAATCAAAAGTGCTAATTTTAAAGGTTAATATGCAGGGGACATGTATCAATGCAAAAAAAAGTTTTAAAAACTGAAGTTTTTTCAGGAGCAGTGATTTTAATAATGCTTAAAGTGAAACAATATTCCTTTAAATTTTGTACCTAGGGGGTGTCTATAGTATGCCTGTAAAGGCTTTGGCCAATTATGGCTCTTCATTTTGTGAGCGCTGTGATTGGCCAAGCATGCGGGACATACAGTATTCCAGCGTGACGATGACCCAAAACACATGGCCAAGGCAACAAAGTAATGGCTCAAGAAGAAGTACATTAAAGTCCTTCAGTGGCCTAGCCAGTCTACAGACCCTAATCCCATAGAAAGTATGTGGAGGGAGCTGAAGGTTCAAGTTACCAAACTTCCGCCTCAAAATGTAATGACTTGAACAGCATCTGCAAAGAGGAGTGGGACAAAATCTCTCCTGAGATGTGTGCAAACCTGGTGGCCAACTTACAAGAAATGTCTGATCTCTGTGATTGCCAACAAGAGTTTTGCCACCAAGTACTAAGTCATATTTTGCGAAGGGGTCAAATACTTAATTCACTAATTAAAATGCAAATCAATTTAAAACATTTTTAAAATGTGTTTTTCTGGATTTTTTTGTTATTCTGTCATGGGTAAAATAAGCCTAGTACGAAAAACAAAGTTTCACTGCTCACAGGTGAGTTGCTATGGCTATAATTCACATAATGTGATGCAGACGATGCGGTGCACGCCCTGGCACGGCTTGCAGGAATAGATAGAAAGAAAGAAATTGGATGGCTGCACTCCCACACGATGCAATTTGGCTTTATTGAAATGTACAAATGTCCATAAAAACAACGCAGCACAGACAGTCAGGGTGGTGACAGGGTTGATGCATTTCACACTGAATTCATGCTTTATCCATGGTTTGGATAAAGCATATATATATTTCAATAAACACGAATTGCATCGTGTGGGGAGTGAAGCCATACAATTTCTTTGTTTGTAAAATTAAAATGATATACTGATCGTGTACAAAAGGGGACCAAATACTTTTTCCCTCACTGTATGTACTGATCTGCTTGCCTCCACTCACATTATTTAACCCCAGGAAACAGCAGAGTTTTAACATGCACTAATTTCTCTATTCCAACCATGCTCATACTGGGCCTTTTAAATGCAGAATAAACACAAACAATAACTGCTGTTGCAGAATAAAAAAGTGAAGTTTAATTCATTTTTAATTTGCTTCTTAAAGTTTTCTTTTGGATCCTAGCCCTGCTCTAATGCCAGAATGCTTTATTAAAACATAAGAAGCTTGCAGAAAACATCCAAGCCTAGCTATTTCGTTCCCTTGCAAACAACATACATCCAAAGCCCACAGTGCATTGTTCATTCACTTCCGGCCATAATCATTCTCTTTCAACTCGGTCCCCCGTGATACAATGCTCAGCAACCCAACTATGGTCCCTTGTTATATTCTCAAAGACAAAACTTGCTTTTCAACTGATATGAATAAAATGTTCTCCTTACTGCCTTGATTTAAAGCAAAATTAATTATCATCACGTTCATGATGTTTTTTTCAGAATGGTATCACGTATTTAGACTTTTGCATTATGACTCGTTTTCTAGCAGTGTCAGATACCTAATGAGTATCTTAAATGTCTCTACATTTGTTCAGGCTCCATCAGTTCTGTGGTTCCAATTTTTGCAGGATTAAAATAAATATGTTTTTTTTTACCTGTAATTGATTGGTTTTTATGCAGCTATCATTTGTGCCCTCTGCCATGCAGTAGTATTTGTAAGCAGCAAGTGTTCTCTTATGGGAAAGGCTGTTGTTGGGAGCTGGTAATTAAGACAGCAGTGAAGCATTTGGGAAGTGAATAGCTGAAGGTATTATCCCCCCAGGATTCCACATTTTAAGGGCTTTTTGGCTTGTCGCCATCATCTGTTTCTTCAAGCAGGTCATTAAGCTTATAAGTTTTATGTTGGGTATCGCTAATGTTGTACAACCTCATCTTGCCGTTTACAGACTCATGCTGTCTTTTATCAGGCTGCTAAAAGAAAGGGATAGCTAGTCCACTAAATGGACTTCAAACAGTGTGAGCATCTTTAGGAAGCAAATATAGTAAGAGTTGTCACGGATTATGAGTGGGGAAGCAAATTAATCGACCCAGATTTGAAAAACAACAATAGAACTGCAGCAGAAAAATTAATTTTTAGAACTAAAAGGTCTCAGCTGTTATCAGTTCTGTTCCAACAGGGACGGTAAATAATTCAAACAATGTTCACAGTTTAGCAGCATATAATGTGCTATAGAGATTACCATGGATATGTTTTTGACTGTGCATGGAATTAAAAGGAATTACAGGGGTACAGAGTCAGCTTCTGGCTGGTTCAAAGTGTTGAAGGATCCGCAATGTAATCTGCTGGATCTCAATATGACTTTTGTTAAAGGGTTGATGAACTTCAAATCAGCATGTCATCATACAGCTACTGTGAAAGCACAGAGGAAAGGGCCGTTGGTCTGTAGCAGGGTTTCTCAAACTTTTTTGTCTTGCGGCGCACAAAAAAGCTCAAAATGTTTTTGATAAGTAATATCCACGACTGGTGTCGCATTTGTTTCTTTGTTTTGTGTCTTTAAACTCTGAAAAAAAATAACATTTATTGAAAAATGCCTGTGGGCAGGGAGCGCACTTGATCAGATTTGTTGCAGAACCAAACTGGACCAGTTTTCAGGTCCAGGCCAATGATTTCTGGCCTGGACCTGCAGATCAGTTCTGACCAATGAAATGCCTCCTCTGCCTGTGAATTGTAAACACATCCAGAGGTAGTGATGTCATCTCCCCTTGTGGAATCCTTTTCGGTTCCAGAGAGGACATCCAAATGTGAGCTGCATCAACACTACATTGACACAGTACACGTAGGCATATATTTTCCAGTTAACCCCTTCATTCCCTGTCACCAATAGGAGTTTTCAGATTTTTCACTGATCACTGCATTGCTGTCACTTGTGACACTATAATCAGCATTAGGGCAGCTAGTAGTAGGCCCAGGTAGCTTTAGGGTACCCCCCTAAACCCCCCTAATAAAGGTTTGACACCTTGATCACCCCCAGTTAACCATTTTACCCCTAAACCAGTGTCACTAGTAGATCTATGTTCTGATCACGGTAACGGTAACAGTAACGGTAATGGTAGTTAGTCAGTTAGTCTCACCGTCATGTTTTTATAGCGTCAGGGTACTCCCATATTTCACCTTATTAGTGTCACGGGTGACGCTGGATGGTTAGTCAATTTTTATAGTGTCATTGTACCCTTCATATAATACCTAATAAAGGATTAACCCCTGATCACCTGGCAGGTAACATCAGTTAGGTTTTAGCATCAGTTAGGGTCAACATCAGTCCCAGGCAGCATCAGACTAGTGCCAGTAGCGCTAACACCCATGCATGCACCATACACATCTCTTATTAATATAGTGTCTGAATGGATCCATATCTTTTATCTGATCAGATCTATACTAGCATCCCCAGTAGTTTAGGGGTCAGCCCAGAAACCTGCTAGCACCTGTGTTTAGCCCTTCCGCCCAGCCCAGCCTACCCAAGCACAATATCAATTGATCACTGTCACTTACAAAATACAACACACATAACTGCTTGTTCGCATGCCTGATCCCTGCAAATGCTAACAGTTTTTTTTTGGTAGAAAATGAAGCAGTCGCTGACAATCAGGGGCTCTTTTTGTCTGTGAGTCACACTAGTTGTACCTATACGTTTAAAGACCAAAATGTCCAATCAGAGGTACACTAGTGAAGTGGCCTACACGTTGATGAGCATGACAGATGAGAATGAAGGGGAAGCCGCCTGACTGGCAGATTTAGGCTCAGTATATGAACCAGTAGACAGCACCCTGACAGATAGCAGGGACCACCACTCTGTCATCAGAGCTAAGGTCAGGCATACCTGACCCTGTTGTTCTGTTATTAAGGTGCAAGAACTGCAGGGATCTCGTATAGAGCAGAGAGCCAGTACTAGTGCTGCTCATCCTTCTGGTGAACTGGCAAGAACCAGCGGCCCAGTACATCCTGGTTGTACATCCAGCACTGAAGTATCATGTGGTGACGTGGCGAGTGCAGTTCAAGGCAGTGCGGTGGCTAGCACAAGTAGTGCCCTACAGGCTGCCACCAAGAAGACAAACACAGGCCCATCCCTGATTGGGAGCTCACCACTTTTGCAGCACATGTACTTCTTCCATTCACTGGCCAACCTGGGAGTTCAGGTGAAAACAGTTGATTTTACGTCACTTAATTTTTATTCACTGTTTTTCACAGAAGATCTCTATAGATCTATTATAGACCAAAACAATTTGTATGCTGGTCAATTCATTGCTGCTAATACCGTTGGCCCTTGCCAGAGATTGGAAACCTATTATGGTTTCCGAATTTAAGACTTTTCTGGGCCTATCCCTCCTCATGGGCATAACTAAAAAAAGTGAGTTGCGTTCATATTGGTCCACTGACCCAGTTCACCATATTGAAAATATACAAAATTTGCGCCACGGAAATGTGGTGGGTAACCACTGGAAGTGAACTAACCAATGTAAAACAATCAAATATATGTAAAATTGTATTATTTATTTATTATTATTAGCATGGACTCTCACTTAGTGGTCTTTTGAGATTATCCTTAACAGGATTGTTTTTTCTGTTTGCACACATGCACTTTGTATTTTGTTAGCAATTTGCTGTTATCACGCTATGTAGATTTTTACATTGTGTTGCTAGCACCCCCTCCAATCCGTTTTCCAGTTCACCATATGCCCATGTTCTCTGCTTCCTTGACCATGGCTAGATACGAGCAGATCTTGCGGTTCATTAATTTTAATGACAACAAACTCTGTCGTCCTCAGGATGATTCTGGATACGGTCAGATCCACAAAATTCACTCCCTCATAAACCACTTCAACCAACAGTTTGCCGCCTTGTTTATTCCCTGATTACATTTTCTGTCCTCTTGTCTTTCATACAGTATCTCCCCAGCAAACGTGACAGATATAAGGTCTAGTTGTATAAGATCTGTGACTGGGCAACAGGCAATACATATAGTTTTATGGTTTACAAGGGAAGAGATAGTCATGTGGAGCCCTGAGAATGGCCCAAACTACATAAGGAAAGGGGTACAACTTGTATGTGGACAAATATTACATCATCGTGCCACTTTTCTTTTTTTTTTCCACATCAGTCTAGACCCAAGGTACCGCCCGTATGACCAGCTCACGGATCTTTCCGCCCTTCGCTTATCATTGTAGTCATTGCATCATTTGTGGTTCTCTTTATCTTCATTCTATTTCAATAACTTTTTTTTTTTCCTTCCATACCGGTTTTAATTTAACATGTGGATTTTCCCACCAGTTCCCCCCCTCTTCTCCCGCCCTCCATCTCGTGATTCCACTATCTCTCCCACCCGAGTGTACCCCCTATGTTTAAATCAATTTCCTTCTCGATATTCAAGGTACTCTAAGATTTTCTGCATAACTCCAGGTTTTTTTTAATTCTCTCCATGGTCCCCACTTTTTGCGTGTATCCTCGCTGTCTTCCACCCCTCCAGGTTTCAGCTCCTCCCTCCTATAGGTTTCCTCCACTGAGTCAATCCACTCCCATATTTGTGGGCTGTTCTTATCCCTCCATTTTTTCAGAATTAACCGTTTTGCTGCATTGAGGAGGTGGGGTACCAAGGACTTTTTATAATCCTTTAAGGGCACCACTCCTCCATGGAAAAGGACTTCCCAGGGATCTTCTTTAATCTCTTTTTTAGTAATATCCTTAATTAGTGAAAGAATACTATTCCAGAAGCTTTTAATTTTGGGACATTTCCACCAAAGGTGGGCCATTGTCCCCATTGTTGCAGCACTCTCCTGTCTCCCCTTCTTTAAATTTACTGGTTTTGTCGGGGGTGGAGTACCATCCCGTAATAAGTTTGAAATTCATCTCGGCCGTTCTTACGTCTATTGCTGAAGAGTGGGTTAGATTCATTATTCTTTCTACTGTTGTTTTCCCCCTGGTAACTTCAAGTTCCCTTTCCCATTTCAGGATATACCTAGGCGTCCCCAGCTCTTCCGCCCTCATCAGGATTTTATATAATTTTGAAATATTTCCTTTTGAGCTTTCCACCAGGCTTAGTTGTTCCAAGGGTGTATAGTCCTTCTGTTCCCGGATGGGGCCTGATAGGCTCCTGATGAAGGAGGATAGCTGTCTGTATCGCCAATCATTCCACCCTGTGCATTTACTCTTAGCTTTAATTTCGTGAAGTGTCATTATTTTACCTTGCTGTATTATATCTTTTACCTGAATCCGATTTTTAATCCAGTTCCCACCCTCCCCTTTTAACCCTGGTGAAAAAAAAAAATTGTCTTTTAAGTCAATAAGTGGTGAGTTATAAACTGACCCTCAGGCCTTGTACACACGAGGGAATGTATACGGTCGGAAACATCCGACGGATATTTCCCAGCGGATAAGGCAAATTTGTCCGTTGGTCTGATGAGCGTACACACCATCGGACCGAAATCCCAGCGGACCAGAACGCGGGCATGTAAACCATGTACGACGTCACTATAAAGGGGAATGACGAAGCCATCGGCGCCGCCCTCTGTTCCGCTTCTGCTAGTTCCGTGTTAGCGAAGGTTTGGTTAGAGCTGATTCGTGCTTTTCAGTCTCCGCGCTTAACAGGTCCTATTTTCAGGTTCAGTGTGTGTGCTTGTGGGCTCGTATTTGTCATTCAGTGTCGCCGTACGCGGCGTTTCTGCTTTGCAGTGCCGTCCTGTACGGTCGTATCTGTTTGACGTGCGATCGTTGCAGGTCTTGCTGGATTTGGGTGTGCTTTCTGTTTGAGTGTGTTCTTGACTGACCAGCCGGCCGGTTTGAAGCCATGATGGAGCAGCAGCGCAACTTTTCACGAGTTCGTGCTGTTTATGGGTTTTGTTCTGGAGTCTGTGTGCATTCCAGTGATTTGGACAGGAACCGTAGGAGGAGGAGTTCCTGGGCCAAGAATTGGTTGCGGCAGCGTAATCGATTCTCTCATATGTCTCTGCTTAGGGAGATCCGGGAGAATAATCCTGATTACTTCAGGAACTTTCTCCGTATGACGGACCCCGTTTTCCACCATCTGCTGGATCTCCTGTCCCCCTATATCACGAGGCAGGACACTGTGATGCGCCAAGCCATTCCGGCTGAGCAGAGGCTTATTGCCACGTTGCGGTACCTGGCGACTGGGAGGAGCCTGCAGGACCTCAAGTTCTCAACAGGCATCTCTCCCCAGGCGCTTGGGATCATCATACCGGAGACGTGTTCTGCCATCATACAAGTCATGCAGGAGGAGTTTATTAAGGTAAGTTTCCTCCTTTAACATCACAATCTGTGTCTTTAATAATGTTTGCATATTTTTCTCACCTTTTTGTGTTGGTTTTCCTAGTCGCCATGATTGTAATATGCTGTGTGCTTAATGTTCCCTTTTCTCCCCATGCATGTTGTTAAGCTTTCCAGGTTAATGTGGTTTGGCCTACCTGCATATTTTTTCCTTCAACACTACTAACCTGTCCAGCATCATCTCCTAGGGACAAAAACACCTTTTTTTTTTTTTTGGTGTCCTGCTTCATTGTAGTTCAACTCCCTCCCCCTAAAAAAGTGTATTGCCCCATCAGCGGGCTGTGGAGTCTGATAATAATTGGCTCTAGATTTGTTGCCCTAAATACTCTCTATACACTAATTTTTAGAAATGTTACTACCGTGATGTTGCAGAATGTTGTTTTTTTACTAGTGTTTGCAATGTTGTTTATGTGCCAAAGTGCTAATTTGTTTTTTGCTTTTGTCCCCACAGTTTCCCTCCACGCCACAGGAATGGCAGACTGTGGCTGCCGACTTTGCCCAGCGTTGTGATTTTCCAAACTGCGGAGGGGCAATTGATGGGAAGCACGTCCGCATAGTGCCGCCACCTCTTTCGGGCTCGTACTATTATAACTACAAAGGTTTTCATAGTATCGTGTTCATGGCGGTGGTGTAGGCAGACTACGAATTTTTGTATGTGGACGTGGGGAAGAATGGCCGGCTGTCTGATGGGGGAGTGTTCGCGCGGACCGAATTTTACAGGCGTCTACAAACTGGTGGTCTTGAACTGCCACCGGATGAAGACAATGTGGAAGGACTTCCGTTTGTTTTTTTAGCGGACGAGGCTTTTGGGCTTGGACCTCACCTCATGCGGCTTTTTCCCCAGAGGACCCTCACCCCGGAGAGGAGGGTCTTCAATTTCCGGCTGGCCAGGGCCCGGAGGGTAGTCGAGAATGCCTTTGGGATACTCGCCAGCCGGTTCCGCCTGTTCCAGACAGCGATACATCTGGCGGAATATAAATTTAACTCTGTTATTTTGGCCTGCTGCATATTGCATAATTTTTTACGCAGGCATTCCCAGACGTACCTACCCAACATCGGTGCTGAGGCAGGACTACCCTCAGACACCCTTCCTGGGCTGGACACTGGTCGCGCTGGCTCGGTCACCCAATCTGCTCGTGAGGTACGCGACAAATATGTTGAGTACTTTATGGGTCGGGGGGCCATAGCTATGCCAGAATAATATTTCTTTATAATTCGGCCCCCAAAATAAAGAAATATTACCAAGAAATAATAAATAATTCGACCATTGGACTTTATACAGTTGTTTGTCATTATTGCTTTTTCTCTTTTGATCTGTCTTCCAGGTTCTGAAACTAGTGCATTTCTTTTGCCCAATTTAGTTAGCAGGTTTTAGTAAATACACACAATTGCACATTCTAGTCACTCTTCTACAAACTTGGTATTGAGGTTAGAAATAAGAAGCCACTGGTGTGTGTGTTTTTAAAAGGTTTTTTTATTTCTTTTTTATTTACGTAAATCTTTGTCTTTTCTTTGAAAGTATTTATTTATTCAAAAAATATTTTGTGGTTTTGACAAACATATATAACAATCGAACTTACAAAGTTCAACCTTTTATTTGGCATAACAAACCCAGACAACATGGTCTTAGGTCACGCCGGAATCCCCCAAAATTTGAGGATGCACACATGCTGTGTGTGTGATGGGCCAAATGGTGATTTTTCACATGAGATCCCATGCGAAATGTTCACATGTGCTATCTGCCATCATGGGTGATCAATGTATGTGCTTTGTGGGTGCAACCCCTTTCTGTCACCTACTTGATAAGTAAGGAAGGGGTTGCACCCACAAAGCACATACAATTGATGTCCTGTGATGGCAGATCGCACATGTGAACACACATTGGGGTTTATTTACTAAACAGTCCAAACTCCGGCTTATTTGTGCATATAAGCCAATCAGCTTCTAAATTAAGCTTAGTCAATTAAGACTTCGCATCCAAACATGAAAGATGATTGTTTTATATGCCAAGTGATGCTGCTTTTGCACCTTATAGCTTTAGTAAATAAACCCGTGTGTGTGTGTGCATCCTCAAATTTTGGGGGATATGAAACGAACATTATACAACATCTTTGAGAGTGGGGTGGTTAGGGGTGAGGGCAAGGGGGGCAGGGGGGGGGCATGGGGGGCAGCTGGGGGGGATAGTCTTCTATATACGTCCCAAAATATCTAGCATGTTTTTGAAGTTTTGGTCCATCACCACCATCCTTTCCCTCATATTGGCCAGATCGGTGCTGCACTCCATTATCTGCTGTATTAGGATTTGTGCACTTGCACGAGAAAAAATAGGAGCGACAGATGTGCTAATCCCATCTTCATCCCTTAAAAATGCCAAAGGAAAAACACAACATTGTAAGTAAGTAAGGTGCAGGCCTATCTACATCTCTTTTTCCCTGCAAAGCTGGGGTGTCACTGACCTGTTGTACTGACAAGTTCAACATCTTCTACAACTTCTCCTTCTTCTTCAACTTCTCCTTCCTCCACCAATCCGCCTTCCTCCTCCAATCCGCCTTCCTCCACCAATCCGCCTTCCTCCACCAATCCGCCAAATTCCACCAAACCGCCTTCCTCCACCAATCCGCCTTCCTCCACCAATCCGCCTTCCTCCTCCAATCCGCCTTCCTCCTCTCTCCCTTCCTCCTCTCCTTCTTCCTCCTCTCCTTCTTCATCATCCTCCTGCTCAACAATTTTTTCGGGCCGTTTGGGAGACAGTGTGGGCCTCCCTGACTCCTCATAGCGCTGTCCTCTTCTGTCCCCTAAAAACAACAAAAAATAAGGAAACTCATCAGCAAACAGATCTTTTTGGAGGGACTAATTTGCAAACATTGCTTAGAAGTGGCGTTACAATTCTAGTATTGGCCTTATTACAGCAAAAACCATGTTTTTTTTTTTTTGGTAGATGACTTCTCCCTAGCTGTGATATAATGAGGCTTTTTGGTGAAGTGACACACATGGCTGGCCTCCTGAATAAGTAGTTTTTGGAGTCCCTTCTCCAAAAGTCCAAATTACTATTTTATGAGGGGAGACAGGTTCTCAAAATTACAGATGTCAAAACAGGTGCCTATTAGGTTATCTCATCACTGTGTGAATTAATGAATCCTGTTTGTCTTTTTAAATCAACTTAGTTTGCACAAACACATCATATTTTCCACATTGTTTCTAGAAACGATGTTTTTCGCCAAATAGCCACGTCCAGGTGTGATGTTCCTGGACCCGCGGATTGAGGATAAACTATGTGATGGAACGATGTTGACTACGATCGTGGCAAGTCGTCGGATTTATATTAGACAAACATTACTAAATTTACAATGCAGGATTTCAAAAATACAAGGAGGCCAACAAGGCAGATGGCGAAATAGACATGGCAAAACATTTTATCCAAAAATAGGCACTCCAAAGACATTTTAAAGTACTTACTTTTTTCAATGATTTTCTTTATTTTGCGATACTGCTCTGGCTCGCGCAGTTTTAAGTCGGACCAGTGTTTCCTCGCTGCCTTATCCATAATTTTGGACTTCCTCCGGTTAGGGGTGCTGTATGGGCCATGCTCACCATCATAGTCCTTCCGTCGCAGGATGGACACCAACTCCACCATCTCTTGTAGAGACATGTTTGTGGCCTTGTAACGTTTTGGCCTGGATCTGGACGTTCCGGCCTCTGTCCCTTCCTGATCCCGATCAGAGCCTAATGTGCGCTTGTGTGACATCGCCATATTTTCCAATCAACGTTGCATATGGGCGTGGAAAACAGGAATTGGTACGTCATGGGCGGAGACGAGGGCGGCGTTTCTTGATTGCGTGGGGATATAATGGAAACGACGTGATTACGTAGGTTACGTGGAGATTACTCGAGCGGAAACGAGGAGAGAGAGAGACAAAGGTAAATTAAAACATCGGATCAGAGGCCTATAATTTGAACAGCCATGGGGGATGGGGCTTTTCAATGTTGTTTGCACCCTTTTTGTGCTACTGTTATTTATGTATTTTGGGGCCCACCATAACATTTTGAGAGCCAAGTGCTTGTACACATCACTTCATCAAGATATATGTAGAGAATGCTCTATCCTCTTTATTTGGATTTTAGAGTATGCAGCCAGATCATGCAAGTATTGTTGTGTGTTGGTTGGACAGAGATAAGTAGGTAGTGTTTTCTGCCATCAATGCTGAGGGCCATGATAGCTACACATGAACTAGTGCCTTGAGATGATTGCTAGCATTCATATTCATGGTGGATGTGTTCTTAACTACATGCTACAACTTGGGCTCTGAATGACAACTTTTTGGGGGGTACAACAATGCAGCAGAGCTGGCCAGCTATGTAGCAGCAGAAGACACTGTGTTTGTATAATGTTGATGCTCTAAAATGAATGAATGCGCACATATTTTAAGAATGTCAAAGCTGAGCCTTTTTAAAGTTGTGCTTTGTGTTTGATTGTCATTTTCTATTCTAGACATTACTATTGAAGCTACATCTAGGAGCTGACAAAAGAATGGATTTGCTGAAAGGGAAGGAGGCAACAATGGAACTAATAACCCGATATCGGGATATGCCCCTTCTTTGGGACACCAGGCACCACACACATTATTTGGACACTGGGAAGAGAGAGGCAGCACTTGATGAGATTGCTACATACCTGCACACTTGGGTGCCAAGTTGCACAGGCGACATGGTTAAGGAAAAATTTAGTAACCTCAGGAGAAGCTACAGGAATGTATATAAAAAACGGAAATATCCAAAATCAGGATCAGCAGCAGCTAAGACAAAGGAACCCAAGCTCTGGTACTACAAAGAGCTCAGTTTTTTGAATGATGAACTGGATGGCAGGGCTTCGGATTCAACACTACCTTGCAGCCTTCCTCCCAGCGGAACTTCCCCGGATCCCAGGAGCCCTGCAGAATGTGAAGCGGGGCTGGCTGACATGGAGCCAGATCTGGCCATCTTCAGTGAGGTCTAGTATTTTCAAAAATATTTTTGTGCTGCTATTTATTTTGAATTAGTGAGTTGATCTTGTAAACAAAAAACAAACAGGGATGCCAAATGCAGGGGTCAGAAGGACAGTCTGTTTAATTTAAAAAAATACTAACTAAAACAGTCTAGAGAAAGAAAATGTGTGTGATTGATTGTGCAAAAAAATAAAATATGTTGCCTTTTTTATCCAGAGGAAGAAGAGACCAGCCAGGAGGTGGCAGCTCCTGAGGCTCATGTCAGCCAGGCAGAAGGGGGGAGTGGCAGCCAGGAGGAGGCCGGCCCAAGTGAGGTGCAGCAGGTCCCCAGGCCCAGGCTGAGCACCATCAGCCAAGTTCCTCCCCTCCAGATGAGGCCACCAGCTGCAAGGAGGCGCAGGAGGGAGGTGCACGATGAAAGCCTTCAGGTCATCCGGGAGGCTGCGGAAATCATGAGGGCCCCCCTCAACCCCACGGAATGCTATAGTGCATTTGTGGCCAATGAGCTCAACCAAGGGGGGGAGGAGCAAAAAAGCCTGGCCAAGGACATTATTAATCAGGTCCTGGCCAGGATGAAAAGGGACGAGCTGAGCAGGGACACTGTGCTGTGTGACCTGGCCTGGCCTGCTCCCCATCATCATCATCATCCTCCTCCTGCTGCCACATCACCCCCACCTGCAAGGGTCCGTGGATGGACCCGTGGAAGTTTCGCTGGAAGGAAGTCTGCAAAGAAGTCGAGAAGATGATTCCCTGCCATCCAGTTGATTGTCCAAAAAACTGAGCTCGTTGTAGTAGCACAGCTTGGGTTCCTTTGTTCATGTGCTGCTGATCCTGATTTTTGTTATTGACTCCTGAGGTTACTAAATTTTTCCTTAATCATGTAGTAATTCCCAAGTATGCATGTATGTTGCAATCTCATCAAGTGCTGCCGTTCTGGTGATTTCGAATTTATTTTTTGGCCGGAAATAAATGGCTTTTGTATTTACTTTCAAACCTTGTCTATTGTGTTTTATACTGTGGTGAGTAAGCATCAGACATTTGTAAAAGAAAATGTGTCATTTGCAAAGGACACAAACTCCTTGGGGGGGGGACCTTTTCTGTTAGAACTTGGTAAACCCAAAAGAAGCATAAAATGTTAAAAAAATATATAAATACCCCAAAATAAAGTAAAAAATAAAGGACAAGACAACTAAATTACATAAGTTGCAGGAAAAAAAGGGAAATTTTAATAAAAAAAAAACAAAAACATGGTGAAACAAGAAAAAAAAATATTTTTGAAAGATTCAAAAACCGTTAAATCCAACTGTAAAAAAAAAATAAAAACAAATAAAAACAAATGATACGCTCAACATGAAGTCCAAATAGACATACTAAAAATGTGGAGAACAGAAACAAATGTGGGGACATCTGGCTAGCAAACTGTGTCAAATAGAGAAAACACTAATGAAAATGCAAGCTAGCAGTATGTGACATCTGGACAAAATTGCATCAGCAAGACAACGGGTTTCTTCTAGCAAGAGAAGAAAAAACAAAAAAACGATATAAACGGAACACTATATAGAGAGTTTAGGTGACGAATGTGCCAGGTCCCAAACAAACGCGAGTTTTACCTGAATGAGTGCTCCCGTCCCATCGTTTTGACTGAGCATGCAAGGGTTTTTGGTCCGAGGCTTTTGTGTACTAACGAGCGGACATATCCGACGGACATGTGTCCGGCGGAAAAATTTCAAAGCATGCTTTAAAATGTTTCCGCTGGAAAAATCCGGCCAAAACGGTCCGTTTGCCCATACAGACGACCGGATTTTTCGGATGAAATGGTCCGTCGGACCAGTTTCAGCGGATTTATTCCCTCGTGTGTACAAGGCCTAACTGTTTATGTGTTCTATCCCATATCCTTAATGCTGTCCGTGTCATTTCATGAGTGGTTGTGTGTAACTTTCTATACTGTGGTGGATTCCAAATAATTCTACCTAATTGTGTATTTGCAAGTGCACACTCGATCTGAACCCATCTTTTATCGTGCTTTTCTTTGGCCCACTCTATTATACAGGATATTATTGAAGCGGTTTAGTATTTTCTAATGTCCGGCACTCCTAAACCCCCCAGTTTTTTTTCCTGTTTTAAAACCTGGAGAGATATCCTGTGTTTTTTTTTTATTCCATATGAAATTCAGTATGAGGGAATTGAGTATTCTAAAATAACCTTGGGGTACGTAAATTGGGACCATCTGGAACCTATACAGGATTTTCGGGATTAATATCATGTTTACTAAATTTACCCTACCAAACCAGGAGATCGGTCGATTCTTTATTTTTCTGATTTCGCCTTTTATTTCCTCTAGTAGGGGGATATAATTTGATCTATATATGTTTTTTAAGGATTTTGCTAGCTTTATTCCCAGGTATTTGATCTCTTTCTGCCAGGTAAAGTTGTATTCCTTTTTAAGAAATCCCACTTCGTCTTTATTAATGTTTACATTCAAAATTTCTGTCTTGGCCATATTCATCTTGAAATTAGAAATTTCTCCGTATTGTTTTATTTTCGCTATTAAATGGGGGAGCGTGAATCTTGGATTTCTCACGAAGAATAACACATCATCGGCAAAGGCCGACAATATGTGTTCTGCATCTCCTGCTCTGACCCCTTTAATATTAGGGTCGTTCCCTATCATAGCAAGAAGAGGCTCGAACGATAGCACAAAGAGGAGGGGGGACAGAGGGCAACCCTGCCTAGTCCCATTTCCCATCTCAAAAGATGACGATAGGGATCCATTGATCTTAACTCTTGCTCGTGGATGCCGGTATAATGTTTGAATTCTCTCTCTCATCCTTGGGCCTATCCCTGCATTTTCCAGTGTTTGCATCATGAACCCCCAGTCCACCCTATCGAACGCTTTCTCAGCGTCTACTGAGAGGAGTAGACTGGGGGTTCGGTTTTCTTTAATTTGCTCTATAATTAGGAGGGCTCTGGTTCCATTGTCCTTGCCCTCCCTACCTGTAATGAATCCCACCTGGTCGGGATGAATAAGGAACGTCATTGTCTCCTTCATACGATCTGCCAGAATTTTAGCATATATCTTTATATCGACATTCATCAATGAGATTGGTCTAAACCCTGAGCATAACGTGTTGTCTTTCCCCTCTTTTTCTATAACTGTGATATTTGCCATGGCAGCCTCTCTACTCAGCTCATAGTCGCTCCCTAGTCCATTGTAATACTGGCAGAGTCGTGGTATTAATATGGTTCCAAACTTTTGTATATATCTAGTCGTAAAGCCATCAGGGTGGAGTTTTTTAAGATTTTCCTTAATTCCTCCTCAGTTATGGGCTGGTCTAGATTTTCAGCTACCTCGTTATCTATTCTGGGGAGTTTACCATTTCTTAATACCTCCTCCGTATTAGCTTCTTTCTCACCCGGTTTCCAGTTTTTTTTGTTTTACATTATATAGGCCCTCGTAATAGCTTCTAAACTCTTCTGCAATGTCACTGGTTTTATAAGCTAGGTCCCCATTCTTTTTCCTTATTTTTTCTATATAGTTCCTGCCTTTTTTTTTTTTTGCCATTCTGCCCAGGGATTTACCAGGTTTGTCTCCCCAGATATATCTCTCTCTTTCGATAATATTTAGTTCTTTCTTAATCTCTTGTTCTTGTACTTTGTGCCATGTTTCTATTTTTTGTCCTTTATTTTTATGTTCTTGTTCTAGTAATGAGATTTCTTTCACTAATTCCTTTAACTCTTTTGTTTTTTCTTTCTTTTTCCTGGCCCCCTCCATAATAAATATTCCTCTTATATAGGCCTTGTGGGCTTCCCACAGTGAAGCCCTAGAGATCCCCTCCGTGTCGTTTTCTCGGAAGTATCTTTCTAGTTCTCCCTGCACTCTTTTTACTATTTCTTCATCGCCCAGTAGGCTCTCATCTAATCTCCACTCTGGGGGGTTCGTTTTCTGGTCTGATACATTGAGCTTCATAGTTATAGGTGTATGGTCGGAGATTGTCATAACTTCAATACCGGTCTCAACTACCCTTTCCAGGAGTCTATGATCTACGAGGGCATAATCATTCCTAGAGTACGTTCCGTGCACAGAGGAATAAAATGTATAGTCTAATTTTTTGGGATGTTGCAGACGCCATATGTCTACCAACTGGGCCTGATGTAATCTTTGTTTTTCTAATTTCAACTGATCATTTCTCATCCCCTGTGCACGGGACGTACTATCCATTGCAGGGTCCATGCAGAAGTTAAGATCTCCCATTATTATCAGATGCCCAGTCTTAAATTGTTCACGTTTTATCAAGGCTTTAGTCACATAGTTTGCAGAATTATCGTTAGGCGCATATATATTTGCTAGCGTGTATTCCTCCCCTCTTAGTTTTCCTTTTAAAAAAAGGAATCTACCTTCGGGGTCCATTAATCTGTCTACCAGCTCGAAGCGTATAGAGCCTCGGATGCCGATTGCGACTCCTCTGGCTCGTTTTGTAATTGTATCCCCGTAGTACCATATAGGGTGACAGCGAGAAGACAGTCTTATATTAGATTCCAACGTTAAGTGTGTCTCCTGCAAAAAGACTATGTCCGCTTTATAAAGTTGTAGTTCCTTAAGAATTTTATGTCTCTTTGCAGGAGAATTTAACCCCTTAACGTTGTATGATAATAATTTAATTTCTGTCATCTGTACATTTTTGCTTACTTGTCTATACCCATCCTCCTTTTCTTGGGGTCTTGCTTGGGTGTAGAAAATGGATCGATGTGGAATCAACGAGATGTCCCCCCCTCCCCAGCCTCCCCTTCCCCCCCCTCCCCTCCCTCCCTTCCCCAACCCCTCCTCCCCCATCCCCCCTCCCTCCCCACCCTCTCCCCCGTTGGCCTATTAGAGGCCTGGAAGACGTTCTTGGTCTCCTCCTCTCCCTTACCCTCGGCTCCCCTCCCTGAGGTTGAGCCTAGGGACTGCTCCGTGGCTGTCTAGTCTCCCTTCTTTCATAGTCTTCCCCTCCCCCATCCCACCCCCCAGTCCTGTTCTTCCTTTAAACTACCCAGTCTGGAAGATCAGGTGCTGAGATATCCATTTTTTGGCAGAACCTCTCTAGTTCTTACGGGAATCTTAATCGGGCGGATGTCCCCCCCTTAAACCCGATAAGGCAAGCTGGAAATCCCCATTGGTACTTGATGTTCTCCGTACGCAACCGGTCTAAAAGGGGTCTCAGATGTCTTCTCCTTTCTAGGGTTTCTCTTGATAAGTCCGAGAAGATTTGAATCTCCTTTTCTTTATATTTGATGGGGGACAACCCCCTCAAGCTTCCCCAGATTGCAGCCT
The DNA here is from genome assembly GCA_029574335.1 of Rana kukunoris. Classification (NCBI taxonomy): domain Eukaryota; kingdom Metazoa; phylum Chordata; class Amphibia; order Anura; family Ranidae; genus Rana; species Rana kukunoris. The sequence goes on along the minus strand of CM056051.1, from coordinate 459,012,183 downwards.
TGTCCTCGTAGTTCCGGAAGCGTACTATAATGTCTCTGGGTCCCCTTTTCTCTGCCTGTTTGGGGTTCCCTATCCGGTGGACCCTCTCAATTTTAATGTGCTTATCTTCTGATGATTTTCCCAACAGGGGTTTAAAGAGCGTGTTTATGATCTATAGTAAGTCCTCCCCCTGAACTTCCTCTATTGCACGTATTCTAAGGTTCTGTCGCCTGTTGCGATTTTCCAGGTCTTACAGTCTGTATGCCAGGGTTTTTTGACTCTCTGTCATCGCTTGTACTTGTGATTTTAATTTAACCAGTTCTTGGTCTTGTTCTACTATTCTTTTTTCTGCCCCCTCCACTCTTTCAAATAGACCCCCCAATTCTGTTCTTAAACTGTTGATTTCTGTTTTTATTACATTTTCCATCCTCAATAGCATCACGTTCATCTCTGCTTTTGATGGTGGTTGTGCATCTTGGCCCAGGTCTTCCAGCCTACTATGCTCGAGTTCCCCTTCAAGGGTCGTCTCGCCTTTAGACCGATTCGCCATGGCTTCTCCTGTTCTTTTCTTGTCCATTTTCTTTGCAGCACCTGGGCTTTTAGCAGAAGATTCCTGTGTCATATATTGCTGTATCGAGCTTATACCGGCATTACTTTTAGGGGGTTTTGAGGCGGCACCTCTTGTTGACCTGCTCATTTTAAATCTATTGTTTGGTCTAATTCTTTTCCCCAGTTTGGTGTTTTGAGAGAATGAAGGGGGGTACCTGAGCACTTTACTGGTTCTTCCCGGATTCTGGAGGGTTCTTGCTGATATAAATACTGGTGCTAACGGCTCTTTAATTCTGTTGATCAAATGCTTACTGATGTGGGGTTGTTTACCTTCCCCTTATTATATATATATATATATATATATTTTTTATCCCCCCTTTATATGGGGCTCTCACCTCTGCTGGTAGTTTTTAATTCACCTACTTGCCCCCGGCCCACAATCTTTTATATCACATTCATAAGGATCTGTTGCTAGGGGGTAGGTGTTTTTTTTTGTTTTGTTTACCAGATAGGCCTCCCCATCCCCATCCCTCGGGTACTTAGATACTTTTCCTTTTAGTTTTAGGGCTTGTCCCTTAAGTCCTGTTGCCTTTCTATTGTGTTACCCCAATACGTGGACCAAGATCGCACTATCTAGTCCTTTAGTGGGGCACATGGGCACATGGAGGTGCGATTTTATGTCTTCCTGTCTATCTGCTTTTTACTCACTTTTTACCCCCCCCTTAGTGTCCCCAATCAAAAGAGTTGACTGAGACCCCCGACTCAAGGCGGCGATATATTCAGCACAGGCTTACAGAGAGATCTTACACTGAATCGCATTGAGTCGCAAAGTCAAAATTGCAAAGACAACAGACTCTAAATCGCCAAATCCTCCATCACCCGATTCTAAAGACATCTACCTTAAGGTAGCAAGGCCATCCGACTCAGATTGCACTGCCCTGCACCAGCTTCAAAGTCACAGTTGTTATAGCCTAGACTCATGATTCCATAACCATCAAGGTTTCAGTAGTTTTCAAGCTCAAGGTTGCGGCGGCGGCTGCCTCAAAGTGGCAAAGCCATCATAACTGACCCAGGGATGCAATACCCTCAGACTTAACAATAGAGTTAATATGATTCACCAAAGTTCCTTCCCTGCTTTACTTGGTAGGACCCAGTCATCTGAGGTTAAACATGTATTATTATGCAAAGTTTTACAAGTGTTTTTACTTTGCCCTGCCGCATACAGTAATTTATCCACTTGGGGGGGGGGGGTAGTTGCAGGGGGCGGGCTCACCGGGCCCTGTCTGTTCTCGGCTCCTCAGAGCGCCTTACTCAATCCTTGTTTCGCCTCCCGTTTGATGCGGTGACACATGCTGTAAGGCTTGTCTCTCTGGCTCCACAGGGGGCTGCGTGCACCTTCGCCACAGTGCCGCTGCCTCTACGCCCTGCGGACTCCAAGCGTTGCGGTTCAGATCCACATCCAGGCGGGTCGCGGGGATTCTGGGTGGGTTCCTCCTCGTGGTCCGGATCCAGCCCAGCCTCTCACGCCGGGTCGGTCCGCCTCGAGTCTCACGGAGCTTCGCTACACCGCTCACAGCCACGGAGCATTCCTGCAGCCCCTCCCTCCTACACGCGTCACGTCCTCATCACGTGAGCCGTAGTCCATCGTGCCACTTTTTAGTCACTTTTTTAATCATAAAATTGGTGGATGTGGCACCGTTTGCACTAATTGTTGCAGAATCCCAACTTAGACGGGGGGAGAGAGCCTGCTTGAATAATAATAATTGTAGTAATTTACTCGCAGTGAATTGGAGGGATAATCGGAATGTTTTTGTTCTGTCCTCCCTTTACGCAGATACGACAGTCCAAATTCCAACTGTGACTGGTGTTGTGGAGAAACCTCTTTGTGTCCACAAATACAACCTTAATACGGGAGAGGTGGATGACTAGTTGATGGTGCCGTACTTAAATGCCCGTAGGGTCAGATGCTCGTATAAAAAAGTGTCTGTATACTTATTTCAATTGGCTCTGCTGAATGCTTATGTGCTATACAAAGCGCCGGGACGAACTTGATCCTTAAATTCCAGGAAGAGATCGTCACAGCCCTTCTGTTTCCAGGCGGTACTGTTCCCCAACTTTCCAATGCAAATGCAGTGAGCCAGCTGCATTAGAGGCATTTTCCGGATGTCTTCCCTGTTACCCCTACCCAACGATCGCCCCAAAGAAGATGTTGTGTCTGCAGAAATCATGGATATAGGCATGACACCCACTATTGTGTCCCTGCTGTCCTGGCCAACCTGGTCAGTGAATGGTTCCAACGCTACCACACACTAGTGGAGTATTAGCGTAGGGTACAGCATGGCACAATCTAGGGTACACTTTCACAGGGTATCCAAAGATGCCATCGCATTTTGTGAGACCCAAACCTGGAACCGTTACAGTTACAAATAAAAGTGTAAAAAAAGCCAAAAATAGTTGTCGTTTTATTGTTCTTCTTGCTCTATTGTTCTCTCTCTATTGTTCTTAATGTTTTATCATGTTTGCTTTTCAGGTATGTAATCATTTTATACTTTACTGTTAAGTGTGTTTTATTGTTAACTATTATCTTCTTTTCAGGTATGCCATTCAGCTGCAGCACTGATTTTTTCATCTTGACAGCAACAGCATTTGCTCTCACGATATGTAAATCAGTGACTCCAGCGATGTAGGAGGTGATTTCACCACCACAGTTAAAAAAAACAGTGCATACAGTCAGGTCCATAAATATTGGGACATTGACACAATTCAATGTGTTTTAATCTAAACACCACCACAATAGATTTGGAATGAAACAAACATTGAGGGTATTTACATCCAAATCAAGTGTAGGAATTACAACAGTTTGTATATGTGCCTCCCACTTTTTAAGGGGCCAAAAGTAATGGGACAATTGGATGCTCAGCTGTTTCAAAGTGCTGTCACCATCAGTGAAGCCAGCCATCATTAGGCTGAAAAAACAAAACAAACCCATCAGAGAGATAGCAAAAACATTATAAGTGGCCAAATCAACTGTTTGGAACATCCTTAAAAAGAAAGAATGCACGGTGAGCTCAGCAAAACCAAAAGACCCGGAAGACCACGGAAAACAACTGTGGTGGATGACAGAAGAATTATTTCCCTGATGAAGAAAACACCCTTCACAGCAGTTGGCCAGATTAAGAACACTCTCCAGGAGGTATATGTATGTGTGTCAAAGTCAACAATCAAGAGAAGACTTCACCAGAGTGAAGATATGGAGATATGGAGCCGGATATGGTTCACCACAAGATGTAAACCATTGGTGAGCCTCTAAAAGCAGACCAACTCAAACTGGGTCAGCTAGTCAAAGAATGACAATGCATAATTAAACTGGTCGGTGGTAGATCTGTGGAGGCAATCTATTCCACTCCTAAAACGGGGACAGGTTGGTAGTTCTACCATATGCCTCATCTAAAGTTTTTTTGAACACTATCCAAGGATGGAGATGCGTTTTAGGACTGGAATAGATTGCCTCCACAGATCTACCACCGACCAGTTTAATTATGCATTGTCATTCTTTGACTAGCTGACCCAGTTTGAGTTGGTCTGCTTTTAGTTTGGTGGTATTTTGGTTTGGTAGGCACGTTTTTTGTTCCAATCCTACTTTTCTCTTGATTTCCAGTGCTCTCTTTTGCTAGACCAACTTTAGGTAAGGGCGGGTTTAGGTTATCACCTGTCCCCTATCTATTGATTAGCACACCTGTGCTCCTTTTCAGGAGACCTTAAAATTCATAGGTAGGACTGCAGCAATACAGAGTGCCTTGTCGTTGGCCTGCAGCTTCCCAGGTATCTGCAGATACATGCAACTAAACCTCTGTTTTTATTTACATACTGTGACAGGAAGTCAGGTAATTCTGTGGGTGTTGTCACAGACGGGAGATACATTTCTGCCTTGTTTAGACAATTCACCAATTACTATTAGGTGTCGGCTGCAGAAATAGCCAGAAAGGTTTAAGGGCGTTGGAAAGCTTTAGCTGTTCAGAATGAGGCAATTAAGGCCTATATAAGTTTTCCAGAGGATGACTACTGATTGCTGCACCCTGAGGCGTTTTAAGTTAAGGAGAGCAGTGAGCTGAGAAAGACTTCTGAAGAGGTGAGGTGGTGTTGATTTTTCTGTGTGATAGCAATCAAAAAGACTATTGTTTTTCTGCTGTATGACCAGCAGTGTCTGCCCAGCAGTAGGCTGTGCCAGACTCCATAGATAGTGTAACGGTCAGCACCGTTACGACCTTCCATCCACCTATGACAGCTTATCCGACACACTCCGACAATCCTGCATACACAATCCATTCCCCAGAATCACGAGACTGAGGCCGCGTACACATGACAAAATACATCTGACAGACCGATTTGAACAGATCTGTCTGCTGGGCTGTTTTGGTTTGATCTCTGTACACACGATCAAACCAAAATCCCCGCCGGCAGACAGCGTGGTGACGTGGCAATGACGATGAAAAGTGATCTAGTGGTGGGAAAAACCTTACATCCTAGGAAAATGGCTGTAGTTTGTGTACATGGGGACACTCGAGAATATCCGGTGACTATGGTTTCCTTTAAAACCTCCCTCTGTAACTTGTGTCACCAAGTGGGTTTAGTTCCCAAACTGCCCGAATTCTCCACCATGTGTAAGGGGTTACCTCAGTAGCGGGTGTGTGTGACCCCCTGGGTGGGTTCACTACACACTGAACTATACAGAAAGGCAGCCGAGGATGGTTGAAAACAAAGATTATGGTTTATTTTTTCATATTGCTGGAAACAATTGCAAGCATCTAAACAGCATAAACAAAACAAAACATAAAATAAACCCTGGCCACTTGGCGTCTACCTTCACTACACAGGAACCTATCTATGGAGTCTGGCATAGCCTACTGCTGGGCAGACACTGCTGGTCATACAGCAGAAAAACAATAGTCTTTTTGATTTCTATCACACAGAAAAATCAACACCACCTCACCTCTTCAGAAGTCTTTCTCAGCTCATTGCTCTCCTTAACTCAAAAAGCCGCAGCAATCAGTAGTCATCCTCTGGATAACTTACAGAGGCCTTAATTGCCTCATTCTGAACAGCTGAAGCTTTCCAACGCCCTTAAACCTTTCTGGCTATTTCTGCAGCCGACACCTAATAGTAATTGGTGAATTGTCTAAACAAGGCAGAAATGTATCTCCCGTCTGTGACAACACCCACAGATTTACCTGACTTCCTGTCACAATACATTTAGACAAATCAATTTGGTTTAGTGCTTTTTTGCTTGGCAACTTTGAGCCTGGCTAATATGGAAAAAAAATTACATTCCATATATATATATTTAATTGTATACTGCTAAAAATGCATCTCATCTAAAGTCCCAACCCTCCCCCCTTTTTGTGACTAGTACACAATCTGTCTCAATTTCTTTAATTTCTAGAATCTCACTCTTTGTTTCCATGTTATTGATTGTTTCCCTCTCTCTGTACACTATTTACCAGTTCCTGCTATAAGGTTCCTAAATGCTACAAAATACCCACTACCCAACATGTTTCACCTGTGCTAAGGCTTTATCAGGGGGAGTGCTGTGTGTGTGTAAAATGCATGGTGTGGATTCAAACATATTCAACAATATATATATATACTATTATTCTCTTTTTAACGGCAGTAGAGAAAAGTCAGGTCACCAACCTGGCTGTACAGTCTGGCAGAATTGAGTACATTTTAGAACTTGGTTGACTACAAATTTAAATATTTTGGCAGGTCAAACAGCTGCCATAAATATATATAACATATGTGTATTTAGCTAATTTCCTAGCTTTAAATGCAGCTTTAAGACTCGTTCACACTAGCAGCAGTGCTGGATGCATTGTCACTGATGTGCACTGGGAGGAACAGTGCCGATGCACTGATCCCAGTGCATTACACTTTACCTCTTTTCTTCATTTTTTGGAACAAACTTTTTTTAAATGTCACAAAGTGGTATTTCATTAAATTCTATTGACAGGTAAAAGTAGTCTCAGCTTGCTCCATCAAGGCCACACCACCAACATGTTTCCACCCGCCCCCGGGATACAACCATGGAGGTGGGGGGTATCCTAATGGCAAAGCAGTTAAGTACCATCATGAGCTGCTAACATTAAATAAATGAACCACACCAGAAAAAGAACAAGAAAACACTCCATGTGGTATATAATGCGTGACTCTAGATCAGTAACCTCATTCAGAATTTTCATGTGTAGTATCATGACAATGCAGCTCAGCAAAACATATGCTAGAGATGAGAATACACAGGCTCAAAACAAAAAAATGTATAAACAAAGTTTGAAAATTAGTGAAAAAATTAAAGCTGAGAAAATAATTTGAGAAAAAAACATATATAATGTAATAAAATTAAAATAGACTGCCACAGGCATTCATTTAAACTACTAAAAGGACATACACCTCTATTTAAAATATAATACTTTATTATTTTTTTTAAAAATACTGCTTGTCATACTTTTTAAGCAAACCCCACTGTAAAACGGCATGGTGGCAAAGGGGTTAAATGATAAACAAATGAAATGAGTATTTAAAGACAGAACTACATTTCTGTATTATCAACCCAAGTAATGCTGTTTTTTTATTTTTTTATTATTACAGTGGTAAAAACTCCAGAGAGACATGCGGTCTAAAGTGAGATCTTCTCTCTTTGGGGAAAGCAGACTAATCAAGGACATATTGTTCAGGAGAAGGTACTGGGAAACACTCACATTCTCCCCATCCCATGGGAAAATGTGGTGGTGACTTTTAGATAGTAAAACCATACTGAACTTGGTTTAACTACAAAATTGGAATTTAGAATCTCACTTTGTGGTTTGGACTGCATTCCTGCAGGGTACCACTCTCCAAGAAAGTTTGGTACGCTAAACACAGATAATCCACACTAGAGCACTTCAACTGTGTGGGGAAAAAAATAATGTTTTAATATAAAAAGCTATTCTAACACTGTATGAAAAGCTAGAACCTAAAAAACTTTTTTGCCAAGGCCTTAACTATGAGCGATAAGGCCCCATGCTGTTAAGGTGCCCCCTGTCTCTCTAATCTCTAAGAATTTCCTTTGTAGCTGGGTGTCGGGCATCCCGAGGAGAGGCAGGTGCAGAAATGCCAGCTAAAGATACTTTTCATGCTGTACTGGACTCTATAGTTGGCATGGCCATTGATGTCTCACTTGGGCACAGTCACACACTAGGGGAAGCCGGAGGGGAAGAAAGATCAGAACAGCTATGGTGTAATCATGCTGGATCATGGGAGAGATAGTTGGTAGAAAAAAAAATGTTGCTTGGTTGGTTGGTTGGGTTTGCAGACTACATTGCCCAGAGAAACCTGCAAGTGGAGGAAGGAGAAAGTACGTTTTTCCAGGCTTTGGATAGAAATATCTCTCTTGCTTTGCAGAAGACTGGAGCTGTGCACACCTCTACCTGTGTGTGCACTCGCAAGTGGAAGACTGAGGATTGGAGTGCAGAGGATTCTGAGAGAAGAACCAGAAGGATTGCAGACTGCAGACAGAAGAGCATTCAGACCAAGTCTTGCTGTGTTACCAGGACTGGTGAGTGGCCACTGTTGTGATTGATTATACCGCTGCTAGCAGATCAAGAAAGATGGAGACTACCTATCTACCCAGTCATTTCAAAACTCACTGCATACAGATGTGCAGCACCTTAAAGACTGGGCCCCACCCATTTGCCGGCTGAAGGTTGCAAGTCAGAACCAGATATTTACCAACTGCTTCACAGGGACCTTGAACTGAATTACTAGTGGTCGGGGGTACCTCGTTCTCTATAAAGTCCAAAAGAGAGAGTGGCACTCATAGCTCTTGAGAGGTGAACACACAAGACCTCTCAAGACCCACGAGTGCTACTCTCTCTTTTGAACTGTATGTACTAAAGGTTTTGCTGCGTAACGGGGCCCATTTTCTCTCTGATATGTGTGCAGTGGCAACTACTGGATTATATATATATATAGATATATATACTGTATATATATATATAAAAAAATATATATATATATATATATATATATATATATATATATATATATATATATATATATATGTATATATACAGTATATGCAGCCCTCAAAATTTGCATTCACTGCAACGAAGGGGAAGGGGGACGAGTGAGTGGGATTGAATGCTCAAGGTAGAGGGAATAATAAACAGTTCCAAAAAAACAGTTATCATTGCCAACAAACCTTTAGCCTTCTGCTAGAACTTCATCTTTCAGCATTACAATGACCCAAAGCATACATCCAAATCAACAAAGGAATGGCATTACCAGAAGATTAAAGTTTTGGAAAGGTCTAGCCGGAGCCCAGACCAGAATCCAATTAAAAATCTGTGGGGTGATTTGAAGAGGGCTGTGAACAGGAGATGTCCTCTCAATCTGACAGATTTAGATTTTTTTTGCAAAGAAGAGTCAAGATGTGCAACACTGATAGTCACACCCAGTGGCATTCAGTGTTTTTTTTTAGGGGGGCGCAAACAACTACCCCCTGGTAAGCTGGTGGCACCCCCGCTCCAGCTCGGTTGGGTCATCGTCACCCCCCCGGGGTTTCGCCATCGGTCAGTCATCCAGCACTTACCCCATGTGGGCTTCTCCTTCTTCTCTGCATCACGGCGGTTTCTGCCATGCAGCGCTTCCTCCTAGGCGTCCAATAGGATCACCCATCCTTTCAGCCAATCGGGTGACGGGTCTCACGACCAGCTTCCTGATTGGCCAGGAGGAGGATCAGTGTGAGGATAGCACATATTCATTCACTATTGGGCCGATAAACCCACCTTTTTTTTTGCCTATTTGAGCCTCTGGCTCTAATCACATGCGTAAAAAAAACAAAACACCCCCCATTGGAATCCATGCATCCGGCGCCCGAAATGTAGATTAGATCAATTTATTATTTTCAAAGTGTTATGTAACGAAGTGGCAACAACAATAATTGTGAGTTACCCGGCATAAAAAGCCAATGTACACAGCACAAATGAAAGTAAATATATAAAGATTTATTACAATTGTTATACATCAATGAGCAACAGTAAAACTTGAAAGTTGCAGGGCCAGTGGATTCACTATACGGCCTCTATCCTGATATCCAGCGTTTTGGCAATTCATTTCAGCCCATGGGTAAGTATGAGGTCCCTCTTCAGACCTCTCTTGCCAATCATTCCGCCTGCCCCCCCATTTAACAACATACATCCATTGATTTTATCACTTACATTGCAGATACAACATTCATGTATCCGCCCCTGAAGAAGCGAGCAGGGTCTGGCGAAACTAGTAGGGCTTTATCGATGCTTTTTTTATGTCTGTACATGCTGGATATTATTGATGTCTGTATTATGTCTACATACTTTTGTTTATATGTATGTACATTTTATTTGTTTATTGTATATGTGCATCCACTGGCCCTGCAACTTTCAAGTTTTTTTTTTTTTTTCTATGTGAAAATATACTTCTTTAATAATTCAACCCCATGGACATACATACAGTATTTTGCGTCACAAGCTTGGAAGCATCAAATCAGCAGCCAGACGAGTTATAATGATGGCATCTATGGTTAAAAGATTCCTTTAGGTTTTACACATTGCACATTGTTATTTTTTTATTAAAAATCAAAACTGCAGAAATAAGTAAAGATGGAAATAAAACATACAATAGATTCAATTTCATGTTCTGTATACCTGTTCTGTCATCAGCCACTGGGAGCAATAATAGGAAAGCTTGCAGAATAGTTTTCATTTTATTAGAATTAAGAGCAATATTAATTTTTTTTTTTTCCAAGAAATTTTTTATTGGGTGTTCAAAAGGTACATACAGCAGTTTCAGGTAGCATTCCATAAAACAAACAAATGCAAATAACTTACAATGAACAGATAGCGTTGTATCGGTGATGTAACATTCAGGAGGGTGGAGGGGAGTTCCCCTCTCCAGATAAGTATACCTGCCTAAACTAAAAACCTGGAACAGTATCGTTAAACCAGTCTGGGGGGGCCTGGTGGAAGGGGGGGCAAGGGGAAGGGGACGGGTCAACATGCAATACAACAGGGAGCACTCGGACCAGTGGGGCTCTACCCAACGTCCGCCCACCCCTAAAGGGGACACACTGTGGGCGGGAGGGCACTACAGTAGGAATTGAGGATTGTAGAGTCAAGCTTGGACCAGAGTGGCTCGTATTACAGTAGGTAAGGCGGGTAAGGGGTCACAGACGGGGCGGGAGACCTCAGTTCATGGGTTTAGTCAGCGCTTGTCATCAGAGGAGGGGGGGTGTACCAGGGGCCATAAGTTGTAGAGACTCTCTATAGTGCGTCCAGCATGACCAAGTAAGCCTAAATTTATCATGCATATCTTTAGATTGATGAATGATCCTTTCCATGTCTTCGATTCTTGAAACTCTAGCTTGCCATTCCTTTACCGTGGGGGGGGTAGTTGCTCTCCAGTGGATAGGGATGCATTGAGTGGCTGCATTGATAAGGTGTAGCATCAGGGATTTCCGGTATGTGGATAGAGGGATGGGAGTGTGATGGAGCAGGTATTGAGCCGGAGAGAAGTCAGGTGTGTATGTGGTGATGTGGGAAATGAGTGAATGGATCTCTTTCCAGAATGGTTGGATGGCTGGGCAATCCCACCATATGTGAAGGAAGGTCCCTTCTTCAGAGTTACATCTCCAACACATGGAGGGGGTGTTCGGGAAAATTTTATGTAGCCTATCGGGGGTCCTGTACCACCTCGAGTATAGTTTGAACCTGTTCTCCTGCGTAGAGACATTAGTGGAACCCTTGTGGATGTGTAGGAAAACCTCTGCCCAGTCACCTGGTGTCAAACTCTCCGATAAGTCAGCCTCCCACAGGCGATGAACCTCGGTTCTGGGTTTGGTGGCCGAGATAAGTAGGGAATACAGGGTTGATATCATGTGTCTTTGTGGTTCTGCCCGAGAACAGAGATGTTCGAACGGCGTAAGTTCTCTGTTCCAGGGAAGAGGGGGCTGTGCACTGTGAAAGAAGTGGCGGAGCTGGAAGTATAGAAACCGGGGAATGTGGTGTGTAGGGAATTTGGAGACCATCCCCTCGTGGGATAATAGCGTGTCATTTTCAAAGAAGAGGTGGGCTCTTAGCGTTGGACTGTCTCTCATCCCTGACCGGGCATGCGCTTGGACGCCAGGGGGGAAGTCGGGATTCCGGGTAAGGGGTGTCATTGGCCCTGGGGAGGGAGCACATCCAGGCATGGTGTATGTGGCCCTCAAGGTGGATAGGGTGGGACTGATCAGTGGATGGGATTTACCCGATCTGGGGACGGAGCTCGGGGTGATCCATGGCGTATTAGCGATGGGCATGTCAACAAAAGCCTCCTCAATCCCAACCCACGCCTTGCTATTGCCATGGAGGTGCCAATCCAGAACCCGGGTGAGATGGCAGGCTTTGTGGTAATAGGCCAGGTCTGGTAGTCCAATACCTCCCAGTTGTTTCGGGAGGATGAGCCTGTCCCATCCTATTCTAGCAGGTCTACCCGCCCATAGGAAGGATCTGCAGGCTGTCTTGAGGGAAGTAAAAAACGCGGGGGGAAGTTTAATCGGCACCGCCTGCATTAAATATAATAGCCTAGGGAGAATGTTCATTTTCAGGATGGCCGCCCTGCCGAACCATGAGAAATGTCCTCTGTGCCAGCTGAGCAAATCACCCTTGATAGTTTGTAGGGCAGGGAGAAAGTTTCTAGTGTACAGGTCGGGCAGATGGGTTGGGAGCCTAATGCCTAGATAAGTGATATCATGGGGTTCCCATTTAAAGGGAAATCGCTGTTTGCAGAAATCCACCTGAGTCTGGGGAAGGGAAACATTGAGGGCCATCGATTTGCCATAATTAATTTGGAGGTTGGAGAGGGTCTTAAAAGTATACAAGTCTTTGAGAAGGTTGGGCAGCGTAATATGGGGATTGGTCAGGAACAGCAGTATGTCATCGGCGTATGCGGCAATCTTGTGGGTGGTGTTATTAATGGATATCCCTGCGATGTCCGTGTTGTCCCGGAGCCTCCGAAGGAACGGCTCAAGGGACAGGACGAACAGCAAGGGAGAGAGGGGGCACCCCTGTCTGGTACCATTGTGGACGGGGAAGGCGTCTGACAGTAGGCCATTGACCCTGATCCTGGCCGTGGGTGCGGCATAAAGAGTCATTATCATGTGAAGGAAGCGGGTGGGTATGCCCGCTTTGAGCAAGGCCGCCGACATATAGTCCCAGGCCACCCTGTCAAACGCCTTCTCCGCGTCCAGGGATAAGAAAAAGCCCTTTGTGTCATGCGTGGTCAGCCAGTGGTGGATGTTAAACGCTTTAGTCGTGTTGTCCCGGGCCTCACGGCCGGGGACAAAGCCAACTTGGTCAGTCGAGATGAGGTCGGGGAGGAAGGGGAGCAATCTATTGGCCAATATTTTTGCGTACAGTTTTATATCGACATTGAGTAGGGATATCGGGCGGTAGCTGGTTACTAGTGTAGCGTCCTTACCCGGTTTGGGGACTAGAGTAATGTGAGCCTCCAGTAGGTCTTTGCTAGTGTGGGGGGGAGAGGAATGCCATTAAAGGCCTTCACGAAACGCGGGAGCAATATAGTCGCAAACGTTTTGTAATAACCGGAGGTGAGGCCGTCCGGGCCAGGGCTTTTCCCAGGTTTAAGTTGTTTTAGTGCTAAATGAGCCTCCGCAGCCGATATTGGTGCATCTAGATGTGACATGTCCGGTGTCTGGCCGGGGGGTGGTCCGTAAGTGGCTAGAAAGTCTTCTAGAAGTTGCGGGCGACTCGTGTTGGCTGTGTCAGTGTGTGACGTCGGGAGGGTATACAGCGAAGAGAGATAGTGCGTGAATTGCCTAGCAATGTGATCAGACCTGTGCACCGAAGGACCCGACGGGGGAGTGATTGCATGGATCGTGAGTGCTGATTTCTTCTTTTGTAAAGCCGAGGCTAGAAGCTTCCCTGACTTGTTCCCGAACTCGTAATACAATTTATGAGTGAAAGCAAATTTTCGTTGTAGTCGAGAGTGAAGTTCACCCAATAGGGCCTTTCTGGCCGTCAGGAGTGCTTCATGGGTGTCAGTCGCCAGGGTACGCTTGTGAACCCGTTCCAGTGTTCTCACGCGATCTGAGAGATCGTCTATGCGAGCCTTCCTGAGCCTATGTCGCTTTGCCATCAGGGAGATAATTTCGCCGCGGATGACGCATTTGTGGGCCGCCCACACTGTGGTCGACGGCACCTCACCCGTATCGTTCTCGTCAAAGAATTGAGTTAGCCTGGTCGAGATGGCATGCGTGTCCGCTGGATCCAGGAGGAGGGAGTCATCCATCCTCCAGATCCCGGATCTAGGACGTCGCCCCGGCCACCTTAGTGTCATCGCGGTCGGGTGGTGATCTGAGAGCACCATGGGTTCGATGGTGGCCGTGGTGAGCATGTGCAAGTCCGTCTGGGAGAGGAAGATAAAATCTATACGGGAATATTTATTATGTAGGGGAGAGAAGAATGTGAAGTCCTTTTCGTTCGGGTGCAGTGTACGCCAGGAGTCATGCAGGGTGAGCGTGTCTAATTGGGATTTTATGGCCTTAAGAGCGTGGTACGGTAAAGTGGTGGAGCCGTTGGATGTGTCAAGAAGGGGAGCCAGTGGCACGTTAAAGTCTCCGCTCAGAACCAACATGCCCGTCTGGAAGGCTGTGAGGAGGCGAAGTGTGTCCCTGAAGAATAGGACTTGGTGTGAGTTAGGGGCGTACATATTCGCCATGAAGAGTCCCCTTGAGGAAAATGTACCTACCCGATGTGTCCCTTTGGACATCCACAACCTGTAAAGGGCAGTGTTTGGATACTAGGACCGAGACCCCTTTAGACTTGGATTCGTTGTTAGTGGCGTGGAATACAGTCGGGAAGTAATGGTTATGTAACTTAGGGATGGAGTCAGTTCTAAAGTGGGTCTCTTGCAACAGTACAATATGAGGTTTCTCTTTTTGCAGAGTGTAAAGTAAGCGCGAACGTTTTTCCGGGGTGTTGAGCCCCCGTATATTCAAGGAGTAAACTTTGAGGGCCATTTGGGGCAGGGTTCGGTTCAGAGCATGTGAGGTACACCCGTGGGCATCCATCGTTAGGGTAGGGGGGGTGGAAGGAGGGGGAGGGCAGGGGTAATGTATGTGCGCTAGCACAGGGAAGGAAGCAACCGAGTAGGCCCGTGGAGACGTGTCCACTCACCTAAGAGGGGAGGGGGGAGTCGGTGAGGTACAACGCGAACGGGGAGAGCAGGCCCAATCAATAGGCCTACCAGCCACCGCGCGCGTCGGTATGGGGGTTGGAGCGATCCCACCTGGAGACGGTGGAGACAATATTAGACGTCTATATGTCCTAGGTGTAACAAATAAACGTAATCAACATAAACCACTACTAGCCACCCCAGAGCAATTCCTTCTATTCTATAGAAGAAAAAAAAAATTTAGCAAGGGAGAAACGTGCAACTGAGTGTCCTGTACAGCGTAACCGGAGCCAGGAGCGTAAGGGACCTGTATTTGCGGGCCTCAGGTGTGCTGTAACTCCATACAACAGGTAGATGAAAGAACTTTAAATCTAGCCTGAGTGTGTGTCCTACTATTCATGGCACAAGAGATAGTCGTGAGGCAAGGGATCCCTGGGTACCGGGGTCAGCAGTGTCCAGGGGGTCGCCCTTCGGGAGGTCGCAGGGGATATGTAAGCCGTCTTGCCACGCTGATTCGTGGCCCCATAGCCCAGCCCAGGGAGGTGGCTCAACAGGGGAGATCTGAGCAGGCTTGGGAGGTCCCCTAGTCCCTCAATCACCTACCTCTACATATAAAGACAGTGACAGCGAAACAGAGAAAGTTCAGGGCATAGCAGAATTAAATCAACAGCAGTAGTCCTCTTGATATTGCGGCCGACTGTTCGAGCCTCATGCAACATGTGGAATGTAAGGAGCAGTCTTAGCAACACGGGAGCCTATGACACCCTCGATAGCTACGTGCTGAGCTGAGCATGGAAGGACCGGGTAGCTACTCACAGACCGCAGAGTCATAGTGGAGCCTAGGCAGGCGGGACAGGCAGCTGACATCCATACGGTGCGAGGAAGGTCCGAATCCTAGCCCCCCGGGTGTAGCAATATGTAGAACTCTGTTCTCTCACAGAGAGCACATCCAGGTGCCTCCGGTCTGTTCGCCGGCTGGCGCGCTAATGTCAATGGGTGGTCTTCAGTTCCGTCATCCAGGAGCTGTCCTCGCGGTCCCGGGAAGAGACAGTCGTCGGGTCCGCTCTCTCGGTCGTGGTATTGAGGGGGATCCGTCAACCGGAGGGGCGAAAGCGGGGAGGGCATCGTATCCAAGGAGTCCTGGAGTCGGAAGGAAGATCCATCGCCACATCCGGATCCCAGAGCACTTCCTGTAATGAAGAGGAGCGTGTGGCGTCTTCCGGCGCAGTGCAGCTCGGGAGACGTAGTTTTCCAGCCAAGTCCGGTCCCGCCCCACCGTAGCCCCTCCTGTAAGAAAGCTTCTGCCGCAAGGCAGTGTGGGAGCTGTAGTCACAGTGGTCTCGTATCGGACAACAGAGGGCGGGTGCCATCCCACGGCGTAGACCTAAGGCAAAAAGTCGAGGCTTGCAAGGCCTGGTGACAGCAAGGCCTGATTAAACAGTCAGTTCCATTAAGGCATCGCTCGTAGAGAGGGGTGCGAGTAACATGTAATGAAAGTTCCCCGTTCAAGCACATAGTCCGTGGCAAACATTAACTTAGCCAGTAAATAAAAAAAAAAAATTTTTGAACGTGAAAACAAGAAAAAGAGAAGAAAAAAAAAGGAAAAGCAGGCATACTGTAGGTAGTGGAGGACAACTCAATCCCTTTCCGTTCAATAGTCCCTTCGAGCTCTCCTAGCCCCGGGGGCCGGGGCTGTATCCTGAGTAGCTCCGGAGCCTTGTGTTCCTTGGTGTCTGGATCCCGACGGGGATCTCTGGCGACGGGATCGGGTGGCCTGGGTCTCCATGGGCTCCTCCCGAGTTTT
The DNA here is from genome assembly GCA_029574335.1 of Rana kukunoris. Classification (NCBI taxonomy): domain Eukaryota; kingdom Metazoa; phylum Chordata; class Amphibia; order Anura; family Ranidae; genus Rana; species Rana kukunoris. The sequence goes on along the minus strand of CM056051.1, from coordinate 458,995,610 downwards.
AGGCCAGCGGTGTACAGATTGCCGGAAGACTGCATACCAGTCTGGCACCTCTACCAAGGGGATTTCCAGAGTTTCGCAAAATTGCTGTAGATCCTCCGGGACCCTCAGATTGGCGGTATGGCCTCCGCGGGACGCTGACAGGCAAAAGGGAAATTTCCATTGATAGCGTATGTCACATGCCCGCAGGACCTCCAACAGCGGTTTAAGGTCGCGCCGATTCTTCAAAGTGATCCCTGACAGGTCTTGAAAGATTTGGATCGCCCGGTCCCCATGGGTGAGCTGCTTGCCTCTGGCCCTCTTCAGTATAGATTCCTTCAAGGTGTAATCGGGCAGACAGCAGATCACATCGTGCGAGGGGTCCGAGTCTCTACCCCTGGGGCGCAAGGCACGGTGGATCCTGTCAAAGGATATGGCGGTCATGGGGGGTCTATCCAGAACCGTATTGAATATTGCGGTCACCGCTTCAGGGACGTGGTCCCCTTCAACTGACTCCGGGAGGCCACGTATTCTAAAGTTATGGCGGCGGCCCCGGTTGTCTAAATCCTCCAGATGGCGATTCATATCCCTAAGTTGGAGGGTATGATCGTCTATCTTCCTCGTTGTGCGTTTGAGGATGTTCTCTTGCGCCACCGCCGCGCGCTCCGTTTGGGAGACTCGTTCGTCCAGGGCATGTACTTCTATGCGGAGGCCCGCAATGGCGGCTGCCAGGGCATCTTTAATGTCTGTGGCCACCGCTCGCAGATCGGCCAGTGTGAGCTGGCGGTGTGGTGAGGAAGGGTCCCCGTACCGACCCACCTCCTGCGCTTGTGGGGAGAGTCCCTGAGGGGCCGACAGCACGATCTCAGAGCGGTCGGGAGGCGATTGGTGCGGGAGGCCTGGCGCCTTTTCAGAGGTGTTTGATAGGCAGTAAGTAGGGGATATGTCACTTTCTGTTTTAACCTAGTAAATGCTACACCACCACACCACAGAAAAGTGCATTGCACTTGGTTGGGAGGCTGTTGCAGTGCAATGCAATTTGCTTGAACCATAAGTCTAAAATAGATTTTATTCTAGTAACTATAATATAGTTACTTCTTCTAACTATTTGGCCTATAGCTGTAGTGTAGAAGTGACAGCTACTTTTAAGTATAGAACACTAATAGGATTCATAGAAGTTGAATGAATGAATGAATGAATGAATGAATGAAAAACTTATAGAGCGCGGCACATGCGAACTGAATCGCCTCTGGGCGCTTGTTGTTCCTGTCTCCTTTGATATCAAAAGAGATGAGTCTTGATCTTTCTCCTGAAGGCTAAGTGATTCGCCTCCAACCGAATGCTGGCTGGTAAAGCGTTCCATAGTCTGGGACCTTGGACGGCGAATCTTCTTTCTCCTTTGGATTTGTAGTTGGCTTTTGGGATCTGTAGTAGGTTCTGATTGGTGGATCGCAAGATGCGATTGGGATTGTGAGCTTTTATTTTATCGCATAGATATTGGGGGGCATTCCCATGGACACATCTATGCGTTAGACAGAGAGCTTTAAAAGCAATCCTGTCTTTAATTGGTAGCCAGTGAAGGGATCTCAGTGAAGGTGAGATTGATTCCCAGGGTTTTTTTCCAGTCACAAGTCTGGCGGCCGTATTTTGAACGACTTGCAGACGAGCGATTTGGTACTTGGGGAGTCCGAGGTAAAGGGCATTTGCATAGTCCAATCTGGAGTTGACAATTGCTCCCACCACGACCGCCAAGTCTTCTTTGGGGATGAAGGGGGTAAGTCTGCGTAGTAGGCGCAACAGATGGTGAGATCCGCTGACTACTGATCCTATTTGTGCGTCCATTGTCATAAAGGAGTCAAAGATGACCCCGAGACTTTTGACTTTGGCGCTAGGGGTGATGATTTTGCCCAGAATGGGCGGGGGTGTCCAGGTTGTTGCAGGTTGATTCCTTTGCTTGGCGTGAAACAGAAGAAGTTCTGTTTTCGCTCCATTGAGTTTAAGATAACTCTTTGTCATCCAGTCCTCTATCAAAGAGAGGCATGTCTCTAGATTGAGGTGGTGATCCTTTCTGTTGCAAATGCGGAAATAAAGTTGCGTGTCGTCTGCGTATGAGTGATACAGCAGGTTTTGGCTGTTGATAATCTCAAAAAGAGGACGAAGATAAATGTTAAACAGCACTGGTGACAGAGGCGATCCTTGAGGGACTCCGCATGTTACTGTGCGTTTCTCAGATGTGAAGGGTCCTAATTTCACTGTTTGCGATCGGTTTTCCAAAAAAGAGGAGAACCAAGATAAATCGCCTTCTGCGACTCTGGCTACTTCAGCAAGTCGCGTCAGTAACAGTTTGTGATCTACGGTGTCGAAAGCTGCACTAAGGTCCAACAGAACTAGAAGACAAGATTCTCCTTCGTCTGCGGCCTCGAGAACATCGTCCCATACTTTGAGCAGCGCGGTTTCAGTCCCGTGTCCGGGACGGAACCCTGATTGCAATGGGTCAAGTAGCTTGTGGGTATCCAGATGCTGTTGCAGCTGTTGTACCACTACTTTCTCCATTACCTTAGAGAGTACATTGAGGCTTGTTATGGGACGGCGGTGGAGTGGGTCCTTGGGGTCCAGGGAGGGTTTCTTAAGGATGGGTTGGATTATACCCTCTTTCAACTGTGAGGGTACTATGCCCTCCAAGAAAGACTGGTTGATAAGCTGCGTGATGGGAGGAGCCAAGATGTAGGCGCATTCCTTTAGCAGTTTTGTGGGGATAATGTCATTTGGCGCTGTGCCGTTACGCAAAGTGTCAATAACATTCTTGGTGGCCTCGATGGAGATGGGTTCCAGGGTGAACTTACCTGATATAAGAGAATTACTATGGGTGTTATGTGAGAGGCTGCAGGGGGGGCTAAGGGGGGGATTGTTTTGCTGAATGCTTTCACGGATTGCCTCAATTTTATTAATGAAGCAATCCGATAGTTCATTGCAAAATTCTTGTGTGTCTGTATTGGGGGCTTCAATACATCCTGGTTTCATGGTCTGAGTGACCATCTTGAAGAGTTCGCGGGGGCGGTTTAAGGCGCTGTTGATAGCCTCTGAAAAATAATTTTTCTTGGCTTGGAAAATTCCTTTGTGGTATTTTCTTGTCGCCGCCTTGTAGATGGACAGGTTTAGCTCTGAGGCACTTCTTTTCCAGGCCGATTCGGCCCTTCTGCGTTCTTGCTTCAGTAACGACAGCTGGTTGTTAAACCAGCTGCGGTTGTTTTTCCGGATGCGGGTTTTGCGTTTCGGCGCTACCAAGTCGGCTGACTGTAGCATGGCCGAATTTATGGCCTCCAGCGTTTCAACGGCCGTTTGATGCGGTTGAATTGTTTCTATTTTTTCCCTTAAAGTGGTTTTGAAGAGTTCCGAGTGGAGCTTCTTCTGACATCTAGTCCAGTGTGTTGTCGCTGGATTTGATGTTTTTGTTGCGGGGGGGATTGTGGAAATAATGAATTTAATTGCATGGTGGTCTGTCCATGGCAACTTTTCATTTTCCAAAATTTTTATTTCCAGAGCTTGTCTGAAAATAAGATCGAGTGTGTGACCTGAAGCATGTGTGGGCCCACATACTAGTTGCTGTGACCCTAGATCCACCAGGTGGTTAATACAGGCATCGGCAATGGGGTCTTGTGCGGAATTGGCCCAGAGGTTGAAATCCCCAAGCAGCAGAAAATGTTTGCTGTTGAGGGTGTAAGTGGAAAAGAAATTCGTCCATGATGATAGCAGCTGCGATTTTGGGCCGGGTGGCCTATAGCAGAGCAGAATGTGGATGGTCTCCTTTGAATTTGTTTGCAGTTGTAGCGTAAGGGTTTCCATGAATGGAAGAGGATTTTGAAGGGCTGGTTTTGTGATTGCAAGCTGAGTTTTGCAAATTACCGCCAGGCCTCCTCCTCTCTGCCCTATTCTGTTTTCCGTTATAATACGGTAGTTTTCTGGCACCAATTCTCCTAGAATGGTGTTACAGTCGGCTGTAAGCCAGCTCTCTGTAATGAAGAGGCAGTCTAGATTGTGTTGTAGAATGAAATCATGGATTTCAAGTCGGTGTTTTACTGCCGATCTTGTGTTGACCATAGCACATAAAATGTGCTTAGGCTGGGGTAACCGGCTAAAATTTTTGATCGTCGATCGTCGATCGATCCTCAAAAGTTGCTCAATTCTTAGGGTCTTTTTGGTGCAGGCTGGCAGTATTGCGGCGAAACGCCTCAGATTCCAAATGGTCTCTGCGGAGTACCGCAAATTAGCCATGGTCGCCATTCACCGGGGGAAATGTTTTTTATGGTGGCGATGGAGAGTAGTGATGAGCGGAATACGCCATATTCGATTTCGCGATATTTCGCGAATATTTCGAAGAATATTCGCGAATATTCGTTAATATCGAATATTCGTGATATTTTATAAAAAAAAAAAAAAAAATTGCGAATTTTCGCCAATGCGAATTTTCGCTAATGCGAATTTTCGCTAATGTGAAATTTCGCGTTTTTTTTTTTTTTTTTTAAATATCACGAATATTCGATATTTACGAATATTCGGTATATTTTATATAAAAAAAAGCGAAATTTCACATATGCGGTTGCGAATATTCGTTAATATCGAATATTCGTGATATTTGATAAAAAAAAAATTGCGAATTTTTTTGCGAAATTTGAAAAATATCGAATATTCGAAATAGCGAATATTCGCCGCGATATTCGAGATATTCGCGAATACTCGAATATGCAATATTCGTAGCGAATATTCGCAATGCGAATATTCGTGAGCAACACTAATGGAGAGAGGATTCAGTGAATCCTCCCGGCTTGGTCCAGAGGAAGGCAAAAAACCCCTAACCGTGCTATGCCAATTTGCTTTGGTTGGGGAAAAAATTCCTTCCTGATCCCTGAAAGGCGATCGGGCGAACCCCTGGATCAAGTGCTGTTAAGTTTGTGAAAAAAGAAAGGGGGCTGGGGGGGGGGGGAGAACTGACACTGCTGCTGGGGTGTACCAAGATGGCCGCCGACCAGGAGCAGGACATGGGACCCAGGCTGGTGTGTAGCCAGCTGGGTGGGTAGGTGAGCAGGGGGGGGGGCTGGTTGTTGAGGCCAGGGGATGAATCCTACTGGGGCTGGGGGTGAGCTCCTAGGGGGTTACTGCTGGTGTTTTTGGCCGAAAGTGCGGCGCGCCGCTAGGCCGCAGATGAAGCCGCGGCCTTTCCTAAGGTGTGGCGGCCGCAAATCAGCAGAGGCTGGCGCGGTTCAGGGGGAAAAACGGGGAATCGCGGGGAGGCGGTGGGGGAAGGTTGTAATGGTAGGTGGATGGTTGGCGGGTGGTAATGTGGGGTGGTAGAGGGAAAGAGGCCCCAGCGTTCAGCCGATTCGGCGGCTTATCCTGATAAGGACGGCCGCCAATCGGTTCCGGGGAAGGTGATAAAAAGTAGAACCTACCTGGAGTAGAAGGTGAGAGCTGTGAGAAGATCCTGCCTAGCTAGCTGATGATATCCCTAGGGGGAGCTGACTTGTCACTATCCCTGCAGTGAGCAGACTAGGCAGACTGAGGAGAGAGTGTCTGCTGCACGTCTGCTGCACACCCTACTGACACACCTACTGACAGAGTTGACCTCTCGTCAGCATTGCATCAATGGTTACTCTGCACAGCTGAGAACAGACTCTGTTAGTGTTAAAGTTGTGTTAAAATTCTTGCAGGGATTAAAATTAAAACCTCAGAACAACAGTGCAAACTACAAAGCTACAGAAAAAGCTTAAGCCTCGTACACACGATCAGTCCATCCGATGAGAAAGGTCCGAAGGACCGTTCTCATCGGTTAACCAATGAAGCTGACTGATGGTCTGATGTGCCTACACACCATCAGTAAAAAAAAGATTGTGTTAGAACGCGGTGACGTCAAACACAACGACGTGCTGAAAAAAATGAAGTTCAATGCTTCCAAGCATGCGTCAACTTGATTCTGAGCATGCATGGATTTTTAACCGATGGTCGTGCCTACTAACGATCGGTTTTGACCTAGCGGTTAGGCGTCCATCAGTTAAATTTTAAAGCAAGTTGGCTTTTTTTTAACCACATGTTAAATAATCTATGGGGCCTACACACGATCGGTTTTGCCCGATGAAAACGGTCCATCAGACCGTTGTCCTCTGGTTAACCTATCGTGTGTACGCGGCCTAATAAAATATAAGCAAGAGATACAGCATGCTACCATACCTATCAACCATATGGCTGTAGGTACACCTTATCCCATGGATACTCAACCTATTGCCCTCCAGCTCTTGCAGAACTACAAGTCCCATGAGTCATTGAGAAGCTGACAGTTACATGCATGACTAAAGGTTAAAGCATGATGGGACTTGTAGTTCTAAAAGGGCCACAGGTTGAGTACCCATGCTTAGCCTGTGATTCCTGTTGATCTATGCTTTATGTTCAAGTTGTATCTTTAAAAAAAACAATGTCAATCAATAGGAGATGTTCATCATGTACTGCATTCTGTAACAGTTCCTTTTACTGAGCAAAAACCTTAGAAAACACCTCAATGCTTTCTACACAAAGCAGAAAAGTAGAAATAGCCCAAAAGTAGCTATTTTGTCAATAAAAAAATGTATTGTTTTCTTTTTTTCTTCCGCCGGAAATTCCCATTAAAAAGAACAAATCCAGCAACAGGCAGGCTAAGGCATCCTGACACCCACGGGCATTAATAAAACATGGGTTTCTTGAGTTGATATTGATTTCTTTGGTGAATCTTTAGAGCTGAGCTTATGAGTGCCAAGTTTGATTTATACTTTTAAATCTGCTTTTCTTCTCGCAGCCTTCAGTCATTCTATCAATTTATCCAAAGGTTCATCCTGCTTTGAACTTACTACAGAAAGAGGCACACTTACCTGTGTGTTGAGCGCTTGAAAGATCTGCCCTCAAGAGGTGTCATTGATTTTGTTTCTGTGTCAGGGGTGCTCAACACTAAATACTGTATCACTTTTCTGAAGATTCTCTTAGCCGAACTGTTCCATCTTTTCTCTAGGCTTATAGTATTCTACTGCTTTCTTTTAACAGTATATCTCTTTATTGGATCCCAAGATAACCAAATTGTTCCCTGAACAATATTCTGCAAAGACTTTATAATAAGTAGAATATAAGAGGAATGCCAATTTAGTGGGAATTGCAAACCTATCCCTCTATGTTCTCATTAAGATGACCATGCTCTTTATTAGGATTAGAATTGATCCATCTCTTTATCCAAAGTATGTGGACACCTCTCCAAATTATTGAGTTCAGGTGTTTCCAGTGAATAGTACTGTTAATGATAGAGCATACAAAGACAACGGTCCCTTTTTGTCCCAATGTGACTCTGCCTAGTGATGAGCTGAACTGCCCTGGGTTTGGGTCAATTAAAGTTCTGCAAACTTCAAGGAAGTTTGGATGCCAAACCCAAACCTTTTGAAATCAATGGGAGCCAAATCTGTCAAATTAAAAATGGCCACCCTCTGGGCTAATAGACAAAGGGGAGTCAACAATATCACAGAGGGAGAGTGTGTATGTATATGTTGCCCTGGGGAAGATGTACAAATGCAACCCCCCCCCCCAACAAAAAAAAAAAACATTAAAAAATGCCCAATTCCTTTAAATAACATGCCTATGGGGAGCAATAATCCTGCCTGTGCATGGACACATCTCTGTTATGTAGAGAAAGTACTGCACCAGCATGGACATTTACAAAAGGAAAGAAGTGTTTAAATCTCATTGAGAGTGTCTTTAAAAAAAAAAAAAAAACACAAACCCCTTCAAGGGTCTGCTATTAAATTTCACATTTTAAAGGGTCTGTGTGCTTTTTTTTTAAATAATAAAGCTGGCACAAACACACACAATAAAAAAGCATGACGTCCTCCATACCAGACTCTTAACCACATGCCGACCAGCCGCCGTCGTTCTACAGCGGCAGGTCGGCTCTCCTGGGCGAGAGCCCGTCATACTACGTCGCACTTTAGACGGCCACTAGGGGGCGCGTGCGCGCCGCCGGCGGCCCGCGCGCACCCCCCCCATGCCCCCGAGTCCCGTGCGCGTGTCCGGCGGGTACAATCGCCGCCGGGCACCTTGTTCGTTACAGAGCGGGGAACGGGAGCTATGTGTGTAAACACACAGCTCTCGTTCCTGTCAGCGGGGGAAACGCTGATCTTCTGTTCATACAATGTATGAACAGAAGATCAGTGATTTCCCCTAGTGAGGCCACCCCCCCATACAGTTAGAACACAAATAGGAACACACTTAACCACTTCCGCGCCCCCTAGTGTTAACCCCTTCACTGCCAATGGCATTTTTACAGTAATACAATGCATTTTTATAGCATTGATCGCTAAAAAAATGCCAATGGTCCCAAAAATGTGTCAAAAGTGTCCGATGTGTCCGCCATAAGATCGCAGTACTGAAAAAAACGCTGATCGCCGTCATTACTAGTAAAAAAAAATATTAATAAAAATGCCATAAAACTACCCCCTATTTTGTAAACGCTATAACTTTTGCGCAAACCAATCAATAAACGCTAATTGCGATTTTTGTTTACGAAAAATATGTAGAAGAATACGTATCGGCCTAAACTGAGGAAAAAAAATATGTTTTTATATATTTTTGGGGGATATTTATTATAGCAAAAAGTAAAAAATATTGCATTTTTTTCAAAATTGTCGCTCTATTTTTGTTTATAGCGCAAAAAATAAAAACCGCAGAGGTGATCAAATGCCACCAAAAGAAAGCTCTATTTGTGGGGAAAAAAGGACGCCAATTTTGTTTGGGAGCCACGCGCAATTGTCAGTTAAAGCAACGCAGTGCCGAATCACAAAAAGTGCTCTGGTCAGGAAGGGGGTAAATCCTTCCGGGGCTGAAGTGGTTAAAGGGGAAGTCCAGCCTGAGCTTTTTAGCCTGGGCTTCTCCTATGGGTCACAGGAGTGTAATTTGTTTTGCAGTCCTGTGACCCGTTTTCAGTGGAGAGCAGTCTGAACTCTGCAGAGGCGTCTCTAGGGGGGGGCAGAGGGGGCCCTGACCCCCCCAACATTATGCTGTGCCCCACCATGTGCCCCCCCAAAAAAATATATATATTTTTTTTTTTGCTTTTTTTTTTTTTTTCTCGGGCCGCCCCTGGAGTAACAGTCTCTCCTGAGAGGAAGAGCGTCCCCAGTCAGCTCTGCGGGGCATTCCTCCCCCTCCCTCTGCTCACTGACACTGCATATTGCAAGCGTTCACACAACCACAGCCGCCCGATCTGCTCCTTCCCCTGCATCCTCATTGGCACGGAGAAGAGTGAGTTGCAGAAAGGACTCCATGAGCACTGTGGGGGAGGGGGGGGCCCAAGCTTTCATCTCAATTACTGAAAAAAACAGACTGATTTCTCCCGTCCTTAGGACAGGAGAACCAGCCTGTAAATTCCGAGAGTGGTGACTGCAAGCTGAGCCGAGTGTCAATCTATGACACTCTCTTACAGCCCAGCGAGTCCAGCCACCTCCCCCCCACTCTCCTCACATACGAGCAGGGAGGAATGCAGCTCCTCCTCCTCCTCCTTTCAGTCCCACCCACACTATCTCGGTGTGCTGTATCTGAAGAGAGGGGATGTGTGTTCAGGAAACATTAAAATCAGCAGCATGTGTGTGAATGATGCCTGAGATTCTAGCCTGGACCATGGGTAAGTGTGTGCACTGCAGACTGCAGTACACTGTAATCACTGAACTGCATTATCTCCATCCCTTCTCCCCCCCCATCTGTCTCCCTCCCCTCTCCTGTTATTTCAAGACATTCACAAATTACTTTCTATAACTGTCACCACCGTTTACGATATTCCATTCCATCGCCCCATGACAGCTTATCCGACAGTCCAACAGACATCAGACACGACCCATTTCATTTTCCAGAATAACCGAGACAACACAAGCTCTGGTACTTGTTCCAAAATGAATGAATGAATCCTTTAATGGTAACTTAGCTTTCTTATATACAGTACAAGCATGTTACAGTTAATCACAGGGACAAAGACACACTCCACCCACACATCACACAATGGGGGGGCTTTATACACATTATTTTAGATAATGACATTCCGATGAGTTAATTACTACTCATTACCCAGACGGTCTGGCTCCACATTTAGAGGGGTTAATTACTACAGCTTGACAAGTCACATTCCACATCTTAACAGTGTCATTAGCATGCACAATAAACAGGTATTAGGAGCAGACCTAATTAGCACAATGGACACAAAACAGTATTAGCATCACACAATGGAATGTCTAGGAGCAGACTCAATTAACACCTCAAAAGCATGTGTCCCCACATTGAATGAAAACACTCTATTGACCTGTCGGAGTTAGACTTTACCAACTTGTAATATTTAAAGATATCCTGCAAAACATGAATTATCAGTAATGTCCCATCCCATGTAATTTATCATTTCTCAGTCACCCTATGCCCAAAAGGGGCACAGGATGACCCTAGACCCAAGATTTTTTAGTGATGCTGGCACTCGAGTACCCCCATCCTTCAAAAGTCTCTGGGTGTCACGGGCCATTCTGTTACACTTTCACTTTCAGTTAGGCAGGTAATATACAGTGCAAATTTATTTCCTACATCCACAGATTGCAGGAAAGAAACTTGCATGATTCCCCCATTAACACAGACAGTGCTGACGGGAATATCCCTCCTGCCCAGCAATTGTATTCTCCCGACAAACAGTGATTCTCACTAGTGGCTATACAGCAACCACTGGTGATAATCATAAGAGAATCTGCTCATTAATGGTTCAAATCTCAGCCAGTTCCTGCTGAACCAGCTGAGATTTAAACTGTCTATGGCTGGTTTTAGCTCTTAGGCAGCCCATACATTGATCACTTTTTTTCATTCAACTATTAGGTTGAATGAAAAAAAAAAAAGATCCAATTCCCCCATCTACACATTATAGGTGGATGGGGGAATCCTCCCAGTGTGGACTAGTGCTGGAATAACCAGAGTTGCTGTCCTGTCCTGTCACAGCGCTGGTCTCTGTCTCCTTGGCAGCGGCGGCAGCACATTGGAACCCAGTGCTGGTTACTTAATGGGGCTGATGTACAGGAGGGCCAGCACAATTTGTTGTTAGAGATGGGCTGGGCATGTTCAAAAATCCACATGCCAGAGCCTGCCAGGAAGCCCACACTGCACAGCGCTAATCACAGGCAGTGAGAGATTTCCCGGTCCGCAGCTCTGCACAGATCAGGAAATGTCTCACTGCCTGTGATTAGCACTGTGGAGTGTTGGCTTCCTGGGATTGGGCATGTGGGATTTCAAACACACCCAAGCCCATCTCTATTGGTTGTAGACAGTTGAGCTCCCTGCAGGTTGCTTAGCAGCAGTGGAGCCTTCTCTGACATGCTGATCGGGATGCAATCCAGGTGATGCTCCCAGTCAAATCCTAGTGTTAAATATCAGAGATTTTATTGATTAAAGCCCACACTTTACAGGCATAGAGCACACACGGCTGCGGAACATACGTTTGATTATATATATATATATATATATATATATATATATATATATATATATATGTGGTTGTACTCTTGATGCTAATAAATACTGTATTTATTAGATCTGACTGGGAGCATTACCTGGATCACATCCCGATCAGCATGTCAACAGAGAAGGTTATACAGCAATACTGCTGCTAGGTGACCAGCTGGGGGCTCAGCTCTCTAATTAATAGTGCCAGCCTTCCCCTGCATGCATCCGTAATGTCACCAGCACTAGGTCCTAATGGACTGCCGCCGCTGCCAAGGAGACAGATGCCAGACCATTGCTGTCAATAGCAGGGACAGGACAGCTGGGGAACCCCACAGTGGCAGAACACCAGGGCTCGGTGGCAAGACAACCTTTGCAACCCTGAAAGTTCTCCCACTGCTTTGGACCCTTATATTTTCTTGGTGTGCTGGTGACACATAGCTCTTGTTTTCTGCCACCCTGGGGGGCCCCAATATAGTAGGAAGGGAGCTCACTGCAGAACATGTAAAAGGGCCCGTTGTGGGATCGTAGTAAAGGGCCCCAGGAGATATATATATATATATATATATATATATAATTGCATTTTATAGTTGGGGCCCCCTACTTTTGTCCCTGTCCCCCTATGTGCCCCCCCTAAATATGAAAGCTGGAGACGCCACTGGAACTCTGATCTCCGCTGACGTCACTGCCATAAGTGGAGGCAGTGCATCATCATGACTTCCAAGTCAGGATCCGCCAGCTACCTTGATTGATGGCAGTCTCAGCAGCTTAACAAGCCGCTGAGACGCTGAGATGGCCACTCCCCGCCCCTCCAAGGCTCAGCACTCCAATGTGCGTTGAGAAGTAGAGTTGAAGCGATGTTGACTGACAGTCAGCATCGCTCTGCTCGAAGGGGAGTGAGAACCCAGCCATCTGCGGTGTTCGGTGGCTCAGTTCTCATTGCAGAAATGCTGGGGGACAGATATGACGGGGTAAGTATAACTTGCAGAAAAAAATAAAAAACATACTTCTCTTTTAATCCAAGACTGAGATATCGCTTTTTGTATGATTTACAGCTTCCACTGAACAGGTTGCCAAATGGTCAAAAGAACCTAGGTTCAAACCAAACTTTCTAACTGTTCCCCATGCATAAGCCCAACCCCATAGCACCCCCTTGCAATGGGGTCTCTCTTCTCGCTGCAGAGGTTAAATGTTTTTTTATGCTTACTGTACACAAAGAAGGGATTTCTACTTACGTAAGCCCTCGCTCCCACAGGCTCCCTCCATATTACAAGACCATGTTCCTGCAGCCTTTTCTTCTTCACACTCAGATGGCCACAAGCATTGTGACACTGTGCGAGTAGATCTGAATTGTACATGGGGATGAAAAGGCCCACAGGCTGAAGGGTGAGGGAGAAGATTCAAGCACCACCTGCTGTGGCAGTGAGGAATTAGGCAGATAAAACTGCTTTCTCCTGTTCCCCTTAGCATAAACTAACATCTAAAGTAAATGTTACTCCAACAATTCATATTCCTGATATGTGTCAGTGTTACCATGTACGTGTGTTAAAAAGTATCCTGTTCTCTTTGTATTGCTTTCTTTTGTGTTAAATACCTGATTATTCTGTCAGGCCCCCTGCTTTCCTGTTTCAAACTGAACACGCTAGCCATCTAAATACATTGTTCCCAGAGTGTTAAGTTTCTGGCTGTACTGGGAGCACAACCTGCTTGTCCTCCAGTGGTCAGATTTGTACTGACACAGAGGTAGACTTTTAAGAATGATGTGTTAAAGTTGTATTAAATGCTATTTTCTTTTTTATCCAGTCTTTACATAGAAGTAAACATTTTACAGTACCATTTTAATATTATTTTGCTAAGAAACTTACTTTTAGAAGTTACATAACTACACAGTTAGTCAGATTGAAAATAGACACAAGTCCATTTAGTTCAACCAATAAAAAAACAACAAAATAAATAATAGAAAGCATCCATATACACAATCCTATAACCCTAGTTGATCCAGAAGAAGGCAAAAAAAACAAACAGTTGTGACAGTCTCCAGCTCCAGAGTGCTCGGCATCACTTCTCCTGCTGTCAGAATACATAGATCAGCGCAGTAGCTACTTTCTGCAGCTACTGATTGTGCTCCTTTCAGCCAACATGTCAAATGAACAGAAATTGATCAGTAGACAGACACGGAGTGATGCAGGATCTGTAGAAGTTTGTCCTCCTCTCTGCTGCCAACTGTTGAAATGGGGGGGCAGAGACAAGCCTTTCCACAGTTGCATGGAGAAGCACAGGATACAGTGCAGGAGTTCTGCCCTCCACTGTGTTGCTGACTGCAGAAACAAGCTGGGGCAGAGAAGAGAGGGGGCGCCACAGCTGCAGAAAAGGCCCACAGACCTTGTGTTTGACACATATGGCCTAGGGAATGTCTTTTTATGATTCATTACTTTTAGTACTTGTAACTGCCATAGCCACACATGGATTGAAATTAATTTCAATCCATCAATGGCCACCCTAACATTTGTTATCTTACCCCCCCCCCCCCCCCAGGCCTATTCTGTACACTTTCACATTATCTTCACACACACACAAATCCGTTACTACTGTTATCTCCTTTTGTACTGGTAACAGCCCCATTCTCTTTTAAATGTCATGTTTAGAATAATAGGATGTGCATGGGATTGGATTTGCAGAAAATATACTATAACTCCTTGCCAACATGTCATACTTACCTACTCTGTGCAATGCTTTTGCACAGAGCAGCCCCTATCCTCTTCTTCCGGGGTCCCCCGCTAGTGCTCCAGGCCCCTCTTTTTCGGCGGGTGCCCCCACAGACTCTTTGGATTCGGAAAAGGATGGAGCAAGTAAATTATATATTTACCGGCTCCTTCCTCTGCTCTCCATCCTGACAGATCTAGAATAAAGAGGGACCGGAGGAGAACCCAGGGAGCCATGGAGGACACAAGGGACAATCGGTGATCGGTGCGGTGGGGGCAATTACAAGCACCGATTTCCCTGACAGCTGCAGGAGGGAGAGAAGGAGAAGCATCTGTCAGAAAAGCTATACAGGGAGATCGATGTGTTTAACTGTCCCCACCGCCGCACCAATCAACTGTGAGGCTGGCAGCCCCGCCCCCCTGTTACACTAAGGACACCAGGTGTACTGGCCTCCTGACAGGTATTGGGTCAAGCATCGGAGCATTTGCATGTGTACAAGTACTCGTGCAAATGTTGGGTATTGGCACATATACTAGTATTGGTATTGGTGCAACCCTAGCTAATATAGAGGGGCGTTTAGAGGCAGGGGGAAAAAAATGCCTGTAAAAGCCACATTTTTGATGCCCAATGTGCATGAGTCCTAAAAAGGTACACTCCTGTCAAAATGAAAATGAATATAGCATTGATATACTGTACCAGTACACCCCAGTCCTATCCAGTACACACAGGGCCACTGATAGGGGGGACCACCAGTCCTCCTGTAGGGTGTCCAAGCACACAGAGGCCTGAACAGCAGAGGGAATCAGTATCCCTGTGGAAGTTGCCAGCTTCCCTGTCCCATAAAAAAAATGACAAATTGTTAAAAAAAAAAAATTGTAAAATTGTAAAATAAAATAATTTTAAAACATTGATTTAAAAATATAATTATAAAATAATAAAATACAAAACAATAAAAAAAAATGGACTAATTCACACACCTTCTGTGTTATCTATGGGCCAGATTCAGGTAGATGGGCGCTTCTTTACTTTGGAGTAACGTTTCTCATTTACGTTACTCTGCCGACACTTTCGGCGCAAGTACTGTTATTCACATAGCAGTTGCGCGTAAACTTGCGCCAGAGTAACGATAATGCGCTGGCGTAACCCGATGCAAGTGGAAGTGGGTGTGATCATATGTAAATGATGGGCGGAGCCCAGCGCAGAGGCTTACGTTCAGCGCATCATCCACGGAGCAAGCGCTCACGGGAAACTTCAGCGCAATGTGTTCCGTTGGGCGTTTAAATGCGCCCGTAGATGCGCCATTCCGGCACTATAGTATTTCCTGTTCCCCCTCCCCGCAGTGAAGTTACTTTTGTTCTGAGATGGCTGCTCCTGTTCCCCGCAAACACACAGGAGAAAGCTGAACTCTAAAGGCCAGGAGCTGTCAGCCGTCATCTCGGCTATGGAGACCTATGATGTCTTCCTCCATGGCTGTAAAAGTTGACAGACAAGCATGGACAGAGGTGTTGTCCTGCAAGTGGGGGTGCTCAGCTAGCTCTTATCGTCGGTAACGCTGCTGTAGCTGCTCTCCTGCTGACCTGTGGCCGTCTGGAGTAAAGATAAAGCAGCTATTTGTAGAAATAACTTTGCGCCGGACGGACGAGATACGCGCGGCGCATGTAGCCAGCGTATGGTGCTAATCCGTTCGTGAATCGGGAAATCTCCCTCATTTGCATATTTGCAGGGGAAATCAATAGGCGCGACTGATGCGCCAAGCGAAATTATGCGCTGACGAGACTCTGGCGTCGGAAAGTTAAGCCGATCGGAAATGGCCCGTTTTTTGTCGCATCTAGTGTGGTGGGTACGGCCACATAGAAACTACGGCGCATCTTCACAGTTATGCGGCGCATATCGAATTACTCCAGCGCAAGTCTTGCTGAATCTGGCCCTTTGTGTCAGCTAAGAATGATTTTAGTCTATTTTTAGTAAAAAGGTTGTTTTTATATATTTGAGGGGGGTCCTGCCAGGTAGGCTGTACGGGGCCCATGATTTCTAACAGCAGCCCTGAGTACACCCATGTCTTTTTACAGTAATCAGAGAAGCTCATTTGTGATGCAGGAGAGGGATTCCCAAACACACCCACTGTCTTGTCTCTCCGGAAAAAATGGAATTGTAAGACATTTCTTCCAAAGTTTTTCTATTACACGCTGCAGTAAAGTGCACTCTCAAAAACCTGTCTGGAGCCGCCTACAGGCTGCCTGCAGGGAAATACAGAAAACTCTAGTAAAACTTTCAGATGTTGCACTATTTGCTGGATAACACCTCTTTTGTGCTGAATTGCTCTCTTAATAGAAGAAGATCAGACAGTTTTTCCTGGGTATGATTACTTTCCTGTGTCTTATAGATGACCAGTAAGACAAATACAGCTTTGTTAAGGCACGTCTTTTTTTAGCAACACTTACCCAAGTGAAGTTAGACTTTGCACACAACACAGTCTACATCCTTATTGGACACTCCACGCTGTAACAATTGCTTTTTCACTTGGCTGCTTCAAGCACTAGAATTAAATGATTTTGGAATGCGCATCACAAACTGAATTGTATTAAGTGACATTTAACCACATTTTCACTCAAAATGACTCATGTTTCATTACAGATCCACTCAGAGTTTTTGCTTCTGTTCTCATGATTAAGTTTTGCTGGAATGTCACAGTCAGACATTGATTAGCCATAGAAAAAAAAAAATTATTGTTAGGTTTTTGATGAAAAACAACACAACAAATCATATTTCTGCTATGATAAAGGTTATAATGACACCGGTACTGATTAATTTGTTATGTAATCCTGTATATATTCAGTAGGAAATAATGAAACGTTGGCTATTACAGAAAGTCCAACCAACACTGTGAATGTATAACAAGACAGATATAGAAAAACTAGGTGGTGCCCTTAGAAACCAGATTTAAGCCATCAGCTTTCTAAAAGTATGTCAAGTAAAAATGGTTGCAAAGTCTAAAAATGTTTATGCATTTCTTGCATTAAAGTAAAACATTTTTATGCATCAGAATCCCCCCCCTTTTCCTTACCTGAGCCCTTATTCGATCCAGCGCTGTGCATGTCTGCAGCTCTTCTCTCCCTTCACGTCCAGGTCTCACTGGCTTTGCTGGGGCACCAGGAGCCATTGGTTCCCAGCGCTGTCAATCAAAGCCAGTGACGGGGGAGCAGAGTGAACATGGAAGTCAGATCACATGCAGAGTGAACATGGAAGTCAGATCACATACTGAGTGAACATGGAAGTCAGATCACATACAGAGGGAACATGGAAGTCAGATCAAATACAGAGGGAACATGGAAGTCAGATGACATACCGAGTGAACATGGAAGTCAGATCACATACCGAGTGAACATGGAAGTCAGATCACATACAGAGGGAACATGGAAGTCAGATCACATACAGAGGGAACATGGAAGTCAGATCACAAACCGAGTGAACATGGAAGTCAGATCACATACAGAGTGAACATGGAAGTCAGATCACATGCAGAGTGAACATGGAAGTCAGATCACATACAGAGGGAACATGGAAGTCAGATCACATACAGAGGGAACATGGAAGTCAGATCACATACCGAGTGAACATGGAAGTCAGATCACATACAGAGTGAACGTGGAAGTCAGATCACATGCAGAGGGAACATGGAAGTCAGATCACAAACAGAGGGAACATGGAAGTCAGATCACAAACAGAGGGAACATGGAAGTCAGATCACATACAGAGGGAACATGGAAGTCAGATCACATACAGAGGGCACATGGAAGTCAGATCACATGCAGAGGGAACATTGAAGTCAGATCACATACAGAGGGCACATGGAAGTCAGATCACATACAGAGGGAACATTGAAGTCAGATCACATACAGAGGGAACATGAAAGTCAGATCACATACAAAGTAAACATGGAAGTCAGATCACATACAAAGTAAACATGGAAGTTAGATCACACTCAGAGTGAAACACAAAGTCAGATCACATGTAAAGTGAACATTAAAGTCAGATCACATACACAGGGAACATGGAACTCAGATCACATACAAAGTAAACATGGAAGTCAGATCACATACAAAGGTAACATGGAACTCAGATCACATACAAAGTAAACATGCAACTCAGATCACATACAGAGTGAACATGGAAGTCAGATCACATACAGAGTGAACATGGAAGTCAGATCACATACATAGTGAACATGGAAGTCAGAACACATACAAAGTGAACATGGAAGTCATATCACATACACAGGGAACATGGAACTCAGATCACATACAAAGTAAACATGCAACTCAGATCACATACACAGGGAACATGGAAGTCAGATCACATACAAAGTAAACATGCAACTCAGATCACATACAGAGTGAACATGGAAGTCAGATCACATACAGAGGGGACATGGAAGTCAGATCACATGCAGAGTGAACGTGGAAGTCAGATCACATGCAGAGTGAACATGGAAGTCAGATCACATACAGAGGGAACATGGAAGTCAGATCACATACCGAGTGAACATGGAAGTCAGATCACATACAGAGTGAACATGGAAGTCAGATCACATGCAGAGGGAACATGGAAGTCAGATCACAAACAGAGGGAACATGGACGTCAGATCACAAACAGAGGGAACATGGAAGTCAGATCACATACAGAGGGAACATGAAAGTCATATCACATACAGAGGGAACATTGAAGTCAGATCACATACAGAGGGCACATGGAAGTCAGATCACATACAGAGGGCACATTGAAGTCAGAACACATACAGAGGGAACATGAAAGTCAGATCACATACAAAGTAAACATGGAAGTCAGATCACATACAAAGTAGACATGGAAGTTAGATCACACTCAGCGTGAAACACAAAGTCAGATCACATGTAGAGTGAACATTGAAGTCAGATCACATACACAGTGAACATGGAACTCAGATCACATACAAAGTAAACATGGAAGTCAGATCACATACAAAGGTAACATGGAACTCAGATCACATACAAAGTAAACATGCAACTCAGATCACATACAGAGTGAACATGGAAGTCAGATCACATACAGAGTGAACATGGAAGTCAGAACACATACAAAGTGAACATGGAAGTCAGATCACATACACAGGGAACATGGAACTCAGAACACATACAAAGTGAACATGGAAGTCAGATCACATACAAAGGTAACATGGAAGTCAGATCACATACAGAAGGAACATGGTAGGTATTTTGTTGAGTAAAATTGTATTTAGCCCAAAAGAAAACATTTATTATATTGCAGCTTACCATTACTTTGATGTGATGACTGAATTCATTTTCTGCATTTGTTTTCTTTTTTAGGTGTTATTTCTTCTATTTTCATCTGGTGATCCAGTAACTCTGTTTTTCAACACAACAAGATCTCCAGCAGAACATATCAATTACAGAGATGAGACAAATTGTTTAACATTAGCAGCAGTGCTTACAATGATCAGCTTTTATTTATTTATGTAAAGCCTTTTTTTTATAAGGGACTACTGGCAGGCCCGGGCTGGCCATAGGGCATACCGGGCAAATGCCCGGTGGGCCGCGGCGGCCCGCGGGCCGGTTGTGACCCGCGAACGGCCCTCGTGGCCCACAAACGGCCCCCGGCAGCTATTGAGCCTCACTGTGCCCATTAAATGCAGCCACTGGGCCCATCAAATGCTGCTACTGGGCCATCAATTGTCATCACTGTGCCATGCCATCAAACGCAGCCACTGTGCCATGCCATCAAACGCAGCCACTGTACCATCAATTGTCACCACTGTGCCATGCCATCAAACGCAGCCACTGTGCCATCAATTGTCACCACTGTGCCATGCCATCAAACGCAGCCACTGTGCCATGCCATCAAATACAGCCACTGTGCCACCAATTGTCATCACTGTGCCATGCCATCAAACACAGCCACAGTGCCATCAATTGTCACCACTGTGCCATGCCAACAAACGCAGCCACTGTGCCATCAATTGTCACCACTGTGCCATGCCATCAAACGCAGCCACTGTCCTATCAATTGTGACCACTGTGCCATGCCATCAAATGCAGCCACTGTGCCATGCCATCAAATGCAGCCACTGTGCCATCAATTGTCACCACTATGCCATGCTATCAAACACAGCCACTGTGCCATCAATTGTCACCACTGTGCCATGCCATCAAACGCAGCCACTGTGCCATGCCATCAAACGCAGCCACTGTGCTATGCCATCAAACGCAGCCACTGTGCCCTTTAATTGTCGCCACTGTGCCAATTGATGCCACTGTGCCCTTTAATTGTTGCCACTGTGCCCATTGTTGCCACTGTGCCCATTGATGCCACTGTGCCCATTGATGCCAGTGTGTCCATTGATGCCAGTGTGCCCATTGATGCCACTGTGCCCAATGTCGCCACTGTGCTCATCGTCGCGGCTGAGCCAGAGGGAGTGGCGCTCCGGCGCCCTCTATAGTTGCACTGCCACTGTCCATCTATCTATCTTCTTTCTTTCCAATTTTATCTATCTTCCTTTCCATCTATCTATTTTTATCTATCTATCTATCTATCTATCTATCTATCTATCTATCTATCTATCTATCTATCTATCTATCTATCTATCTATCTATCTATCTTCCTTCCTTTCTTTATCTACCTTTCTTTCTGTATTTATCTTCCTCCCTTCCCTTCTTTCTTTCTATATTTATCTTTCTCTCTTTATCTATCTTTCTTCCTTCCCTTATTTCTTTCTATCTTTATATTTATTTCTTTATATATTTTTCTATCTATCTATCTATCTATCTATCTATCTATCTATCTATCTATCTATCTATCTATCTATCTATCTATCTATCTATCTATCTATCTATCTTCCTTCCTTCCCTTCTTTCTTTCTATCTTTATCTATCTTTCTTTCTTTATATATCCTCCTTTCTATCTATCTATCTATCTATCTATCTATCTATCTATCTATCTATCTATCTATCTATCTATCTATCTATCTATCTATCTATCTATCTATCTATCTATTCATCTTCCTTTCTTTCTATCTTAATCTTTCAATCTATCTTTCTTTATCTCACCCCACATCCCGTCATTAACCCCCGCTGTGCCCCCCCCCCCCCCAGGCTGCTCAGTCTAAAATTGCCAGGCCTATTTTTTGTCCCAGTCCGGGCCTGACTACCGGTAGTTATAAAGTGTGAGTTATGCTGCGTATACACGATCGGACATTCCGACAACAAAACCGTGGATTTTTTTCTGAAGAATGTTGGCTCAAACTTGTCTTGCATACACATGGTCGCACAAATGTTGTCGGAAATTCCAAAAGCCAAGAACGCGGTCACGTACAGCACATACGACTGCACTATAAAAGGGAAGTTCAATACCAAGTGTGCCACCTTTTGGGCTCCTTCTGCTATACGCGTGGTAGAAGAAGTTTGGTGAAACGTTTCCCACTTTTCAGCCTTGTGCTTTTCAGTCCATTACAGAGTGACGAATGTGCTATCTCCATATCGGACTCTAGCTTTACCAGATCGAGTGCTTCCATCTCGTACTTGATTCAGAGAATGCGTGGAATTTTGTGCGTCGGAATTGTCTACACATTTTTGTTGTCAGAAAATTTGAGAACCAGCTCTCAAATTTTTGTTGTCGGCAATTCCGACAGCAAATGTCCGATGGAGCCTACACACGGTCAGAATTTCCGACAACAAGCTTCCATCCAACATTTGTTGCCGGAAATTCCGAGCGCGTGTACGCGGCATAAGAGTTTGGTTTCAATTTGTTCTGGTTTTTATTCTGAGTGCATCTAAGCTTCTCCCCGAACTGACAGTGCTGCTGTCTGCTGTGCCCCTTTTAGGCCTCGTACACACAATCAAATCTGTCTGCTGGAAACGGTCGGCCCGACCGTCCCAGCAAACAGATTCGACCGTGTGTACGGGCAAGCCCACGGATTTGGCCACCCGACAGATTTCAAAGCATGCTTTGAAATCTGTCGGCTGGGAACCCGTCCGCCCGACATGTCTGCTGGTTAGTATGCTAACCAGCAGACATGTCTTCTCGCACCGAATGATTTCGACGCATGCGCGGAAGTGTTTTACTTCCTGGTGCGGTAACGTGGCGGCGTCAACGTCACCGCCACGTCACCGACACGTCAGCGCGCTGTCGGACAGACCGTTTTGAACAAATCGATTGCCTCGTGTGTACGAGGCCTTATGCCGCGTACACACGATCATTTTTTGTGATGAAAAAAACGACGTTTTCTGTGAAGTAAAAAACGACGTTTTTGAAACGTCACTTTTCAAAGACGATGTTGCATACACACCATCGTTTTTTTCACAAAAAGCGAGGTTACGTTCACCACTCTTTTCCATTGAAGCTCGCTTCATAACTAGCTTCTGGGCATGCGCGGGTTGAAAAACGTCGTTTTAAAAGACGTTTTTGCTACACACGGTGACTTTTTGTGAAACAAAAAACGACGTTTTGAAAAACGACACAAAAAATTCAAGCATGTTGGAATTTTTTTTGGGTCGTTTTTTTTAAGACAAAAAACGACGTTTTGCCCACACACGATCAATTTAAATGACGTTTTAAAAAACAAAGTTTTTTTTCATCGCAAAAAACGACCGTGTGTACGCGGCATTACTCCTTCATCCAGAGTGGGGTCATTCTAATACAGGGGCTGTTTTCGTGGTCAGATCACCAAGTGTAAACCGGAAAAATCCTAAGAATATAAAACTGATGTAGCTAACACATCTAATGATTAGTGAGCTGCAATATATTACATTTTTTGATTTGGGTTTAAATACCACTTTAAAAATACATACTAGAATTGAATGTTTTTAAACCAGAGTTTAGTGTCACTTTAAGGCCTCGTACACACGATCGGACATATCCGATGAAAACGGTCCGCGGACCATTTCCATCGGATATGTCCGATCGGGAGTTTGATCCGATGGCGTGTACACACCATCGGATCAAATTCCCCGCCGCCGGACGGCGCGGTGACGCGGCGGTGACGTTGACGCCGCCACGTCACCGCCACGTCACCGCACCAGGAAGTTAAACACTTCCGCGCATGCGCCGAATCCATTCGGCGGCGGCGCGGCGGCGGTGGGGGACGACATGTCTGCTGGTAAGTGTACTAACCAGCAGACATGTCGGGCGGACAGATTCCACCGGATAGATTTCAAAGCATGCTTTGAAATCTGTCGGGTGGAGAAATCTGTCCGCTAGCCCATACACACGAGCGGAGATGTCTGCTGAAACGGTCCATCGGACCGTTTTCAGCGGACATATCCCCTCGTGTGTACGAGGCCTAAAGACTCATCTGTTTTTTTGTTTTGTTTTTTACACTGTTAAAATGTCCTTTCATTTCCTGCACAATAAACACAACAGGAAATACAAATAAATCTTTCCACTGTGAGAGGAAACCCCCCTTCCACTGGTATAGATGTCCATGTTCTAGTTTTTCCTGTCTATTCTTGTTCCAACACTAAAATATTGGATTTCTCATCACTTTCTGTCTTGTTTCAGTGGTCACCAGGATAGATAATGTCAATGAATCTCTGCAGCAGGGACAAAGATGACAATAAAACCAATAAAACCTGATTGCTCCAAATGTGGGTAATATATGCTTAAGTTGGAGCTTGATCAGTAAGGAAGAAAGACCCTTGCTCTTCCTTTTTTTTACCTGTCGATGCTGGATGTACACCACTGTAATCTGTGTTCCGTCAGATTAGGCGACCCATCAGAATTGGTAACAGAAGTGACGTTTCGTCGCCGCTATCTTGCTACTCCCCACACTCCTCCATAGTAAGGATACAGCGAGAAGAGGGCAAGTGGACATCTTGTTACACCACCAGAGTTTTTGCATACCACAGTTATTTTTAACAGGAAACTGAGCTTATGTGGTGAAATACAGGATTTAGAAATCCATCGGACTGTTTACATGTTAAATTATAAAAGCAGCAGTGTTCTGTCACATTAGGTTTGCTGCTGCTTATAAAATTAAACATCGAACAGTCCATCGGATTTCTAAATCCTGTTTTTCACCTTATAAGCTGTGTTTCCTGTTACAAATAACTTTAAATAAATGCAAAACTATAGTGGGTGTAACAAGATGTCTGCTTGCCCCCTTCTCAATGTATAATTACTATGGGGGAGTGGGGGGTGTAGCAAGATGGCGGTAGTGGAACATCACTTCCGTTACCAATTCTGATGGGTCGCCATATCTGACGGAACAATTTAGGATAAACCGAATTATATTTTATGTTTTAAAACGATGTTTTAACTATACAGTATTTGTATTTTTGTATGCATGTTGAATTGGTTAGGGCAGGAACCTCTATGGGTTCAGGTTAAGCACCATGGAGAGCTACTGCCAGCAGATTCACCTGCAAACTATCCAAATCGTTAGTGACTTTGTAACTGCAAGATTCAATGCTTGTCAGCTAGTAGTTGCTTAAGGGCCCTTTCACACGATCGTTCGTCCGTTTTTTACGGATGAAAAACAGACCGCAATGCTTCCCTATGGGATAGCGGACGTTAGCGGATGAGCATCCGCTAACGTCCGTTTACATCCGTCTCCGTTAAGCTCCGTTTTTTTGAACGAAAGAAAACCCTATTTTTCTTCCGTCAAAAAAATGGAACGGACGAAAAACGGATGATCCGTTTAACATCCGATCCGCTAACATCTGTTTTTCATCAAAATATGTAATAAAAAAAAAGTTCTACCAAAAAAAAAAACGGATGAAAAAACTGATGAAAAACGGATGAAAAAACTGATGAAAAACTGATGAAAAACAGATGAAAATGGATGAAAAACGGATGACAACTGATTCAAAAACGGACGAAAAACGGATAAAAAAGAGACGAAAAAACGGATCAACTGATGAAAAAAAACAGATCTAAAAAACGGTCCGCACGTGTGAAAGGACCCTTATGCCCGGTACACATGATCCGATTATGGGACGAACGATCGTCCGTTATTTTTTGCATGCTAATCTCACATCGAATCTGATGATTTTACTAAAGTCACGAAAATTCTCGTACGGCAGAATAAAAAATCGGAAGTGATGTCATGTGTTGTAATGCATTTGTATTGCATTTTCGAACGACAGCTGTACTGATTAAACGAAAATCGGACGATATGGCATCGTACGAAAAAAAATTCCGTGCATGTCCGATAGAATAAAATCGGATGAACTGTCCTGATCGGCTCTCGGAAGCGCTGTACTAACGATCCGATTATCGTACGATCGTTTCCAAAGCGGCATTTTCCGGACGATTTTCGGATCGCGTGTACGGGGCATTAGTCTGGTGTGGATTCCTTTTGTAAAAAAAAAAAAAAAAGAGTTATTGTGATTGTGGAATGTATAGGGCGAATCTCATTAAATCTCATTTGGCCCATTATCTATTACTTATTATCTATTAGGTGTCTGTGGCTAAGCCCTGACTATCTTGACCAGGGTGGAAGGTCACCCAGGGCCGGTACTAGCAATAGGAGGATCAGGTGGCTGCCTAGGGCACCAGGGTAAGGGGGGCAGCAAAATCCGGATCCCCAGCCACTCGCTGGGGATTCTGATTATTAAAGAACCTCCAGGATTGACCTTCTTTTAATGCATGCTGCCTTAATGCGCCAGCCGCCAGGCTAGGGGGCGACTGCGCCTGTGAAGACATTCCGGACCACTCTGCAGAGCCGCCCTAGCAATGAGAAGATGAGGGGAGAGAGCCAGGTCAAAAAGCAGCCGACCGGAAGTGCTGCATGATCGATGGAACTGGCTGGGACAGATAAGATGGAAGCCCTGCATACGGGCTTGCCGCGATATCCGCTACCCCCTCCTCCTGGTCGCTCTGGGATCTCTCACAACAGACGACAGGCAGGCAGCAGCACCACTCTCATGGAGTAAAGCCATCAGCCGCCACTGGCTCAGGTATGAAAGCTCAATGCTGCAGCCTGCTGTCACATGAAATAAAAAGAAGATGCAGGGATGTACAGATATGAGTGTGGGAGGGGTTACAGAAGGGGACCATATATATATATGTGGGGGGGGGGCAGACGTGGGGGGGGCAGAACATGCAGGGGTGTACAGATATGAGTGTGGGAGGGGTTACAGAGGGGGACCAGATATATGTGTGGGGGGGGCAGAACATGCAGGGGTGTACAGATATGAGTGTGGGAGGTGTTACAGAGGGGGACCAGATATATGTGTGGGGGGGCAGACGTGCAGGGGGGTACAGATATGTGTGTGGGAGGGGTTACAAAGGGGGACCGGATATATGTGTGGGGGCGCAGACATGCAGGGAGTTACAGATATATATGTGGGAGTGGTTACAGAGGGGGACCAGATATATGTGGGGGGGGGGCAGACGTGCAGGGTGGTACAGATGTGTGTGGGAGGGGTTACAGAGGGGGACCAGATATATGTGGGGGGGGGTAGATGTTCAGGGGGGTACAGATATGTGTGTGGGAGGGGTTACAGAGGGGGATCGGATATATGTGTAGGGGGGGAAAGACGTGCAGGGGGTACAGAGAGGAAATTATAGGTGTGCAAAGGGGAACAGAGGTGCGGAGGGGGGTGCAGAGGGGAACAAAGGTGCGGAGGGGGGTGCAGAGGGGAACAGAGGTGCGGAGGGGGGGTCACAGAGGGGAACAGAGGTGCGGAGGGGGGGTCACAGAGGGGAACAGAGGTGCGGAGGGGAACAGAGGTGCGGAAGGGGGGTCGCAGAGGGGAACAGGTATTTAGGGTTATACAGTAATGGGGGGATCTGAAGTGTGAAGGTGGAAGAATAGTGGTGATCTGAGACCTAAAAATACAGGAATTGTGGCGATCTGAGGTGTGAAGGTTCAAGTCCACCTTTGTAAAATAAATAAATAAATGCAGATATTTTTGCAGGTACAAAAACATATTTTTTTGGGTGAGTAAATATTTTTCTTTAGTAGAAGTTAGACTTTGGGTGACCTCAGGGCTGGTGCAAGGATTTTTGACACCCTAGGCGAAACCTCATTTTGCCGCCCCCCATAGGCTCCGCCCCCACTGAGATTTTTGCGGTGCCTCTTCGCCTATTTCTTCAGCCGTGGTCCACAGGCCTGCACCCGTGCCTCTGGACCCGGCCCGAAGACAAATAGTGGATGGTAACAGCTCGCTTCCTCACACCAGCTGTGGCCCACAGGCTAGGACAGTATACAGACAAACTGTGTACAGTAACTGCCTGTCTGTACAAGCAAATACACTGACAATGTTTTACAGGCTCCTACTAAAACTAATAAATGCACATATTCCAATGCACTTGATAAGATGTCTAAAGAAAACACAGCTTCAACTATTCACTAAGCTAAGCAAACATTTCCAAAAAAAAATAAAAAATTCCATTGTGGATATGTACTGCATATACCCTGTATTATAACAGATATACCAGATGGGCTGTTATACAATGAAAGAGATGTTTGTTCTTAGGGGTACTATCATTTAAAGTGGTTTTATATTTAAGTCCACAATAAAGTAGGACTCCAGGCAAACAGTTTGATACAGTACATAGATAAAACAGCTAAATACCCCTGCAAAGTTATAAAATGGTATCAGGAATCAGCAGGTCTTGAGAGTCCCAGCAGAATTTAGGCTTGAACATCTGTCTGTGAGAGTCAGCAAGAGGCCAAGAACAATTAGAAGTGATCTGTTGCTGCAGATTCACACCAGGTTCAAAAAAGAAAAGTGCGATACAATATTTAAATAAATAACTATATAAATATTATATTATATATCAATTCCCTTCCAAAAAGATGTCGGATGATCTGGATGACATTTGTGTTCACTGTGCAAACGCAATGACGTTTGAATTTTTAGCGAATAAGGAAATAAAGCCCTTCTGTCACCTACCTGGTGGGCTGTACGAGAGGAAGGCCTCTCGTACAGCTCTGGCTTGTGGGCCACTGATAGTGAGACAGCAGACCCAGGAGCACGGCGGGGTAAGAGTGCCTATGATCAGTCCAGAAGTCTGTACAGGTAGAAGCCAGGAACTCACGAGCGGGAACCAGACACAGCAGGTGACGGGCAAGCAAGATGGCAGACTTGGCAAGAGACAAGTGGAGATGCACCACCGGAAGCAGGACTGGCAACAGGCTGGACAGCTGGAGCAGGTTTTACACGGTTAACAACAGGCAGGCCTTAGTAGTCACAATCTTTCAAAGCAGTCATGAGATGTTTGTTTTCTTTGTGTTTAGACACTGTGTTTGTTACCATCTCAACCAGATATTGCAGTGTGTGGGTAGAACAGGGTGGGTTCACTAACATTAAGGCCTGCTTTCTCACACGGACACCTCCGCTAAGCAGAATCCGCTTGCTCACCGGGGGAACTCTTCACTGATCCCCGCTGAGCAGGTAGATGACAGGTCATGTCGGCTCTGTATAGCAGACACAGTCCCACTCTCCTCCATGGGGAAATCAGATCCAAATGGACTGCCTGTCCATTTTCATCCGATGCCATCCGATCCATTGGTTCCCCATCCGTCTGTTTGTTTGCAGACAGGATCAGATCGTATTGCGCAAGGGTGTCAGCGGATATATGTTCGCTGATATAGGCCTCTCCATATAAGAGACCGGAAGGTCTAAGCAGGTCCGCCTGAAAAGCTGACAAGCTGACATTATTGGACAGCCTCTGTGAATAGGGCCTTAAAATTTCCTTAGACAATCATCATCTGCCCTGACACATCCAATGAGATTAGATTGAGGTAACAGAGTTAGCTTTGTTAAAAAAAAATGCTGGGCTATATTCCCAACACTCATTAGAACTAAATTAGTGCATTGGATAAGCTGCAAAATGTCTTCAAAGTTCAGCTAAACCTTAATGCCAGTGACAGAATGCCAAACATAATATGGCCCTAATGTGCTGATGTCCATAGGCATAGCCTAACTCTCAAAAGGTTTTTACATTTTAGCCATAATCAAAAAGTAAAGACATTTCAGTTACTTGACTCAGAAAGATAAATATTTTGCAATGACATGATGCTTGCACTGGTATTTCTTTTATAACGCAGCCCAACAGCATTGCGTTGTCCAAGGGTAGCTATGCCGCTTGCCAATGCATTATGCCCTTGGTCTTTCCTCTTATATATCAGACTCTTCTCCATTTTCAGCTGGCACATGGGATGTTTGCAAACAAAGGTCCTTTAATTAAAATCTCTTGCTCTGTTTAATGATATGGCTGTCCCTTTGCCCGCTGTTTCCGCGACACACGGTATTCTTATAAAAAGCTTGCAATGGCAAGCCGAAGATGTTTGATTGGTGCCAGCTCGGATGGTATAATTATGGAAGCAATTTCAGAACTGTCACACAATACTTAACCCTTTAGCTTTCACTGGCATATGCCCCACTGGCATCAAATGGGTAGATTTGCAATCACCACAGCTAAACATTAAATAAATCATAAAACTATTCTAAGCAATTACAATAACCATAGAAATGCAAAGCAGTAAATTCAGGTTTAAATGGAGATTGTTAGTACACAGAGAGAAAATATGATTTTGCATGTATTACTAACAGAGAAATTGTAGCGGAATCATGACAAATAGCCATCTGAAAAAAAAAAAAAAAAAAACTTTCTAGCTGGTTCAGCACAGGAAGTATAGATGCACAGAAGCCTAAAGTAAACAATATAATTTAGGTTCATTCAAGTCAAGTATGTGGAAGATGAATTTTGAGTCAGCATTATGCCTTTCTTTCATTTTAAGTTTATATTTAACCCTTACATTACCTAATTTAGACTTTTCTTAGGCCCCATGCACACTGGGCTATACCCCCCCATTCAAGAGGATCTGGCATTTATGTACAGGCAGAGGGTACAGGTGTCCCATTTAGGCCTGCTACCGCCAGCCTGTCAAGCTCTATGAGAGCCTGACAGATAATGGGCTTAATGGTGCTGGATGGTGCAGCCTAGTGGTCCAAATTTAGTATTTGCCCAGCTACAAATGTCTGGAACATAGACTTATTGTGTTCATACCACTAGGTGCACCATCTATGTCGCTGTCAGCTTCTCATAGGGTTTGACAGTCTGCAACCTGTGGGCTGGATGGGACTCAGTTAAAGTGGTTGTAAAGGTTTGTCTTTTATTTTCTACATAGGTTCCTTTAAGCCAGTGCATTGTTGGTTCACTTACCTTTTCCTTTGATTTCCCTTCTAAATGTTTATTTTCTTTGTTTGAAATTCTCACTTCCTGTTTCTTCTCAGTAAGCTTTCCACCATCATCTGAGCGGTAGAAAGTAATTTGGAACAGCTTACTGAACACCTTACTGAGGAGGAACAGGAAGTGAGAAATTCAGACAAAAAACAAACAAAGAAAAAAACATTTAGAAGGGAAATTGAAGGAAAAAGTAAGTGAACCAACAATGCACTAGCTTAAAGGAACCTATTTAGAAAATAAAAAACAAACCTTTGCAACCCCTTTAAAGTAGTGGAAAAGGCTAAAGTGTTTTTATCTTAAAATGTTACTAAACCCAGGACACTGCATTCACTATATCTGGTCTCCCACAGTACATAGAACATGGAAATGCAATTGCTTTAGTAAATATAAACTGCTAAAAACCCTTTCTCATCAGCAGTATATACAGTAGCAGCCTTGTAACTTCTATCAGTTCCTGGTAAAGCTTGTAGGAGGAGTTTTAATACTGCACTGAGCTGTCCTATCAGGATCTAAGACCCACGACCCTCTGTCTGGACAGTTCTGATTGGCCCTGTGCTGATCACATGCACCCTCCCAAGAAAAAAAAAACTCTCTAACATAGCAATACACACACAACTGAGCATGTGCAGCCTGACTCCGAAGCCTTGGTCTTATTTTGACCTGTTCTGGAGTCAGTGGAAAAAGGGGAGGATCTGTGCATACAAGATCAAACATCCTTTTTACACAATGCAGTGGATTAACCCCTTATAACAAGCATGCTTACTGCATATACAGACTGATATTACTGTTTAGTAACAACCTTAATGCATTAAGGTAAAAAATTATTTAGGTACCGCCCCATGAATATTTACCTGAGCCTGATCTCGATCCAGCACTGAGCAGCAGCATTGTTTATCTCTCTCTCACTCTCCCCTCTCACTGGATTTGTTGGCTCCTGCTGCTATCAGTCAAATTCCATGATGGAGAGCGGGGTGAGGCTCAGTAGCAGATGCATACAGTGCGGCTCAGTATCCAGCTCGCATGACAAATGCACCCCTAGCAAGCGACTTGGCAGGGGGGAGGACCCAGGTGCACCAGTTGGGGTACCACAGAAGAGGAGGATCAGGACTGCTCAGTGCAAAACACATAAGTGTATCATGTTTGTTACTTATTTTTTAAACAGACCCTTCACTTAATTGTAAAAAAACAAACAAAATAACCCAACCCTTGGCTAAACACCAAGCGGGCATTGGGTCTTGTTCTTATATTTTTATCTGCATTGGTACTGTCCTGGAAACAAATTTACACATACTTTTACTTATTTATTTTTAACTACAGGTATGTATATAGAACTGACAATTTACATGGTACTTTATATATTGTGCTTTCACATTAGCCCTTGCCTTCAAGGAGCTTGCAATCTAAATCTCCTATCTCACATGCATACATACACATAGTAGGGCCAACTTAGACAGGATACAATCAACATAACATTGTTGGAATGTGAGAGGAAACTGATGTAAACACAAGGAGAACATGAAAACTCCATGAAGATAGTGTTCTGACTGGGATATAAACTGGGGACCCTAGTGAAACAAGCCACTGTGCTGCTCAATATAGGTAGCCAGTGCCAGTCATTGTGCAAAAAGTGCATTTATAACATTATGGAAGATTGTTGTTGAAGGAACACGTTGAATTATTAGGCCGCGTACACACGATCAAATTAATCTGCTTGAAACGGTCCGACGGACCGTTTCAGCAGACAAATTCAATCGTGTGTACGGGCGAGCAGACAGGTTTTTCCAGCAGACAAATTTTAAAGCATGCTTTAAAATCTGTCTGCTGGGAACCCGTCCATCCGACATGTCTGCTGGTTAGTATACTAACCTGCGGACATATCTGTCCGCACATGCGTCGAATGGATTCGACGCATGCGTGGAAGTATTTTACTTCCTGGTTCGGTGACGTGGCGGCGTCAACGTCACCGCCACGTCACCGCGCTGTCTGCCGGCGGGGATTTTGGTTTGATCGTGTGTACACGATCAAACCAATATATCCCAGCAGACAAATCCGATTAAAACGGTCTGTCAGACTGATTTGATCGGATTAATTTAGTGGTGTGTACGCAGCCTTAGGAGAAGTCCAGCCTGAGTTTTTTAAGTTGGACGTCACTGTCATTAGTTGAGGAAGCGTGTCATCAAGACTTTCAAGTCGGGATCTGCCAGCTGCCCTGATTGATGGCAGTCTCAGCATCTTAGCAAGCCGCTGAGATAGCCGCTGCCCGCTCCTCCAGGGCTTAGTGCTCCAATGAGCGTTAAGAAGTAGAGCAGAAGTCAGCATGGCTCTGCTCGGACAGGAGTGAGAACCAAACCATTGGCAGTGTTTGGTGGCTCGGTTCTCAGTGCAGAAACCCCGGGGGACAGCTGCAGCATCAGCCTGATGCTGCATCCACCGAGGTAAGTATGAATCTAAAAACGTCATATGACTCCCAGTCAGGATAACTGAACCACCGCCCAACCGTCATTCTGCTATAGGCCGGGCAGGAAGTGGTTAAACTTTTTTTTTTGGTTGTGGGTCAAGGTACAGTAATGGCAATAAATATATTGCTAAAGTTTAAGAAATGTTTATTTCTTTATGTAGCACTACCCCTGGAGGAGCTGCTGGTTTGGGTCTACGCTCTGTGATTAACCCCTTAAAGTGACTCAAAACCCTCCCGTGACACACCTGGTAATATGGGAGTTGTGGACCCCAGTAACTTGTGGGGAAACACAATATCCCGTTACACTACAACAGGTCTTGAAAATAAAGGGATTATCTTAAATGGAAGGGATCTTGTAGTCAGTGGTCAGTTAGTGGTGGAGGAGGACGCTTCTCGGCGAGTCTGCTCTCACCCAGGGACCAGATAGACAGTCAGGCAGGCAGTTGGGCAGGTTCCTCCTAGCCCCTTGCTGCATGTAACAACTACAGCTCCTAGAACCAGGACCAGCTACTTTTATTCCTCTCCTTGGGCCCCCTCTTTCTCCGCAGACACCATATCCAGGGAGTCTAACAGGTAAGCCCCTGTTCTTAGGGCTATCCACCTCCCCTGGGACCGTTGGCGGCAGTCGTTTTCAGGACAAGCCGCTGCAACGGCCTAATTACTGCGGCTCACCCCCTCTCCTTCACCCCCACATTGCCATCCCTAATCAAGGCATCCCCCCACCACCTCCCCGCCTCAGCTTCCGTCATTTTCCGCCATTTCCCAAACATCCGCGCCAGCCTGTGGCAGATTCGCGGCAGCCGCGTTTTAGGAAAGTCCGCGGCTTCACCCACGGCCTATCGGCGCGCGGCTCCCACACCCAGCAATCACCTCCAAACTGTCCAGAAAACCCCTCCCCACCCCAGGAGGACCCCATCCTCTCCTGGTTACCAACCAGCCTTCCCCTGCATTACCGATCCACCCAGCTGACAGCCCCCAGCCTGGGTCCTGTTTCTTGATCGACGGCCATCTTGGTACAACCCAGCAATGGGGGTATCTGTCACCCTTACTCCCTCCTTCACAACTCAACAGCACTTGATCCAGGGTTTCGTCCGATCGCCCTTCAGGGGTCAGGAAGGAATTTTTTTCCTTGCCGCAGCACATTGGCACAGCACGGCCAGGTTTTTTTTGCCTTCCTCTGGACCAAGCAGAGAGAGAGGATATGGTGAATCTTTCCTCCATCCCCATTGTAAACCTTCCCTCCCCTCCCCGGTGCTTGGCGACTATGGTTAATCTGCGATATTCTGCAGAAACCATTTGGGGTCTGAGGCGATTTGCCGCAATATTACCAGCCGTCACCAAAAAAGCCCTAAGAATTAAGCAACTATAGAGAATCGATCGGCGATCGACTGTCAAAAATTTCAGCCATTTACCCCAGCCTAAGCACATATCATGTGCTTTGATCAACACAAGATCGGCAGTAAAACACTGACTAGAAATCTATGATTTCATTCTACAATACGATTTAGACTGCCTCTTTATTACAAAAAGCTGGCTCACAGCCGACTGTAACCCCATTCTAGGAGAACTGGTGCCAGAAAACTATCGTATTATAACTGAAAACAGAGTGGGGCAAAGAGGAGGAGGCCTGGCGGTGATCCACAAGACTCACCTCGCGATCACTAAACCAGTCCTTCAAAACCCTCACTCTGCAACTGCAAACAAATCCCCAGGAGACCGTCCGTATTCTTCTCTGCTATAGACCACCCGGTCCAAAATCGCAGTTTCTACCATCATTGACAGAGTTTATCTCCACTTATACCCTTAACAGCTAAGACCTTTTGCTGCTCAGGGATTTCAACCTCTGGGCCAACTCCTCACAGGATCCCGTTGGCGACGCCTGTATTGACCACCTAGAAGGATTAGGGCTACAGCAACTAGTATGTGGGCCCACACATGCTTCAGGTCACACGCTCAACCTAATTTTCAGACAAGATCTGGAAATAAACATTTTGGAAAATGAACCGTTGCCATGGACAGATCACGATGCATCTAAATTCATAATTACCAAAATCCCCCCTTAACAAAAACACCAAATCCAGTGACAACACACTGGACTAGATCTCAGAAAAAGCTCCATTCAGAACTCTTCAAAACTATGTTAGGGAATAAAATAAAAACAATCCAACCACATCAAACGGCCTCAGAAATACTTGATACCATAAACACAGCCCTATTACAGTCAGCCGACTTAATAGCGTCAAAATGCAAAACCTGCATCCGGAAAAACAACTCCGGCTGGTTTAACAACCAACTGTCGTTACTGAAGCAAGAATCCAGAAGGGCGGAAGCCGCCTGCAAAAGAAGCTCTTCAGAGGAAAACCTCACCATCTACAAGGCAATAACAAGAAAATACCACAAGGAAATCTTCAAAGCCAAGAAAAATCACCAATGCCATCACCAACGCCCTAAACCGCCCCCGCAAACTCTTCCAGCTGGTCACTCAGACCATGAATCCAGGCTGTCTTGAAGCCCCCAATTCAGATACCCAAGAATTCTGTAATGAATTATTGGATTACTTCATTAACAAAATTGAGAGAATCCGAGAAAGCATTCAGCAAAACAATACCCCCCTCAACCCCCCCCCCAATCGTTCACATAGAAATTCACCACAATCAGCAAAGTTTACTCTGGAATCCATCTCCATTGATGCCACTAAAAATATCATCGGTACTTTGCGAAACAGCACAGCGCCTAATGATATCATCCCCACCAAACTTCTGAAGAATTGTGCCGACATCCTGGCACCTCCTATCACGCAGCAGCTTATAAACCAGTCATTCAAGGAAGGCATAATGCCCTCCCAGTTGAAAGAGGGCAAATCCAACCCATCTTGAAGAAACCCACCCTAGACCCCAAGGACCCAATTCACCGCCGTTCCATAACAGGCCTAAACGTTCTCTCCAAGGTAATGGAGAAAGTAGTGGTACAACAGCTGCAACAGCATCTAGATACCCATAATCTACTTGATCCATTTCAATCGGGTTTCCGTCCCGGACACGGGACAGAAAAAGCATTGCTCAAAATATGGGATGACGTTCTCGAGGCCGCAGACGAAGGAGAATCTTGTCTTCTAGTTCTGTTGGACCTAAGCGCAGCTTTCGACACGGTAGACCACAAACTATTACTGACTCGGCTAGCTGAAGTAGCCAGAGTCGCAGAAGGGGATCTATCATGGTTCTCCTCTTTTCTGGAAAACCGATCACAAATAATGAAATTGGGACCTTTCACTTCTGAAAAATGCACAGTGTCATGCGGAGTCCCTCAGGGGTCCCCTCTGTCACCGGTGCTGTTCAACATCTATCTTCGCCCTCTCTTTAAAATCATCAGTAGCCAAAAACTGCTTTACCCTCATATGAAGACAACACGCAACTGTATTTCCGCATTTGCAACAAAAAGGATCATCATTTCTTTCTAGAGAAATGCCTCTCTTTGATAGAAAACTGGATGACGAAGAGTTATCTTAAACTCAACAGTTCCAAAACAGAACTTCTCCTGTTCCACGCCAGTCGTAAGAGTCAGCTGGCAACAACTTGGACACCCCTGCCCATTCTGGGCCAAATCATCACCTCTAGCTCCAAAGTCAAAAGTTTCGGGGTCATCTTCGACACCTACATGACAATGGATGCACAAATAGGGTCAGTAGTCAGCGGATCTCACCATCTGCTGCGCCTACTACGCAGACTTACTCCATTTATTCCTAAAGAAGACATAGCAGTTGTGGTGGGAACAATTGTGAACTCCAGACTGGACTATGGAAATGCCCTTTACCTCGGACTCCCAAAGTACCAAATCTCTCGACTGCAAGTCGTTCAGAATACGGCCGCCAGACTTGTGACTGGGAAAAAACCATAGGAATCAATCTCACCTTCGTTAAGATCCCTTCACTGGTTGCCAGTAAAAGACAGAATTGCTTTTAAAGCCCTCTGTCTGACGCATAAGTGCATCCATGGGAAGGCCCCCCAATATCTATGCGAAAAGATAAAAGCTCACAACTCCAATCACGTTCTGCGATTCACCAACCAAAATCTGCTCCAGATACCCAAAGCCAAATTCAAGTCCAAAGGAGAAAGAAGATTTGCGCTCCAAGGTCCCAGACTATGGAACACTTTACCAACCAGCATTCGGTTGGATAAAAACCACCTGGCCTTCAGAAGAAAGATCAAAACTCATCTCTTTTGATGTCAAAAGAGACGGGAACAACAAGCGCCCAGAGGCGATTTAGTTTCGCATGTGCCGCACTATATAAGTTTTTCATTCATTCATTCATGAAAGATAGATTGCACACAAACTTCAAGATAACCAAAGTAAGGCTTTACTTGAAGAAGGAACAATGGAACATGAATAAAACAACGTTACTCTATTTGCAGGTCCCTGCAATATCAATAACATCATTGAGGCTTAAGTGTGAGATAGGCTTCAATATCAGATAGACCTGTGTGAGCGCACAGCAAGAGGGACCCCTTCAACAAAACACATACATTGAAACGCCCTATTGCCAAACCTCACCCAGCTCTCTACCTCTCTACAATACCATATAAAGTAATGGAACTGATTACTCGGTCAACAAGTAATACAACGAATATAATGAATATACAACTCTAAATAGATAACCCTTGAGTACTATAGTTATAGCTAATCAGGATGGCCTGGCATCCCAGGCCAAACTTCAATACAGTCTCCTGCTAACAGTTCGTGCACTTATTCATTGACATGCGTTGGCGCACAAAGAAACAATTTATAATCCAAAAGGGTAATAGTAAACTGTTAAAAGCTTCCTGATTAGTCAAACCGCAAGATGGATATTAATGATCCGCCCTTTTGCAAGACAATCAGTAATTTCAGGCAAGTGCCCGTCTCACCCAACTGGTTCAGGCCTTGTCCTTCTACGGCACACCGTCTGGTCGGTCAGCAGTCTCCGGTCCTCAGACAGGTTGCAGGGTTACTGGGATCTCGTCCGATGACTCCAACAGAAACTCCGTCCTTCCTTCTCAAAGCCGCTCCACCCTGGGCGTATGTAGGCCTTAACTGCGGCCTACTCCCAGTGGAGGCACTCTTAACAGCGTCCTCCTGGGTTGAAGAGGCGGTCCAGAGAGAGCGCGCCAAACACATCCTCTCCCTTAAATTACCTCCCTTAACAGGCAGTGCGGAAGGCAAAGTATCTTGGGCTTGCACAGCTGCTCTCTGGGTAATGTAGTTCATTATAGGCCAGGACAAATGGAGTCTCTTCTCCTTCTGAACTCAATCCCCCAACATTCACTGCGGTACCAGAATGAAATGTAAACAACCGGTGGCTCTAACCCAACTCGGCCACCGGAGGGAGCTGAGATCCTTCACGATCAGCAATGGTAGTCTTTTGTTTCACATTAGAAAGGGCGATACACCGCTACATTTACTTTTGGTGCCAGTTTTCCATTGGTAGCAAATAAAAAAATCAGGAGCTATCCTTTACCGTTTACTACCAAGCAAAGGCCCAATTTATTGTGAAAAGAACATGGCATAATCCATCTTGATAAACTAAGTAGTTGGAATGAAAAGTACAATTTACTAACATGTGCCAAAGCTGTAAAATTGCCTTAAGATGGTTTTACCTTCAGGCATTAATTGTTTGCAAATGAATCAGATGTGGCAGATTAATGGCAGTAAAACAGATACACCAAATGAACTTTGAATTCAGAGCAACATTGCCACTGTCATACAGGTTGTGCCTGCTTGCACTGCAGTGGGATAATAAGATGATGCAGGGGGCATGGAGAGTAGTTTCTCAATCAGCATCTATCCACACCTATTCCTACCCACTGCTTTCCAGATTGGCATTATTGCCTCTATTGCTAAAACTGTCTCACTGTGAGCTGCAGTGTCTGGGAGGGGGAGCATGTGAGACACTAAGACCCCTTTCACACCAGCGGACCGTTTGGGTCCACCTGTCCTTTTTTCGGGCGCACCCCATTGTCTATGGGATGGCAGATTGTCACACGCCGACATCCAAACTACTAAAAACAGACGTATGGGAATAGTTTTGCCATCTATCTGGCTATCTGGCCGAACAAATAGGATGACATCCGACCACCCCATAGAGAGCAGTGACTTGTGTCCGGGTCTGCTCTGCATAGCAGAGCAAGCATGGACCAGTCATCTGCCTGCTGAGCGAGGATCAATGGAGAGATCCCCCACTGAGCAGACACATCGTTTGGACGGATTCTGCCCCATGTGAAAGGGGCCTAAGAATTTGGCTAAGCCAGTGAGGGTAACGAACATTTTTTTTTACTTTCTGAAGATTATGCAGCATATAGTAACTGGCTTTAATAGACTGTAATACAGTCATAAACAAAAACATTTTTTTTTAAAAGAATTGTTAAAAGGTAAATCATACTTTTAAATTGTGCTGAGCAGAAAACATCCTGAGACTTATCTGCACTGAAAGAAGAACAAATTAGTCCATATTCACGGAAATAAACCCTGACTGCTTAAAGGAAGAACTGACAGTGAAAATAAAGGCCTAATATTTTAGACAAATAATGCATTATGAAAACACAAAATTCACTAGAGTAGACTCTGATGTTTAGAAAGAATAAAGAGAAAATAGGAAGGGGGTCACAGAGGTTAATGTAGATAGACAGCATTTCTAAAGCAAGAATATAAACTTGCAGGACCTCAGAGACACAAATCCTTGACAGCCCCTGTGTGCCAAAGTCTACACGTTCACTAACAGTCAGACTCACCTAAATAACGCTACCGGCATTAACAAACTCTTATGTTTAGCTGCAATAGGTTCCTAAATGTGTCAAATAATTGGGGTCTTTTTGAAAGATGTCTCCATTTAATGTCAAGGATGACTGTTATCCACAATTGTTTTACGATTATGCCGCGTACACACGATCACTTTTTGTGATGAAAAAAAACGACGTTTTAAAAAACGTCATTTAAAATGATCATGTGTGGGCAAAACGTTGTTTTATGTCTTCAAAAAAACGACCAAAAAAAAATTCCAACATGCTTGAATTTTTTGTGTCGTTTTTCAAAATGTTGTTTTTTGTGTCATAAAAAGTGACCGTGTGTGGGCAAAACGTCGTTTAAAACGACGTTTTTAAACCCGCGCATGCTTAGAAGCAAGTTATGAGATGGGAGCTTCAATGGAACAGAGTGCCGTCGAAAGTGTCTTACGTAACCGCGCTTTGCAAGAGCATTGTGGAAAAACGATGGTGTGTATGCAATGTCGTGTTTGAAAATGAAGTTTGAAAAACGTTGTTTTGTTTCGTCAGATAAAATGACGTTTTTTTTCATCACAAAAAGTGATCGTGTGTACGCGGCATTAGGCAACTGCACTTTGCTCTCATTTCCTCCTCGTGTCATGCTTACACAGTGTTCACAGCAATAAGAAATAACAGGAGAAGTTATAATTCACCGCATTTTGGATCTCCTGAATATTTAAATGTAGATTTGACTAATCCATGGAGAATTAGGAAATGTAAAAATGATAGACAATCAATACATGCCTAAAATACATGTTTGTCTGCAGATTCACTTTATGTCTGTATATATATATATATATATATATATATATATATATATATATATATATATATATATATATATATATATATATATATACACTGTATACACTGCTCCAAAAAATGAAAGGAACACTTTTGAATCAGAACTCCTGGAATATTGATCTGGTCAGTTAAAGTGGATGTAAATCCACTCTCATCCTTTCTAAACTACTGCCATAGTGCTAATCTAGAAGGATATACATGCCTCCTGCATGTATCCTTACCTGTCAAATGTGTCCCCTCTGTCTGTTATAAGAACTGAAAAACTGCAGATTCTGTGGGTGGGTCTGTTGTCTGGAGCTCAGTGGGTGGAGTCGTGATGACAGTAGACTCCCCGCCCACCTCTACACTCCCATTGTCAACATGAATTTTCTCCTGTGTATTCCTTAGGCCCCGTACACACGACCGAGCTTCTCGGCAGAATCCAGCGAGAAGCTCGCTGGGAGACATATTCTGCCGAGGTTCTCGGTCGTGTGTACACTTCCGATGAGCGTCCTGTCGGGAAGCTCGTCAAAACAAAAAAGAGAGCACGCTCTCTTTTTCCTCGTTGTTCAATGAGGACTTTGGCTCGACAAGCTTTTTCGACCGCTCATAGGGAACCTCGTCGGGCGGAACGATGAGTTTACCCCGACGAGGTTCTCGGACGTGTGTACGCGGCCTTACACTAAATTCGGCTATGATCACTAACATCCAGTCAAAATCCAGAAAAGTAACCACATCACTTCAGAAAAGGAGTGAGAGTCTCAGGCTAGTGCATGAGATATGTAAATAACCTGTCA
Organism: Rana kukunoris; assembly: GCA_029574335.1. Lineage (NCBI taxonomy): Eukaryota > Metazoa > Chordata > Amphibia > Anura > Ranidae > Rana > Rana kukunoris. The sequence goes on along the minus strand of CM056051.1, from coordinate 458,954,394 downwards.
TGTACAGCAAAGGGGAAGAACGGACAAAAGTTTTCTCCTGTTTGTCTGTTTATCTCACTGAAAAAAGAAAAGAGGATTGCTCAGAGCTGCATTAAGTCTTTGTGGCAAGACTGGGCACAGATGATACTAAATCTTATACATTGTGACAGCAAAAAAATATAATAAAACATTCTGGGTTTACATCCACTTTAAGTAGCATGGGGGTATACAGAGGGGGTTGTTAATCAGTTTTAGCTGCTTTGCTGTTAATTGAAATTAACAACAGGTGCACTAGATGAGCAACAATGAGACAACCTTCAAAACAGGAATGTTTTTTCAGGTGGAGGTGTCCGACATATTTTTCCCTACTCATCTTTTCTGACTGTTTTTCACTAGTTTTGCATTTGGCTGGGTTCAGTGTCACTAATGGAAGCACAAGGCGATACTTGGACCCTATAAAGCAGTGGTTCTCAACCTGGGGGTCGGGACCCCCTCGGGGGTCAAATTACGATTTGTCAGGGGTCACCTAATCCTGGGCTGTTCCTGAAGACCGAACCGCTCTCCTAGACTTTTTTCAGCCACCCAGCAGGGCTGTCCCTGGAGCCTGTGGCCGCCCACTCAGCCTCGTCACAGATACTAGAGGTCAGCTGACTGGTAAAGAATGAAGAGGGGGGTGAAGGAGACCCTATCTCCTGATTTCGACATAGGTGTCACTGCTGCGGGACACCACAAAGTCGGAGACACAGTGAGTAACACTACCTGTGATTAAAGTTGTCATTAAACAACAAGAAAGATGGCTAGAGAGAGTGATGGGAATTTTTTTTTTTAAATAGGATAGAGAGATAAAAGGGAAAGAAAGGAGAACAAAGAAAAAGAGTGGTACATCCTAAAATGTACCACAAGGGATTTAATCAGGGGTCAAGTCCTGGGGAAAAATGTGTGGGAACTCCCACCCAAGATCCACTCCCCCACCAAAAAAATTAATGATACGCTCATGTGCATAATTACTAAACTGCATGTTTTTTTTTTTTTGATCCACTGTACCTTAGTAATCCTTTATGTCACTTCCTCGATGCTGCAATGTCTCCTGGGATCTTTTGTCATTGTTCCCAGGAGACATTGCGGAGGTCTGCCAGTAACATGAAGGATTACTAAGGTTCGTCTGCCCCTGACAGTGACTCGAGCTGGGCATCGCCGATTAGTGAAGGATTGGCTCGGACAGCTCGGCTGCTCTAGTTTAGCAAAGGCAACTGAGTTCCTGCTGTGAAAAAAGTGCAGGAACTCCGTTCCCACGCATTCCCGCAGGACTTGAGCCCTGGATTTAATACAATATGAGTGGAAGGGACTCAGGGAGCGCTAAATGTCCTTGGGTTAGGGGCACAAATTACTTGTCTTGCCTTGGGTGCTGACAACCCACGCTACAAAATAATTTTACTGTTAGGGGTCCTCACAGGTTTTTATCAAGGGGTCACGGCACTAGAAGGTTGAGAACCACTGCTATAAAGGTTGCCTAGGAAGTCCAACTCCTCCAGGATGGCACATCAATATGTGTCATTGCCAGAAGGATTGCTGTGTCTCCCAGCACAGTCTCAAGAGCATGAAGGAGATTCCAGGAGACAGGCAGTTACTCTAGGAGAGCTGGACAGAGCTGTAAAAGGTCCTTAACCCACCAGCAGGACCAGGTTCTGCTGCTTTGTGCAAAGAGGAACAGGATGAGCACTGCCAGAGCCCTACAAAATGACCTCCAGCAGGCCACTGGTGTGAATGTCTGTGACCAAACAATCAGAAACAGACTTCATGGGGGGTGCCCTGAGGGCCCAACATCCTTTAGTGCTCTTTGTGTTCACTGCCGGACACTGTGAAGATTGATTGGCATTTTCCATTGAACACCAGAATTGGCAGGTCCGCCAATGATGCCCCATGCTTTTTACAGATGAGAGCAGGTTCACCCTGAGCATATGTGACAGACGTGAGGAAGGGAAGGGGGTGAAAATGCCCTGTATTAAAGTGGTTAATATCCCTAAACTAGAAGATCGTCATCGCCAAAAACTAGGAGCCCCAATCTCGGGCTGAAGAGGTAGCGCTAGTCATTAAACACTTGAAGAGCCACTCGCCCCCGGGACCCGACGGATTTTCTGTTTCCTACAACAAAAACGTTGCCACAAACCTATCTCCCTACTTAGCCCATTTTGTCAATGCTATCAAACAAGGAACCCCCCTTGGACGCTTTCTTAATATTGTGTTTATTTCCGTTATCCCTAAACCAGGCAAGGATACTAGCTCAGTTAGAAATTTCAGATCGATCTCGTTCGGATTTGGCAATACTTTTCTGAACGTCATGTGGGCCTTGTACTCCACCTCAGTTGCGGGGGCGTGGCTGACCAGCGAAGGAGATGGCTGCTTAATCCATGAGCTTGCATGCCAGGGAGAAAAAAACGGAGCGTTTAGAGCCCGAGGTGGAAGATACACTGCCCCATTCCGGTCTCCTGAGTGCCAGAGGACACCTGCCAGCGATGCCTGGAAAGAGGAAAACGGATCACCATCCGCAGAAGCTGACGGCCTTTTCCAGTTCCCAGCACAGGTCAGTCAGCCGCAAAATGGCGCCGCCGGCGCCGTGATGAAGGGGGCCCGCTCGGGATTGTCTGACCCCACTCTGGCCACACAGGACTCCATATGTCCCTCCTTGCCTCCCACACCTAAAACGGGAGAAAATCCGGTGACGGGCAGCCCGGCGAAGGCGCGGCTCCGCACCGATCGTAACCCGCCGTGGCTGTCCCCGCAAATCGAGGCCCCGGCTTGTGGCCTACTGCCGGCGAATCAGGCCCTGCACTCTTCCATGGCCTCCTTCCCCACGACAGGACAGCCTGTGGTATATACCACACTAAAGGACATGCTACTTTCCCTCCAGTCCTCCCTGATGATGGACCTATCCTCTGTCCTCACCACGATCACCACAGACATACATGTGATAGAGGACAGGATGACCCACCTGGAAAATGGTATGGGGGAATGCACAACCACAGTCAATGCACTGGTAGACTCCTATGATGACATGCAGATGGACCAGACGTGGGTGAGGGCCAAGCTGGCCGATTTAGAAGACAGGTCGAGATGAAATAACCTGAAACTTAGGGGTGTCCCAGAATCCGTACCGCCAGCTGACCTCCCCAAGTATGCCAAAGAACTGCTACACACAATATTGCCTGACGCCTCGCCTAGGGATCTCATAATTGACCGGATCCACCGCATAGCCAAACCACCACACTTAGCTGCCTCGGTCCCGAGGGACGTCCTGATGAGGATCCATTTCTTCCACATCAAAGAACAAGTAATGATGGCTGCCAGAGGGGGCCCACCACTGCAACAACCATTTGAAGGTGTTCTCCTCTTTCCTGATCTCTCAAAGCACACGCTGCCATCTTAGCCCGATCACTAAGGGCCTCAACAACAACAAGATCCAGTACAAATGGCAGCACCCGGCCACTCTAATTGTTACTAAAAAAAAAATTCCAGAGTAACCAGGCAGATGTCCACTCTCCCCTCTTATATTTGCGATCGCAAAAGAAACCTTAGCAATTGCAATTTGAAACCCCTAGGCATACAGTGAGGTCCCCACTCTTATGAAAGCACTATTTTGGCAGATGATATTCTTTTGGTAGTCTCCTCTCCATTGGTTTCTTTACCAAACATTTGCCGCCTTTTGAAATGGGAAACCTGTATTACTTTAGAGGGGGCAGGGTCAACCGTGATGTCACTGGGAAAGCCTGGGTTTCCCCTTGCGTCAGAGAGGGATCGGTCAAGTGACAGATGGCCCCGTCCTCAGCTACATTACATACATACTATATTAATTACCTTATTCTTGATATGTCAAACCTGGTTTGATTATGTTTTAATATGTATCTTACCTGTTATTCTCAATAAAAACCTGTTGAAAGTTAAAAAATTACAGTAGGCAGCTTTTTACATGTCTTTTATTTAAAAAAGAAAAACAAGTACCCCAGTGTAGATCCATCATCAATCACAATGCCCGCCGCCACCTCCGACCCGAAAAAAAAAAAAAGATCCACTCCTGCTGAAGGCTCCCATCTGATAGTTCTTAAATAACTAAGGGGCGGACCATCCCGTGACATCGTCAGACAGGGTCGCTGATGTCAAAAAGGTATGATGTCATCTGGTTATTTCGTTATTCAGCGGGAGCTTTCAGCGAGAGTGGACCATTTTCTTCCTCTTTTTTAACATTTACATTAAGCTGACAGCTTTCAGAGGGGAAACCCGCTGACAGCTGATGACTTATTGGTTGGTAAGAAAGCTGTGCCTGTCTGCTCCTTAACAACTGGCGATTCACAGTTTGTTAAGGAGAAAAAATGCATGTAAAAATGCATCAAAAACTCAACACTGATCCATTGAAGTCTATTACATACAAAATGCAATCTGCTGCTATAAAAAAAAGTCCCTGACCGTTTTCAAAAATGCAGAGATGTGAATGTGTCCTATAGGTAAACATGTTAAATGGACTGTAGTGTATCAGATGAATTACAAGGGTAACAATGTGGTAAAATAGTCAAGTTTTTCTTAGTGCCCCAAAAGGCTTGGGCCTGCCCTCGACTATGATCACTGTAATGTTTCCCAAAACTTCATGACTAGCATGTGGAAATACCCAGCTTCTTGCTACATTTTCAGGGAATGCTCACCTAGGCATGATGTGCCAATGTCATCCTCAACACCAAGTCGTAGATATGTCCATCTCCAAATGCTGTAAATACTGCAATGTTTTGTTCAATCGTATATGCAGTAGATGGATATAGTCATAAGTCACCATAAAAAGCTTTGTGCCTGGAGGAATATTATGTAAATCTCCCTTTGATTTTCACAAATGATGTTAAATCTCTAACCCTTTCTCATTTTCAGCTTTCTTTTATATTCACAACAGCTAGATTTCATAACAAAATGAATTGGTGGTTATTGCTTTGACAAAGAGTAGCGTTTTGTGTTATGACACTGAACACAAGTCACTGTAGAGCCTTTGAGCGAGGCCAGTCCTAGCTGCTCATTGCAGATGCTTCAGGAATATGCTGGCAAACAGGGACTTCCATTTACATACTGCAAATATTGACATGATCCATGATTGCTTTTGACTGCCATACAAAACCCATAACCATTCCCAACCTTCTGCGCCGCAAATGACCTAATCAAACTGGCTTGGAACCATTGTACAGCGGCTTTAGTGTGCCCGGGCACCATTCTGCTCACAGAAACACAGATAAAAGAAGGGACGAGTGAGATTCTAACTCCCTGTAATGATTGCCTGGAAATTGCAGTAATTAGGATTTTTGGATGGAGATATTACAGCTGGCCAGGGCATGGCAAATTGAGTCACCATCAGTCTAGGAGGATCATGCTTTTTTACAAGATGAAGAAAATTTGTTTTGTGTATATATTATAAAATCATCTTTTGCTAGTGCTAATTCATTTAGGTTTGAACGTAGTACATTACGTTAAGGCTAAAATAAAATATGTGCATGTCATATCATCCCTGTCAAAGAAAACAGGTCCTCATTGCCTTACCCACATGGTGTGTGCAACACATTCTTTCCAAATGTTGGTAATGGGACTCATAACAGAAACCTATGACAATTAGAAATTAAGTGGCAACTTCCTGGTCATTACAGACCTCTGTTATGAGACTAATGATCAGCATTTTGTCATGCACTTGGTGCACATAGTGAAATACAGTAAAGATGTTTACAACTCATTACTTATGGATTGAAAAACAGGATTCATTTTTTATGAAAATTTAGAAATTAGAAAAAGGGTGATGATTGGACAGGGTACCTGTGTTTTATTTGACCCTGGGAGGGAAAATACACTGCCAGAACACATTGTCAATACAGAGGATTGGGAATGAATATTGATTAAAAATTCATTTATTAATTTATTAATTTAAAGTATTCCTCTGAATCAACTGTGACTCCTTTTTTACAAATGCCATACACAACCAGTCTTTGTGCAGATTCATATTTCCTATCACTGCTTCTTTGTCATTAGAAATTTAGAAATTGTGGCATCTTGAGAAAATAAGAAACCATTGACTACCATTTTGGATGTGCCTTGGTGGTTTAAGCTATTAGTTATACAGAATCTCTCAGACTCTCAAGACTCTTATACTCTTGAGAAGTGTCATATGTTTTCAAGTGAAGCTGTCATCAAGAAAACATATTTAATTTATCCTTTTTTTTTCTCACAAATGTTTTTATACAAGTAGTTTGAACAAAAATGTTACAGTGACAATAGGTAGAACAAGGCAACATTACAGTTACAATCCAATTGACAATGCATAAACCTTAACAAAGTAAATCTAGTCTCAAGTCCTGCCCTAGATTATATAGCTTTTCATTTTACTTGTTTTGTTTTTGTAGACCATCAGAAATCTTTCTTTTTAAATATCTTTGTTGCATCTCAGTAACTCCCAAAACAAGCACACATTGCATGCAAACAATGGAGTAGGTCATGTTAATAGAAACAGAGGCTGCTGCTAGGGGAACATTATATACAGTCAGGTCTATAAATTATCAAAACTGAAGGGAAAATGCCCCAAGAACAAGCAGGAACTGAAGACAGTTGCAGTAGAGGCCTGGCAGAGCATCACCAGGAATGAAACCCAGCGTCTGGTGATGTCATCGCGTTCCAGACTTCAGGCTGTAATTTACTACAAAGGATTTGCAACCAAGTATTAAAAAGGGAAAGTTTGATTTATGACTGTTAATCTGTCTATTAATGTTGGTCCTTTTATAAAGTGGGAGGCACATATACAAACTGTTGTAATTCCTGCACCGTTCGCCTGATTTGGATGTAAATACCCTAAAATTAAAGCTAAAAGTCTGCAGTTAAAGCACATCTTGTTTGTTTCATTTCAAATCCATTGTGGTGCTGTATAGAGCCAAAAAGGTTATAATTGTGTTGATGTCCCAATATTTATGGACCTGACTGTACATACAGCCCTAAGCAAAGAATGGTGGTTGAGATCTCAACTGGAGGGTCCTATAATTTAGAAAATGGTTGATAAATATGTAGCAGGTAGCCAATGTAAGGTTTTAACTAGGGCACAAGAAACTACATAAGGTAATACATGTATGTACTATACATTGAGATACCTGCTAATACAATAATATAGAAAAATAAGTATATTTTTCATAACATCACAATCACAATACAATAGCAATTTGGCCAAATTATGCACTTTCGAGTGTTTATATGATGTTAACAAGCATAAAAACATATTTAAAACAAGCCTGCAGCTACCTCTGTAGCTGTGAGCACTCTGGAGAAATTAATTCTTATATTTCACAGCAGAAACACTAAAGTCATTAACCACTTAAGCCCCGAGCCTGTTTTTCAGATTCGGTGTTTACGAGACTAAAACATTTTTTTTGCTATAAAATTACTTAAAACCCCCAAACATTATATATATATTTTTATATATATATATATATATATATATATATATATATATATATATATATATATATATATATATATATATAAATAAATATATATACATATATATATATATATTTTTTTATAACACACTAGAGAATAAAATGGCAGTCATTGCAATACTTTTTGTCACACCGTATTTGCGCAGCGGTCTTACAAGCGCAAATTTTTTGTGGAAGAAATTCACTTTTTTAAATTAAAAAATAAGACAACAATAAATTTGGCCCAATTTTTTTGCATATTGTGAAAGATAATGTTACGCTGAGTAAAATGATACCCAACATGTCACGCTTAAAAATTGCGCCCGCTCGTGGCATGGCGTCAAACTTTTACCCTTAAAAATCTCGATAGGCGACGTTTAAAAAATTCTACAGGTTGCATTTTTTGAGTTACCGAGGAGGTCTAGGGCTAGCATTATTGCTCTCGCTCTAACGATCGCGGCGATACCTCACTTGTGTGGTTTGAACACTGTTTTCATATGCGGGCGCTACTCACGTATGCGTTCGCTTCTGCGCGCGAGCTCGTCGGGACGGAGCGCTTTAAATAAAATGTTTTTGTATTTTTTTTTTATTTTACAATTTTTAACACTGAAATAAAAATAAAAAAATATCACTTTCATTCCTATTACTTCCTACAGAGCAGTGTAATCACTACTAAGGCTTATCTTAATGACACAACAGATTTTCTGCAGAAATTAAAATAGGTCACCATTACACCAGAGAGTACTATGTTTCTTGTCACAGCAGATGTATCCTCATTGTATACTAATATAAATCATGAGGATGGCATTTTAGCCCTAAATTGGGCACTAAGTAAAAGGGACGAATTACCTTATGTACAAAAAAAGTTCCTTAAAATGGCCCTTGAGTTCTGCTTAACGCACAACTACTTCTGGTACGGAGGTCATTTTTACAGCCAGAAAACGGGCGTAGCGATGGGTGCAAAGTTTGCACCGAGTCTGGTAAACTTATTTATGAGTGAGTGGGAGGACAAATGGATTTTCCACAATAGGCACAAAGAACTCTTCTTCTACCAACGTTACATAGATGACTTGTTCATTATTTGGGAAGGATCAGAAGATTCGCTCAAAAGTTATGCAGATTGGTTAAATACTAATACAAATAACATCAAGTTAGAATTCCATTGGGATCAGCAACTAATTAATTACTTGGATGTGACAGTAATGAAAGGTCAAACACAGTTTTACACTAAGGCTTACTTTAAAGCGGAGCTCCACCCAGTATAACAACATTTTACAATGTTGTTTGAAAAAAAAAAAAAAAAAAAAAACCTGAAAAAAAAAAAAAAAAATACTCACCCGAAATAGCTGTTGCTATGCGGAAGTCCGTAATCTGCCTCTTCCTAATCCGCGGTGTGTTTTCTTCTTCTTCTTCTCCTTGTGAATGGGCGCGCTGCTTCCTGGGAACTGTGTGTGTTCTCAGAGAGCAGCGCGCCCATTCACAAGCCAGCGTGAGACTCGCGGAGGCGCAGTAGGAAACGGGCAGTGAAGCCGTACGGCTTCACTGCCTGTTTCCCATATTGTGAATAACGGCGCGGGACCCGGAGCGATCGTGGGACCGGCATCGGGGGGCCCATCAGCGCGGGCGCCTAGGACAGGTAAGTGTCTTTATTTAAAGTCAGCAGCTACACTGTTAGTAGCTGCTAACTTTAAAAAAATTTTTTACCGTGGCTGGAGCTCCGCTTTAAGGATTCAGACCGAAACAGCTATATTCCTCTGCAAAGTGGCCACCATCCGAGGTGGTTAAGGAATATTCCCAAGGGACAATTCACACGCATAAGGCGCAATTGTACCGAAGATAGCGACTATGTCAATCAAGCTACTATTATTAAAAATCGCTTCATTGAAAAGGGGTACAGTGAATCGCAACTGAATCTTCTAATTGATGAAGTAGGAAGTAATAAGCAAGATAGTCTGTTGGAACCAAGGGTCAGACCACCCAACCATCATCATGAGTGGGGGTTCATTTCAAATTATCACGAACAATACAAAGACATTGAGGCTATTTTCAAAAAACACTGGGGTATCCTTATGATGGACAAAACTTTGAACCCCCAGTTACCTACTGTGCCCCCATTCATATATCGCAAAGCACCTTCCTTTGGGGATCATATAGTTAAAAAGGTGCTTGATCCTCCTAGGAGACCACAAATGTTTTGGGACAGGCCTGGCTTCACAGCCTGCAGAAGATGTAAATCATGCCGCCAAGTCTCAACACACTTGAGAGGTCTCACTGAATTTTCCTCTACAGCAAATGGAAAACTATTCAAAATCAAAGAGTGCATCACATGTGTATCTACGCATGTTGTCTATGCCTTAGAGTGCCCCCGTGTGGCCTAATGTATATAGGTCGCACAAAAAGAAAACGCTCTAAGAGAGTTTCTGAACACATAGACAACATTACAACGGGCTACGAAGATCATAGTGTATCTCTACATTTTTTGGAGAAACACAATAAAAACCCGATTGGATTGAAATTTTGGGGCATAGATAAGGTAGACCCCAATTGGAGGGGGTCCAATAGGGTACGGGAAATATCAAAAAGGGAGACAGAATGGATTTTCCGTACTAATACACTTAGCCCTCATGGCCTGAACATTGACCTAGACCTTAACTGTTTTATAAGCAATCATTAGGCCAATACATCTACAGTATAGGGCTAGAAGATACATATGCCAAGAGTATATTTATGCATTATAATATGAATTTTGAGTATCCAGACATATAAAACCTCGCCCCTTCCCCCTCCCCCATTTTTTAATACACAATCTGTACTACACTATGAGATTCCTCCCCCACTTCTGAAGTATTCTCATACGTTTTAGACAGTTCTTTTTATATATATATGTTTTAAATATATATTTTTATATTGGTACTCCTCCCTGCAGCAAAGGATGACGCATAAGATGCAGGCGGTGGTTTTCTGTTTCTAACGAATCAGAACGATCGAGTTAAGCATAAATAGGCGGACCTACAGGGCTATACACGCCCGCACTATCCCCGATGCTTGCCACATCATGATGAAGGGGCGGAGTGGTACGCCCCTTTTTCCTATTTAGACTCAGAGAGCATGACGTGTAGCCACGCCCTCTGAAGACGTGACAACCAATCACGAAACGCGTCAGGGAGTGGCTACACGATCAGCGTTTGCACACACAGAGACAGAGCTGAACCTGGGACTTAGCAGTGAGCTGAGCTGACAAGCACACTTCCCTGCATGTAACCTTATCTCAGTATCCTCCGATGTGCTGTTCTTATTTTAATTCATTGTAAGCATTACTTAGTGTGGAGCGAACACCCTTAATAAAGATAGTATTACACTATATTTTCTCTTTTCACTCTCATTACATGACCACTCATGAAATGTTCCTATGAATACCATATAACTGATCCCGTGGAGGACTATTGGATGTTCAGTGGAGACCGAAAGTAAAGAGGAAACCCAATCTGAGACTTGACTCAACCACTAATCTTTACAGGCAATTCATACCACCTAAATCTGGTGAGTAGAACTCCTAAGGGAGACGTTTGTGGAAAAAGTACAGTAATACACTCAAGATTAACCCCTCACTAAGATTGATATGATTAAGAGACTTTGCTGATGTTTTTTTGATAACATTACGCGACATTCATATCAATGCTGCTGCTGCTGCTGTTGTTGGACAATATCACCTTCACTTTATTGACATTGATTACATGAATGATTTTTTTTAATGTGATTTTCACTTATTAATCATAGCAGATTTTGGTATATTTGGGCTCACACGTACCCTAAATTAACCCATACAGCGCTGTTAATGTTTCTCACTTCTTAGAAACATATCCTTTTATATTTACTTTCTGTTATAATAGCTGCTCTTCTGCACAAATCCATTTACAATTTATGAACTACACCACCATAGAGCGCTAGGATCAGACCTGCCTAATAAGCAGAGACTGATATTCTAATTCCATATTCCTATTACAAGGAATGTAAACATCCCTTGTAATAGAAAAAAGCATGGCAGGTCCTCTTAAATATGAGATCTGGGGTCAAAAAGACCTCACATCTCATATTTAGGCTTAAATGCAAAAAAAAAAAAAAATGACAGAAAAAAAAATGTTTCTTTAAGACGCTGGGCGGGACTGACGTTTTGACGTCACTTCCGCCCAGCAGAGCTATGGGGATGGGTGAGGGACATTTTTCCCTCATTCTCATCCCCAGTCAGCAGCCGTCAGGACCCGATTGCCTCCGCCGCTACCGACGGCTACGGTAAGCGGCGGAGGGCGCGGGAGAGCGGCGGGGCCTCTCCCGCCACCGATAACGGCGATCTTGTGGCGAATCTGCCATGGAGACTGCTGTTATCATGTGCAGGACCACCCACTAAAGAGATGGATATCTCGGTTGTGGCACCAGCTGCTGCCGTTACCGAGATAACCATCTTTACATTTCTGACGTATAACGACGGTGGGCGGTCGGTAACTAGTTAAATTCCTTTACTCAGCAGTTTAGACGACTCTGCTTCCATCTCCAAGAAATTACTCAACTACTCAACTGATTTTTCTCCCCACTCTCAGCAGTGACTCGACAGCTCTCTAGCCTTTTAATTTCATATATTAACATAGAGCAGGTGCTCTGGACGAGAAAGCAGGTTTCAACCTCGCCTTTGCCTTTAATGTTTTAACTTTGAAATTAGTGGATTTATTGTTCCACAGTGCTTGCAGCTACAGAGGTCATTGATGGCTTATTTAAAACGTCTGCTTGTTAAGAATATGTAAATAAGGAATATGCAAATGTATCAATTTAATAGTCTTGTCATAGGTTCATTTTAAAAGTTGTAATTCCATATCGAAGCTTCATTTTTTTGACACCTTAAGTGGTTTAAAAAAAATTTAAGTAATTTACTAAGCTTGGCTGACAAAAAGTTAACACTCATAGGTTTATCTATGAGTCTATGCTTAGATTAGATTAGCTGTATTCCCCTGTCTATATTTCTCATCTGTAGTTTTAATTAACAAATCAGATTGCCCGCTAGGCATCTTAATTAGTTTCTATAAAGTTAGGATATTTACTACTGGGCCAGCTAAAAAGAGTCAATTGAATGGCCAGAGGGGGTCAGAAGTGCCAATAATGAGAGATCCCTGGGTACCACAGTGGAAGCTATTAGAGCTTTTTATTCAGTTGTTCTTATTTTTATTGGATAGTATGACAGGTATATTTCTATACTTTGATAAAAAAAATAAAAAAATAAACTATTACTTTAGCTAAAGTGTATTTGATGTGGGAAATGTCACAGAAATGACTTTCCATTACTGATGAGCAAATTGAGAAAGTTCAGTCCACTGGATTTTCACCAAACAATTTGCAAACCCCAAACATGGCGGTTAAACCCCATTGAAGTCTATGAGAGCCAAATTGTATATGTTTTATTTTTCTGGCATATTCTAAGTCCAGTTTGCAAGCTTTTGGTAACAATGAGCATAGATAGTGGGCTACTGCCATTGAGGATATATATCATTGCAAGAATATGTTTAACAAAACTGTTTAGCAGGGGCAGGTCAGTGAATGCAGCTTACAGAGCAACATCAACTGCTTGCCAACCAGCCGCCACAGTTATACGGCGGCAGGTCGGCTCTGCTGGGCGAGATCACGTAGCTATACTTCATCTCGCCGAGCAGCCAATAGGGATGCCCCGCTTGCCCCTGATGCCGATGCGCGTGCCTGGCGGGCGCGATCACTGCCGGGCACCCGCATTCGCTTGTTAAAGAGCAAGAACCGGGAGCTGTGTATGTAAACACACAGCTCCCGCTCCTGTCAGGGGGAGAAATGCCTGACCGTCTGTCTGTTCATACAATGTATGAACAGGGATCAGTCATTTCCCCAAGTCAGTCCCACCCCCCTTCAGTTAGAACACATCCAGGGAACATACTTAACCCCTTCCTCGCCCCCTAGTGTTAACCCCTTCACTGGCATTTTTATAGTAATCAATGTATTTTTATAGAAAAGTTCAGGTGATAGCTTTTCTTTAAGACAAAACCAGGGACCTTTTATGTCCCTAATGTCCTTTCTTCACTCTGTTGAAACTGATTGAGCATGGCCAGGGAGGCCAGATATTTACAGTTCTAAACTCAGAAGTGCTCAGAGTTGAGTGCTTCTGGGTTCATGCTGCACAAGGAAGACCAGTGAATAGATATTCACTGATCCCCCCTGCTCTCCTCTTTGACACCTTCCATAGAGGTCTCAGACGCCAATGGGGAACAGGTAGTTTATCAGGTACACATGGAAGGGAGAGGGGGTTGGGCAGGAAGAGCAGTACCCTTTTCTACACTTAGAAGTGATGCTAAATTATATCTAAATCTTAAAGGAACACTAAAGATTTGTTTTTTATTAGATCAATTGATTGCTGTAAGCTAGGGCATTTAAATATCACATACCTCCTTTTTCCTTTTGACCTCCAAAATACAGTAATCCAGGTTTGAAAATGCTATTTCCTGTCTCTCCTCTTCTTGCTTTCCACCAGCACCTGAGCTGTTTTGCATGGTGGAAAGTAGAATGTGCTCACCCCCTCCCTATGACTACAGCCCTGCGTGAAGATGCTCTCTGATCCCTCACAGGCATGGAGGCTAAGCCTAATGGGAACTGTAGTTCCCATTAGGCTGTGATGTAGCAAGAATGAATGTGCAAAGAAAACCAGGAAGTCAGTGAGAATAACGATTCAGGAGTGAAGGAGGTGAATAAAACGGCTCGATTTCAACGGGTATTAAACTAGTTATAATGCAAAACATTACTTTTTACTTTATCAGCTACTGTCAGACTTTACATTTAAGAGGAAAATATTTTTTGTCTTTACAACCCCTTTAAGTTGATGACATTTAATCTGCTAAAGCTCTGTGTATCAATAACAATTGACATTTTTAAAATACTTACTATTTTCACCTTTTTCATCCTTCTGCTGCTCTTCTCCAGTCTCTTACTTTCCCGTCTACATGTGTTCATTCTAGCATTAGCTTGCATCCTGATAATGACGATGGTAGACCATGCCAGTGCACAGCTCCCTGTAGACTCCATCAAGCAAACTCACTCATCTATCCATGTCTCCAAAGTGAACCCCCCGATTGAACCCTCCGCTTGCACTGCACAGTATTTTTGCCTTTAGTAAATCAACCTCCCCTTTTCACCTTGCATGCTTTAATATGTAGAAAACTAAGGTGGAATCCAGTCTGTGTTTTCTGGGCCATTTTGGCAGTGTGGGATCTGAAATGGGTTTTGCTTCAACTTATGAGCAGCAGCCGGTGGGATTTATAAGGAAGGGCTGGAGCAAGAGGTTGATCTTGAGCTATATACTGTATATACATATGTAGCACCCCCTAGCGTTGCAAGAATGCTAGAGTAGGATGTTTTTGTGTTAGTGTAGGTAAATTTTCAGGTTTGGTTGCAGCCAAGCCTGTGTGTTTTTCTGGGTCGGGTAACTGACCCATGTAGGCTGGATGACTCAGCAGCAGCTTCTCTGGTAACTCTTTCCAGCTTTCTGTAAAGTTGGAGAAGGTTCTGAGGGTCCTGATCAATCCCCAACAGAAGGGTTGGCAGGGGGCAGTCCCCCTCAAATACTCAGGAGCGGTGTGGAGTTTGGGTGGAAGATGAAGATGGAGTGTTAGGCTGTCGGGGTCTTTGAGAGTAGCTCCCTAGTCTGTGGGGGGGTGAACTCAGGCCTGGGCTCGGATGCAGATAGGACCCCTTCCCATGACACATGGAGGGACCCTGATCAGGAGGCATAGGAGCAATGAGAGGACAGCAGGAGGACACTGCCGGGCAAATCTCCAGGGACAAAGACAGCCACGTGGATGTGGAGTGTTACAGTCAGAGGACTGAGAGGCATATCTGAAAGGACCGGGTGCAAACAGTCTGGGATGGATGCAGAGTCAGTCTAGGAGGACTGTGGAGGCGTAGCCAGGAGGGCTTGTGAAAGGGGAAGAAGAGGTGGTACTGCATTAGCCACAGAAAAAGGACAGCTAGCACTAAAGACCTCTATTTTTGCTGCACTACCAAAGAGCATTCACAAGGATCTGACTCAGTGTCAGATCATCACATCAGTGTTAGTTGGTCCTGGGAGTTATAGTTCTGCAACAAGTCTGTGCTGGAGGTAGACAAAGGAGGTAGAAGAGGAGTGTGTATATACCAGATGAAGTTTATATTCCTGATGAGTTTCTGCCGATCAAATGGGCATCCCATAATAATCCTTCAACATCCATAAATTCTATACAATCATTAACTATTATATTTGGAGTTACTAAAAGTTTATTAGATCTGTTAACCTGCAATTGCAAACAAAACGATATTTGCAATAAGAGGATTACAATCAAATAAGAGAGATACTTCCTAAATGGCTGTTTGACTAGAAAGCATGTTTTATAATCTAGCCATCCATAAAACAACTCCCTCTATGTTAAAGCAGTAAATTATTTGATAATTTACTGATTCACAGATGTATTTTGTAATAAACGTGTCTAAGAAAATCTAGTATTTTGAAAGTTTGTAGTGGAAAAAGATTTGGATGGGGATAAAATTATATACATGGTCTAATAATAAGCCCAAGCAACAGGAAGCTGGCAGAGGATCCATGCTGAGATTTCTTTTGTATATATACTGTTTAGCCAAGGCAGTTAAGATTTAGCACAAAGGGAGCCTTGAAATTTCAATGTGTATGAGTTGAGCTGGCACTGATAAGAGAAAGGGGGCGGGGGGGCATCAATTTGCAGGCAAGGTCTCAGAAGAAGCAGGCAAAGGAGCAAAAAGATTTACAGGTGATATCCAGCTTGGATAGAGGCTCGACCGAACCAAGGTTAGCTGACACTAGCGTGAAAATGCAATAGTCGTAAATTCTACATCTACAGGATGTTACATCTCCAAAGAGAATTTATTTCATCTTCCAATAGAGAAATATTCACCAGTACTATTAGTTGAGTCCTGCAAAGGGGGCTTTTGGGAAGAAGAAAGTCAAAAGGTCAGAGTACAACAAAAATGATTAAAATTCCTCATTTTATCTGTTATGTCATAGGGTTAATGGGATGGATGTTTAGTAGACATGAGGAAAGCTCTGTAGAATAATTATGTATTTATGTATGGATAACCCACTATCATCACATAATATCAGCTGTTAATGTGAACTTCTGAGTCTATATGAATATATCACTGGAAAACACCTTTTCGATCGGCTCAAAATCAAACTGTAGAGCTCATTACCAGTGCTTGCAATGACTGAAAATGAGCATTAATGGATTGATACAACAGCTTCAAGTGGTGGAAGCTGAGAACAAAATCAATACAACTGAAATCTCTATGCATGGAATCCAAACGATTATTACTATCCAACAGTCTATGGGACTTCTGCTATAACCAGCTGAAAACTATTAACCACTGAGCTACAACGATATACACAGGCCTTGTTTTTCCATCCATATTGCTGTCATTTTCAAACCTCAATGGATGATCACTGTATTGTTTTAAAAAAAAGTATGAACTTTTTTTCTGCAAGAAAATATTGTAAAAAGATGCAATATTGTATTATGATAAAATTAGCAGCAATTTCAAGTATTTATAAATAGGCCCCTTTGTGAACATGTCAAAACTTGTCAAGTTAAAAAAACATTTCTGTTTTCCTGACTCTTAACCCTAACCTAGTCTTTAAAATGATCCTAAGTGTCAACACTCCCTATTAGACATGCGCAATTTATTCGGTACAAATGCAAATTCTGACAATTTTTCGTTTATTCAGAGATTTGGATGTTTCTGAATCTCTAAATGAATTAGTAACAAATGGTAACGAATTTCATTGAAATCTATTAAAATTGTGTTTTGTTTATTCATTCTCTAACAAATTCCAACTTTTCAGAATGATAAAAATTCAGATCGGTCTAAAAATGATTGACCGATTCAAACTCTGTGTGAAGATTAGCTGGCAGTTAAGCAGTGGGCCGTAAAAAAAAAAGAATGCTGGCAATATAAAAATTAAAAAAAAATGGTGTGGGGTTTCCCCCCTAGTCCATACCAGTTACTTCCAGACTATCGGGTCTGGTATGGATTTTAAGGGGAACCCCAAGCCAAAATGAAAAAAAAAAGGCATCAAAATCCACAACAGACCATTATCAGACCATGCAGGCCAGCAGGTCAGAAAAAGGAAGGATGAGCGAGTGCCCCCCCCCCCCTCCTGAACCATATCAGGCTACATGCTCTAAACATTAGAGGTGTGCAGGCATGTACTGGCCATCGGAACTAGAGGAAGTTTCACGTGGGCTCAGCAGGCCGGTTTCGGTGACAGCCTGTCAAAGTAATGACTTTGTCGCCCATTAATTTGAGCATTGCTGTACTGCCTATAAGAGAAATAAAGTAGAACGGCTCTTGGCCAGTGAATGGGGGGGGCTTGGGTGGCCATTAAGGTTGGCTGTACGGTGGGCCAGATTTGTCCACCCAGCCGGTATAAGAGAAACCTGTCATTTGCACTACCCATCAACTCACTTCATATTGCCTAACCCAGGTAAACCTCAATGCCGCTGCATTGCTAAAAGGCAGTCAATGGCTGTGCAGCAATGCTGATTTCTGAAATTCCAGCCAATGAGGCTGTAGCAATGTTTCTGAATCTCGTTAGCCCTCCAGCTTCACTTGTTTGTAGGCGTGTTTGCAAAATTAAAATGGGCTGGTCTGGATGAAGTCTAGGGCCAAATTTTTGTCCCAGTCCAGCCCTGGATGTGTGGGAACTTTTGGGCCAGCTTTGGCCAATATAAGTATTTATGTACCACACTTGTGGGATCCCTGTGGAAACTGAAAGTCACTTCAGTAGGCATTGCTACATTGTGAACACAAGAGGTCATCCACTGAGCCTGGACACTATAGGAAAACATCTTCCATATGTTCAATGAATGCCAAGTGTTTTCTGATTGTATAAGGGGTGGAGTTTGTGATATCACTGCCCCAATCCTAACACATTCAATCAGAGAATGCTTTGTATCTATTGAAAAATGCAAAGTGTTAGCTGAATGACACCATTGTCAGAAGAGCAACCTCCTGTGTTCATAATGCAGCAGGAAATTTGGTCTCAAGGTAAGGTTGGAGTTCAACATTAACCCCCTAAGGTCTCATGCATACATGGCACAGGTAAATGCTGATGCAGAGCCATTGGCCTTTACCTGAGCAAAACCGCAGGTTAGTCAGATGAAATTGATGCTGGTCGCCGACATGTTTCGCAAAAACTTGCGTCTACGGGACGCCGCAATCATCTATCTTAGATCTTCCTATATTAACATGCAAGAAATATAAATTAATCACATATATTGTTACAGGGTACGAAAAAAATGTAACTCATATTAATATTCTTATATAGTAAATAAATATATATACAAGCTCACCAACAACTGTAAACTGTCAAGTTTGGCCAGTGTAAACACACAAGGTGGATTGGGTAATCAGAGGGCGGTGGTCAGCCCGAGCAGCAGACGCACCCCCAACGGGCGTCAGAACCGCAGGGTTTAATACTGGAAATGTTTCACCCTGGGGATGTCAAAATAATAAAAATAATGAAAGAGTGTAATACGCTAAATTATGCAGAGATAATTAGATTGACTAAGAGGTATATATAGAGTTGCTGAAAATATACCAGCAAAGTACCGCAGTGATAATAATCACATTATTGTCAACTTGCAACAGGAGGAAATTATATCACCTACCTAATATTTCATATAGTACCACAAATCCATAGGGCAAAGAAAGTAGTAAGGAGAGGACCACGGAGAAGCAAGAGTTCCCTAAGACTGAGAGAATATATATGGATTTAGCTAGTGGCAACAGACCCAGATTCCCATATGTACATAATTTTGCTGGAAGGTGCATATGGGGAGGAGGGGAAAACAGGGGGAGAAAAAGGGGGGAGGGGGAAGGGGAGAGAAAAGGGGGGGAAAAAGAGAAGGAGGAAGGGAGGGGAGGGGGGAGGAAAGAGAGAAAAAAGGGGAGAAACACCCAGAGTGCGGTAAGCTCGGTATAGGAGCCTCAAAAGCTGTAGGGATTCACATTCAACAAATATTGGCCATGTAAGCAAATGTCCAAAAGGAGTTCATATGCCAGTGTTTTAACCCCCCCCCCCGCCTATGTCAACTACCATGATAGGAGGGAAGGAGAGAACAACTCTGTCCTTACTTATAATAGCCCCTTCCATACTGGAACACAGACCCGAGACCGCAGAAAGCATAATGATAGCGAAAGAGGACAATGGAAATTCCACATAGTCATACCTTGTGCACAAACTTTTCCAAGATGTGCTGTCCCTCAGCCGTTAGGTGGTCTCCAAACGCACGGTGTGTATGGAATACTCACACCTGTCAGCGAATAAAAGGCCAGGGCGAACCCGGAAGTGAAGGGTCAGTACTGACCCCTGACATCACTTCCTTTGGATCCAAGCTTGCGGCGCATGCGCAGATAGACCAGGAAACTGCCAACCCGCGCATGCGCCGTAATCTGTATAAAAGGATAGGAGGGGAATGATTCCTGTCCTAGGCAGCAGGATCCAACATCTCCACTTCCTAGTGTAGCCGCCGCTCGGATAGCGCCACCCACTGGCTCCCAGCACCTACTGTCATGGAAACATGATTGCATCCCACTGGCAAAACTTGGCAGACAGCATTATAGAGAAAGAGAACAAATATATAAAGAAAAAAAAAGTTGTCACTAAATGATATATTGCTCACACATGCCATGGTTATATGTGGAATTGCACCACAAAATACATTCTGCTGCTTCTTCTGAGTACAGGGATACCACATGTGTGGGACTTTTTGGGAGCCTAGTCACGTACGGAACCCCGAAAACCAAGCACCGCCTTCAAGATTTCTAAGGGCATACATTTTTGATTTCACTCCTCACTACCTATCACAGTTTTGAAGGCCATAAAATACCAAGATGGCACACAAGCCCCCCAAATGAACCCATTTTGAAAAGAAGACACCCCAAGCTATTTTCTGAGAGGCATGTTGAGTCCATGGATTATTTAATTTTTTTGCCCCAAGTCATTGAATAATGACCAAAAAATAAATAATTTATTTTTCTACAAAACATTGTCACTAAATGATATATTTCTCACACATGCCATGAGCATATGTGGAATTACACCCTAAAAAAGATACCACATGTGTGGGACTTTTTGGGAGCCTAGCCGCGTACCGGACCCCGAAAACCAATCACCGTCTTCAAGATTTGTGTGAGTGAAATCAAAAATGTATGTCCTTAGAAATCTTGAAGGTGGTGATTGGTTTTCGGGGTCCCATACGCGGCTAGGCTCCCAAAAAGCCCCACACATGTGATATCCCCATACTCAGGAGAAGCAGCAGCATGTATTTTGGGGTGCAATTCCACATATAACCATGGCATGTGCAGACAATATATTAGTGACAACTTTGTGCAAAAAAAAATCAGTTTGTCATATTCCCGCAACTTGTGTCAAAATATAAAATATTCCATGGACTTGACATGCCTCTCAGCAAATAGCTTGGGATGTCTACTTTCCAAAATGGGGTCATTTGGGGGGGGGGGTTTGTGCTATTTTGGCATTTTATGGCCTTCGAAACTGTGATAGGTAGTGAGGAGTGAAATCAAAAATTTGCGCCCTTAGAAATGCTGAAGGCGGTGCTTGGTTTTTGGGGCCCCATACGCGGCTAGGCTCCCAAAAAGTCCCAAAAATGTGTTATCCCCGTACTCAGAAGAAGAAGAATGTATTTTAGGGTGCAAATCCACATATAACCATGGCATGTGTGAGCAATATATCATTTCGTGACAACTTTTTGTAATTTTTTTTTTTTGTCATTATTTAATCACTTTGGACAAAAAAAAAATAAAAAAATTCAATGGACTCAACATGCCTCTCAGCAGTTTTCTTGGGGTGTCTACTTTCCAAAATGGGGTCATAGGTAGTGAGGTAATGGGGTGATAGGTAGTGAGGAGTGAAATCAAAAATGTACACCCTTAGAAAGCCTGAAGGCGGTGATTGGTTTTTGGGGTCCCGTACGCGGCTAGGCTCCCAAAAAGTCTCACACATGTGGTATCCCCGTACTCAGGAGAAGCAGCAGAATGTATTTTGGGGTGTATTTCCACATATAGATTGATCGGTGAGTATGCCCACCATTAGAATACCTCCCTTTATCCACCCACTTCTAATGATGGGCATACATGCACCATTTATATATGCCGAAGCATGGGGGCATCCTCCCGCAAAAAATTGTACACATGGTCGGACTTTTCTATGCCGTGTACACATGGTCAGACTTTTCCACGGGAAAGTCTCCGTAGAAATGTCAACCGTATGTACGCGGCATTAGGAGCAAAATCGCTCCTCCGCTCCTAATGCCCCGGCATATATGCTTCGGCATATATGCTCTTTTTTTAACTGTGGTGGTGAAATCACCTCATACAGCGTTGGAGTCGCGGCTTTATATATATCGTGGGAGCAAACGCTGTTGCTGTCAAGATAAATAAATCCGCGATGCAACTGAATGGCGTACCTGCTAAGCAAATGATGGTTAACATTAAAACAAAGTAACATTACAGTATAACAGTAAGATCATACCATACCTGCAAAGCAAATACCAATAAAAAAACATAGTAAAAAATAAAAATTTTTTTTAATGCAACCTGTGCCTAAAATATATATATATGCCGAAGCATGGGGGTATCCTCCCGCAAAAAAGTTATGCCGCGTACACACGGTCAAACTTTTCTATGCCGTGTACACATGGTCAGACTTTTCCACGGGAAAGCCTCCGTAGGAATGTCAACCGTATGTAAGCGGCATTAGGAGCAAAATCGCTCCTCCGCCCCTAATGCCCCCATGCTTCGGCATATATGCTCTTTTTTTAACTGTGGTGGTGAAATCACCTCCTACAGCACTGGAGTCATGGCTTTATATATCGTGGGAGCAAACGCTGTTGCTGTCAAGATAAATAAGTCCGCGCAACAGCTGAATGGCGTACCTGAAAACAGTAAAGTAAATTACATACCTGAAAAGCAAGCATCTATTTGCAGAATAGAATACAGTAAAAAAGAGCAGAACAATAGAGAGAGAATAGAGAGGGAGAGAACAATAAAACGACAACTATTTTATATATTTTTTGTGTTTTTTTTTGTTTTACTTTTTTTTTTTAACTGTAACTGTTCAACTTTTCGGTTCCAGGTTTGGGTCTCAAAATGCGATGGCATCTTGGGAGACCCAGTGTAAGTGTGCCTAGCCTGTGAAATGTTTTACCCTACGCTAATACTTCACTCGTGTGTGGAAGCTTTCAAAACATTCACCAATACAAAGACCAGGATCGCCAGGACATTGGGGACAAAAATAATGGGTGTCACGCCTAAATCCGCGTTTGGTACAGACACAACATTTTCTTTGGGGGGCTCGTTTAGTAGGGGTACTCTCGAGGGCATACAAAAATTGCCTCTCGTGCAGTCGGCTTACTGCATTTGGTAGGAAATGGTGAGGTGCAGAACCGCCTGGATACAGGAGTTCTGTGACGATCTCTTCCTGGAATTGAAGGAACATTCCATTCTGTCCTGAAGTTTTGTATAAGACAAAAGCATTCAGTAAAGTCAATTGAAATAAATATAGAGACACTTACGAGCAATATAATACGCCGCCATCAACTGGTCGTTGAGGTCCACCCCTCCCATATTTTGGTTATATTCGTGGACACAGAGGGGTTTCTCCACAACACCAGTCGCCGTAGGAATTTGTACTGTCGTGTCTGCGTGAAGGGTGGTAAGAACGAAAACATTCTAATTGTCCCGCCACTTCACAGCGAGCAAATTATTACAACTGCAGCAGGCTCTCGCCCCCAACCTAATACGGGCATCTACAAGCCGCTGGGGAAAGCCCCGGCGATTAGGTCGCACAGTGCCACATGCTCCAATCTGACGATCAAACAAGTGACTAAAATGTGGCACGCTGCTGTAATAATTGTCCACATAAATGTGGTACCCCTTTCCAAATAAGGGTGACACCAAGTCCCAAACGATCTTGCCAGCGCTCCCCATGTAATCTGGGCATCCTTCCGGCTCTACCTCACTATGTTTGCCCTCATAAACCCTAAAGCTCCATGTGTAGCCTGTTGCCCTGTCACAAAGCTTATAGAGCTTGACCCCATATCTGGCACGCTTGCTGGGAAGGAACTGCTTGAAAGACAAGCAGCCAGAAAATGTAATCAGGGACTCATCAACGCATACAACTTGCTGGGGATTGAACAAGGCTGCATAACGTTAGTTGAAATGGTTTATGAGGGGCCGAATTTTGTAGAGCCGGTCAAATTCAGGGTCTCCAAGTGGACAACAAAGTGCATTGTCACTAAAATGCAGGAACCGCAGGATCGTCTCGTATCGATTCCTGGCCACGTGAGCAGAGAATATGGGCATATTGTGAATTGGATGTGTGGACCAGTACATCCGCAACTGAGGAAATTGGTGTATGCCCATATTGAGGGTAAGGCCAGGAAAGGTCTTAAATTCGGAAACTGTAAGTGGTTTCCATTCTTTGGCAAGGAAAGACTGGGGATTAGCGGCGATGTAGGTACCAGCATATAAATTACTCTGGTCCACAATAGATCTATAGAGATCTTCCGTGAAATACAGCGAATTAAAATCAAGTGGCATAAAATTCGCTGTATCCACCTGAATACCGGGTTGGCCAGTGAATGGGGGAAGTACGGGTGCTGCAGAAGTGGTGGGGACCCAATCAGGATAGGCGAATTCTGCAGGAAGGGCACTATGGGCACGACGGGCCTGTCTTTGTCTTCTTTTTCTTGGTGGCAGCGGGACACTACTTGTGCTTTCCACCTCGCCAGCTTGAACTGCACCTATGGGACTCGCCACGTCACCAAGTGTTACTGCAGTGCTGGATGAATGACCAGGGTGTACTAGGCCGCTGGTGCTTGCCAATCTACCAGAAGGAATAGCGGCGCTAGTACTTCTCTGCTCCATACAAGGGTCCTGCGGTTCTTGCTGCTCAACAATATGAGAACGGGATCTGGTACGCCTGGCCTTAGCAGGGACCACAACTTCGTCGTCAGAGCTATCTGACATGGAGACGCTGTCGTAAATAGGATCGTATTCTGAGCCCGAATCTGACAGATGCGTGACCTCCTCTTCACTATCTGACATGCTCAGGATCCTAAAAGCCTCTTCACCAGTGTAAATTCGCTTTGCCATTTTGGGCTCTAAATTTAGTCGTACACTGGTGATGATTTACAGGTTAAAACCTTTATTAGGTAATATATGGGGGTACCTGACGCTTTTTAAAAACCTAAATAACTAACTGGCTAACCTGCGTCACCAGTGACACTTATACGGTGATCACTGGTGAAAGGGTTAACTCTAGGGGCAATCAGGGGTTAAAACCTTTATTTATGGGGGTACCTAACGCTATATAAACCTGGCGGCGAACCTTAAAAAAACTAGCTACCTAGCGCCAAAAGTGACACTAATACAGCGATCAGAAAACAGATTGCTTAGTGACACTGGCACTAGGGGGTGAAAGGGTTAATTAGGGCGGTGATCAAGGGGTTAAACCTTTATTAGGGGGGTAGGGGGCCTAAAACTAATGTCCCTAACACTTTTTTCTGTCACAAATGACACTAATTGCAGTGATCAGAAAATAAATGATCACTGCAATAGTGACACTGTGTGACAGGGGGCTGGGGGGGGTGATCGGCGGTGACTGGGGGGGTTGTGTGCCTATGTGTAACGTGTCAGTGTGCTGTTTAGTGCAACTCACGTTTACAGATGTCCTCTCTCCTCTGGGTCCAGACGAAAAGACCTACACAAGGAGAGATGACATCACTTCCCCCTTCCTGTGTTTACACTTAACACAGGAAGGGGCTGAGCAGGACGCCCATTGGCTGGGAGTGATCGCAAGGGGGTGGCTGGAAACTAATAACTGCCCCCTCATCCCGGATCACTTCCGACCACTTACCGACCGTCGCACGGTGCGGGGGGGTCCTGATCGGACCCCCGACCCATGGAAAGGCAGGGATGTATATATACGCCCATCTGCCTGTACGTGCCATTTTGTGGACATAAATAGTCGTGCGGCGGTCGTTAAGTGGTTAATTAAATGACACTGTATGACTTTTCAATAAATTTGAAAAAAAAAAAACAGTAAATCTGCACTGCAGTGATCCCACTGCACCACACTGCAGATCAGCCATTGTGGTTTACCCAGTGAATAGATAAAAAATTAACACATAAGACCTTGCCTTACCTTTCTTTATGTTCATACTAACCCTTATGTAGGCTTTGCTTTTGTTCCTGACATCTGACATCCATAAGCCTTGTACCAGTCTTGGGCAGTTAATGTCTTTGTTCTATAGGACCTTATATTATTGCATTTTTTTTTTTTGGTTGATGCTATATCTGTAATCGACTTAACAAACTCCTCTTAGGAGATTTGGAATTTTTCCTTAAATTAAAGTGTATACAATGTTTTTCTCTGCATGCCCATAATTAAAGGCTATTTTCCACTGTCAGGAAAACTGATTTGAAGGATCAGGCGGCGTACACACGGCCGAGGTTCTCGGCAGAAACCAGCGAGAACCTCGCTGGGAGCCGCATTCTGCCGAGAACCTCGGCCGTGTGTACGGATTCGGCGAGCATCCCGTCGGGAAACCCGTCGAGCCGAAATAGAGAGCAGGTTCTCTATTTGCTCGACGGCCCCTCGGGATGAATGGCTGGTTGCCTTTCCCGACGGGCGGGTCGCCGAATCTGACGGCGGGCAGAGACCCTCGACGGGCGGAACGATGTGTTCTGCCCGTCGAGGTTCTCTGCCGTGTGTACGCGGCCTCAGAGAATTAATCTTGAATCAAGGTGAAAATCTGAAAACATTAACCTCCCCCTAATAAATATATACACTACATTATCTTTTTACGTTGTTAGATTTTGAAATACTGTATATGTTGATACTTGTATTTTAAGAAAAACATGCATTAAGCCAAACCAGAAGTTGATAGAGCCCACCAAGGCATATAAAATAATTGAGGCATTGCATTTATTTAAAAAAATGTAATTGAAAAAATACAAAGTGTTACCTGAATGACGTCTGTGCCTGTGTTCAGAATTAGTGTTGCTCACGAATATTCGCATTGCGAATATTCGCTACGAATATTGCATATTCGAGTATTCGCGAATAACGCGAATATCGCGGCGAATATTCGCTATTTCGAATATTCGAATGTTTTAAATTTTTTTTTAGAACAGATCACATCCTAGAGATCCCCATCGACGTCTAAAAGCATTGCTGGTATGATTAGAGACCTTGGGCCGAGTAGCTGCAGCGCTCATTTTATATTGCCGAAAAATCGCAATGCGATTATTCGGCAAATAGCGATATCGCGCGATTATTTTATATTGTAATATATCACGAATATTCTGAGCCAATCAGAGTGCTCCATTCCGCATTTCTCGAAATTTCGAAATTATTTTGTATTGTAATATATCACGAATATTCTGAGCCAATCAGAGTGCTCCATTCCGCATTTCTCGAATATTCGCAATTATTGTGTATTGTAATATATCACGAATATTCTGAGCCAATCAGAGTACTCTATTCCGCATTTCTCGAAATTTCGAAATTATTTTGTATTGTAATATATCACGAATATTCTGAGCCAATCAGAGTGCTCCATTCCGCATTTCTCGAATATTCGCAATTATTGTGTATTGTAATATATCACGAATATTCTGAGCCAATCAGAGTGCTCCTTCCGCATTTCTCGAATATTCGCAATTATTGTGTATTGTAATATATCACGAATATTCTGAGCCAATCAGAGTGCTCCTTCCGCATTTCTCGAATATTCGCAATTATTGTGTATTGTAATATATCACGAATATTCTGAGCCAATCAGAGTGCTCCTTCCGCATTTCTCGAATATTCGCAATTATTGTGTATTGTAATATATCACGAATATTCTGAGCCAATCAGAGTGCTCCTTCCGCATTTCTCGAATATTCGCAATTATTGTGTATTGTAATATATCACGAATATTCTGAGCCAATCAGAGTGCTCCTTCCGCATTTGCCGAATATTCGCAATTATTGTGTATTGTAATATATCACGAATATTCTGAGCCAATCAGAGTGCTCCTTCCGCATTTCTCGAATATTCGCAATTATTGTGTATTGTAATATATCACGAATATTCTGAGCCAATCAGAGTGCTCCTTCCGCATTTCTCGAATATTCGCATTCGCAATTCGCAATTCGCAATCGCATTCGCATTCGCGATAGCGAAAATTCGCAATCATTTCATTTCGAAAATATATCACGAATATTCGTATTTAGCGAATATCTGTCGAATATTCGACTATATATTCGAGATATATCGCGAATTTGAATATGGCATATTCTGCTCAACACTATTCAGAATGCAGCAGTTCAGCCATTCAGCACAGGTCCCGGAAGAAAGTGTAGAGTACTGTAGTAGTGGTGTCTTCTACAGTGATTTCCAGTTTCCATGGGGATGTTAGCAGAGCTTCACCTTATTCACTAAGCTCTGAGGTTTCTTTGCCTTTACTAAATCAACCCCCAGATCTTAATGCCACGTACACACGGTCATTTTTTGTGCTGAAATAAAATGACGTTTTAAAAAACGTCATTTAAAATGATCGTGTGTGGGCAAAACATTGTTTTATGTCTTCAAAAAAACGACCAAAAAAAATTTCGAACATGCTTGAATTTTTTATGTAGTTTTTCAAAATGTCGTCTTTTGTTTCACATATTGCATATTCGAGTATTCGCGAATAACTCGAATATCGCGGCGAATATTCGCTATTTTGAATATTCATATTTTTTCAAATTTCGCAATCAATTTCGCAATCAATTTCGCATTCGCACTAGCGAAATTTCGCAATTTTTTCTTTATAAAATATAGCGAATATTCGTAAATATCGAATATTCGTGATATTTTATCCAAAAAATAGTGAAATTTCGCAATCATTTTCGCTTTCGCATATGCGAAATTCCTCTATATTTTCTTTTTATAAAATAGAGAAATTTCGCAATTTTTTTTTTCATAAAATATCACGAATATTCGATATTAAGTCACACAAAAAAAATAGCGAAATTTCGCATTAGCGAAATTTCTCATTGGCAAAATTTCGCAATTTTTTTTTTTTATATAAAATATCACGAATATTCGATATTAACGAATATTCGCGAATATTCTTTGAAATATTCGCGAAATATCGCGAAATCGAATATGGCGTATTCCGCTCATCACTACCCATCATGCACTACCTTACTGCATCACAGAATAGGGCGTGTTTTACTTTACTTCTGTGGACCACACCTCCCTCATTACTGTACCACCTCTTTATTATTTTCACCCACTTTCCTACTTTTTTCTTTACGTTGGCCATATTCTATACAATCTAATTGTTAAATTTCTTTTAAATGTACCATCAACTACTGTATGCAGTGCAAGGGCCTACCTGATTACATACAAAGTGAATGGATTGTTTAGGTATCACCTGTTCAGAGTATCACCTGTATATCTCAAGGTGGGTAACCGGGCCCCTAGGAAAGAGCGTCCTGCTGTACACTGTAGTTCCAGTGTACAGCAGGCCACTCATCAGTTCCATATACCCTCCTTTGTTTGATCTTGGATTTTTTTAGCGATTTTGCTTCTGCCTTCTGATGCGTGAGATATAGCTGCCCCTGTTTCTAATTTCATCTTACTTTAAGCACAAGTAGAACCAACGTTGCGTTTTGAAGTTACTTGAAAGTGTTTTACATATCCTTGTAAATTCATATTTCATTGGATATTATTTTTGAATTGATGAATAGAGTCATCTATATGCCCTACACCCTTTCTGCTAGTTGCTGGAAATTTTCCAGACTATGATAATTTTTCCGTCTATCGGATTTTGTACATGAGGCTCAGTCCACTTTAAGATAGTGAGACCTGTTCTTTCTTTTTTCTTCTCATCCCTTTTGAACCTTGACCGTTGTCCTGAAGAAGCCTAATGGTGAAATGTGTAGACACACAAGGGCTCATTTTACAAACTATTTTCATTTGATATGATCTATATGATGTAAATGATTTTAATTCTTGAATACTGTTATTCTTTTTGTATTTTTTCTAATAAACACTATGGGCCAGTTTCAGGTAGATTGGCGCATATTCTCAATGAAAATGCGCCCAACGATGCGTCGTAACATCATTTCGACGGCGTAAGGCAGCGTAAGTGGAAGTGGGTGTGACGTTAAGCAAATGATCGTCGGAGTGTGGTGCAATGCTTTAAGCCCGGCGTATCTAAAACGGAGCATGCGCAGTGACATGGACGTACTATGCGCATGCTCACAACTACGCCGGCACAACTTCCTGGGATACGCCGGCCCACCGGCTTACGCAGAGCACATAAATACGCCCAGACATGCTCCCGTCCGGCCCAAAAGTACATCCTGCTTTTTCCCCCCCTGAAGCAAGATACTTTTGCTGGGCGATGGCGGAAGTTGGTAATGGAGGCAAGGAGAGGAGGAAGCGGAATTTTTCGGCGGTGGAGAGGGCTTTGATTGTGGCTGGAATGGCCAAATATGACCAGTTTCTCCATGGTGCCCAAAGTGCCCAGACCAGCAAGGCACGGAAGAGGGAGATTTTGAAAGAGATTGGGCATGAGACCAGAAAGCCCGAGGAGATTGCCAAAAAAATAAACGATCTCAGACGTAGGGTCCGAGAGAAGCTGGCACGTATAAGGAGGCACACCAGTGGCACAGGAGGAGGACCAGCCACATCTGAGCGTTTGACTAATGAGGAGGAGGTCATTGCCCAGTGCGTGCAGCGGGAGCAGGTGGAGGGCATCGAGGGTTTCAACTCTGGTGACCAGGCCTTGAGTACAGGTAAGTGTGTTTTATCTCCTATCCGGTGTGTAGAATGTGAGGGGGTGGAAGGGAACATGTGTCAAGTGTGAGGGTCCACCAACATGTGAATGTTTTGTGTCAACCACAGATGTGCAGGAGAGAGCTGGGCCGTCGTCGGCTGCTGGGCGACCCACACCATCTCCACAGGAGAGTGCCCACTCCTCTCATCTAGAGGAAGTGGTGGAGGAGCATGGGGACCTCGAGGGAGTCGTGTACCTCATGGAGAATCCCATCATTCCTGTACCCTCCCAACCCTCCTCCCCCATCAGGGGAAGCCCCTCGCCCTCCTCCCCAATCAGAGGAAGCCCCTCACCCTCCTCCCCCATCAGGGGAAGCCCTCACCTTCCTCCCTCATCAGGGAAAGCCCCTCAAGGGGCTCCCCGTAAACACGGCCCAAAGCTTCTCCTGCCCCCAGGAAGGCAACACGCAAAACTAGGAGTGTTCCTGAGGCCCTACAGGAAACCCTTGCCAGGGATCAGGCCCGCCAGACCTGCCGTATGGGTGCTGTCGCTGTTGAGATGAGGTGTGTTGCAGACAGCCTGGCATCCACGTCCCAGATTCACAGCATCCAAGATGTGAGTTGTAATTGTGCTGCTGTGGTCACCAGCCTGGGGGAGCTGCAGGCCACCACAACAGGCCTCGCGGCTGAAGTGAAGAGCCTGGCAGTGGCCGTCAAGGCAAATACTGCTACCATCATGGTGGAGGGGAGGCAGACCAGGCTGCTGTTGGCAGACACGAATGCGGTCCTCACCCGCATTGCCCTGGCGTTGGAGGGCAGCCAACCAGCCAGGGAGAGTCCAGGGGATGCTCCTCCACCTCCTGATGCCCCACCCCTCCACCTGAGGCTCCCCCAGGCAGTTAAGGAGCCGGGGCCGTGGCACCAGGCGTAGCCCACGACAGGGCAGATAAGTGACTTTTTTGATTTTTATTTTTTGCTCACGTGATGAGTCTATATTTTTATTTTGTCTACTCAGGTTATGAGTTTTTTTAATTTTGTAGTATCTGCACATGGTGAGGAGTGCAGGCTACAGTGTGACTGGTGTGTGAATGTGGGGGTGACATTCCTGCCAGTAAGGGGTGTCACCATGGGTCGTGGAGGAGAGGTTATCCTCACGACCGTGTGAATGTGGTATGAATGGTCAACAACATCATTGGGGCCTTGGCACGGCATTGCTGCTCCCAAGTCCCGTGTGGTGGACTTGGGCTAATCCAATTTGATGTGGATGTGGTGTGTGTGATCTAGGGACCACAGTGGTGTGCATGTGTGCATTGTCCATCTGCCATGATGAATGTGTGTGTGTTTAACGTGCAAAGATGCCTACCACGAGGACCCTCCTGACTGCTGTTCCTTCAGCAAACAGGGTAGCCTCGGGCAGGGGGGGACTGTGTGGTTGGGGGGTCAGGTCATTACACATGTCAAGCTCCAGGCCCTTTCTCATGGCGTAGTTGTGCAGCACACAACATGCACCGATGATCTTACACACAAAGTTTGGGGAATACAACAGGGGCCCCCCGGACGTACCCAGGCATCGGAAACGCGACTTCAGGAGGCCAAATGTGTGCTCCACCACTGCACGGGTGCGTATGTGTGCTTCATTGTATTTTCTCTCTCCTCTGGTTTGGGGATCCCGGAATGGAGTCATGAGATGGAGCCCAAGTGCATATGCCGAATCACCTGGAAGGGAAAAGACAGGAGGATGTGCCCCTCGTGATGTCTGCATCATGGAGTCGGACAGTCATGCCTGACTCCCATGTCACTCACCAACCAACCAGCTGTCCTTGTACACGTTCTGTTCAAAATCCGTTGGGATGTTGCTTTGATGGTATATGTAGCTGTCGTGGCTGGACCCGGGGTGTTTGGCACGGATGTGCCATATGAGGTATTTGCCATCGGCTATCACCTGTACGTTGATGGAATGCCAATGTTTGCGATTACGGTATATGTGCTCTGTGGCACGGGGGGGTTGTAGTGCCACATGTGTGCAATCAATGGCCCAGACGGTGCGTTGTAATCCTGCAATTCTGTAGACATCCTGCATTGCCTTCTGCAACAGATGCTCATGGGTGGATTAGATGATGTGGTGGGACATGCGTCTGAGGATTGCGGGGACAAGCTGGTGCACACATCTGCTCATGGTGGATTGTGACATCCCAGCCACAACTCTACTTGTACGCTAAAAAGATCCACTGGCAAGGAAATGGAGTGTTGCCAGTACCTTAACCAGTGGCTGCACTGCTTGTGAGCGGTGTGTCTTGCTGGTGATGTCATCATGCAGGGCTGTGGCTAATTCCAGGATGGCATCAGGGCTGAATCTGAAGATGCGATACACCTCCAATTCCCCCATGCCAAAGACGTTAATGCGCGTTCGGTATATCCTCTCCCGTGCCTTTCTCCTCCGTGCCTGTGGCCACAGTAGTAGTGCTAGGACCACTGCTGCCCCTGGCATGTTGGCATACCGATGTGTTGTCCTGCAAGTGTGGTTGCTCAGCTCGTCCGTAACGGTGCTGCTGTAGCTGCTCTCCAGCTGACCTGTGCACGTCTGCTGCTGACTTACCCCTGCTTTTTGAGTTACGCGGCGCATCTCGAGATACGTTGGCGTAAGTCCTACCTGAATCTGGCCCTATATTTTTTGACATATACCTCTACATTGTTTGCACGCCTTAAAAAGTCCGACCCCTGGTTACTGTAATGCCGCATACACACAATCATTTTTTGTGATGAAAAAAAACAAAGTTTTCTGTGAAGTAAAAAACGACGTTTTTGAAACGTCACTTTTCAAAGATGATGTTGCATACACACCATCGTTTTTTTCACAAAAAGCGAGGTTACGTTCACCACTCTCTTCCATTGAAGCTCGCTTCATAACTAGCTTCTGGGCATGCGCGGGTTGAAAAACGTTGTTTTAAACAACGTTTTTGCTACACACAGTGACTTTTTGAGAAACAAAAAACAACGTTTTGAAAAACGACACAAAAAATTCAAGCATGTTGGAATTTTTTTTTGGTCGTTTTTTGGAAGACAAAAAACAACGTTTTGCCCACACACGATCAATTTAAATGACGTTTTAAAAAACAACGTTTTTTTTCATCGCAAAAAAACGACCGTGTGTACGCGGCATAAGAAGTAACCTTTTTTTTGTTTTAGAATTATTGCTCTCGTTTGAACATTTGTGGCCTATGTAACCTGTGTATATCTGGCTCTAATACTAGCCAGTGCCTCACCAGCCACTGACCTCATTACACGTCCCTGCTACATATATATAATTTTATTTTACATAGAACAGAACATTTTAGTTACACATTATGAGGATAAACTATTTCTAATACACTATTTATAGATAATTTTGATATTTGACCTTGGACTAAGTGATATACGGAAAAGTGACCTGGTAAGGTCCATTGCCTCCATTATTATCTATATGTCAAAAGGGAGGGGAAAGGGGATTGGGACTTTGAATGAAGCACATAGTTATAAAGAATTCAGTTTATTATATATATTAACATATATTAACGTATGTTAATTTATATAATAAACTGAATTCTTTATACCTATGTGCTTTATTCAAAGCCTCAATCCCCTTGAACTAAGTGAGTTTTGGGTACTAAAAGCAATTTTCCCAATTGGCTGCCATTGTTGTCTATACAACACTTCTAGTAAAATAGTTCTTGGCACAATACCTTAATGTATTTTTTTTTCCAGCTACATTTAAATTCCAGTTTGCAACTTTACTCACTAACTCTGCCCATGATTAAACACATTTTCTACTGACATGAAAATTGATTTGCACTATTAGAAATTTAACCTTGACTTAATGGGAACACGTAAGAATTACAAGAAACTCCTCGAAGGAAATCTAGTTTGTTAGTTGTGATTAATTATATTAATACGCCACATTACTATTTGCTTAAAAGGTTTCATTGCCTTTTTGCTAACAATTTTTACAAAAAATATTATTCTTTCACATGTTTAATTTCTATAAAAATATATCCTTTGTTAAAATGCATCCAGCTTTAACATTTGCCAGTAAAAATTTTAAAATATAATACAAGGATGTTATTTGTGTTATCACATGCAGTGCTGCAGTGTTTTGGTGGCACTCTGAAAGTTTATATGTGTGTATTTTGGTAATAAAATGTGAAATTCCTGACAAACAGCTACTACAAATATAAAGTTGAACTACGTACAGTATATATTTATTTTGTTGGCAAACTTTTCATGGTACATACAACTTGCTAGTCAGTAAGATTAATCTGCTACTTCCTGACATTACTGCTTTCTGGAAGAGTGTTATGCCACGTACACACGGTCGTTTTTTGCGATGGAAAAAAACGTTGTTTTTTAAAACGTCATTTAAATTGATCGTGTGTGGGCAAAACGTCGTTTTTTGTCTTCCAACATGCTTGAATTTTTTGTGTCGTTTTTCAAAACGTCGTTTTTTGTTTCACAAAAAGTCACCGTGTGTAGCAAAAACGTTGTTTAAAACAACGTTTTTCAACCCGCGCATGCCCAGAAGCTAGTTATGAAGCAAGCTTCAATGGAAAAGAGTGGTGAACGTAACCTCGCTTTTTGTGAAAAAAACGATGGTGTGTAGGCAACATCGTCTTTGAAAGTGACGTTTCAAAAACGTCGTTTTTTACTTCACAGAAAACAACGTTTTTTTTCATCACAAAAAATGATCGTCTGTACGCGGCATTAAAGCTGAGCTCCAAGCAGACAGTTAAATACACAGATAAAATACATACAATATAATGGAGTTATTTTACTTGCCAATTTGTATTTTGGTTAGTTCATTTTCGTTCAGCTCTGGCACACAACAAAGTCCTGTCTGGCAGGGCAGGGGACTTGATTTTCTCTGCTGCAGTTCGGGAACACTAAGTGGTTGTTAGTAATACACTGTAAAACACACATACTGCTACAGCATGCAGCAACACAATGCACACATTTTGTTGCATGCAGCATCATTTATTTAAAATGTTAACCAACCCAAAACATC
Source organism: Rana kukunoris (assembly GCA_029574335.1). NCBI lineage: Eukaryota > Metazoa > Chordata > Amphibia > Anura > Ranidae > Rana > Rana kukunoris. The sequence continues at coordinate 458,918,996 of CM056051.1, read as the reverse complement.
TTTACAATGCACTTGCACTGCAACGCACCACAGTGTCCAACTTGTGATATCCAAAAATGCAGCGTGCACTAAATTTCTATATATCAAGCTGCGTTACAGTCATTTATTTTGAATGGGCGAATGGGCGACCGTATCGGGCGGGCAAGTGCCGCTTCCTTTAGCAAGGTTTCTGCAGTGTTGCCAACCACCCGTAAATTTATGGGCAGCCCGTAAATTTCAATCCATTTTTGAGCTGCCCCGTAAATGCCGTTACGGACGGCGGCTACCCATAAAAAATATGTCTGCGGACTGACATTGGAGTCAGCAGCATATCAGCAGACATGCCTCCTGATCCATCCATGGCTGCTGGAGGGTGTCCCACCACTCCACTGTGAGCACAGCCACAGTGAGTCCTAGAGACCGGGACCCCTGCACCATCCTCCAACCACCTTCTGTATCATGTCTGCAGTTTCCAACCACCTCTTGTACCATGTACACACTCCGCAGCCTCCAACCACCTCTTGTATCATGTCTGCACTTCGCAGCCTCTAACCACCTCCTGTACTATGTCTGCAGCTTTCAACCACCTCCTGTATCATGTTCGCAGCCAACAACCATCTCCTGTATCTTGTCCATAGCCTCTAACCACCTCCTGTATCATGTCCACAGCCTCAAACCACCTTCTGTATCCTGTCCGCAGCTTCTTAGCACCTCTTGCACTCCACAATCCACAGCCTCCAATGATCTCCTGTACCATGTCTGCTGCCTCCAACCACCTCCTGTATCATGCTCGCAGCCTCCAACCACCTCCTGTATAGAGTCCACAGTCTAAAATCACCTCCTGTATCATGTCCGCAGCCTTCAATCACCTCCTGTATCCTGTCCACAGCCTCTAACCACCTCTTGTACGATGTCCACACTCTGAAAAAAATTGTGTCCATTGATGTAAATTTTATCGTCAATTACACTGCCTGCCAATGGCTCTCGCCTCCTGGGAGGCCTCCCGCTGAATGCCTCCTCTGCTCTTTGACAGTTGTTATATGGGTAAGGGCCAGGGCAACCTGGCTATGTCACCCAGTGGCACTGCCCCCTTCTGACATCCCATACACCGAGGGACACTATTTTTTTATTTGCCCCAAAGCAACAACACCCACATGTTGAGGGCATGTGGCCTGGTATGGTTCAGGAGGACGCTTGCTCGCCCCCCCCTTTCCTGACCTGCCAGTTAGCATGCCCATATAAGGGTCTGTATACTGTGTAAATAACTTGCGCCAAATGGATTATTAAATAAGAAAAAACCCACAGCTGTTGTTGCAAAAGATGCTAAAACCTTAAATAGGTGACAAAAGTATATTAAACAGCGCTAACTGGGCTTAAGTGACACACACTATATAACACAGTCCCTGGACAATAAAAGTGAAATATAAAGTGCTGAACACTTCAAAATCATTCAGTGGTAATTTTGAATTCAGGTTGTGTAGGGGAGGATATCCAAACATCACATTCCCCTCTTGTGGTCCCACTCACCAACTTCACTGGACACTTATGTTCTGATGGACCGTTTTCATCAGACTAACCGATCGTGTGTGGGCCCCATCGTTGTTATATCCATCGGTTAAAAAACTAGGAACTTGTTTTAAAATTATCTGATGGTTAACTAACTGAAAGAAAAAAATGATCGTCTGTGGACGCGTCCATCGGTTAAAAATCTACGCATGCTCAGAATCAAGTTGACGCATGCTTGGAAGCATTGAACTTCATTTTTCTCAGCACGTCGTTGTGTTTTACGTCACCGCATTCTGACACAATCGTTTTTTTTAACTGATGGTGTGTAGGCAAGGCTGATAAAAGTCAGCTTCATCGGATATCTTATGAAAAAATCCATCAGAATGTTTTCATTGAATGGACTGATCGTGTGTACAGGGCATTTGAATTTTCAGCCCAGGGGTTAAAAGTGCTTTAATTCTTAGGATTTGGTATATAAATCTTTCCATTCAGTTCCTAATGAGGCATCCAAAAACTCTTACAACCATGTTGATCAAATGGGATCATTTGTGGTGGAGAGAAAGCAGAGAAAAGGAAAAAAACATATATAGTGAAGTACTGCTGGTACTATATCTAAAGCGCAATAGTATAACGCCACTCACGTCATGAGACCGCTGACCAAACAGGCTTCAGTGAGTTCCGGGTTCACTGCTGGCCACATGTGTTCCACGGATACCAGAAGTACAACGTCACTAGTACGTGAAACCGGAACTACGTCAATATAAGTCATATACGTCACATAAGGGTCTGATATGGATTCTAGGGAGACCCCACACCGTTTTTTTGTTTTTTATTTTGGCGTGAAGTTCCATTCCAAATCCAGTGCCCATCAGTATTGCCTGCAAGTGCCTCCTGATCAGTGCTGCCTATTAGTCCATCTATCAGTGCCCATCAGTGCCACTCATCAGTGCCCATCAATGCTGCCTATAACTGCCCACCAGTGCCACATGCCAGTGCCACCTATTAGTGCCCATCAGCGCCACCTATCAGTGCCCATCAGTGCTGCCTTTGAGTGCCCACCAGTGCCACATATCAGTGCCCATCAGTGCCACCTCATCAGTGCCAATCAGTACTGCCTCATCAGTGCCCATCAGTTCAGCCTCATCAGTGTTCTTCAGTGAAGGAGAAAATGTACGTATGTAGCGCTACCCCCACAGGAGCCGCTGATTGATTTTGGATCGACGTATTAAGTTACCTCTATGTGTTGTCTAGGGGTGATTGCAGTGAGCAGAGCAATAAGAGAATGTCCAAACCTGCTGCTGACGTTTTCTGAATGCTTTATTTCCTGGTCCAACACGACCAACATCAACATGAGGTAGAGAGAAAAGGTTGATAAAAATAGAAAACGTTGCGGTATCAGGCCTTGGATAAAAATAAAGCAGTCCTGCCTTCTGTAGTAGAACAGTTCACCACCACTCCAGCCAGAGTGGGTAAATTGCCTCCGGACAGACTTCTGCCACAAGCCTGGCAGCCGGAGCGTCACTTAAGGTTGCTGGGAGGAACAAGTCTCTCTCACTGACTTGGCTCTAGTTGAATTTAGTGTTTTAGGATGAAGACCTTTGCCACAGGCTCAATGTTGGACTGTAGAGCGAATCCTCCCAGAAAGTTCTCTTTTAGTAGGGGCTACCAGCTGACAGTCTATATTTATCTGTCAGTTCCTGGCAATCAGATCCCCGATGGTTCGTTCATTCCCTTTTGGATCACCTGCCTCCGGGTTCTCCTCAAGCCGATCCCCCACCAAACAGCACACAGCTTAGGATCTCTTCAGTAGAAGTGAGGCCCCCAGCAAGTCGCTAGGGTCCCTTTCAGCATCAGAAGGGAACTCCGCATAGCATGCGACCCCGGTAGGCCATATTGTCGGGCTCTGTTGGGTGTGCACACCCTGAAGGTGGGTGTCACACCTGGAACCTGGAACCCACGAAGAACCCCAAAAAATGGCATCTGCCACAGATATACCCTCCCCCAGCATGCTCCATGAGGGAAAACCCCTCCAATTGGCTGCTGGGGAAAAGTGTCTCTGCCTGAATCCCTCTGGCGCCACCTGCTGCCCAGAGATGGAACTGCATACCTGGAACACAGAATGACCACAGATTAATTCATGGCTGACAGCAGCCCAATTTAGCAACATAGCTCTCCCATTCTCCCACTTACTTTAGCTTAGTGCCTTTTCTGAAAGAAAGGGGGCGCTACACTTATTTATAAAGTTTTGTAACAGAAACAAAGAAAATTAAATTTTGCAGGAGTTACATAATGGAGAACGAGTTAAAGGTAAAGTTCTTTGTATCGGCCTTCTGCAATTCCCTTTTTTGTTATCAACCATGTGACCTATATCTCATATTCTTGTCAGCTGTGGCAATTTAGTCTCCAAATTAGGCCCCTTTCAACCTTGTGTGTTGTCAAGCACCCCAAGACCTTTACCGCAGTTTGAAACTATGTAAGAAGTTGTTCTCCCACCGACACAACCGGAAAGTTATACTTCGACCTAAGCCTGCACAGCAAGGTCTTTTTACCCTTGAAGACCTTCTGGTTTATTTACAGAAGGAAAACAACAGCATTCTCTGAATTATCACAGCTAAAATCACAGAGCGCTGCCACTGGCTGCATACAGCTCAGAAGGCTGCGGGCCGATAATAAAAATCATAACTTGGAAGACCATTTTTGCTGCCTGGATTTACTCCCTTAAGAAATGACATAAGACCTTGGAGAACGTGTGCACAGCAATCCTCAGATCTGCTACAGAATCACTGCTGTCACAAAGCTCCATGGACCACGGATTAAATTACTTTCTGAGCAAAAGGAGTGTGCCCCAGTAATTCACCCATCATTAAAGGACACCTGTCATACATTTGATATGCTTTTCCACTTGCCTTGAGCCAGGCACTGCAATCATAGAGGAATTAATAGCATCATATCTATTTCTTGGAAGGCATTGCTATGCTATGTGTATGAGTTGAGTTGCTAGAAACGCATAGTAGATATATATTCTTAAGAATTGAGAAACAAGGTCAGGACATGTGATTTATTGGCATCCTTTTGTGGCCATATTTGTCAGTATTTCTGTTTAAATTATGAGAGATATCTGAAAAAATATAGGTTCATAATTTTAGGCGCTGCGCAGGATTATTATGTAAATAGAATGTCATCATGCATTTTAATATGCTAAGCAAGACAAATTACGATAATGTCAAATAAAATCTCAGTGTATTTTCTGCACTGCTTAATAATCCACCTATTACATGACTAATGAATTGTGGACTGGAGATGATGGGGTGTGAGATGAAATATAAACCGCTTGTAAAGTTCACCTGTGACCTCTAAAACGGAGGCAGACATTTTTTTTTCCAATATATATTATAGGTAAATTATTGGTTACCACCATGTTATCTTCATTATTATTTTAGTATCAAAAACCTGCAGTAAGTGGAGGAGGATTCAACCGATTTAGCAGGGACAGGACCAATTGTATTCTTTGTATGAGCTCCTCGGCTGTACAACCAGCCTGTTAGATAAATGCATTTCGATCAGTGCTGCTATATCCGATGATACAGTAGGAAGTCTCCCTGCTGTCAGAACACACTAGTGCAGTGGGAGTGATTCCCCCATACACCTTAGATGTGTGGATGGAGAAATCTGGTCTTTTTTTCTTTTCATTCAACCCACTGGTTGAAGAATTATCTATGGGCTGCCTAAGGGATGTTGAAGATTGGTTAAAGAGGCAGCATAACCCTCCCTTCACAGTGCCCTCTATAAATTAGACCCCTGGCCTAATATAGGCCTTAAAGCACCAGGACCATGGATTCAGATTTCACCAGGAGTACTATCTGCATAGAGTATGTTCAAATTCTTATATTCAGCTTTTTATAACTTTCAACATTTTTAAAAGTAAAGAGAAATAAAGAAGATATGTAATTAGAATTTTAGACTACAGTTATTTCCCCTACAAAGTAGATCTACAGTACTTTTCTAACACTAGTTATCAGTACCAACATGCCCTCTCTCCTACTGCCGCAGCTGATCAATTTGTGAACAGTTTCGGGAGACAAGCAACATCAAGACGAATGCATAGGATGACACGTTCAACTTCCCTATGCATACCTCTTGCCATTGTTTGTCCTAGAAAAGTGTTCAAGGCCAAGACAAGTTGCAGCTATGCATTAGGCATCTCTTCCAAAGCTGTTGTCAAATTGCAGAGGGGGCAGGGGCAGGTTGGTACTCATAACTAGGGATAGAAAACATTTAGAAACATGCAGTCGAAAATTAATATATAAGGGTGGAATGTCTTTATAGATTAGTAGTTTGGCTCTCCAGGGTATCATCCCATATGAATATAAAGTCTAGGTCAAGTACAAAATTGGACATTGAATATACCCCTGGTGACCAACACAGAAAACCAACTTTGTTATATATAAAAACACAATTTAAATTACAAAATGTTTTTATAAACTCAAACAAATGACCAAACCATTGTTACAATAAAAAAATAACGTTCTCTTTGCTATGACGTGTCCTGTAATAGGTCTACTTGTTTTGCCCACTTCCTCAGGACCAATAGTAGCTGTTTTAGCACAGGAGATTGGAAAAAATACAATAAAAATTAATGCTTAAGAAAACACAAAATCATATGTTAAAAAATTATCCACAACACCATTTAAAAGTACTTTATACAGTATGTGTGATACTTGAAAAGAAATATGGCCAGCCGGGAGAGTGGAGAGGAGAGGCGCGGCACATATGCCCCTAATTAGGGCCCCCCCATGCCATGTGGGTGGTCCTTGAAATGACCCCTGATGCATATAAGTCTCATTTTTAGTGTTGAGCGGAATACGCCATATTCGATTCCGCGATATTTCACGAATATATAGAAGAATATTTGTGAAATATTTGTTAATATCGAATATTCGTGATATTTTATCAAAAAAATTTTTTTTGCGAAATTTCGCTAATGCGAATGCGAAATTGATTGCAAAATTCTTGTCCGCGCATGCGCATGCGCGTGAACAACACGCGGAAACGGAGATCATTTCCTGGATTACTAAACTAATATGCACTAAACACTAACTCTACTTACACAAACTTATATGACTAAACTAAAGCAAATTTTTTTTTTTTTTACACTGACTGACAAGGACAAAGACGAGGACTACAAATAATAAACTAATATGCACTAAACACTAACTCTACTTAGTTAGAAACACTCCACTCTCTCTAGCCACCTTGTGAATCTGCACTGAAATACTGCTGGGAGTGATCTTATATAATGGTCGTGCAGGCAGGTTCCTATTGGTTGCTATGGAGGTTGCTAACCTCTGACAACTGTGGTAGGAGAACTCTGATTGGCTCTGATGCAAAAGAAGGGCAGAGAAAGTATTCGCGAATATTCGTAATACGAATATTCGCATTGCGAATATTCGGCAACATAAAAGGATTGCCTCAGCTACTCGGCCCAGGGTCTCTAATCATACCAGCAATGCTTTTAGACGTCGATGGAGATCACTAGGATGTGATCTGTTTTAAAAATAAATTTGAAAAAATACGAATATTCGCAATAGCGAATATTCACCGCGATATTCGAGTTATTCGCGAATACTCGAATATTCACCGCGATATTCGAGTTATTCGCGAATACTCGAATATGCAATATTCGTAACGAATATTCGCAATGCGAATATTCTTGAGCAACACTACTCATATTTAGCTGCTAATTTATGCTGTGCATATAGGCTGCTGTCCCTCACCTTTTTGAGGTACTTGTTGTTCTATGCTGTATATATTCTATCATACCCCATGCCATCTCCATATTACCTCTGGTGTATCTATGGTTACTTTATAGGGAACATCTTGTGGATAACCCCTTTCCTAAAATTTGTATGTCATCAGACTATATTGCATTAGTATTGAGAATCTTTAACTTAATTGTATCTCTACAACCTTTAGGGTAAGACTCACTTTTTTTTCCTTGACTCATATTTTTACAATCAACAACTTTTTTTTAATTCTCTGATTTAAAAAAAATATATATATATATTACATCTATATTAGGTGTCTATCTGGGGCTGTGTATGTTTTGGGGACATTCCCATGGCCAAATCTTTATATAATTTCACCCTATTCTTTGTTTGTGGTTCCCCCATACAGTATATTTTTAAAGGGTAAAACATATACTATATATGTAGCCCAGCTTTTGATTCTGACTTGTTGTCAGACTATTCATCTGCTCAATATTGGTTCCTGTTGATGACTGGGCTGAATTTTCCTCTACCTGCATGTTTCATTCTGCACTGCACAACTATTACCAACCCTGGCTTTCCATCTGACCGTGCCTCTCTCTGCTTCTTTGGTTCCTTTACTACTCATCTGACACCAATCTAGTCTGTTTTATACATGTATTCACCTGATGTTTCCTGCTATGTCATTTAAGTTTTGGCCCAGCTGTCTATTATGTCCTGCTTTGTGACCAGATCCTGATACAATGTTTAGTATTATAGTTCCAGCACATTTGTAACTATCAGAACTTGTGCTGCTCCATTGCGCTTGTGCTACTTGTTGCTGCTACCATGCTTAACTGGGCTGCACAAACAAAAGAGGCAGCCTCCAAATCTTTGCTTTCCAGTCACATAGGTGACCGTCCTAATTCTAATATGCCCCTCCCCTTCCACCTTTCCCCCTCTTCAATACAGTCCCATCCCCTCTGCATTTCTGTTGCATAGGCAGTGCAAAAATGTTCATTGTCACTGCAATGATTGGGAGAATATGTATAGATATATATCTATAGATCTATAGATCTAGATCTATAGATCTATAGATCTAGATCTATAGATCTAGATCTATAAACAGAGATCTTTAGATATAGATCTATAGATAGTGTGACAGGAGGTCGGGTAAATCTGTGGGTGTTGTCACAGACGGGAGATACATTTCTGCCAGAAAGGTTTAGGGCGTTGGAAAACTTCAGCTGTTCAGTATGAGGCAATTAAGGCCTCTATAAGTCATCCAGAGGATGACTACTGATTGCTGCATCCTGAGGCTTTTTGAGTTAAGGAGAGCAGTGAGCTGGGAAAGACTTCTAAAGGTGAGGTGGTTGTTGATTTTTCTGTGTGATAAAAATCAAAAAGACTATTATTTTTCTGCTGTATGACCAGCAGTGTCTGCCCAGCAGTAGGCTGTGCCAGACTCCATAGGTAGGTTTCTGTGTTGTAAAGGTAGACGCCCCAAGTAGCCAGGGTTTAGTTTATGTTTTGTTTTGTTTATGCTGTTTGGATGCTTGCACTTGTTTCCAGCAATATGGAAGAATAAACCATAACCTTTGTTTCAACCATCCTCAGCTGCCTCTCTGCTCAGAATCACGTCGCATATACTCCCTAAGATACGACGGCTCAATGCCTACGACGTGAACGTAACCTACGCAAAGCCCTATTCACGTAGTACTACGTAAACGGCGTACACGACGTAAAATTAGACGGCGTCGTTCCCTGGCCCATACCTTTGCATTATCTGCGCCTGCTATATGAGGGGTAACTTTACGCCGGATGTAAGCCTTACGCAAATCGCGTATATGAAGCGGCCGGGCACATCTGCATTCGTGAATCGTACTCATTTGCATATTTAAAATGGGAACACCGAATGCGTCCAGCGTAACTATGCGCCCATGATACGCCGGTGTAGCCTTGTTTTACAGCGTATCTAACTTTGCGAATCGGCGTAACAATACGACGGCGCACATTTGTACTTACAACGGCGTATCTATAGATACGCCGGCGTAAAACATTTGTGAATCCGGGCCATTATGGGCATTATGTGCAATTGGTCTGCTATTTCATTATAGCATCAGGTGATTGTGAGCCTTTCTAATCATTTTAATGACATTTTAATTACCTAGTTATTTGCTATGCTGTGAAGAATGTGACCTACCCGTTCTACTGTATGGCTGAAAAGAATTATGTAGAAAAAGAACATACATTATAGACTACATTTTCTTAATTAATATGTTTTAGTAATTTCTGCTACAAGTTTCAACTAAATTAATTTCTATCCCCTCCTGGACAGTTGTTAATTTACTATGCAAAAGTCATATACATTATGTGACTCCTTGTTCTGTGTTCTATGCAAAATTAAATACACAAACACATAAATTATATAGTTGATAAAGCTGGACTATAGGGAAATGTATAAACTACCCTTGCAGAGTGTCAACCCCCACACTGCAAGGATTAAATGTTTGTTTTTGTCTAGGGCACTTTTAAATGCTGCTTTACTTACCTTATCTTTTTTTCTTGCAAGCTTGATTCTCTTCATTCAGACATTTCTCTGAAGCCTCTTCTCTTTAGTAAATTGTCCATAGATCACATCATCATTGCCAGTAGGGATGAGCTTCGTGTTCGAGTCGAACGTATGTTCAACTCGAACATCGTATGTTCGATCGTTCGTCGAAATACGAACAAAAATGGCTACGGCCTATAATTCACTGCGTCATTGCGTGCTGATGATTGGCCAAGCATGCACTATGACCCGCCGCATGCTTGGCCAATCACATCGCCGTCAGCACAGAGAGCCGTAATTGGCCAAAGCCAGGGTAGCCGTAATTGGCCAAAGCCTGTAAATCTGAGGGGTAGATCTGAAACGAGGTGAAGCTCTGCTGATTTTATTATCCAAACATGTGCAAGCTAAAATGCTGTTTTTTATTTTCCTTGAATATGCCCCTTGGATCTACAGTGACTAAACTTTCAGTGCAATTTCAAGTGCACTTTGCACTTTTAGTTTGCACTTGTAGTGCAAAGTAGATTTGCCTTTAGTAAATAACCCCCTATGTGTCCTTGCACACATAGACATTTACAGGCGTTTAGTGGCAGAAAAAAATAAAATTTCTTGCACGTTAAAGAGAGGAGCGTTCCAGCAGGAAAAAATGGAGAACGCACATAAATGCATATAAATGTGTCTAAACATTTCTAAGCGCTAGACTTGTTTACCGCTTGACTGTTTATAATAAATTAATACAATGAGGAGAATCAACTCGTATATGCCTGACACACCTGAAAGTGACTAATTGCATTTGCAAAATGCAGCTTTAGGCACATTTTTTATGTTGCTTTTCTCCTTCCAGGAAAAAAAGATTGATCAAAATTGCTGGGCAAATGCCAAGTGTGCAAGAGGTCTAAAATGTTCCAATAGTAGTGTAGCGGCCTGCTCCTGTTTAACAGACGCTGCTGTAAATTTAGAGGGGGGTCTGAGTTGTTATTTGGCTGAGAAAATGTAATTAGGGGCAATTTAGCCTCTGTTCCAGGCATGGCTGTGCTGGGAGTAACCACCATTGTTCGCCTGGGGGTGCTATTACCATCCCAGGCCAAGGGTGGCAGCAGCAGAGTCAGGGTGTATTGGGTGTTCCCCCTCGGCAGCCAATCAGTGGGAGTGATCGTCCCATTGTGCATGCTGGGGAGGGGTACTTAAGGAACAGACGTCATTGACGGGGGTCCGTTCTAAGCGCGCTGTGGCCCGACTGGCCTGGGGTGCATGCTCCTGAGTCCTGGCTCTGGGACCACGTTGGTCCAGGGTTGTGGTTTAGCTTAGAAGGCCCAGTAGTCAGACTGGGTCTGCACTTTCAAGGTGATCGTGTTCTGTCTGTCCTGCGGGAGGAAGCCACTTGATGAACGAAGCCAGGGGAGGACCTATCCTGGAGAGGACCATGCAAGAGGCTGGTATCTTGGGAGAAGACCTGGAAACTTCATCGAAGAATGCACCAAACACTGAGAGGCTTGATGGTGATCGCCTGTCAGATCTAAGTTCTACAGAAGTTAATCTGGAGAGTTCTAGGTGCTAAATCCTGTGGAAGGGGATTTTGGACCAAAAGTGTCTCCTCATAAAGAAAGGTCTGTGGCAGAGACTGTACATAATTTTTTTGCGCCATTCTGGCTGCTAGGCCAGTGAGAGGGACCTATCTGGGTGAGCAATACCCACTCTGGCTAGAGTGGCGACGAGAACTGTTTGCTGGAAGCAGGAGTGTTTCCTATTTGTGACCTATTTACCCTTCCACCCCTTCAACTTCCTTTCGTCTATGTTCTGCAAATAAAGTGTATCGTGTGGACAGCGAGAGAATAGAGGTAACGTGCCGCCTGAAAATACTCTTTCAGGGGTTAGTGCTACAGTAGGATTATACACAGCTCCAACCATAGGCCTGGATTCAGAATCAAAACAGTGATCCTGAATCAAAACAGTGACCAGTGGCGCTATCATCAGGACATACAAAGGAAACTGTACTGACAGAGCATATAGATTACCAGTGCCGATCCCTCCTTCTAAAATTGTCATCAATGATTGCCTGTTATTTAAATTCAATGGCTGCATTACTTTGCAATACTTCCCATTTCACTGACTTTGTAAAAATATGCAACCATGGAATTCTGTCTTCAAATTGTAATATGCTTGTTTCTTCTAGCTCAAAGGTGCTTAAAGCATTACAGCCATAGCCAGGCAGCTGGTATTTTAAAGTCAGTACACAACTTGAGGGCAAGGATTGACTGCAGCTACTTTATTTTCCAGTAACAAAAACAGGGAGGGGTTTGAGGGGAAACATTTCCACAGAAAAGTCATATAGGGATATAAAATGTGCATAGAAATTTACCATATTTTTATCAGTGAAAATAAGTGTGGCTGGAGAAGAAAGGATAAAATGTAGAACATAGTATTAACCCAACAGTATTAAAAACATTTTTTTTTAACAAAGTTAAAGTAGAAATGTATGCAAAACTTTGATTTTCATTTCGGATAGCGCATAGGAGGGTCATTACTGCTGTCAGATTTTTTTTCGCCATCTGTGTCCCATTGGGGAGATTTCCTTACACTTCCTGTCCCATAGCCAAAACAGGGAATGAAAGAAAATCCCTGCAAATGAAAGTGATTGTAACGTCTCATTTGTTTCCTATAAAATAACAAATGTGTCATGTTTACCTGCTCTGTTGCAGTGGATTTGCACAGAGCAGACCGGATACTCTTCTTCTCAGGTGCCTCTTCTTTGCTCCTGGTCCATACCTCCTGTTCAGTGCTCACACAAAAATCAGCTTGCTGTGGGGGCACAGCTCCCTGTGTCCATTTAGACACAAGCCCACCCTTCCCCCCCTCTCTCCCCTGACTGGCTGACTTTGATTGACAGCAGTGGTAGCCAATGGCACTACCGCTTAGTCTCAGCTAATCAGGAGGGAGAATCTTGGATGGCTGAGACACTCGTAGACATCACTGGACAGAGAGGGACCTCAGGTAAGTGTTAGGCCGCGTACACAAGAGGAGACATGTCCGCTGAAACTGGTCCGCAGACCAGTTTCTGCGGACATGTTCGATTGTGTGTACGACCTAGCGGACAGGTTTCCAGCGGACAAAAGTTTCTAAGCATGCTTAGAAACTTTTGTCCGCTGAAAACCTGTCCGTCGGACATGACCGATGGTTAGTACGCCCAACCATCGGACAGAAATCCGCCGCATGCGTCAAATTGATTTGACGCATGCGTGGAAGCATTGAACTTCCGTGTTTGAGCACGTCGCCGCATCACCGTCACTGCCACGTCACCGCGTTCTCTGTCTGCAGGGATTTTGGTCTGATGGTGTGTACACACATCAGACCAAAATATCCCAGGAGACATGTCCGATGAAAACGGTCTGCGGACCGTTTTCATCGGACATGTCTCCTCGTGTGTACAGGGCCTCAGGGGGGCTGAAAGAGGCTGCTGCACACAGAAGGCTTTTTATTTTAATGCATTGAATGCATTATGATAAAAAACCTTCCAACTTTACAACTCCTCTAACCACTTAACCCCCGGACCATATTGCTGGTCAAAGACCAGAGCACTTTTTGCGATTCGGCACTGCGTCAATTTAACTGACAATTCTGCGGTATTTAGTTTTTGTGCTATAAACAAAAATAGAGCGACAATTTTGAAAACAAATTATATTTTTTAATTTTTGCTATAATAAATATCCCCTTTAAAAATATATAAAAAACAATTTTTTTCCTCAGCTTAGGCCGATACGTATTCTTCTACATATCTTTCATAAAAAAACATTGTAATAAGCTTTTATTGATTGGTTTGCGCAAACGTTATAGCATTTACAACATAGGGGGTAGTTTTATGGCATTTTTATTATTATTTTTTTTACTAGTAATGACGATTTTTTTTCGGTACTGCAACATTATGGCAGACACTTCGGACACTTTTGACACAATTTTGGGACCATTGGCATTTTTATAGCTATCAGTGCTATAAAAATGCATTGGATTACTATAAAAATGCCACTGGCAGTGAAGGGGTTAACACTAGGGGGCAGGGAAGTGGCCGCCGACATATGTTTCGTGTGGTGTCACGCCCCCCTGATGACGTGACACCACACGAAACATATTTCGGCGGCGATCTCCACGCCAGAGTGATACACAAGCAGTCCCAGTGCCGGGCGGGCACATTCTAAGTAAGAGGCCACTTGGCTGTATTTTTTATCTGTATTTTTTTTAATAAATGGTAATACACTATGGGATCCCCCTCTTTTGCTTTATTTGAGTTCTAATTGGTTCAACACTCAAGACATGGTTCCAGCTTTTGCCGCACAGTGAGCAGGCACTTATCCTGCCCAGCTTGTATGACCTACTTTTCTAAAGAGGTCCCATCTTTGTGGTAAGCGCATTTGGTGTTCAAGGCACTTTGGGTGAAGCTGTAATTAAGTGGTGAAGGCTATCTACACACCTGATGATTAACTGCATGAATCCATTAACAACATTCTGGAATCACTGTTGTTTGCTCTAAATGCCAGTTCATTGAATATTGAATCTATTTCTATATGGACTTTCAGATGGACTTTTATATTATTTATTATATCCATGGACTTATTCACCTGTGTACATATCTGCCCATAATTGGGGAGTATAATCACTAATTCAATTCACATATCTATTGTGCTGTTTAGCTTTTTGTCTATTTGTTTTTATTTATTTATATTGACCTCACCAATCCTAGTTAGTGTACACTTGGGGCCAGATTCACAAACCCATTACTCCGGTCTATCTCCTGTTTAACCGGAGTAATTTCAAATTACCCGCGTCGTATTATTAGTTTGAATCCTCAAACCATGATACGACGGCTTCGGGCTTCGATCCGACAGGCTTACGTCTTCGTACGCCATTGGATCTACACTGCAATCTTTTTCTGCCCGCTGGGTGGAGTTTGCGTCGTTTTCAGCGTCGGGGTATGCAAATTAGCTTTTTCCGGCGATCCACGAAGTTCCGATCGTCCGTCGCTTTCTCTTACGGCATCTGTAGTCATCTTTTTGCTGCGTAAAGTTAGGGAAGCAAAAATCTGGTCTATAGTTAGACAGCCCATGTTAAGTATGGCCGTCGTTTCCGCGTCGAATTTCAAATTTCTTTTTTGTTTTTGCGTAAGTCGTCCGGGAATAGGAATGTATGTAAACGACGCCACTCAAAAAAAACTAACGTAACAACGTAATTTCGCGCTATGCACGGCGGGAAATTTCTGAACGGAGCATGCGCAGTTCGATCGCCCCCTAATGCTTCACGCCCCCTAATCACGTATTTCGATTCCGCCGCAAGAAATACACTACGCCGCCGTACCTTACGGGCCGAAATCTACCAGAATTCGTCTTAGAGCCAGGTAAAATACGGTGGAGTAGTGTATCTCTGATATTCTGCGCCAGGGCAATTGTACCTGAATCTGGCCCTAGGTTTCTGTGAACTAGCGCCCTCTTCCACCTTTCTATTACCAATATCACAGTTCACTACTGTATCCTGAGGAGCAGCTTATCACCATTCAATCTTCATATATTAGATATTTTGATTTCAATTTTTTCACCATTGTGAACCTACACTTGGCACGGAAAACACCCCCCTTATCACATGCTTTAAGCTTCCCTTCTAAATGTTTTTTTTTTTTCTTTGTTTGAATTTCTCTGTTTCTCCTCAGTAAGCTTTCCACCATCATTCGAGCGGTGGTTAGTCATTTAGAACAGCTTACTGAACACCTTACTGAGGAGGAACAGGAAGTGAGAAATTCAGACAAAGAAAACAAAGAAAAAAAACATTTGGAAGGGAAATCGAAGGAAAGGGTAAATGAACCAACAATGCACTAGCTTAAAGGAACCTATTTAGAAAATAAAAAACAAACCTTTACAACCCCTTTAAGGTAATTCCATGGGGGAAACCCAGGTCACCAGAACTAGTGTTCCCATTGGAAAATGTCCCCTCTATTACTTTTCTGGGGACAACCCAAAATCTGGAATTCTCATTTATTTTATTTTACTGTTACTTTCAATGATAATGGTAAACAGGACAGCTAGAGAGGGGGGATCTCCTTAACAGGGGGCACAGACAGCAATATAAAACTGACAGGGGTTCTAATCTCTCCCCACTCTATCCAAAAGTAAAACATAATAATCAAGTTTTGCCTTTAGTTATACTTTAAATACATATTAAAAATACAAATTTATGAGCAGAGAGTTATGTTTTCGTTTCTGGGTTTTGCACAGTCTTGCCAGACAGCAGATCCCTATATGTGACTTGACTATTCTCTACTGAGTACATCTAGGTCATCTTCATGCCAGTGAGTGGACAATGTTTGAGCAGCACCAGAATGATCAGCTCATGCCTCTGCTCTCTTTGCTTTATCCTCTTTTATGTTTCCATTCCCCACAAGAGTAGGCAGCACAGCTGAGTTGCCCATACTGATGGCTTCCTATTGTCGGCTTAATGCTGCTGTGCCAAGGATAACAAATGGTGAAAATGGAGACAAATTCATGTACTTACACTAGCTGTATTTCTACCCATATTTTAGATCTGTTTTAAGTTCAACTTTAATACAAAGGGCTGTTTGCTTAATTAGTAAGGTGAAGCTGTGTTCAATTTCCCACTCAAGTGCTAAGAAAATCTAAAGAGAGATTTTTTATTTTTAAACTGAATGAATGAATGAAGTGCACACTGCTCCTTTACTCCTTTACTAAATCAACCATTTTTATTCATCTGGTCTAAGCAGGTGAAGAATTGTAGTCTATATAACATGTATAATAACAAACAATCCCTTGCACCACTGTTACTAAAATGCAATGGGTACATTGTCTATCATATGTAGAGTATGTTCACCAACAAGTGCCTGTAATCAATGACAAAACAGGCAGTGTCTATTATTTCTTGTTATCGTGCAGCACCTCTAACTTGCCTTGACTTGCAGGATCATTAATAGCTACCACATTATCTCCAGCGCCTGCAGTATGAATAACTTACATGTCACATTAACAACATGAATACCTCATATACTGTATAAGGAACATATCATCATATTAAAATCAGTTTTCTCCATTCACCATTTATATCTCATCTCTGTTGAACTTTCACTTACGGTAATTTTGTACAAATAGTACATTGCAACAATAAAACTTGTTTTTATGCAATTCAAGGGTGTAATTGAGAGTTATCACATTTTAAAGCAGCTACTGTATTCCTTAAATGCCACTGTCAGACTAGTCCTATCCACTTCTGGATAAATGGTATGTGTGAAAGCTTGGTTGAAGTTGGCACGGCAAGGCACAGTGAGCAAAGTCAGCAGTCATCGTGGGTCTATCAGTGCGCCTTATGATCATTCATCACATTCTGTGTCTGTCAGGATATATCTGTTAGTTTACCATGTGCTTAGTAATTCGTTAGGAATGAGCTGTTGGTTTGGTTTGGGCTGAATTGTGCTTTTTCCAAGGTTCATTAAACAGCCAAACTAAAGCCAAGTCAAACGTCCAGCTGCAAAGGGAAGTGAGACATTTAGCAGCAGTATTACTCTTTGGTGTAGACCCTTCAGGTTTAGTATAGACTTTTCAGGTTTGATATACATTTTTCAGTGAAACCCTATATAAAAAAAGTGTAGAGTCTCCCCCAAAATCCATACCACACCCTTATACAAGCATCTAGACTGTCAGGCCATGGGAGGAGAGGAACAAGTGTGTCCCACCTTTCCTGAAACATTTCAGGTCACAGTCCTTCAACATGGGGAGGCACTGGCAAAACACCTCAACCCTAGGTGGATGAGGACAAACCCTCTACTTCAAAACCCTTGTCCAGTGGCTATGAGAGTCTGTGATCAGGGGGCTTATCAGAATCTGAAAGTCTCTTTAAAAATAAGAGAGCACCCCAGATACCACCCCCTATGTACATAGGGGTTACGTAGCATCCCTGCTCATTCACAAAAAAATAAATAAGTGTTAAATAAAGACACATACATTTGAAAAGTCATTTATTAAAAAATATAAATCCATCATCAGTCATGTTGTCCAGGGATTCAAATCTGTGCTGATCATGATGAATGACACCCACTGACCTGCCAAAAGTAAATACCCACCAAATCTCCAACATATTCAAGCCCATTGCTCATTCACCACAAATGACATTTCCTTGGCCCTGCAGCAAAATGTAAACAAAGGGGCAGGTCTGCTGGTTTGCATCATTGACCAAATATAGACATGACCAGCCTACTCTTACCCTGCCAAGCTTCATGCTTGGATAAAAGTCTGGTATAGATTTTGGGCCACCACACTTTTTTTCTTCTTTTGTGTGTGGGGTTCCCCCTTAAAACCCATACCAGACCCAAAGGGATTCAAAATTTGTGGGAGACTTCAATCTGTTGTTTTATTTTGTTTTTGTGTGGGTTCATCAAGGACAAGGGGGCAGATTCACGTAGATCGGCGCATTATCATTCCGGCGTAGCGCACCACTTTTCCGTTAGACTTGCGCAATCTAGCCGCGTAATCCGGCGATTCACGTAGCTTTTACGCAAGAGCTTGCGCAAACGTAAGGTTTTTTCCGTAGGCGTAAGGAGGAGTAATACAAATTGGGAGGGACGTGGGCGTGTTACATTGAAATGAGCCGTGACCCCATGCAAATGAAGGGCCGGCCGACTCGCGCATGCGCGCGTGAAGGAAACCATGTCAGCTCCGTTGTGCGCATGCTCACAACTCGGGAGCGGCGCAATCATTGAAATTGGAAATGGACTAGGGCAATGTTGTGAACTACGCAGACAGCATAAATAGACACACACAAACGCCCTTCCATTGCAAAAGTACATCCCTTTGTGTCCCTTCCCATTGAATCAAGTGCTTTTGCTCTGTTGTTCGTTAGAGTGTGTTTTGTAGTTGTGAGATTAGTGTTCTGTGTGATCTTGTGCTTGTTGGTAGTTTTGTGAAAGTGTATTTTGATAAGTGTTTGAGACTGTTTGTTTGATTGATAGATTTCTGAGCGTTTGTTTTCTTGCATTTTTTTTTCATCTGATTTTTTTGTGTGTGTTTCTTGCTGAGTGCTAGTGTGATTTTTGGCTGTTCTTTTTCTCTTTGTGTGTGTTCTTGTCTGATTGGTTGTGCTTGTATTTGTGACAGATTTTTGGTGACTGCTAGTGAGTTTGTTTGGAAGTATGACTGAGAGAAAAAGAAAGCTCAATTTTACTGTGGGGGAAAAAAGAATTCTTGCCCCGGGCCATTACCGACTATGGGCGTTTTCTCCCCGGCCCGCAGAGTGCCACCACCACCCCGGCCAGGAGGAGGGAGATCTTGGATATGATCACAGAGCAGGTCAATTCATCGGGGGAGGGGGAGACACGGACCCGCTCTGGGATAGAAAAGAAAATAAATGACCTCCGGCGTGAGGTGAAAAAAAAACTGGCCGCAATAAATGCCCATGCCAGGGGCACAGGAGGGGGCCCACCATGCCGGGTTAGATTTTCAGAGACGGAGCGTGTGGTGGCCCTGACCTTTCACCGGCATGAAGTGGAGGGCCTGCCAGGCTTTGACACAAGTCCGGTCCCCGCGGTGCCAGGTAAGGTTTTTATTTCTCTCAGGTGTGTAGCATGTGTGGGGGAGGGGGTGAAAGGGAATATGTGGCAAGTGTGTGGATCCTCCAACCTGTGAATGTTTTGTGTCATCCACAGCTGTGCAGGAGGGTGCAGGGCCATCTGGACTGACCGCTCCAACCCCAGGACAGCAGCCTAATGAGGCCCCCCCAACAAGGCCAGAGTCCGCAGAGGAGGAACAAGAGGAGGGGGAGGATCATGCGGAGGACGATCATGAGGAGGAGCAGAATCATGAGGAGGAGGAGTCCATGGAAGGCACTGGCCCTTTGGTTTCTGCGGACTCTTCCCCTCTGGCTGCAAGAAGCCTGCCCTCCCTAAGGGTCAGCCCCCCCCCCTCCTCCCCCAACATGGCTCCCCTCACAAGGGCCTCCCCTTCTCCCCGGCCACAACCATCAGCAAGAGCCAGGAGGTCATCCCCAAGCACCAGGGGGGCGCCCAATCTCATGCCCGCCTGTCTGAGAAGGAACCTGGCCACCCAGACCCGCCTTCTGAGACAGCTCTGCCAGACTATGGGGCGGGTGGATCAGAGCCTGTCCTCCATTAATGATAGCCTGGGTAACCTGGACTCCCACTCCCGGGCCTCCACAACCTGCCTAAATGACCTGCAAACTACAGCAGCAGGCGTTGGGCAGGATGTGAGGGCCCTTACCCAGGCTATCCAGGGCAACACGGCAACACTTGGTGCTGCCCTGGACAGAATAGCCGTGGCCTTGGAGGGCAGGCCGCCAGGTGGGCAGATCTCAGGGGCTGCTCCTCCTTCCCCGGCTTTTCCCCTCCCCCATGCGTCTCCCCTGAGGGTCCGGGGCCGTGGCCGGGGGGCGCCCCAGGCGTGGCTCAGGCAGAGGGCAATAATTTTTTTTTCCCCCTTTTGTTTGTTTTGAAAGCTTTTTTATTTTTGTTCTCTGCTTTTTTTTGTTTTTTCTAAGCATTTTTTTTTTCAATGCATTTTTGTTTGTTTGACTTTTTTGGCATATTTTGGGTTGTGAATGATGTTTGAATGTGGGGGTGACATTCCTGCTGGAAAAGGGGTGTCACCCTCAATTTTGGTGGAGAAGGGTTCCCCAGGACCAGGGAGAAGTGATTCCCAGGTCTGTGTGAATGGTGTATGAATGTACAGTGACATAATTGGAGCCTTGACGTGGCGTTACTGCTCACCAGTCTTGCATGGTGGACTGGTGCCAATCCAATTTGATGAGGATGTGGGGTGTGTGTGCTAGGGACCATAGTGGTGTGCATGCATGCATTCTCATTGTGCCATGATTAATGTGTGTGTTTAACGTGCAAAGATGCCCAATATGAGCTGCCTCCTGACTGCTCTTCCCTCAGAAGACGGGGTATCCTCGGTTAGGGGTTGATTTTCTGGTTGGGGGGTCAGATCATCACGTAGCTCAACCTGCAGGCCCTTCCTCACTGCGAGATTGTGTAGCATGCAACATGCAGCGATGATATGGCACACGAAGTTTGGGGAATACAACAGTGTACCCCCAGACTTATCCAGGCATCGGAAACGTGACTTCAGGAGGCCAAAGGTGCGCTCCACCACTGCACGGGTTTTGATGTGTGCTTCATTGTATCGTTCCTCTCCTGGGGTTTGGGGGTTCCGGATAGGAGTCATGAGATGGGGTCCCAGTGCATATGCAGAGTCACCTGTAAAGGAAAAGACAGGAGAATGTTAGTCATGCATGTGCCACTTCTGTTGTGCATCACGGGAGGGGATAGTCATGCCTGACTCCCATGTCACTCACCAACCAGCCAGGTGTTCCCATACACGTTCTGTTCGAATTCTGTTCGGATGTGGCTTTGATTGTAGATGTAGCTGTCATGGCTGGACCCTGGGTGTTTGGCACGGACGTGCCATATGAGGCCTTGGGCATCAACTATCACCTGTACGTTGATGGAGTGCCAATTCTTCCGATTGCGGTACATGTGCTCGGTCTCATGGGGGGGCTGGAGTGCCACATGTGTGCAATCTATGGCCCCGATGGTGCGTGGGAATCTGGCAATTCGGTAGAAATCTGCCATTGCCTTGATTCGAAGCTCCTCAGTGGTGGGTTTGATGATTTGGTTGGCCAAGCGTGTGAGGATTGCAGGGACAACCTGGTGCACACATCTGCTCATGGAGGACTGTGACATCCCAGCCACCACTCCACTTGTACGCTGAAAAGAGCCACTGGCAAGGACATGGAGTGTTGCCAGGACCTTGACCAGTGGCTGCACTGCATGTGAGCGTTGTGTTGGGCTGGTGATGTCCTCCTGCAAGGTTGTGGTTAATTCCAGGATGGCATGAGGGGGGAATCTGAAGATGCGAAAGACCTCTGAATCATTCATGCCAAACAGGTGTATGCGGGTGCGGTATACCCTCTCCCGTGCCATCCTCCGTGCCATCCTCTGTGCCCTCCTCCTTCTTTGGTCATCTATATTCACTAGTGCAGCTATGAGCGACGATGCCCCTAGCATGTTGGCAGTCAAATTGTAGTGCAACACGTGTGTGTGGTCTGCTCCTCAATAACGGTGTTGCTTTATCTGACAATTAGACTTTTTTTCAAAAGTTAGATCAGCTTTTATGGGCTCTAACTTTAGACAGGACATTTTGCAGTTGCGCACATCGCGTAGCCTGCGCAGCAACTGCGTTTTTTTGTGGATCCCCGTAACTCCCTCATTAGCATATTTGACTAGCAAATCAATGGTGTGTCTAGCGCAGTTTTGCGCGAAGGGAAGCGAATGTCTAACTCAATTACGCCGGACCAAAAAACGTAGATTTCTGGCGTATATTGTTTTGTGAATCGCGTCCAACTATACGCACGCGCACATTTAGACTTACGCACGCGCAACAGCAGTTGCGCACGCGTAATCGCTCTGTGAATCTGGCCCAAGGTGTGGAATCTGATATGTATTTTTAGGGGAAATTTTGCATATGTGTTTTGCATGGGGTTCCCCATTAGACTCTATACTAAACTTTCATCTTGGATAATGGACTGGTATAGATTAACCTCCCTGGCGGTATGATTATTTCATATTTTAGGTGCTGAAAGTGGTACCATTATTTTGATGGAAATTTGGCGTTTTATACTGTAGGCTTGTAATTCTTAGGAATAACTCACTTAAATCTGACCAAGAGTCTAGTAGGCATCCCTGGTATGAAAATGTTTTAAAAACAAAATTATAAATTATAATATAATAAATAATTATAAATAATAATAATAAATAATAATATAATTATAATAAAAATGATTCAATAATGTAATCAACTCAAAATCACTGAAATTTGCTCAGTTACAGAATTGTCGCTGTCATTACTTTTACTTTTTATGATGAATTTCTGCACAAATCGATATCGCTCAATTCTGCAAGTGATTATAATTTATTATAGTTGTTTTCTAGCTGCTCTAAAACCACTTTTGACATAAAGGGACACTTTTAGTTGCTATGGACAATTTATAGTTTGCAGGCAGAAAGAACAGTTTTTATTATACAAAAGAACATGTAGGGCACTGGGCAGACCCCTAGGGACAAAGGGTGTGTGGATTTTTTACATACAGTACTGTAATCTACAAGATTACAGTATACTGTATGTAATGTGTTTGTTTACTTTTTTGAATTTGGCGTCGTAACTTCCCAGGGAACGGAGATCGGCGGCACACGGGGACACTGTGTGAATCGAGCGAGGACTTGCTCGCTCACACATCGTGGCGGCATCACAGGATCCAGGGGCAAGGTAAGTAACTTTGTCTCTTGCTGCTGCGAGGCGAGCCCGAGTCTGGCTCGGGGATACCGCTCTTTGTATAAAAATCTTACCCCAAACCAGACTCGGGGGGTTAAGGGAATCCCTGGCCATTTGTTTACACAATGATTGAAGCAACCAGAATCGGTATACATCATACAGATTACCCACTTAACAGGCAGGTTCAGGGCATTCCCCAGACATATTACGTAATTTAATTTAGCATTGTATTGTTTTACTACAAGCATCATTAAAATTGCTGCTCCTAACCAAACAATATTTAACAGTGTTTTTGTTGCTTTGGTACATTTTCCTCTTTGCAGTGTCCAGCCACCACTCCTATTTGATTGACAATCCTTTGTCTGTTCATTTAGGAAATAGGCATTTCTTTTCATCTCCCTTTTGACTTCAACGGGTTGGGTTTCTGCAACTGAACTTCACTAAAGTTCAGCTAACACGCACTGAACTGAATCCAGGTATTATCGACTCATTATACTCTGAGTCAGTGTACATCCATCTGACTCAGTAGGAATTATTTACTAAAAAAAAGAAAAGTGCAAAATCTGGGGCAGCTCTGCATAGAAACCAATCAGCTTCCAGGTTATTGGTCAACGCTTAATTGAACA
Source organism: Rana kukunoris (assembly GCA_029574335.1). Classification (NCBI taxonomy): domain Eukaryota; kingdom Metazoa; phylum Chordata; class Amphibia; order Anura; family Ranidae; genus Rana; species Rana kukunoris. The sequence continues at coordinate 458,895,265 of CM056051.1, read as the reverse complement.
AGATGAAATTAGAAGCCTATTGGCTACCATGCACAGCTGCACCAGATTTTGCACTCTACTGGTTCAGTAAATAAACCCCAGTATGTCCAATAGTGTCCTTCTCTCAATGACATTTTGTATTTAACTGTTAGTCTAAAGCTGGGTACACACGGGTCGAATATCGGGAATGCCAATTGATTGGATCTATCGGACGTGCATGCTGTAAAATCAGCAGCCGCATGACTCCTGGTCAGCTCTCTCAGCCAATGGCAAAATATGCTCATTGGAGTATTCTGAAGGGGGGCAATCCACCTGTCAAAACACAATAGTTCAGCAGGGGCGATCGCTATACTAACGCTGCATAGTTAGTAAAGCGGCTCCTACCAGAGTTGACAGTTTTTTTTTTCCGTTCAAGCCATGTGGGGAACACAGCAAACATGTGGAAGAAGGTGCTCTGGTCAGATGAGACCAAAATTGTACCTTTTGTCCTAAAAGCAAAATGCTATGTGTAGCAGAAAACTAACACTGTGCATCACCATGAACACACCATATGAAACAACTGGTCCAGAGTGATGATGTGCAATGATGCTGAAAGAAATGCATGCAGCAGAAAGTAAAGGAAGAAAACTGGAAGAAATCAGCATTGATGAGATGTAAAAAACAAAATAGAAAACAGCTTTTGTTTATGGAAAAAAGAAAACATGGTAATTGTTCATAATACACAGATCTTAAAGGGGTTGTAAACCCTCGTGTTTTTTAAGCCCCCCCCCCCTCCCGTATTACTTACCTGAGCTCCAAATATCCGTGGGCACGATCTGGCGTCGCTCTCTCCATGGCTTCTCGGCTCTTCATTGGATAGATTGATAGCAGCATAGCCATTGGCTCCCACTGCTGGAAATCAAATCCAATGATGCATTCACCGGGGGGCAGGGCAGAGTCATACACTCTGCATCTATGCATAATGTTCCTATCCGGGCAGCACAGTGATGTAGTGGGTAGCACTCTCACCTAGCAGTAAAAAGGGTCGCTGGTTCGAATCCCAACCATGACACTACCTGCCTGGAGTTTGCAGGTTCTCCCTGTGCCTGTGTGGGTTTCCTCAGGGTACTCTGGTTTCCTCCCACTCTCCAAAGACATGCGGATAGGTTAATTGGCTTTCCCATATTCTATTATCAATTAATTTTAAAGGAGTTGTAAAGGACATTTTTTTTTTGCTGAAATGACTGTTTACAGGGTATAGAGACATAATAGTTAACTGATTTCTTTAAAAAAATATTAAAAATAGATAAAAAACAATCATATAATATGCCTGCAGTTTCAGTTTCGTTTTTCATCTAGTTTCATGCTTCTGTGAAGGACAGAGACACAGAGCCAATACAGGGCAGTGTTTGTTTTTAAAATGAAACTGATTACAGCAAAAACGAACAATGAGGACATGAAACCAGGACTGCATTAGGTTAAAGGAAGCTATTTAGCTTAAAAAAATAAATAAATCTTTTAGTGACCCTTTAAGTTTGGATGTTATAAAAGAATGAATAAGAGTAGATCAATGGGACAAAGCCAAAATAGTAAGACTTTGAAGTATTATCACAAATGTTGAGTTGAATTTTACTATGTAATGCAACCCAATTCCTTCTGTAAAACTAAAATAGACTTATCAATTGTCATTAATGATGGATGTAGTCCATAATCTCTGGCCTGTTTGTGACATTTATTTTGACCTTTTCAATATTCTGTATATAGGTTGTCATCCAATTTAGAAACCGGGAGGGGAGTCGCGCTAAACGTGAGACAATGCTTACTGATAGCACAATGTAATATCAAGAAATATAGTGAAATACAAAACCACAATTGCTAATAGTGAAGTCCACCCAATGCCATAATAAATGAACAAGAAAACCTAATAGGTCAAACGTGAAAAAAAGGGGTTAAATTCTTGATGTTGTCATCCAATTTACTTTTCTCTGCAATTTAGGTTGCTGAGATTGAAGTTCAGGTAAAAAAAAATAGATAGATATATTTGAAGGTCAGGGCAGTGTGGTACTGTCTGTTGTCTGACATCCCACATTAAAGAGAAATTCTGCAATCGCCCAGGACATTTTACTTAATATAAACCTCATCCCAGGCTGGCTATTTGCTCATTTTACTTCATATTTTTCATACATTTTTAAATGAGTAAGTAAATAATTACTAGTAGTTTTATTTTTGCGTTTGAAGTTCCTTTTTACATTTTTTACATTAGATCATAAATATGACAGTAGATTAAAGTGCCTTTGCCCACACATCTATTGGCTTATGAATCATATGTTAAATCTAGTCCTTGGAAGTCCTTGAGTTTGGAATAACAGTCTTTTAATGCTTGGTTTACAAGTGCCAATTTTTTTTGTTTGTTTTTAAATGTGCCTACATTGATGTTCGTTATGAGATATTGTATGTGCCTATTTTTTTTTTTTTTTCTGATAGCTCACATTCTCTGCTAAAGGGTGTAAATAAATAAAGGACTTAAATTAAGACACCATAAAAGTATGCAACACTCACCTGACCCTGCGATGTCAACTTTCAAAGTACAAGGGTGGTAAAGGGCGAGGGAGGAGATTATATGTGCAAAGTTTTTTTGCCCAGAATAATATATATATGCACACAGTATCTCACAAAAGTGAGTACACCCCTCATATTTTTGTAAATATTTTATTATATATTTTCATGTGACAAGAAATTACACTTTGCTACAATGTAAAGTAGTGAGTGTACAGCTTGTATAACAGTGTAAATTTGCTGTCCCCTCAAAAAAACTCAACACACAGCAATTAATTTCTAAACCGATGGCAACAAAAGTGAGTACACCCCAACTGAAAATGTCCAATTTGAGCCCAATCAGCCATTTTCCCTTTCCATGTGACTCGTTAGTGTTACAAGGTCTTAGGTGTAAATGAGGAGCAGGTGTTTTAAATTTGGTGTTATCGCTCTCACTCTCTCATACCGGTCACTACTTGAGGTTATTGTAGCCGTATTAGTGCAATTGTGACAGAGACAATCGAGTACTGTCCGTGATACTTTTTTTATTTGCACTAACATACCATTTTTCAGGACAAGCTTTCGGGGTATGGAAGCAAACCCTGCAATAAAAAACGCTGTAAATTGGGCTTGGCAATATAGCCTAGTCCATCTTTGTGTAGAGCAACAATTCTTTTTTTCAGCTCCTTAGAGAGTTCTCTGCCATGAGGTGCCATATTGAACTTCCAGTGATCAGTATGAGAGAGTGAAAGCAAGAAGACCAAATTTAACACACCTGTTCCCCATTAAAACCTGAGACCTTGTAAAACAAATGAGTCACATGACACCGGGGAGGGAAAATGGCTAATTGGGCCCAATTTGGACAATTATTAAATGAAAATTGTAAATAATGATATTAATAATAATAATTTAAAAAAAAAATAATAAATCATATTTTTCAAATATATGTATATATGAAGTGACTGTTATAATAGTTAATAGATACACATAGTAATAATTGATATAAATGACAGAGGGTATGGTCATGTATATTAAATCATATATAAAAATACAATTAGAAGACTATATATTAAAAAGACCAGAGGCTTCAAAGGAAGACCAAACCATGATGGTAATAACCATCAAATCTTGTTGACAATACAATAATGCAGGATAGGTCTTGAATACCTATATCAAATTGTTAGTCTCTAACTCCTTGTTTAACCGTTGGGGAACAAGGGGGCAGATTCACGTAGATCGGCGCATTATCATTCCGGCGTAGCGCACCACTTTTCCGTTAGACTTGCGCAATCTAGCCGCGTAATCCGGCGATTCACGTAGCTTTTACGCAAGAGCTTGCGCAAACGTAAGGTTTTTTCCGTAGGCGTAAGGAGGAGTAATACAAATTGGGAGGGACGTGGGCGTGTTACATTGAAATGAGCCGTGACCCCATGCAAATGAAGGGCCGGCCGACTCGCGCATGCGCGCGTGAAGGAAACCATGTCAGCTCCGTTGTGCGCATGCTCACAACTCGGGAGCGGCGCAATCATTGAAATTGGAAATGGACTAGGGCAATGTTGTGAACTACGCAGACAGCATAAATAGACACACACAAACGCCCTTCCATTGCAAAAGTACATCCCTTTGTGTCCCTTCCCATTGAATCAAGTGCTTTTGCTCTGTTGTTCGTTAGAGTGTGTTTTGTAGTTGTGAGATTAGTGTTCTGTGTGATCTTGTGCTTGTTGGTAGTTTTGTGAAAGTGTATTTTGATAAGTGTTTGAGACTGTTTGTTTGATTGATAGATTTCTGAGCGTTTGTTTTCTTGCATTTTTTTTTCATCTGATTTTTTTGTGTGTGTTTCTTGCTGAGTGCTAGTGTGATTTTTGGCTGTTCTTTTTCTCTTTGTGTGTGTTCTTGTCTGATTGGTTGTGCTTGTATTTGTGACAGATTTTTGGTGACTGCTAGTGAGTTTGTTTGGAAGTATGACTGAGAGAAAAAGAAAGCTCAATTTTACTGTGGGGGAAAAAAGAATTCTTGCCCGGGCCATTACCGACTATGGGCGTTTTCTCCACGGCCGCAGAGTGCCACCACCACCCCGGCCAGGAGGAGGGAGATCTTGGATATGATCACAGAGCAGGTCAATTCATCGGGGGAGGGGGAGACACGGACCCGCTCTGGGATAGAAAAGAAAATAAATGACCTCCGGCGTGAGGTGAAAAAAAAACTGGCCGCAATAAATGCCCATGCCAGGGGCACAGGAGGGGGCCCACCATGCCGGGTTAGATTTTCAGAGACGGAGCGTGTGGTGGCCCTGACCTTTCACCGGCATGAAGTGGAGGGCCTGCCAGGCTTTGACACAAGTCCGGTCCCCGCGGTGCCAGGTAAGGTTTTTATTTCTCTCAGGTGTGTAGCATGTGTGGGGGAGGGGGTGAAAGGGAATATGTGGCAAGTGTGTGGATCCTCCAACCTGTGAATGTTTTGTGTCATCCACAGCTGTGCAGGAGGGTGCAGGGCCATCTGGACTGACCGCTCCAACCCCAGGACAGCAGCCTAATGAGGCCCCCCCAACAAGGCCAGAGTCCGCAGAGGAGGAACAAGAGGAGGGGAGGATCATGCGGAGGACGATCATGAGGAGGAGCAGAATCATGAGGAGGAGGAGTCCATGGAAGGCACTGGCCCTTTGGTTTCTGCGGACTCTTCCCCTCTGGCTGCAAGAAGCCTGCCCTCCCTAAGGGTCAGCCCCCCCCCCTCCTCCCCCAACATGGCTCCCCTCACAAGGGCCTCCCCTTCTCCCCGGCCACAACCATCAGCAAGAGCCAGGAGGTCATCCCCAAGCACCAGGGGGGCGCCCAATCTCATGCCCGCCTGTCTGAGAAGGAACCTGGCCACCCAGACCCGCCTTCTGAGACAGCTCTGCCAGACTATGGGGCGGGTGGATCAGAGCCTGTCCTCCATTAATGATAGCCTGGGTAACCTGGACTCCCACTCCCGGGCCTCCACAACCTGCCTAAATGACCTGCAAACTACAGCAGCAGGCGTTGGGCAGGATGTGAGGGCCCTTACCCAGGCTATCCAGGGCAACACGGCAACACTTGGTGCTGCCCTGGACAGAATAGCCGTGGCCTTGGAGGGCAGGCCGCCAGGTGGGCAGATCTCAGGGGCTGCTCCTCCTTCCCCGGCTTTTCCCCTCCCCCATGCGTCTCCCCTGAGGGTCCGGGGCCGTGGCCGGGGGCGCCCCAGGCGTGGCTCAGGCAGAGGGCAATAATTTTTTTTTCCCCCTTTTGTTTGTTTTGAAAGCTTTTTTATTTTTGTTCTCTGCTTTTTTTTGTTTTTTCTAAGCATTTTTTTTTTCAATGCATTTTTGTTTGTTTGACTTTTTTGGCATATTTTGGGTTGTGAATGATGTTTGAATGTGGGGGGTGACATTCCTGCTGGAAAAGGGGTGTCACCCTCAATTTTGGTGGAGAAGGGTTCCCCAGGACCAGGGAGAAGTGATTCCCAGGTCCGTGTGAATGGTGTATGAATGTACAGTGACATAATTGGAGCCTTGACGTGGCGTTACTGCTCACCAGTCTTGCATGGTGGACTGGTGCCAATCCAATTTGATGAGGATGTGGGGTGTGTGTGCTAGGGACCATAGTGGTGTGCATGCATGCATTCTCATTGTGCCATGATTAATGTGTGTGTTTAACGTGCAAAGATGCCCAATATGAGCTGCCTCCTGACTGCTCTTCCCTCAGAAGACGGGGTATCCTCGGTTAGGGGTTGATTTTCTGGTTGGGGGGTCAGATCATCACGTAGCTCAACCTGCAGGCCCTTCCTCACTGCGAGATTGTGTAGCATGCAACATGCAGCGATGATATGGCACACGAAGTTTGGGGAATACAACAGTGTACCCCCAGACTTATCCAGGCATCGGAAACGTGACTTCAGGAGGCCAAAGGTGCGCTCCACCACTGCACGGGTTTTGATGTGTGCTTCATTGTATCGTTCCTCTCCTGGGGTTTGGGGGTTCCGGATAGGAGTCATGAGATGGGGTCCCAGTGCATATGCAGAGTCACCTGTAAAGGAAAAGACAGGAGAATGTTAGTCATGCATGTGCCACTTCTGTTGTGCATCACGGGAGGGGATAGTCATGCCTGACTCCCATGTCACTCACCAACCAGCCAGGTGTTCCCATACACGTTCTGTTCGAATTCTGTTCGGATGTGGCTTTGATTGTAGATGTAGCTGTCATGGCTGGACCCTGGGTGTTTGGCACGGACGTGCCATATGAGGCCTTGGGCATCAACTATCACCTGTACGTTGATGGAGTGCCAATTCTTCCGATTGCGGTACATGTGCTCGGTCTCATGGGGGGGCTGGAGTGCCACATGTGTGCAATCTATGGCCCCGATGGTGCGTGGGAATCTGGCAATTCGGTAGAAATCTGCCATTGCCTTGATTCGAAGCTCCTCAGTGGTGGGTTTGATGATTTGGTTGGCCAAGCGTGTGAGGATTGCAGGGACAACCTGGTGCACACATCTGCTCATGGAGGACTGTGACATCCCAGCCACCACTCCACTTGTACGCTGAAAAGAGCCACTGGCAAGGACATGGAGTGTTGCCAGGACCTTGACCAGTGGCTGCACTGCATGTGAGCGTTGTGTTGGGCTGGTGATGTCCTCCTGCAAGGTTGTGGTTAATTCCAGGATGGCATGAGGGGGGAATCTGAAGATGCGAAAGACCTCTGAATCATTCATGCCAAACAGGTGTATGCGGGTGCGGTATACCCTCTCCCGTGCCATCCTCCGTGCCATCCTCTGTGCCCTCCTCCTTCTTTGGTCATCTATATTCACTAGTGCAGCTATGAGCGACGATGCCCCTAGCATGTTGGCAGTCAAATTGTAGTGCAACACGTGTGTGTGGTCTGCTCCTCAATAACGGTGTTGCTTTATCTGACAATTAGACTTTTTTTCAAAAGTTAGATCAGCTTTTATGGGCTCTAACTTTAGACAGGACATTTTGCAGTTGCGCACATCGCGTAGCCTGCGCAGCAACTGCGTTTTTTTGTGGATCCCCGTAACTCCCTCATTAGCATATTTGACTAGCAAATCAATGGTGTGTCTAGCGCAGTTTTGCGCGAAGGGAAGCGAATGTCTAACTCAATTACGCCGGACCAAAAAACGTAGATTTCTGGCGTATATTGTTTTGTGAATCGCGTCCAACTATACGCACGCGCACATTTAGACTTACGCACGCGCAACAGCAGTTGCGCACGCGTAATCGCTCTGTGAATCTGGCCCAAAGTGTTTTAAATATCCAAAAAGCCTTCTTCCTGCAGAGCAAGACAGTTTGTTGAGCAGTCTTTCCTATTAGAAATAAAAAAATAAACAAATGCAAAAATGCATAAAAAACATGTTCAAAACACAAAACTCACTGCAAAACTTGCCAGAAAACAGCATCAACCACGCAGATGTGAACCTAGCCTGACAAAACCACAGGATAACTGAAAGACCAGTTTTCTACACTCTGAACTGATCTTTTGGCATACTTCACCCTGAATTTGTGAGAACCATGTGTACTTCTTACCTTTGTTTACCCAGTGACAGGGCCTAGCACTGTCACTATATATATATATATATATATATATATATATATATATATATATATAGTAACACTTTGGTTTGCAAGCATAATTCATTCCAGAAAAATGCTTGTAATCCAAAGCACTTGTATATAAAAGCATTTTTTTACAGGGTATAAAAGAGAAGAGAGGCACCTCTAAGTGTAACAATAAGTTGCTAAATGTTGTACCTTCATTAAATGTAACCATATTGCTACTAGACATGTGCACAGAAAAAAAAATTGTTTTTTTTGTTCTGTTTCGTATCGTTCCGTTTTTTCGTTTTCGTTCGTTTTTCGTAAGACGCCCGTTTTCCTGTTTGTTCCCGTTCATTTTTCGTATGACGCGATTTTTTCGTATTCCGATCGTTTCGTATTTTCGTAACTGTTTTATTTTCGTACATGCGGGATGGTTCGTTATTCTGTTTAATTCATGTTCGTTACTTGTTAGACAATAATTTTCGTGAATTTTCGTCAATGATTTGCAGTATCCTGAAACCCTTTTCTTTTGCTATTTTCAGTCGTATGTTCATATGACATCTATAACAAAAGATTTGCATTCTGTATTTTAAATTCCTTTTTTCTGTTCGTATTTTGGATTCAAAATACAGCATGCAAATCTTTTGTTATAGATGTCATATGAACAATGAACATAGGACTGAAAACAAACAGAAAAAGGATTGAAACAAAATACAGAATGCAAATCTTTTGTTATAGATGTCATATGAACAATGAACATAGGACTGAAAACAAACAGAAAAAGTATTGAAACAAAATACAGCATGCAAATCTTTTGTTATATATGTCATATGAACAATGAACATAGGACTGAAAACAAACAGAAAAAGTATTGAAACAAAATACAAAATGCAAATCTTTTGTTATAGATGTCATATAAACAATGAACATAGGACTGAAAACAAACAGAAAAAGGATTGAAACAAAATACAGCATGCAAATCTTTTGTTATAAATGTCATATGAACAATGAACATAGGACTGAAAACAAACAGAAAAAGGATTGAAACAAAATACAGCATGCAAATCTTTTGTTATAGATGTCATATGAACAATGAACATAGGACTGAAAACAAACAGAAAAAGGATTGAAACAAAATACAGCATGCAAATCTTTTGTTATAGATGTCATATGAACAATGAACATAGGACTGAAAACAAACAGAAAAAGGATTCAAACAAAATACAGAATGTAAATCTTTTGTTATAGATGTCATTTTTGTTCTTTTGCCGTTTTCGTTTTGTCGTTTTTTTTCGTCGGATCATTCGTTCGTATTTGCGGTTGTTCGTTATGCGGCTCATTCGTAATCTCGTAGTTTTCGTATTTTGGTGCTTTAATTTTTTCGTATGTACACATTATCCTGCGGGTACGAAAATGAACATTTTCGTACGAAAATAACATTCATACGAATGGGAATGCACATATCTAATTGCTACATTAAGGCCACATACACACGATCAGTCCATCCGATGAGAACGGTCCGAAGGTCATCAGTTAACCAATGAAGCTGGTCTGATGTGCCTACACACCATCGGTTAAAAAAAACGATTGTGTTAGAACGCGGTGATGTTTATGTGTTTTAACACAACGACGTGCTGAAAAGAAAAAAGTTCAATGCTTCCAAGCATGCGTTGACTTGATTCTGAGCATTCGCGGCCTTTTAACCAATGCTTTTGCATACTAACGATCGGTTTTGACCCATCAGTCAGGCGTCCATCGGTCGAATTTTAAAGCAAGTTCTCTTTTTTTTGACTGAAGGATAACTGACTGATGGGGCCCACACATGATCAGTTTGGACCGATGAAATGGTCCTTCAGTCCGTTTTCATCGGTTTTGACCGATCGTGTGTACGCGGCCTTAGAGGCTCCTCTCTTCTTTTTTATACTCAGTTGCAACATAACGCTACTCTTATATCAAGGCATTGCTTGTATATCAAGGCAAATGTATTAAAACATTTTGCTTGTCTTGCAAAACGCTCTCAAACCAAGTTACTCTCAAACCAAGGTTTTACTGTGTGTGTGTATATATATATATATATATATATATATATACATATATATATAAATGCTGTCACAATATGCATAATTATATAAACATAATATAATATTACAGTATATAATATAACAAAATGTAGTATAATAGGGATTATTTACTCTTGTTTTTTTTGCCAGTGGGATTCTCTAGTTATAAGTGAAATGCTGTGTCGATCTGCATTCTATAGACAACATGAGATAACTGTAATCTAAATCATGGAAAACAGCCAACACAAAACATTTATTATTTGACACAATAGATGCTGTAAAAGCAGAAATACAACACAAAATAAAATGGAAACTATTTTGCATTTCACAGGCCTGCCTTACTAAATAAAATATGTCAGAAAATTATTTTTTTACGCTGTTATTTATTATCGTTAATTAACATCTTTTTCTTTTCTTTCTACAAATTCCAAATGTTATAAGTGAGCTCACATGTAGCAGAAAACACACAGATACATTTTCTACTTCTTGGAATCACTTGTTCTAAAGCACTCAGAATTTCAGATACTTAATCCTAGAGTGTGAAAGCCATGCGTGACAATGTATATCAAGTATCTAGGATCTATAGAACGTAGTACATTTTCAGGGATATCAAATCTATTTCCCCACTTGCATATGGAACTGCAAACACCTGAGGAATGGGCCAGAGATTGTCCATCTATTCATGTATTCCACTGAACTTCAAAGGATCTCCAGAAAGACAGTACATCAAAGGTAAGAGGAATAGCTCTGCATTATTATCAGTTGTCAGAACCCCTCACTTGCTTAAGAGAGGCAAAAAAATTGTGAACTTTGTGGAAAATGAAGTGTGGGAAATATCAGAAGACTTTAATAAGACACCCTTTAATGCCTGCTCTGTTATTATAGACCATGGGCCAGATTCACAGAGCGATTACGCCGGCGTAACAGGTGATGCGCGGCGTAAGTCTAATTGTGCGTGTGCGTTTCGATGCACGGCATCCCCAAAACGAGATACGCAAGAAATCTACTTTTTTTTGTCAAACGTAATTTCGTAAGACCGGCGCATCCGTCCGCGCAAAACTGCGCTACACACACCATTGATTTGCTATTCAAATATGCTAATGAGGGAGTTACGGGGATCCACAAAAGAACGTTGGTGCAGCGCAGGCTACGCGCTGTGCGCAACAGCTAAATGACCTGTCTAAAATTAGACCATATAAAAGCTGCTCTAAAATTAGACAATCCGTCTACATGTCAGATAAAGCAACACTGTTAGTGAGGAGCTGAGCAGTCACACATGTTGCCCAACAAACTGTATGCCAAAATGCCAGTGGCATCCATGCTCATAGCTATACTACTAACTTTAGATGAGCAAAGAAGGAGGAGGGCAAGGAGGAGGGCACTGAGGAGGGCACAGGATTTTTTTTTTTTTTAACTTTTTTTTAACTTTTTTTTTGCTTATATAAACTTTACTATTTAATCTAATCTAATACAATATTCTTATCTGATACAAGCCCCTCACGCTTCACTCTTCACTCTTCACGGGAGAGGATATATCACACACGCATAGACATCTATGGCATGAGTGATTCTGAGGTATCTCGCATCTTCAGATTCACCCCTCATATGCCATCATGGAATTAACCACAACCCTGCAGGAGGACATCACCATCCCAACACATGACACTACCCATGACAGCTACATATACAATCAGAGCCCCATCCCCACAGATTTCGAACAGAACATGTATGGGGACAGCTGGCTGGTTGGTGAGTGACATGGGTGGCAGGCATGACTGCCCCCCCCCCCCATGATGCTGAAATCACAAGGGGCACATGCACTACTAACATCCTCCTGTCTTTTCCCTTCCAGATGACTCTACATATGCACTAGGATACCATCTCATGACCCCATCTCATGCAAGCTCACATTATGCATCTTTGCACGTTAAACACACACATTAATCATGGCACAATGAGAATGCATGCATGCACACCACTGTGGTCCCTAGCACACACACCCTACATCCTCATCAAATTGGATTGGCACCAGTCCACCATGCAGGACCTGTGAGCAGCAACGCCACGCCAAGGCTCCAATTATGTCACTGTACATTCATACACCATTCACACAGACCTGGGGATCACTTCTCCCTGGTCCTTGGGAACCCTTCTCCACCAAAATTGAGGGTGACACCCCTTTTCCGGCAGGAATGTCACCCCCACATTCAAACAGCATTCACAACCCCAAAAAAAAAAAAAAAAATGCCCAGCAAAAGCAAAAAATGTCCAGCACCAAAAAAAATGGGCAAAAAAAAAACAGGTCAAAAAAAAGGGGAAAAACAAATTAATGCCTTTGACGTGAGCCACGCCTGGGGCGCCCACGGCCACGGCCCCGGCTCCTCAGGGGAGACTCATGGGGGAGGGGGTAAACCGGGGAAGGAGGAGCAGCCCCTGGTCTCTGCCCACCTGGCGGCCTGCCCTCCAAGGCCACGGCAATTCTGTCTAGGCCAGCACTTAATGACGCCTGGATAGCCTGGGTGAGGGCCCTCACATCCTGCCCAACGCCTGCTGTTGTAGTCTGCAGGTCGTTTAGGCAGTTTGTTGGCCTGGATAGCCTGGGTGAGGGCCCTCAAATCCTGCCCAACGCCTGCTGTTGTAGTCTGCAGGTCGTTTAGGCAGTTTGTAAGAGCCCGGGAGTGGCAGTCCAGGTCCCCAAGCGTATCCTTTATGGAGGACAGGCTCTCCTCCATCCGCCCCAAGGTCAGGCTGACCTCTCCTAGATGGCGGGTCTGAAGGAACTGGCCCTTTCTCAGAGTGGCGGGCAGGAGATCGGCCAGCCCCTTGGTCTTCTGGGTCGCCTTCCTGCCTCCAGCTGAGGCTTGTGGCCGGGGAGAAGGGGAGGCCCTTGGGAGAGGAGCCCTGTTGGGGGAGGAGTGGGGGGGCTACCCCTTATGGAGGGCTGGCTGCTGCCAGCCAGAGGGGAAGAGTCCTCCAAAAATAAAAGTCCAGTGCCTGACATGGACTACTCCTCCTCAAACTCCTCCTCCTCAACCTCCTCCTCTTCAACCTCCTCCTCTTCAACCTCCTTCGAGGACTCCGGCCTTGTCGGGGGGTCCTCATCAGGCTGGGATGGTGCGGTCAGCCCAGATGGCCCAGCACCCTCCTGCTCATCTGTGGATGACACAAAACATTCACAGGCTGGAGGATCCACACACTTGCCACATATTTCCTTTCACCCCCTCCCCCACACATGCTACACACCTGATAGGGCCAAAAAACCTTACCTGGCATCACGCCTTCATGACTTGAGTCATAGCCGGGCAGGCCCACCACTTCTTGCCTATGAAAGGTCTGGGCCACCGCATGCTCCTCCGCTGTCAGCCTAACAGGGCATGGTGGGCCCCCTCCGGTGCTCCTGGCATGGGCTAGCATTTTGGCCAGCTTCTTTTTGACAAGACGCCGGAGGTCATTTCTTTTCTTTTCAATCCCCGACCGTGTCCGGGTCTCCCCCCCCTGATGCATTCACCTGGTCAGTAATCCTGTCCAAAATCTCTCTCCTCCTGGCCGGGGTGGTGTTGGCACTGTCCGGGCCGTGGAGGTAATGCCCATAATCGGAAATGGCCCGGGCAAGAATTCGTTTCTCCCCCAAAGTAAAATTTAGCTTCCTCTTTCTCTCCGTCATACTCAGACAAAAACTCACTCCCAAACAGTCAGCAAAAATCAGTCACAAAAACAAGCAGGAAAAATCAGTCACAAAAACAAGCAGCAAAGATCAAGCAAGAAAACAAGCAGGAAAAATCAAGCAAGAAAACAAACGAACAAAAAACTAACAACCAAAAACTCTCAGGCCTCGTACACACGATCAAATCTGTCTGCTGGAAACGGTCTGCTAGACCGTTTCAGCAGACAGATTCGATCATGTGTACGGGCAAACAGACAGATTTGGCCACCCAACAGATTTCAAAGCATGCTTTGAAATCTGTCGGCTGGGAACCCGTCCGCCCGACATGTCTGCTGGTTAGTACGCTAACCAGCAGACATGTCTTCTCGCAACGCGCCGAATGGTTTTGACGCATGCGCGGAAGTGTTTTACTTCCTGGTGCAGTGACGTGGCGGCGTCAACGTCACCGCCACGTCACCGACACGTCAGCGCGCTGTCTGCTGGCGGGGATTTTGGTTTGCTCGTGTGTACACGCGAGCAAACCAAAATGCCAGCAGACAGATTTGTTCAAATCGGTCGGACAGACCGTTTTGAACAAATCTATTTACTCGTGTGTACGAGGCCTCACAAGCAGTCACCAAAAATCACTTACAAATATCTTCTAACAAACACAAGATCACACAGTCCACAAATATCACAAAGACAAACCACAACGCAACAACAGAACAAAAGCACCTTGCTGTATAGGGAGGGATACAAAGGGATGTACTTTTGCAAAGGAAGGGCATTTGTGTCTGTCTATTTATGCTGTCTGCGTAGTTCATGATTTTTTCCAAGTCCACTTCCAATTTCACTGATTGCGCTGTTCCCGAGTTGTGAGCATGCGCACAGAGGTGCTGACATGGTCTGCTTCAAGCGCGCATGCGCGAGCCGGCCGGCCCTTCATTTGCATGGGGTCACGGCTCATTTCAATGTAACACGCCCACGTCCTTCCCAATTTGGATTACTCTGCCTTACGCCTCAGAAATAACGTTGCACAGGCGCTAATTTCTGCGTAAAAGCGACGAGAATAGGGTGATTGCGCCGCTACATTGCGCCAGTCTAACGTAAAGGCGGTGCGCTACGCCGGTCCAATAATGCGCAGATGTACCTGAATCTGGCCCCATGTTTTTTTTGTTTTCTTTAAATATGGGTTTGCCCAATCTGCACTTGCCCTGTAGCACTGCTTCATATTTTGTTTGTGTGTTGGTATGCAGGGGATGCCATTCACTTAAAATGGAAGTAAACCTCCTATCATTTTCAGCAAAGGAAGCTGCTATCTTGGCTTCTGTTTAACCGATTCAGACCCGAAAGGATTTACTTCCTTAATGTCCAGGCCATTTTTTAGCAAAAAGGCACTGCGTCGCTTTAACTAGCAATAGTGTGGCCGTGCAATGTTCTGCCCAAACAAAATTAATGTCCTTTTCAGAGCTTTCTTTTGGCGGTATCTGATCACCTGTTTTTTTTGCACTATTAATAAAAAAAAGTTATAAATAAAACAAAAATATTTTTTACTTTCTGCTATAATAAATATCCAAATAAATATATATATAAAACTAATCTATCCATCAATTTAGGCCAATATGTATTCTTCTACCTATTTTTGGTAAAAAAAAAAATTGCAATAAGCATCTTGGGCAATAATTATACAAACTATGG
Source organism: Rana kukunoris (assembly GCA_029574335.1). Classification (NCBI taxonomy): domain Eukaryota; kingdom Metazoa; phylum Chordata; class Amphibia; order Anura; family Ranidae; genus Rana; species Rana kukunoris. Next base: position 458,879,809 of record CM056051.1, on the reverse strand, counting down.
GATAGATTTATGGACTTCTATTTTTTTTATTGATTTTACTGGTAATGGCTGTGTTTTTTAGCGGGACTGTGACATTGCGGTGGACAATTCTGACCCCAAGTGACTGTTCTTGGGGACAAGTGGCATTATTACAGTGTTTCAGTGCTAAATAAATGCAGTGATCAATGTATAAATGTCACTGACAGGGAAGTAGTTAACACTAAGGGGCGATCAAGGGGTTAACTGTGTTCCCTGGGTGTGCTCTAACTGTGCAGGGGTGGGCTTATTGGGACAACACAGAGATCGCTGTTCCTGATCACTAGGAACAGAAAATCTCAGTATTGTCCCCTGTCAGAATGGGTATTCGCCTTGTTTACATCTCTGCACTGCGATCGTGGGTGGCTGGCGGACATTGAGCCCACTATATATCATGCACAGGCCAACGCTGAGGTGAAAGCAAAAAACCTAAGCCAAGCGAGCTCCAATTTGCTATAGCAGTGGAAAATATTCCTTCCTGATCCCCTGAGAGGTAATCAAATGTTCCTGAATGCCCTGCAATGCATTGCGCACTGAACAGTGCATTATAAGCCCTGATTGGGCTCATTGGGGTTTGGGCCCAATCAGGGTGCAGTGTATAGTTGTTTTGTAAGAAGCGGGCTGGGAAGCAGGCTGCAGGGATCTTAGCAACCGATGCGTTATTGGCTGTCAATGGGCTTCCCCGCTGACAGCTCAATAAAAAAAAAAACATTGCCGGCAATAAAAAGTAAAAAAAAAATGGCACCCCCAATCTATACACGACCCTTCAAGTCTGGTATGGATTTTAAGGGGAACTCCATGACAATTTTTTTTTTCAAACGGCTATACCAGACCCTTATCCGAGCACAGCCTGGCAGGCCAGGAAAGGGGAGGGGGCAAGCGAGCGCTCTGCCTCCCCACTTCAAAGCACCTTGTCCCCATGTTGATGGGGACAAGGGCCTCATCCCCAAAAACCCTGGGCTGTTGTTGTGGGGGGGGGTTTGCAAACAGGATGCTTATCAGAATCTGGAAGCCCCCTTTAACAGCCCCCTTCACCTAAAACATGTAAAAAAGTTATAAAAGCACAGAGACCTTTATTAACAAATAAAAAATACAGGGTCCCCCGATGTAGATACATCATCAATCACGCCACTGGCGCTGCCACTGCCGGATTTGAAAAGAAAAAAAAAAGTCTTTGGGCCAGATTCTCAGCGGCGATACGACGGAGTATCTCAGATACCCCGTCGTATCGCCGTTTTTTTTGCCTCGTATTTATGCGCGTGATGCTTAGCATCACTTTGGCATAGATACGCTTCAACATGAGAAAACAACGTAAAGGCCACCTAGTGGCCGGAGTTGTCATTACAACTACGATCCGCAAGTGTAATGGTTTTACACTTGTCGGATGTTGAAGCATATCTATGCCAAAGTGATGCTAAGCATCACGCGCATAGATACGAGGCAAAAAAAACGGCGATACGACGGGGTATCTGAGATACTCCGTCATATCGCCGCTGAGAATCTGGCCCATAGCGTCTACAAAATAGGGTAAAGATTTAGGGACTTTTATTTTTTTTATTGTTTTTACTAGTAATGACGGGGATCAGCGATTTTTAACATCTCAGCATCTCAGTAGCCAGACAGTCCACAGCCCTCTCACAACTGTGTCCTGTTCCACACCTCACAGACACCACCTGACTGTTTCCTTAGCTTTCTAGCCCTATCTTGCAGGTGGGTTAATGCTTTCAGGATGATAGCACCTGCATAGGTGCGACTTTCAATTCGGCAGATTTTGGTGCCAAATTGTGTCAATTCCAGAATAAATCAATTTCAGAATCTTCGACATAGAACATTTTTCTTTCAAATAATTGTTATTGGCAGTTATCAAACATAACAGTTTGACAGTCTCAAAGTACAAAGGTATAAGCAGGGCAGAGTACAGTAGAGACTCTAAAAGTGTGTAATGGTAGGTCATGTACTGTCCGAGACAAAATGTCAAAACACAGAAGTTTCAAACGGTAGTTATTACAGTAACAAAATACAGCGACATAGAACATTTTTGACTAGAAATTGTATTGGCTATTCAATTTTAATGGTTTTTCACACCATGTGAAGTTTTCCTGTTTTGCAAGCTAGGTAAACGTGGGCAGAGGGTACTTGAAGAGTGCTTGAGTGCAATTAATCAACAGCATCCTGTGGTTACACCAGCATTCCATAGATAACAGTAAAAGTCTAGAGGCAGATTTGTTTACAATTCCTCCTCACAACAAGCAAGTGCTGAACATTTTTATTTTATTTTTCTTATTTGAAGTTTGATGCAATACATGTTTTCAAATCCTGCAGTTTATGGAACAAGATACATGATAAACACTTTCTACAAAATTAATTATTTCACTGCCCTACTTTAAAATATCAACGTTTTCAGAGTGATGTTATTCTAAGGTGTTAAAGGGTGTTAAGTTTAGCAACTATTTATTTTATTATAGTATTTTTAAAATGTATTTAACATATATCTAAAGGCAATTGATTTAGAGTGGTGAGGACTTAGAACCTTGGGCAGGTTTTTATTGTTCTCTGTGCCCCCATTATGGAAATGTACCTTTCTAGCTTCATGAACTCACATGTCACCAGGCATAAAAGGGGGAATAAATTCTCAATTTGGAGTTGCACAAATATCACAGATCTGCCCCTTTGTTCCCGATGTGTCTCCTCTATTCCCAAAGTCAAGCAGGCATGCTGGTGAATGGAGTTGCATAACATTGACTTTGTTCACATTGTTCCTATGTGGATTCCACCCCAATGCAGTTGCACCCAAGTGTACATGCTTGTTTTGTTTGGTTTCCCACGCTTTCCCTTAGACACCTTATAGATGGGATGTTTTTAGTGCACCTTCTGAAAGCACACCAAAGCCATGGGTACACTGCTCTGTTTCCCTCCCACACGGCAGGGAAACAGCAGCAAAGCAGTGTGAAAGGGGTTTTTAACTTTCAAGGTTCTGTTATATGTTACCCCAAGAGATTTGGGTTCAAGGTTTTCCAACTGCTATTGATTAGCTATGGTCCTAGCCTAGCCAGGCCTTCTTCCTTTCTATTTTAGTTGATCGTATTCCAAATATTAATTTACATGTTTTTACTTTGGACTTTATTTGCACCCATCTGGTTTGTGATTTTTGTACTTAATTTTGAGTTGATTGATTTGATTTTCAATTTTAGTGATTTCATTAATAACATTCAGAAACAACAATACACAGGGATCTGACACCCCCAAGAATGTTTTACCCTAAAGATTCTGACAGAGGCTACAGCTTTTGGTTTGAGGAGGAGATTGAGGATTGAGGAGACTCAGGCCACCAGAGAGGTGAGTAGAAGAGCTCTTCTAACACAGTAAGTCTGAAGCATATAAATTAATATCTCCCAACTGTCCCTGACTTCGGGGGGCTGTCCCTGATTTGGAGAAAAGTCCCTCTGTCCCTCTTTCCTCCTCATTTGTCCCTCATTTTGATCGCATGTATATGGTTGTATATAAAATGCACTATTTAGCTTTGAAAAGGTGTTTCCCAGTGTTAAAACTTTCATCCAAATTGTAATTTGCTTCATTTGTAGATTTTAAAAGCCAGTATAAAGTAATAGTAGTGGTAAAAGCACTTGTTCTCCTTTAAGGGGGCGTGGCCGAGTGTGTGTCTTATGCCTACATACAGTACCTTGCAAAAGTATTCACCCCCTTGGCTTTTTACTTATTTTGTTACATTACAGCCTTTAGTTCAATTCAATTTTTTTTAATCTTAATTATACAGGTATGTGATGGATCAGAACACAATAGTCTAAATTGGTGAAGTAAAATTAGAAAAATATATACATAAAAATATTTTTGAGAAATAAAAAAAAAACATAGGGCCAGATTCAGGTAGATGGGCGAATCTTTAATTTGGAGTAACGTTTCTCATTTATGTTACTCCGCCGAAACTTTAGGAGCAAGTACTGTTATTCACAAAGCACTTGCTCCTAAAGTTGCGCCGGAGTAACGAAAATGAGCCGGCGGAATTCAAATTGGGCGGGTAGGGGGCGTGTATTATTATAACTAGGCGCGATCCCGCGGCAAACGTACTGCGCATGCGTCGACTGTCAGTGCGCATGCTCCAAATTCTGTCAGTGAACGTCAATGACGTTAAATTCCCATTCACGGACGTTTTACGCAAACGACTCAATTTTTTTTTTTTTCGACGCGATGACGACGGCCATACTTAACATAGGATACTCCACTAGGGGGCTGCTTTATCTTTACGCCGCGTATCTCTTACGGAAACGTCGGAAAGTCACTGCGTCAGGCCCGAATACGATCGTGAATTGCCGATTCTCGCTGATTAACATATTCTCGGCGTTAATCAGCGGGAATGCCCCGGCGCCATTTTTAAAATTGCAGTTCCGATACGACGGCGAAATACAATTACGCCGCTCGTATAGTAACTCCAACCCGGCGTTTCTTGTTTTCTGCTTACAGAAAACAGAAACGCCGGCTCAAAGTGAGAGTTAGGCTGGAGTATCACTGATACTCCAGAGTAACTCTACCTGAATCTGGCCCATAATTGGCATGTGCGTATGTATTCACTCTTTGTTATGAAGCCCATAAAAAGCTCTGGTGAAACCAATTTCCTTCAGAAGTCACATCATTAGTGAAATGATGTCCACCTGTGTTCAAATTTAAGTGTCACATGATCTGTCATTACATACATACACCTTTTTGAAAGGCCACAGAGGCTGCAATACCTAAGCAAGAGGCACCACTTACCAAACCCTGCCATGAAGACCAAGGAACTCTCCAAACAAGTAAGGGACAATGTTGTTGAGAAGTAGAAGTTAGGGTTAGGTTATAAAAAAAATATTCAAATCTTTGATGATCTCTAGGAGCACCATCAAATCTATCATAACCAAATAGGAAAGAAAATGGCACAACAGCAAACCGCACACTAAAACTCATGGACCATTCAAGGAGGGCATTAATCAGAGAAGTAGCACAGAGACCTAAGACAACCCTGGAGAAGCTGCAGAGTTCCACAGCAAAGACTCGACTATCTGTACATAGGACGACAATAAGCCATACGCTCCATAGAGTTGGGCTTTATGGCAGAGTGGCCAGAAGAAAGCCATTACTTTCTGCAAAAAAAACAAAATGGAATGTTTTGAGTTTGCGAAAAGGCATGTGGGAGACTCCCAAAATGTATGGAGGAAGGTGCTTTGGTCTGATGAGACTAGAATTTTACTTTTTGGCCATCAAAGAAAACGCTCATGTCTGGCGCAAACCCAACACATCACATCACCCAAAGAACACCATCCCCATGTTTTTCAGCAGTCAAGATTTGGAAACTAGTCAGAGTTGAAGGAAAGATAGATGGTGTTAAATACAGGGACAGAGGCGGCTCTCTAATTAGGCAAATTAGGCGGCTGCCTTAGGCCCCGCAAAGTCAGACGCCTCGCAAAGTCAGGGGCCCCGTGCGGCCGCCTAATTTGCCCATGCCTCACCCTTTCCCGGCTATTTTCGTTCCCGCACGCAGCCGCGAGCTCCACTTCTTATGTTGGAGAGAGAGCCGAGTCAGCCGACATCTCTCCCTGCAGTCCCCGGCTGCCTGGTCATCACACACACATTGAATCATTGCAGAGTGAGACGAGTGACCTGAGCCCTCCCCCGCCCCCCTCCTCCCGTGCTGTGTGATGTTTCCTGTGTACCATAGAGGAGGAGGGGGGAGGACCATGGAGGGCTCACCATGTTTGCTGTCTGTTTCTCTTGTACATGCTGAGGAGGGGGGAGGAGTCTCTGACCATGAGAAAACACATGTCCTGATGCAAAGTAAGTCTGACAAGATGACCATTCCTGTATCATGCCTACGGTTTACAGTTTACTTGACCAGAGGGGGGTAATTTTGGTTGAGAGGATATGTTCTAGGGGGCACTTTATGACGTATGTTGCAAGGGGGCTTGGATATGAATTTCTGAACCCCTTAGCACATATGTCTCTGCCACAGAGGGGGTGGCCCTTGGCATCCCACAAGAGATGTGGCAAATTTCTCCAGGTGCCCATACTAATGACCCCTTTCCAGGCAAGTTAGCAAAGTGTGGGTTCCAGGTCACAAGTGCAGCTTCACACTGAAAAACAAGGAACATCTCCTGTATGTGTGCAACAGTCTGACCATTATGTCCGCACAGTCTCTGACCATCTCCAGTACCATGTCTGCAGTCTCTGACTAAGGATGAGTTCCAGCGTTTTCACACAGCCCATGTGCAGAGCCCAGCAGGAAGTCAGCATCTGCAGTCTCTATCCCAGGCAGTACCGTGATATGCAGTCTCTGACCATCTCCTGTAGTGATGTAGTGCAGTCAGTGACCATCTCCTCTGTGACCATGTATGGCAGTCTCTGGCAATGTCTCTGCAGTCTCTGGCAATCTCCCGTAATGTATGCAGTCTCTGACCATCTCTTGTGTCTGCAGTCTCTGACCATCTCCTGTACAGTCATATGCAGTCTCTGACCATCTCCTGTTGTATGTTTGCAGTCTGACCATCTCTTGTACCATGTCGGCAGTCTCTGACCATCTCTTGTACCATGTGCAGTCTGACCATCTCTTGTACCATGTTGCAGTCTCTGACCATCTCTTGTACCATGTCTGCAGTCTCTGACCATCTCAGTCATGTCTGCAGTCTCTGACCATCTCCTGTAGTATATCTGCAGTCTCTGACCGTCTCCTGTAGTATATCTGCAGTCTCTGACCATCTCCTGTAGTATGTATGCAGTCTGACCATCTCCTGTATATGTCTGCAGTCTCTGACCATCTCTGTACCATGTCTGCAGTCTCTGACCTCTGTACCATCTCTGACCATCTCGTGTGCAGTCTCTGACCATCTCCTGTAGTATGTATGCAGTCTGACCATCTCTTGTACCATGTTGGCAGTCTCTGACCGTCTCTTGTACCATGTCTGCAGTCTCTGACCATCTCCTGTATCATGTCCGCACACTCTCTGACCGTCTTTTTTATCATGTATGCAGTCTCTGACCATCTCTTGTAGTATATCTTCAGTCTCTGACCGTCTCCTGTAGTATATCTGCAGTCTCTGGCCATCTCCTGTAGTATATCTGCAGTCTCTGACCATCTCTTGTATCATGTATGCAGTCTCTGACCATCTCCTGTATCATGTCTGCAGTCTCTGACCATCTCCTGTACCATGTCTGCAGTCTCTGACCATCTTGTGTACCACGTATGCAGTCTCTGACCATCTCCTGTGGTATGTATGCAGTCTCTCACCATCTCCTGTAGTATGTATGCAGTCTGACCATCTCTTGTACCATGTTTGCAGTCTCTGACCATCTCCTGTACCATGTCTGCAGTCTCTGACCATCTCTTGTACCACATATGCAGTCTCTGACCATCTCCTGTTGTATGTTTGCAGTCTGACCATCTCTTGTACCATGTCTGCAGTCTATGACCATCACTTGTACCATGTCTGCAGTCTCTGACCATCTCTTGTACCATGTCTGCAGTCTCTGACCATCTCCTGTATCATGTCCGCACACTCTCTGACCGTCTTTTTTATCATGTAGGCAGTCTCTGACCATCTCCTGTAGTAAATCTGCAGTCTCTGACCGTCTCCTGTAGTATATCTGCAGTCTCTCACCATCTCCTGTAGTATGTATGCAGTCTGACCATCTCTTGTACCATGTCTTCAGTCTCTGACCATCTCCTGTACCATGTCTGCAGTCTCTGACCATCTCTTGTACCACATATGCAGTATCTGACCATCTCCTGTAGTATGTATGCAGTCTGACCATCTCTTGTACCATGTTGGCAGTCTCTGACCATCTCTTGTACCATGTCTGCAGTCTCTGACCATCTATTGTACCATATCTGCAGTCTCTGACCATCTCCTGTATCATGTCAGCACACTCTCTGACCGTCTTTTTTATCATGTATGCAGTCTCTGACCATCTCTTGTAGTATATCTGCAGTCTCTGACCGTCTCCTGTAGTATATCTGCAGTCTCTGGCCATCTCCTGTATCATGTATGCAGTCTCTGACCGTCTCCTGTAGTATATCTGCAGTCTCTGGCCATCTCCTGTATCATGTATGCAGTCTCTGACCATCTCTTGTATCATGTATGCAGTCTCTGACCATCTCTTGTATCATGTATGCAGTCTCTGACTATCTCTTGTATCATGTATGCAGTCTCTGACCATCTCCTGTAGTATGTATGCAGTCTCTGACCATCTCCTGTAGTATATCTGCAGTCTCTGACCATCTCTTGTATCATGTATTCAGTCTCTGTCCATCTCCTGTATCATGTATGCAGTCTCTGACCATCTCCTGTAGTATATCTGCAGTCTCTGACCATCTCTTGTACCACGTCGGCAGTCTCTGACCATCTATTGTACCACGTATGCAGTCTCTGACCATCTATTGTACCACGTATGCAGTCTCTGACCATCTCTTGTACCATGTCTGCAGTCTCTGACCATCTATTGTACCATGTCTGCAGTCTCTGACCATCTCCTGTACCATGTCTGCAGTCTCTGACCATCTCGTGTACCACGTATGCAGTCTCTGACCATTTCCTGTGGTATGTATGCAGTCTCTCACCATCTCCTGTAGTATGTATGCAGTCTGACCATCTCTTGTACCATGTCTGCAGTCTCTGACCATCTCCTGTGGTATGTATGCAGTCTCTCACCATCTCCTGTAGTATGTATGCAGTCTGACCATCTCTTGTACCATGTTGGCAGTCTCTGACCATCTCTTGTACCATATCTGCAGTCTCTGACCATCTCTTGTATCATGTCCGCACACTCTCTGACCGTCTTTTTTATCCTGTTTGTAGTCTCTGACCATCTCCTGTAGTATATCTGCAGTCTCTGACCGTCTCCTGTAGTATATCTGCAGTCTCTGACCATCTCTTGTATCATGTATGCAGTTTCTGACCATCTGCTGTATCATGTATGCAGTCTCTAAACATCTCCTGTATCGTGTATGCAGTCTCTGACCATCTCCTGTAGTATATCTGCAGTCTCTGACCATCTCCTGTATCATGTATGCAGTCTCTGACCATCTCTTGTATCATGTATGCAGTCTCTGACCATCTCCTGTAGTATATCTGCAGTCTCTGACCATCTCTTGTATCATGTATGCAGTTTCTGACCATCTCCTGTATCATGTATGCAGTCTCTAAACATCTCCTGTATCGTGTATGCAGTCTCTGACCATCTCCTGTAGTATATCTGCAGTCTCTGACCATCTCCTGTATCATGTATGCAGTCTCTGACCATCTCTTGTATCATGTATGCAGTCTCTGACCATCTCCTGTATCATGTATGCAGTCTCTAAACATCTCCTGTATCGTGTGCAGTCTCTGACCATCTCCTGTAGTATATCTGCAGTCTCTGACCATCTCCTGTATCATGTATGCAGTCTCTGACCATCTCCTGTAGTATATATGCAGTCTCTGACCATCTCCTGTATCATGTATGCAGTCTCTGACTATCTCTTGTATCATGTATGCAGTCTCTGACCATCTCCTGTAATATGTATGCAGTCTCTGACCATCTCCTGTAGTATGTATGCAGTCTCTGACCATCTCCTGTAGTATATCTGCAGTCTCTGACCATCTCTTGTATCATGTATTCAGTCTCTGTCCATCTCTTGTATCAAGTATGGAATCTCTGACCATCTCATGTATCATGTATGCAGACTCTGACCATCTCCTGTATCTTGTATGCAGTCTCTGACCATTTCCTGTATCATGTATACAGTTTCTGACCATCTCCTGTATCATGTCCACACACTCTCTGATCGTATCTTGTATCATGTATGCAGTCTCTGACCATCTCTTGTATCGTGTATGCAGTCTCTGACAATCTCCTGTATCGTGTATGCAGTCTCTGACCATCTCTTGTACCATGTCTGCAGTCTCTGGCCATCTCTTGTATCATGTATGCAGTCTCTGACAATCTCTTGTATCATGTCCGCACACTCTCTGACCATCTAGTGTAGTATTTCTGCAGGCCCAGACCATATATTGTATTATGGCCCACACAGTCTGTGACCATCTATTATATCATATGCTCACAGTCTGGTAGTGTAATATAGGATGAAACGAGAGCCATCAAGCTGGAGCCTAGAGAGAACTATTTGACTGAGCCCGGCACGGTGCACCTGAGTGATGGTCAGTAACAGGGTAGCAAGGCCAGTCTGAGGGGATCACTGATGTAGGGGGCAGGGAATACAGTAAGGTAAGGAGGCACTGATATAAAGGTTCACCATTGTATAGGTAAGCCCCCCGCCCCCCCTTACCTTAGTGCGTTCACTCTGGGGAAGGTGCTCTATGGTGACCAGAGTCCCATAGTTCATAGGATTTAAGGCTCTTTATATATGCAATTTTTACCGTTAATTTTTAACGCTTGAATTATTTTTTCCATTATGGGAGTTAGTTGGGCCTCATATATAAGGTTTGCCTAAGGCCTCACCAAGCCTAGAGCCGCCTCTGTACAGGGATATTCTTGAACAAAACCTGTACTACTCTGTGTGTGATTTAAGGCTAGGACAGAGGTTCACCTTCCAGCAGAACAATGACCCCCAAACACGATGCTAAAGCAACACTTGAGTGGTTTAAGGGGAAATATATACATGTGTTGAAATGGCCTAGTCAAAGCCCAGACCTCAACCCAATAGAAAATCATTGGACTTAAAGATTGCTGTTCACAAGCGCAAACCATGCAACTTAAAGAAGCTGGAGAAGTTTTGCAAGGAGGAATGGGCCAAAATACCAGTGGTAAAATGTGGTGAGCTCATAGAGACTTATCCAAAGTGACTTGGTGCTGTGAGAGTTGGAAAAGGTGGCTATAAAAAGTATTGATTTTAGGGGGTGAATAGTTATCCACATTGGTGTTTTTTTTTGTCCTACTTGTTGTTTGCTTCACAATAAATAAATAAAAAAAAAAAATACATATAAAATCTTCATTGTTAAGAGCATGTTCTGTAAATTAAATTATGCAAATCCTCAAACAATCCATTAATTCCAGGTTGTGAGGCAACAAAACATGAAAAATGTCAAGGGGGTGTATATTTTATACTTTTGCAAAGCTCTGTTTTTTTGCTAATAGGTGTCCCTCATTCCCATCTCAAAAAGTTTCAGCTGGAATAATTTTGCAACTGACAGGGTTGCTTTAAAACATGCCTTCTATGTTGCCTATTTATACTATACAAAGAAAAAAAAGCGTACAGTACTTGTTCACTCTGGAAGAAATGCAAGCTCCACTAGTAATTATTCACTAGATATTGCTGTGCATGTACTTCAATTTCTTCAACGTATTTACAAAAGTCCTCACTAGGGAAGGCAGGTGAGCTGTTTGGAAATGTACATTGCTAAACTGACATTTATGTGCATGTAGAGAAAAATTATATTACTTAAAGCATTTGCACTGTGGATTCATACGGACATTACTATGTAATTCAGGTTACATTTATTGTGATGAGCACACAGTCTAAGGACATAGGCTCTTTTTTTTTTCTTAAGTTTTGCCTTATTTTTTTATTCTGGATATGTCAAAACATTATTATATACTGTATACTTACAGTCAGCTCCATAAATATTGGGACATCGACACAATTCTAATCTTTTTGGCTCTATACACCACCACAATGGATTTGAAATGAAACAAAAAAGATGTGCTTTAATTTGAGGGTATTTACATCCAAATCAGGTGAACGATGTAGGAATTACAACAGTTTGTATATGTGCCTCCAACTTTTTAGGGGCCAAAACTAGTGGGACAGATTAACAATCATAAATCAAACTTTCACTTTTTAATTCTTGGTTGCAAATCCTTTGCAGTCAGTTACAGCCTCAAGTCTGGAATGCACAGACATCACCAAACGCTGGAGTTCATCCCTGGTGATGCTCTGCCAGGCCTCTACTGCAACTGTCTTCAGTGCCTGCTTGTTCTCGGGGAATTTTCCCTTCAGTTTTGTCTTTAGCAAGTGAAATGCATGCTCAATCGGATTCGGGTCAGGTGATTGACTTGGCCATTGCATAACATTCCACTTCTTTCCCTTAAAAAACTCTTTGGTTGCTTTCGCAGTATGCTTTGGGTCATTGTCCATCTGCACTGTGAAGCACCGTCCAATGAGTTCTGAAGCATTTGTCTGAATATGAGCCGATAATAATATTGCCGGAAACACTTCAGAATTCATCCTGCTGCTTTTGTCAGCAGTCACATCATCAATAAATACAAGAGAACCAGTTCCATTGGCAGCCATACATGCCCATGCCATTGCCACCACCATGTTTAACTGATGAGGTGGCATGCTTTGGATCATGATCAGTTCCTTTCCTTCTCTATACTCTTCTCTTCCCATCACTCTGGTACAAGTTGATCTTGGTCTCATCTGTCCATAGGATGTTGTTCCAAAACTATGAAGGCTTTTTTAGATGTTGTTTGGCAAACATTAATCTGGCCTTCCTGTTTTTGAGGCTCACCAATGGTTTACATCTTGTGGTGAACCCTCTGTATTCACTCTGGTGAGGTTTTCTCTTGTGTATATAAGGGGAGGGGAAAGGGGACAAATTTGCGCTTGGTAAAAATAAATAACAATGAAAAATATATTGATAATCCCTGCGGGTATTTATCAATAATCCCTGAAGGTGTCCTGCAGCTAAACACTAAAAACGTTGCTATCAAGTCCAAAGAAACATATATACAAACAGTGTAGCGCTGGAAATAAATCAAAGTGAATACATCAATAGTCTTATATTATGACAATCAAAAACAATAAAGTGAAGAACAAAAGATATATGCTGAAAACATATATTGACTAAAATGGTGAATGTTCAGTGAAAAAAACAATGAAAAAAAAAACAATATCCTTGCAAGGAAATAAAAACAACTAATAGCTCCGTTTGGCGTCAGGCCGCCTATAGGAAGAGAAAAACGTGCATGCACTATGTGTGTGTGTGTTACACCTGTGGCACTCCTGGAAGTACCTGTGAGCTGCAGTCTGGAGCCATTGAAGGCGTGGGAGTTGGAGGATCCTTTCAGCTGATCTGCAGGTTAACCTCATCTTATAAGCTTGTTTGGCCCCCCTGAGAAGGGTGGTCGCAGTCTTTCTGGTAAGCCTTTAATTTTACCATTAGGTGATGGGCTGACTTCACGTTTTTTTGGAATCACTCAACCTACACTGGAAGCACAGCTTTCCTTTAAATATTTTTCTTGACTTTCACCTGCTGATCCATTGGACTCATTGTTTTTTCACTGAACATTCACCATTATAGTCAATATATGTTTTCAGCATATATCTTATGTTCTTCACGTTATTGTTTTTTAATGTCATAATATAGGACTATTGATGTATTCACTTTGATTTATTTCCAGCGCTACACTGTTTGTATATATGAGGACTTCTCTTGATTGTTGACTTTGACACACATACACCTACCTCCTGGAGAGTGTTCTTGATCTGGCCAACTGTTGCAAAGGGTGTTTTCTTCACCAGGGAAAGAATTCTTCGGTCATCCACCAAGCTCATGGCTTGCTTCACTGATAGTGACAGCTCTTTGGATCTCATATTGAGAGTTGACAGCAAAAGATTCCAAATGCAATAGCACACTTGAAATTAACTCTGGACCTTTTATCTGCTTCTTGTAAATGGGATAATGAGGGAATAACACATACCTGGCCATGGAACAGCTGAGCAGCCAATTGCAGTGTTGCTCACGAATATTCGCATTGCGAATATTCGTTACGAATATTGCATATTCGAGTATTCGCGAATAAATCAAATATCGCGGTGAATATTCGTAATTGCGAATATTCATATTTTTTCAAATCTATTTTTAAAACAGATCACATCCTAGTGATCTCCATCGACATCTAAAAGCATTGCTGGTATGATTAGAGACCCTGGGCCGAGTAGCTGAGGCGATCCTTTTATGTTGCCGAATATTCGCAATGCGAATATTCGTATTACGAATATTCGCGAATACTTTCTCTGCCCTTCTGTGTTTTGTGTATAAAAAAAAAAAAAAATAGCTTTAGTTTAGTCATATAAGTTTGTGTAAGTAGAGTTAGTGTTTAGTGCATATTAGTTTAGTAATCCAGGAAATGATCTCCGTTTTCGCTCGTTGACGAGAATTTTGCAATCAATTTCGCATTCGCATTAGCGAAATTTCGCAATTTTTTTTTTTTTGATAAAATATCACGAATATTCGATATTAACGAATATTTCGCGAATATTCTTCTATATATTTGTGAAATATCGCGAAATCGAATATGGCGTATTCCGCTCATCACTAGCCAATTGTCCCATTACTTTTGGTCCCCTAAAAAGTGGGAGGCACATATACAAACTGTTGTAATTCCTACACCGTTCACCTGATTTGAATGTAAATACCCTCAAATTAACGCTGAAAGTCTGCAGTTAAAGCACATCTTTTTTGTTTCATCTCAAATCCATTGTGGTGGTGTATAGAGCCAAAAAGATTAGAATTGTGTTGATGTCACAATATTTATGGACCTGACTGTAGTAATCTCATTTGTGTATTTCTTTTGTTCTGGTTAATAATCCAAGAATTATATATCTAAATTGCCTCGTATACTCGTACAGGATTTCCGACAGGAAAAGTTCCCGTCGGAAATCCAGAGCGGAAAGCCAAGAACCTGCTTGGTTCAGTCTTTCCCCTACATACGGCCGGTTTTCCCGACAGGAAAACTGCGAAGGAGCTTTGGCTGGGAATCCCGGCCTCTTGTATGCTCCATTGCAGTTTTTCCCTTAGGAAAAGTGCCAAAAACCGCTTGGCAAAGGAGCACTAGATACATTTTAATGAATAGATCATACACAGAGGGAGGAAGAGGAGGTGAAGGAATTAATGCACAGATCACACACAGTTGCATGATGGAGATGAAGGAGTCTTTGTGCAGATGTGTAGGATAAAGAAGGTTAAGAGATTATTATACAGGTTACTTACCAAGAAAGGCAGACGTATATAAGAAAAGGAAATATAAAAAGGTTAAAAAAAAGATACCACAGTCAGAGAAAGCTCTTCACAATGAATCAGCTACTTTTGCCTTCATTCATTCTCCTACAGTGCCCCTCTTGGCTAGGGTAGAGGGTGGACTTACCAGAGCAGGGAGAAAGCGGACATTAGCCCAGGGTGGATCCATGGCCCAATGGAGAGTGTCACCTGTCAGGGATTCACCCTGACAGTCTGTGTTTTTACCGTATTCGCTCCATAAGATATACCTGACCATAAGACGTATCTAGGTTTTAGAGGAGGAAAACAAGAGAAAAATTATTCTGTACCAAATGGTGAACTAAAATGGCTGTTGTAGTCCTCCAGAGAGTGATTCGCAGTTTGTATACAGTATGTAAAGCTCACATACACAGCAGCACTCTGATAGAACAGTACGTTAGCCAGTGGTCAGTACATTAGGCTTCCAAATCGCCCCGGCCACACCTCCAAAGTACCCCTCCCGTCCCTCAACCCAGGTCAACCATAAAGAGAAACATTAAAAATAATAAACCTTGATGTACAGATTACAGCAATGAGTTTTCTCTGCAGGAGTGATGCAGTGAAGTTAATCCAACCCAGGCATCTCACATATGTACACAGCACAGCAGCGCAGCCGCCAGCACTTACTACTCCCACAGGGTCACGTGCACTGTACAGCCGGGCCATGCTCATTCACTGAAAGGCTGGCCTGGCGCTGCTGCATCGCTGACACAGACTTCTCCCTCTTCTGCCACAGAGGTGCCGAGCGGCCGGACTGGCATTCTAACATGGCGACGACAGCGACGGGGTGGAGGGGAGTCCTGGTCAATATTCACTTTATAAGACGCATAGACATTTCCCCCCATTTTTTTTTGGGGGGGGGGTGGAGTCTTATGGAGCGAAAAATATGGTTAATCCTCTGTTTCAGACTGGGCTGTGGCTCTTCATGTAACCAAGATACTCACACACAAATCTGTTGCTGTATGGGAGCTGCGTGTGTCTGTCTGGGGGCAGGTTCACCATCACTGGGGGGGGGGGGGCAGGGCAATGATGTCAACAAGAATAATTTTGCTGCATTCACTGTTTTCTGCAGCAGGTTATGTGAACCACATTACTACTCTTCTTGGGGGAACCCAAAGGTGTCTCAGACCACTAAAGTGTTCGGGTTTGTCTTGAAGAAAAGTTGAAACCCTAGTCAAATGACAATGGTGGTTGCCAGTTACTTTTGTCTACTCCAGTTTTTATTGCTCCAGCTCACAGGGAGAAAGGGTTAGAGTATAGGTCTCCAATAGCAACAGAGCTTCCAGACACCACCACACTGCTACTGTCAAAGTGTATAATGAGAACAGTGTATTATGATATAAAGACTTTTAGGCAATTACCGTCAGCGCTGTCTTTGGCACTTCACAGCCAGGTAGTAGGTATTTTTAAGCAGAAAATATGTAGAAGAATACATATCGGCCTAAACTGAGAGAGACATTTGTTTTTCTATATATTTTTGGGGATATTTATTACAGCAAAAAGTAAAAAATATTGAATTTTCTTCAAAATTGTCGCCATTTTTTTTTTATAGCGCAAAAAACAAACAAAAAAACCCAGAGGTGATCAAATACCACCAAAAGAAAGATCTGTTTGTGGAAAAAAAAGGACATCAATTTTGTTTGGTAACCACATCGCACGACCGCGCAATTGTCAGTTAAATTGACGCAGTGCCGAATCACAAAAAATGGCCTGGTCATTTGGCAGCCAAATCCTCCAGGGCTGAAGTGGTTAACAAGCTTTTCTATTTGTTTAGTATTCTTTTTTATTTGGATATTAGTTGTGTTTTAAAGTGGAATTCAAGGCTATATCTAACTATACTTAAAAATGATCCCTTTTCCTCCATAACATCTATGCTGACTAACCTGTGTAAGAAAGATGTACTGTATGGGCCAGATTCAGAAAGAATTGCCTAAGTTTGGACGGGCGTGGCGTATCTCATATACACTACGCCGCCGTAACTTAGAGAGGCAAGTACCATATTCAGAAAGAACTTGTGCCCTAAGTTACGGCGGCGTAGTGTAAATGTGCCGGCGTAAGCCCACGTAATTCAAAGTAGGCTGGTAGTGGGCGTGTTGTATGGAATTGAATCGTGACCCCCGCGTAAATGACGCACCTAACGAACGGCGCAAATGCGCCGTCCGTGGACGTATTCAGTGCGCATGCCCTAAAAATTCACGTCGGATAGAATGCCTAAGATATGTCGAACGCTGCATACGACGTGAACGTAACTTACGACTTACGTAAACGATGTAAACAAGGTAAAATTGTCGCCATTTTTTTTTTTATAGCGCAAAAAAACAAACAAAAAAACCCAGAGGTGATCAAATACCACCAAAAGAAAGATCTGTTTGTGGAAAAAAAAGGACATCAATTTTGTTTGGTAACCACATCGCACGACCGCGCAATTGTCAGTTAAATCGACGCAGTGCCGAATCGCAAAAAATGGCCTGGTCATTTGGCAGCCAAATCCTCCAGGGCTGAAGTGGTTAACAAGCTTTTCTATTTGTTTAGTATTCTTTTTTATTTGGATATTAGTTGTGTTTTAAAGTGGAATTCAAGGCTATATCTAACTATACTTAAAAATGATCCCTTTTCCTCCATAACATCTATGCTGACTAACCTGTGTAAGAAAGATGTACTGTATGGGCCAGATTCAGAAAGAATTGCCTAAGTTTGGACGGGCGTAGCGTATCTCATATACACTACGCCGCCGTAACTTAGAGAGGCAAGTACCGTATTCAGAAAGAACTTGTGCCCTAAGTTACGGCGGCGTAGTGTAAATGTGCCGGCGTAAGCCCGCGTAATTCAAAGTAGGCTGGTAGTGGGCGTGTTGTATGGAATTGAATCGTGACCCCCGCGTAAATGACGCACCTAACGAACGGTGCAAATGCGCCGTCCGTGGACGTATTCAGTGCGCATGCCCTAAAAATTCACGTCGGATAGAATGCCTAAGATATGTCGAACGCTGCATACGACGTGAACGTAACTTACGACTTACGTAAACAATGTAAACAAGGTAAAATTTGACGGCTGTTCTGACATCCATACTTAACATTGGCTGCGCCTCATATAGCAGGGGTAACTTTACACCGGTCGTACGCCTTACGTAAACGACGTATATCAATACTACACTTGTGAATCGGCGTATCTATCTCATTTGCGTATTTTTAATGGGAACGCTGAATGCGTCCAGCGTAACTATGCGCCCACGATACGCCGGCATAGGCAAGTTATGTCAGTCAGAAGAAGCCTATTTTCAGGCGTATCTAGTTTTCTGGGTACGGCGCATAGATACGACGGCGGAAATATACACTTATGCCGAGCATCTCGAGATACGTTGGCATAAGTTCTTTCTGAATCTGGCCCTATATATTTACCTATATTCAGACTACTCCGGTCTCGTCACATGATCTCCTAAATCAGCCAGTGGTGGCTACAGTAGAGAAGAATGAGCGCTTGACTTCAGCTGGCAGAGTCTGGGAGAGGTGGCTTACTATGGCTCATCCATTTTCAATTGTTCAATCCTCCCACATGACCTAACTGCCTAATATGAGCAGCCTTAAAATAGATAAGTATATACATCAGTTTTGGTATAGCCTTGAATTCCACTTTAGGTTATTTTGTTGATAATGTTAGTCATATGAAGGCAATATGCAAACAAATTTCCTAAGCTAGAATTTTATTCAACAACTCTTGTTGCTTCATTGTAAATCTCCTTGCTGGTAAACACGCTTTAGTGAATCAGGCTCATAGTGTTAAATAGCCAAAACATGCTTTAGTTTACTGGCATCCAGCCAAAACTGAACAAAGCAACAAAAACAATTGCATGAACCCTTATAAAAAAATGTTATGTATCCTTTAGAATATTATTCCATTTGTTCAAGCAGCACACACTTTAGGCCTTCTCGTGCCTCTTGTGTCCCTCTTTTTCTCTGAGAGTGAATAAAGAAATAAGGTTAATTATTATCCCATTATAAAAAGGCCTAATAAATTGTGGAGCAGATTACATGAATAAAAGATCAATAAAATTGTTGGGCAGCAATATAAGACAGAAAATTTATGATGACTAATTAAATGTAACTTCTTTTCCATCATGGTTTCATAGATGGAACTGTGTTTTTTTTCTCCCTCTCTTTTATAAGTGCTCTGTATAATTTATTAGCAATATAAACAGATAGCAAGGCACCCGCAGTGCCCAATTCACAATGAATTGTGCTTTTTATATTTGTAGTTGTCAGAAAATGCGAATAAGTCAATCGTATAAATCGGAAGATTAAGACGTAAGCATGAGGCTAAGGAATAATATTTCAGCTACAAGCATTATACTAGGGAAATCAGGGAGGGACAAGATGTAGTACAAAATTAAACTAGCCTAACAAAAGAATGTTATAAAAATTTGCAAACTGCATCTAAAGACTAGTGTTCCTAATTACTTACAATAGGTAAGGTCTAGTAAACACATAGGTAAACATAATAGTCCAAGTGTTGTCTAAATAAAAAAGCAGATCTGACTGGAATACTTACCTCCTCTTTGATAACCCCTCCAATCCCCCAGATTCATACGCTCTGTGACTTAGTGCTGGTTCTCCACTGTGTTGAAAGATGCCCAGCATCATTAAACCCATTATCTATGAGTTGAGGGCTTTTAGTTGCACCCCTTGAGTCGTCTGTGCTCACATAAAATAATGCAGATAGCAGCACTGACATCTTTACGTTACTAGTGTGCGTAACATCAATGAGGACCGACCAGTGCCAAACAGATGGACAAGAAAAGGATCCTTCATATCACATGACTATCCTGAACACATCAGGAAAAAAATAAGTCTAAAAAATGCTGGGGGGCAGGACTGGGAAGTGCTTGGAGCTGGCTTAAAAGCAAACCTGTGCTTTGCCCATGCATTGCAATTTTACTTTTATTCTCCTTTCCAAGCATCATAAACGTATATTCCCTTTACTTCTCAAATGTTCCATTCAACTGCTGGGTGTGAAGAAACGTCCCACGCCTCCTGAGACTCACTCCATGTGACAGAGCTGGGAAACTACCAGCAATGTTATATGAAGAGAGCCTATAGCTCCATGTACTGGTATCTTACACAGGAAGGCTTCCTCTGCTTCCAGTTGAATGAAGCGTTGAGGAAGCAAAGACAAATTGAGAATGTGCTTTTGGGTGTTGTGCTAAAATAAACCTGTAGCTTTGCTCTTTATGGTAAAACCACAGGTTCCGTTTAAATTCAATAATGAATGATTCTGAATTGGATTTATACTTTATGCCTCCCTATGTCAACTGTGGTCTTCTTCTGTATCTTCAGTTTTGGGAATTGAGTGCCCAAAAGAGACTGACCCCCTAAAGAGCGGCCAAACCACACTTTTTTGATAGAATTATACAAAACATTTTCCATCTCAAGCTTAGAATATTTTGACAATAAATAAGATGAGAAGACCGTATACAACATATATGCTCATGATGGGTAATAATTTGCGCCCAATAGTTACATATTCAAGGAAAAGACTATTTGCTTGGGCATGGGTTTAGACGTACATATCCAAAGTGGGCAAACTGGAAGTGCAATTTACTATTTTACATAACAAAATCCATAGGATATGTATGGGCAGTAACAATAAGGACCTGTCTGAATGGCACTAGTAGTCTTGAACCTGTTATTAAAAACCGGAAGCATTATGATGTGTGGAGATCTGGGTATTATTTCTTTACTGTCATGTCTCCCAGAGACACAGCTTACCTATGAATAATGATGAGTGAACAAAGCAAGGTTTGTTTTGTTAGATGATCAACAAACCTGGCAAAAGGTTTGCAAACACCAAAAATAGGGCCAAACCCCACTGAAGTCCATGGAAGCCAACTTGTGAGGTTTTTGTTTGGCCTTTATGGATAATTTTCAAGCTATTGTTAACCATTTAGCGACCACCCTATAGCAGTTTTACTGCTTTAGGGTGTCAGCTGTTTGCAGGATCACGTGTATATACATGATCCTGCACTTCTGGGCAAATTTGTACCAACGACAGCTCGCTCCTGCTGTGATTACACACAGTGGAACCTGATTGTTGAGTACCGTGGCCTGGATGTGTCTGCCGTCACCCAACTATCATCAGCCAGAGAGACAGAACTGCAATCTGCCTATGTAAACAAGGCAGACTGCAGTTCTGACAGGGGGGAGGCATGGATCATGTGTCTCTGCAAAGCAGTGACTAGGATCCATGTCTTCCCCTACTAAAAACACCTTTCATCGCCCCTGATGTTAACCCCTTCCGAGCCAGTGTCATTAGTACAGTGACAGTACATAGTAGCATTTTTAGCACTGGTCACTGTGTTAGTGTCTCTGGTTCTCAAAAAGTGTCAGTTAGTTAGTGTCAGAATGTCCACCACAATATCACAGTCCTGCTAAAAGTCGCTGATTGCCCCGATTACTAGTAAAAAATAACATATATATACAACATTTGCCTTTACACTTTTGCCCGTTTATTGGGATATCACCTACTATATATACAGTATATTACATGTCCCCATTTGCATAGCGTAAAAATCCTAGGTATTTCTCATTGTTTATAAGGGGGTTGGGTAGCTGTATTTTTTTATAACTAACCCTGCCCTCATCTATAGCTGCCCACCGCAGTAAGCAGCATTGGCAGGCTGAAACAGATAACAACAAAAAACAAGCCTACTTACCAACCAGCTCGCAGACGACCAATTAACCTGTCTACAGTAACAGTATGCGTTAAAAAGAGGGGTTTTGTCTGCACACATTTGCAAACGCATGCGTGAGCCGAAGAGCCACGTCACGGCACCCTGGAATCTGTGGTCCTAACACTAAACAATGGTGGCACATGCTTTCTGATGGATAGATGAGGACAGGTGGACTGAAGGGGAGCCCAACACTTTTTAAAAGGTACAGGAGCACACCAAACACCCAGCATGTAGCACGATGGCTGCAAAGGTGTTGGTGCGTTGCTGGATCAATACAAACACCAATGTGATTTGAAAAAGAAACGTGTCCACCACCCTCATCTATAGCTGGCAATCACAGTAAGCAGCATTGGAAGGCTGAAACAGATAACAACAAAAGACTGGGGACCACCAGAGCCAAATGCCAGGGACCACCACCAGTGCCAAATGTCAGGGACCACCACCAGAGGTGAATGTCAGGGACCACCAGAGCCAAATGCCAGGGACCACTACCAGTGCCGAATGTCAGGGACCACCACCAGAGGTGAATGTCAGGGACCACCAGAACCAAATGTCAGGGACTACCACCACCAGTGCCGAATTTCAGGGACCACCACCAGTGCTGAATGTTAGGGACCCCCACCAGTCCCGAATGCCAAGGACCACAAGTTCAGCACGTCTGTCCCACCAATGAAGCTTGTCAAGGACCACCAGTGTAAAGCAGGGATTATTATTTAAAAAAAGCTTGTATGACACAGCGGGGATCTCCCATGGTGTCAGGTATTGTATATGAGAACACAGAGCGCTGATATCCCGGACATGGAGGTGGACATCAGCGGTCAGTGTTTTAATATACTATACCTGACACAGTGGGACATCCCTACTGTGTCATACAACGGATTTCTAATAATAATCCCCTCTCTGCACAGAGATAGCTGGTGGGGGGGGGATGGGGCGGGGCCACCTTCTCCATGGTTGGCACAGACTGGGAGCTGTGCAACCCTTTCTGCCCATAACTACATGTCTGCTTCCTCCTTGCTCTTTTAGAGGTCTACAAGGGGGTGTGCCAGACCGCTGGATGAGCTTAGGAGAGGGATAGAAACCAGCGGTCTTACAAACAGGATGTCAGCAGGCAAAAAAAAAATTCAGCAAGTGCAGCAGCCTATTATAGAGGAACTACAGAGCGCAGAAGAACATGGATGGCAAGCTTGGTGAAAGTAGGAGAACAGCAACAAGGACATGGAAAAAAAATGTTGCCCGGAGTTCTGCTTTGGATGCAATTCAAATGGTTTTATTTAGAAGACTAGAACAAACAATTTGTTTCTGGCAACTAAACACTGGCCCGGTAATGAAAAAATAATTCTTAACAGTCCAATGGAACATGAAATGTTCTGGTGATAAGTGCGGAGTTATAACAAACTCTCAGAACCACTACACACCACACAACGCATTCTGTTTAGTCTGGAGATGCAAACAAAACCTGCCAACCCCCCAGCATATGTTATAGTAACACAAACTGAAGACGTGCATTCGCCATTGTTCTGTTTATCTCGCAAGGGGGTATTGTAAGCTGTTTGTCTATTAATTATCTGTTCCCACTCCCTTTATCCAACATAAAAATTCCTCTGCTGATTACAAACATACTTTAATTAAAAGCTTCAAAAATTAATTAAGAAGGTGGATGGGGCAGATTGGAAGAGCTGAGCTAAGAATGACAGAACCTTATGAAAGTGTTTACCCTTTAGTCTGTCTATGGTAGCTCTCTTTTTACGTGGCACTGCCCTGCGGGTACATATTATTTCCTGAATTTAATTACTAAACTATATTTATATGCTTTAGCAGAAAATAAAGCTTTTTAGAACATAAAACAGATTATTGTGAATATATAAAAATACAAAATGAGGAGCTGTAGCAGAAAATGTTGTGGAAAGAGCATAGAAGAGTTAGACAATTGGTCAGGTATTGTCATCTTTTTGGTTCCCCCACTTTTTGTGTATACATTGAGGCAATTGATCAGAATCTCCTCAAAGAAGAACACATCAACATAACTTTTTTTTTTTTTTTTTTAAAGTACAGTGAGTAATAGGGTCAACTTTTTATTGCTGATGGTGTTCATGCTGGAAAGATTTAGCCAACTACTACCTGTCCTGGTGACCCAGCAGGAACTGAAGAGAATCCCCCTATGGACACACAAAACTATAACACAAATAAATAAATACTTAAAGTGGAGGTTCACCTAAAACTTTTTTTAACATTGCATTTAGTCTAGTTATTACAATGAGAATCGGCAGTTTTTTAAAAAAAATACTTGCGGTACATACCGTTTTCTATATGTATGCTTCCGGGTATGATGTTCAGGCGTTCCTAATTGATTGACAGGCATGTTGACCGACGCATACAGTGCGTCACGAGTAGCCGAAAGAAGCCGAACGTCGGTGCGCAGGCACCGTATAGAGCCGCACTGATGTTCGGCTTCTTTCGGCTACTCGTGACGCGCTGTATGCGTTGGTCAACATGCCTGTCAATCAATTCCGAATGCCCAGCCCCGAACATCATACCCGGAAGCCGCGGTGAACATACATATAGAAAACGGTATGTACCGCAAGTATTTTTTTTTTAGGTGAGCCTCCACTTCTTAAGGTCTGTTAATTTTTCACTCTCCCAGTATAATACAGTATATGAGGCTCACTTGTCAGTTTGATAACAACATCCCACTATATATATCAAGAATGTTGAAAATGGATCCTCATACACAGAACATGACAGGCATACTGACAACCCAGCTTCATAGATTACATTGGAAGGGCAGTTGTGTTCTACTTCTGAAGCCCCATACACACGGCCGAGGTTCTCGTCAGAAACCAGCGAGAACCTCGCTGGCATCCTGATTCTGCTGAGAACCTCGGCCGTGTGTACGGATTCGGCGAGCATCCCGTCGGGAATGCCGTTGAGCCGAAATAGAGAGCAGGTTCTCTTTTTGCTCGACGGCCCGTCAGGATGAATGGCTGATCGCCTTTCCCGACAGGCTGGTCGCCGAATCTGACGGCCGGGCGAGAACCTCGACGGGCGGAACGATGTGTTCCGCCCGTCGAGGTTCTCTGCCGTGTGTACGGGCCTCAGAAACACATTTATCTTCCAGCTGATAACCAATCTAAGAGGGCCTTTTTCCTCCCACTGACCACAAATGTAGGTGGGCATTCTGTTTCCCACTAACCACCAATGTAATGTCCCTGCATTAAGGTTAAAAATGTTTAGGCATCAGCATCCGCCCCCCCCCTTTACTTACCTGAATCTTCATTTGATCCAAGACTGTACACGGCTTCAGCTCTTCTCTCCTCTCACTTCATTGTCTCACTGGCTTTGCTGGGGCCCTGAAAGCCATTGCTCTCAATCAAAGCCAGTGATGAGGGGGCCGAGGGGTCGAGTCCAGCTGTGTTAATTGATGCAACAATGGGGCTCAAGAGCGAGCATGCAAGAGTGCTTATCATAAGTATAGAGATGTTTGTTATTTTTTTTTTTTTTTTATGTTTACCATTACAATCTCTTAAATGTAAACAGTCATTCTTCTTCCAATTGACCATAATATACAGTAAAGGACCTTTTTTTCTTCCTATTGGCCACCAAAGTAAGCAGCATTCTTCAACCAACTTCTTCAATGAGGAGCACTAATGGACACAAAGCAGGACCTGTCTAGCAAACTGAAAGAGAAACCCTACATATTTCATGGGGACAGCTGTTTTTCTCTTCAGGTGCTGACAGACATGTTCTGTTTTGTGCTTTAGGTTCATATCCTGATGACCAGTCTAAGATAGTGTTTTTCCTACCACGAATCACCAATGCAGGAAGACATTTTTCTAACTGACCACGATTGTAAGTGGACAGTCGTCCTTTAAATGTCTAGTAATTTAGGGGGCATTCTTGTTCCCATTGACAAATCAATCTAAATACGACCATGCATGTATTGACGCGATCATACAATTATTCATTCAGTGTGACTAAAATGATCAGATTAAATAAAAATTAAATGAAGATTAAATGCAAATTTCAAACTAAAATCCCTTCATTAAATCAATTTAGTGAGCTCTCAATCAATTTTACATTGAACACCAATAGATTGATATTTATGCTAATAAAGAAAAGGGCACATGTACAGTATATTGATCTCTAATGGCTTTTATTAGGGGTAACTATTATTTCACTAGCCACTAATGCGCATACATTTTTGTATTAAGGAGTTGATAATTGATTATGACAAAGGAATAAAAATAGGATTGGTGCAGAGGCCACTAGTAAGCAGTAGATATAAATATATGCTCCATATAGACCACCGGTCACCATGATAAAGTGACTTGTTAATGTATAATTGGCAGATGCCACAAAGATTTCACATCAAAGGGTAAGAGAGGAGATTAACAAAGTAAAGGGCATCTCAAAAGTTTGCTTTGGGCCTCTGTGATATTTACGCTTACATAGATTTTATTTTACTTTATTTTATAATTATTATTATCTTCTAGGCAGCATCCTGGGCATTCCTCCCAAGTAACCACCAATCTGGCTCAATTTACCTTCTGCCCTGGCCACATCTTAACCCTATGCTCTCAGCTGCCTTTGGCATACTCACCTCAGCTCCCGGGACTGACACCCCTAGTTGGCAGTGGTTCAGCACTTATTCACTCCCACTACACACAACATATTTTCTGGTATGTAAGTGTAGGATTGGCATGTATGTTTTTTCACCCCATGTTTAGTGTTATTGTAGACTAATATATAATCTCATCTTCCAGATTTGGAAGCATCAGCCCCTGATGAGTGCTATCAGCACGAAACGCGTCGGGCAATCTATAGATGCAAACCCATTCCATATCTGACTCACCAGCAATAATGAACTACAATTGTCTACCTCATGTTTTTAACTGCACTGTGCCACTTTAAGGAAATGTGTGTGCTCATATTATGTACTCATGGGAAGCTGTCCACTGTTCTTCACACTATGTTGTATCATTTGTTGTTAGTATTGTATGCCCTTGATGCCCATGTTTCATATGTTAAGCCATATGTCATGCATTTTCCAAGTTGACATCAATATGTACCTTTAAATATTCATCTTAGCTATGTTGGTCCATGTACAGCTCCATGGTTCTAGTGAGCCACCACTCACCGTTTCATGCCATTAAACAAGTTTTTCCTTTACAATATCCCACCTTGTCCGAATCCTCATTCAAAGTCCCAAACGTCCTTGCTTTTTAAAATGTATTAGGGATGGAAGCGCAAACAGTTGCTTCATTTAAAGTCCCACCTATGCAAACGCATAGTCCCCCCCACTTTGTTGTATTCAAATAGGGATGGAGGGTCCTGACTTAGGTAGCAGTGTTCCCCTGCCACCTATGTGGGTATTTTAGTTCCCCCTCTGTGGCCATGGACCACTATGGGGGACTTGTTCTCAATTGAGACTTGGTTTTCCTGTCCTTGAGATAATGGCACAAATGCGGTTTTCTCATTCCAATGGGGTTTGTTTATTGTGTTGGTCATCCACTGCCTTTTTCTGTTGTCAATTACCCGGTAGCTGCGATGCGCTCTGCACGTCCTCCCTTTGCCCCTCCCCCGCTGTACAGGTGGGGTGGATCCATGGTGCATCGGGCGGTGCTCACAGTGCATCGACGCCACGCCCACGGGACCCGCGCCAGACGCCACTTGTGACGTCATGACGCCGGTCGCGATACCATCCATTCCAGCCGCCTGCAGCCCATGGGGATCAGTCTCCTTCGTGGGCGGAGTTACTTCTTCCTCCCCAATCGGAGCCCCTCCTGGCTCACGCACGGCCTGCGTGGCGTTGGTGTGCGCCATTACACAGCTGTGCACAGGGATATAGGGATGTATAACAAAGGCTGTCCACACACAGTCCTTTCCAGTTCGACGGGACCTTGCTATACCACCTATGGACCCCTCTTCTTGGCCACTTAACACCCAGGTATTATTATTTTTTGCCGTATTTCTTGCCATTTTTTTGCCATTAGACTTCAATCTAGCTTGTGCATTTTGCTCAGATTTTATTTTACTTTATTTTATAATTATTATTATCTTCTAGGCAGCATCCTGGGCATTCCTCCCAAGTAACCACCAATCTGGCTCAATTTACCTTCTGCCCTGGCCACATCTTAACCCTATGCTCTCAGCTGCCTTTGGCATACTCACCTCAGCTCCCGGGACTGACACCCCTAGTTGGCAGTGGTTCAGCACTTATTCACTCCCACTACACACAACATATTTTCTGGTATGTAAGTGTAGGATTGGCATGTATGTTTTTTCACCCCATGTTTAGTGTTATTGTAGACTAATATATAATCTCATCTTCCAGATTTGGAAGCATCAGCCCCTGATGAGTGCTATCAGCACGAAACGCGTCGGGCAATCTATAGATGCAAACCCATTCCATATCTGACTCACCAGCAATAATGAACTACAATTGTCTACCTCATGTTTTTAACTGCACTGTGCCACTTTAAGGAAATGTGTGTGCTCATATTATGTACTCATGGGAAGCTGTCCACTGTTCTTCACACTATGTTGTATCATTTGTTGTTAGTATTGTATGCCCTTGATGCCCATGTTTCATATGTTAAGCCATATGTCATGCATTTTCCAAGTTGACATCAATATGTACCTTTAAATATTCATCTTAGCTATGTTGGTCCATGTACAGCTCCATGGTTCTAGTGAGCCACCACTCACCGTTTCATGCCATTAAACAAGTTTTTCCTTTACAATATCCCACCTTGTCCGAATCCTCATTCAAAGTCCCAAACTTCCTTGCTTTTTAAAATGTATTAGGGATGGAAGCGCAAACAGTTGCTTCATTTAAAGTCCCACCTATGCAAACGCATAGTCCCCCCCACTTTGTTGTATTCAAATAGGGATGGAGGGTCCTGACTTAGGTAGCAGTGTTCCCCTGCCACCTATGTGGGTATTTTAGTTCCCCCTCTGTGGCCATGGACCACTATGGGGGACTTGTTCTCAATTGAGACTTGGTTTTCCTGTCCTTGAGATAATGGCACAAATGCGGTTTTCTCATTCCAATGGGGTTTGTTTATTGTGTTGGTCATCCACTGCCTTTTTCTGTTGTCAATTACCCGGTAGCTGCGATGCGCTCTGCACGTCCTCCCTTTGCCCCTCCCCCCGCTGTACAGGTGGGGTGGATCCATGGTGCATCGGGCGGTGCTCACAGTGCATCGACGCCACGCCCTACGGGACCCGCGCCAGACGCCACTTGTGACGTCATGACGCCGGTCGCGATACCATCCATTCCAGCCGCCTGCAGCCCATGGGGATCAGTCTCCTTCGTGGGCGGAGTTACTTCTTCCTCCCCAATCGGAGCCCCTCCTGGCTCACGCACGGCCTGCGTGGCGTTGGTGTGCGCCATTACACAGCTGTGCACAGGGATATAGGGATGTATAACAAAGGCTGTCCACACACAGTCCTTTCCAGTTCGACGGGACCTTGCTATACCACCTATGGACCCCTCTTCTTGGCCACTTAACACCCAGGTATTATTATTTTTTGCCGTATTTCTTGCCATTTTTTTGCCATTAGACTTCAATCTAGCTTGTGCATTTTGCTCAGATTTTATTTTACTTTATTTTATAATTATTATTATCTTCTAGGCAGCATCCTGGGCATTCCTCCCAAGTAACCACCAATCTGGCTCAATTTACCTTCTGCCCTGGCCACATCTTAACCCTATGCTCTCAGCTGCCTTTGGCATACTCACCTCAGCTCCCGGGACTGACACCCCTAGTTGGCAGTGGTTCAGCACTTATTCACTCCCACTACACACAACATATTTTCTGGTATGTAAGTGTAGGATTGGCATGTATGTTTTTTCACCCCATGTTTAGTGTTATTGTAGACTAATATATAATCTCATCTTCCAGATTTGGAAGCATCAGCCCCTGATGAGTGCTATCAGCACGAAACGCGTCGGGCAATCTATAGATGCAAACCCATTCCATATCTGACTCACCAGCAATAATGAACTACAATTGTCTACCTCATGTTTTTAACTGCACTGTGCCACTTTAAGGAAATGTGTGTGCTCATATTATGTACTCATGGGAAGCTGTCCACTGTTCTTCACACTATGTTGTATCATTTGTTGTTAGTATTGTATGCCCTTGATGCCCATGTTTCATATGTTAAGCCATATGTCATGCATTTTCCAAGTTGACATCAATATGTACCTTTAAATATTCATCTTAGCTATGTTGGTCCATGTACAGCTCCATGGTTCTAGTGAGCCACCACTCACCGTTTCATGCCATTAAACTAGTTTTTCCTTTACAATATCCCACCTTGTCCGAATCCTCATTCAAAGTCCCAAACTTCCTTGCTTTTTAAAATGTATTAGGGATGGAAGCGCAAACAGTTGCTTCATTTAAAGTCCCACCTATGCAAACGCATAGTCCCCCCCACTTTGTTGTATACATAGAAAGGAAGTCAAAGTGTTAACCATTTTTTTTATTCATATTATATAAGTGACTTATTTTAAAACAATATTCAATTTTTCTATTATATGGAGTTTGAAAATTGAAAAAGTTTATTAATAGAGTAATGTTACGAACCACAAAGAGGTTGGTAAGCGTGTAGATTATATAAGCCTGCAGGCATATGCCTGTATGCGTGGTTGTAGTAGAACACAGCAAATAGAAAAAAGAGCTGAAGATTGCAGACAAAAGTAACAAACTCTTTCTCAGAACCCCTGCAGAAATCTCACTATGGTGTATATACCACACAAGATAAAAGGAAATAAATAAATCTTTAATAGTAGCCCCCCTTTAAGCAATGCCTGGAGACTTCTTTCTTGAAAAAATAATGTATTATATTTATATTTGTATTATTAACTCATATTCATGTAATATTTTTATTTCCTAAGCCAAACGCCTTAAAACTTTTTTTTTAAAAACAGTGCAGTTAACAAAACTGTAGGAATGTTGATAAGATGTGCACACCTTGTATGAACAGCTTGAGACATGGGATTACAGAATCTGCTGTTCGCAGTGGAGGCTGGTGCTCAAAATTTTTGGGGGGGCGCAAATGAAAAAAAAAAAAACAAAAAAAAACAATTGCAGCCTCATTGTGCCTATCAAATGCAGCCACTATGCCCATCAAATGCAGCCACTGTGCCATCAATTGTCACCACTGTGCCATGCCATCAAATGCAGCCACTGTGCCATCAATTGTCACCACAGTGCCATGCCATCAAATGCAGCCACTGTGCCCATCAATTGTCGCCACTGTGCCAATTGTCGCTACTGTGCCCTTTACTTGTCACCACCGTGCCCTTTAATTGTCGCCACTGTGCCAATTGATGCCACTGTGCCCTTTAATTGTCGCCACTGTGCCCTTTAATTGTCGCCACTGTACTAATTGTCTCCACTTTGCCTATTGATGCTACTGTGCCCAATTTCGCCACTGTGCCCAATTTTTATAATACAGAGGAAAAATTGCGCTTGTCACAGTTAAATAATCAATTTGTACCGGTGTGGTCAGTTACTAACATAAAAATAAAAATAAAAAATAGGGGGGAGGCGGCAGCTCTTGTGCCGAAACACAAGGGGAAATACAACAAAAACAAAGATTTAGAGCTGCGCCTTGTCACCCGGACTCGATACAATCAAAAAGAGTCCATATATCAGTCGTGTGGAGATAAACAATCCTTCAAACATGAGAGAAGTAGTAGGTTGGCTCCAAGACAAATCTCCGCTGGTCTTTAATCAGGATGGACATATAATAAACACCACTGTGCTCGAACTTGGCTTTTCAATGTGGCCCACCACCAGAAGTATAAGCAGCTTACCAGAGGAATGGCTGTAATCAACAGTCGGCTGTGACCCAGCCGCGGCCTTTAGAGAACCAGGACGAATCCCAAATCCTAGGGCAGTGTTTACACCGGGGCTCCACTCAGCAACTCCACCAATTAGATCATATGTAAATGATAAATAGAGGCAGACATAGCGTAATCCCGCTGAGACATTTATTTAAAATAGTAAAAACCAGAATACTCACATGGGAGATGAGTTAGACAGGCATATAAAATACAAAGTTGACGGCCGGCAAACAGATCAGCAAGGACCCTCCTCCAGAGCGTAATGACGTCACCGCACGTCTACCCAGACGCGTTTCGTCGTAGGACGTTGTCAATGGGATGCCCAATTTTTACCGCTGTGCCCTGTAAAATGCCCCTCCCCCTGCCCTGCACTTACCTTTCTGGGGGTCAGCCATCCTCCTTCCATGTCCCTCGATGTCTTCTCCTGCACTCGATGACGCTTCAGCCAATCAGGTTAACGGTAACCAGAACCGGTGAACCTGATTGGCTGAGACGCCTGTTAGTCTTATCAAAGGAATGCACTGCCGGTTAGACATGTGCAATTGTTTTAGTTAGAATGCATTTTCGTCCGAAAATCTGTTTTTTTCGTTATCGTTTTAACAAACGATAACGAAAGTGCAAGAAACGAAAACCGAAAAATCAGACAAAAAAATGCTTTATTTCTGTTTTCGTTGCGGTAAAAATTCGATATAGAGAGATTCGACATTATAGGGAAAAGATTCTACATCATAGAGAAAAGATTTAACATTATAAAGAAAAGATTTAACACTATAGAAACAATAGATTTCACATTACAGAGAATAGATTTTGATTTATGAGAAAATAGATTCAACATTATTACTAGTCATACAACATTAGAATTCTTGTAGGCGGAATATTCGAACGGAAATGTACAATTCGACGTAAAGATTCAACGTTTTCCGGCAAATATTATTTTGACCATTCGACAGAAACCAAGTATTATTGGATTTTCGGACGAAAGCTATTTCCCAACGAAAAACAAAATAAATCAAAACGATTTTCGGGAGTAACTAAATAAATTTATTTTCCAAACGAAAACGAAAAAACAAAACTAAATACAGTATTCCAGTCTGCACATGTCTACTGCCGGCACATCCCTTAGATAAACATTTGGAAACCGACTACAGCCTAAGGGCTCTCATAGGCACTTCCACACAGCCAACCAGCTGCTGTTATTCAGGTGGCCGGCGCTCACCATCCTGCCATCTGAATAGTCTTCAGCAGCGGCAAAAATACTACATAGATTCATGCAATGCATGAATCTATGTATTTCATTGGTGGTGCAAGAGCCAGAGGGAGCGGCGCTCCGGCGCCCTCTATGGACGAACCACCACTGGCTGTTGGGTTCCCAAAATGTCAAGACATTCTGTGAATCATTATTAGGAAATGTGATGTTGTCAATACACACAGTTGTTATAAAACACATTTTGGGTAAATGGGATGAATTGTATTTTGTTATTTAACCACTTCCTTACTGGGCACGTATACCCCTTCCTGACCAGGTGAAATTTCAGCTTTTGGCACTGCATCGCTTTTAACTGACAATTGCGCGGTCGTGCGACGTGGCTCCCAAACAAAATTGGCGTCCTTTTTTCCCCACAAATAGAGCTTTCTTTTAGTGGTATTTGATCATCTCTGCGGTTTTTATTTTTTGCGCTATAAACAAAAAAAGAGCGACAATTTTGAAAAAAATGAATATTTTTTGCTTGTTACTATAATAAATATCCCATTTTTTAAAAAAAAAAAATTTTTTCTCAGTTTAGGCCGATACATATTATTCTACATATTTTTGGTAAAAAAAAAAATAATCGCAATAAGCGACTGGTTTGTGCAAAAGTTATAGTGCTTACAAAATAGGGGACAGAATTATTATTAATTTGTATTATTATTTTTTTTACTAGTAATGGCGGCGATCTGCGATTTTTATTGGCACTGCGACGTTATGGCAGACACATCAGACACTTTTGACACATTTTTGGCGCCATTCACATTTATACTGCGATCAGTGCTATAAAAATGCATCGATTACTGTATAAATGTGACTGGCAGTGAAGGGGTTAACACTAGGGGGCATGGAAGGGGTTAAATGTATTCCCTGGGTGAGTTCTAACTGTGGGGGGAGGGGGTGACTGGGGGAGGTGACCGATGCTGTGTCCCTATGTACAAGGGACACGGATCGGTCTCCTCTCTCTTCTGACAGGACATGGATCTCTGTGTTTACACACAGATCCATGTCCTTGTCCCTGGCAGACATCATGGCCGCCAGGCACGCGCATCGGTATCTCAGGAATGCACCGGGCACACGTGTGCCGCTGGTGGCCATGCACGCGCCGCCAGCGGTGCTCGCGCGCCCTCTAGTGGCCAGGAAGAGTCAGAGATTCAAAAGCACCCGACGACCGCATATATACGTACGGCCGTCTGGAAGTGGTTAATATTGCAGTTTTTCATTGTTGATATAGTATGGTATTATGTTGCTCTTCAAAATTCAGAAGAGAAAAAAGGGAAGAGGAGTCCAATCTGCAACAGTGACACCTTCCATATGATTTATGGGCAAAGAACAGATATACAAAATACTGCATGGAAATATCACCAGTTGAATTTAAGAGTTATGCCATGTACACACAAATGTTTTTAATGTCATGGAAAAAAACATGGGCCA
The DNA here is from genome assembly GCA_029574335.1 of Rana kukunoris. Classification (NCBI taxonomy): domain Eukaryota; kingdom Metazoa; phylum Chordata; class Amphibia; order Anura; family Ranidae; genus Rana; species Rana kukunoris. The sequence continues at coordinate 458,845,514 of CM056051.1, read as the reverse complement.
GATTCAGGTAGAGTTACGCTGGAGTATCAGTGATTCGCCAGCATAACTCACACTTTGCAGAAAACAAGATACGCCGGGATTAAGTTCATATACAAGCGGCGTAATTGTATTTTGCCGTCGTATCGGAACTGCAATTTTAAAATGGGCGCTCGGGGCGTTCCCGCTGATTTACGCCAAGAATATGTAAATTAGCGAGAGACGGCAATTCACGATCGTACGCGGGCCAGACGCAGTGACTTTCCAACGTTTCCGTAAGCGATACGCGGCGTAAAGAAAAACATGCCCCCTAGGTGGAGTATCCTATGTTAAGTATGGCCGTCGTGAACGCGTCGAATTGAAAAAGTTTAACGTCGTTTGCGTAAAACATCCGTGAATGGGGATTGACGTCATTGACAGAATTTGGAGCATGCGCACTGACAGTCTACGCATGTGCAGAATGTTCGCCGCGGGATCGCGCCTAGTTTAAATAATACACGCCCCCTACCCGCCCAATTTGAATTCCGCCGGCTCATTTTCGCTACGCCGCCGCAACTTTAGGAGCAAGTGCTTTGTGAATACAGTACTTGCTCCTAAAGTTTTGGCGGAGTAACGTAAATGACGAACGTTACTCCAGAATAAAGATCCGCTCTCCTACCTAAATCTGACCCAATGTTTTTCTTGACGTGATTGCTGTCAAGCCTGCCTTGCATACACACGATCATAAAAAAAAAAAATGCTCAAGCAAAGCGCTGTGACGTACAACACGTACAACGGCACAACGGGCTGCTTTTGCTGATTTTGTGTTAGTAAAAGTGTGGTGAGAGATGATTTGCGCTTTTCAGTCCTTGTGCCTTTCAGTCTGTTACAGCGTGACAAATGTGCTATCTCCATTACAAATGCTAGTTTTACCAGAACAAGTACTCCCGTAACTTGCTTCTGAGCATGCACGTTTTTTCCCATCGTTAAAGCCTACACACAACCGTTTTTAATGGCGTGAAAAACAACGATGTGAAAAACGATGACGTGAAAAACGGCGACGTGAAAAACGATGCAAAAAATTAGAGCATGGTCTAAATTTTTAATGCCCATTTTTCACGTCATGAAAAATGCTCTGGAGCCTACACACGATCGTTTTTATTGACCAATGGGAAGATGGAGGCGGCTGAGGGGAGACAGGGACAGGGAGATCCCCAGATTGGAGAGGGTCTCTTATTCCCATGCAAAGCACTTTATTGAAATAAACAGGCACTTAGAAGACTTGGACAATAGAGGAAGGAGGTGCAACATAAGGGTGAGGGGGATCCCAGAATCAGTGGAAGCTGACCAGGTCACGCTGGCGTTACAGAGAGTTTTCAACAGCTTGCTGGAGAGGCCTGAAGATACGGCCATTGATTTTGTAAGGGCGCACAGAGCTCTCAGAGCTAAGGGCCCTGATTCCCAACCACCGCGTGACATAATTTGCTGTCTCCAGAGTTTTGCCCTGAAGGAAGAAATAATGAGGAAGGCCTGCAGGAATGACAGAATAGTGTATAATGGAGAAATGATAATACTTTTTCAAGATCTCTCCCAGATCACTTTAAAGAATCGCAGAGCATTGCGCCCTCTCCTGAACAAACTAAGAGAAAGAGACCTAAGATACATGTGGAGATTTCCGTTCGCTCTTCTGGTAAACTATAATGGCAAACAGCATGTTCTGCACTCCCCTATGGATCTCCCGGATTTTTGCTCTGCACTGCAATTGGACCAGATCAACCTCCCTGACTGGTATCAGGAGTTTCGCTTGCCACCCGCGGAAAGAAGCCCTCCAAATTCCCTGCTGACATCTCCAGACAACAGATACTCCAAGAGAATGAAGGCTTCCCGCCGAGGCTGATCCCTGGCTGGTTCCCAACAACAAACATCAATAATCCAGGGCCCTGGATGAGTGCTGAGCGAGGAGATACCTGCCTATGTTTGTTCCCGTCGGCACCCCTGGAAATGCAACCCAAGGTGCCTGTTGTTAGCGTCACCTTTCACTTGGCTCGCCCCCCCATGGACTGTAGGTGTCCCGGTTTGTCACACGCCAGCGAAGGATTGCTTATTGATGCCGTGTGTGCCTGTGGAGGTAGGGAGTGGATTTGGCTGTTGGGGGACTGTTTCGGTACCCTGTGCTCCCAGTCGCGGTTCCACTTTTCTACCACAGTTCCTGGTTAAGTTCACGCAGATTTTGCTCATCGATCCTGGTTTGAAAGAACCTTTCTAGCGAACCTTGCTGGGGGGGACCTCGGTCTTTGCCCCCAGGGGAGTTATGCTACCGTGTTACATGCGGTTACAGATTGAGGGAAGGGAGGAGAGGGGGCTCTAACAAATTTTACCTTGTTCTGTTTTTGTTGATTTTTTTTATTTTTTGGTTATTGTTTGGGATCCCCCGGGTGATGCTGACCATGCTACACTACGCCCGGCAGGCAAACTGGGGTGCCTGGAGCAGTCGGGGGGGACGGTTCCATGTTTGATTGTCTAAGTTCCTTCGGGGTTTCACATACTTCAGAGGGTACTCTCAGGAGGCCTCACTCTCTATGTCTTACTTATTAAACCCCCTGTTGGGCACGTTTTGCTATTATTTTCTATGTTTACTCTCATTTTGCTCTCATTTTGTTGTCCTCTATAAGATTTTATACCTGTGGTTAGCCCTGCATGTCATACCCAATTTACCCTTGACAGCATAGTGCAGAGATGACCTTCATGATGTACTTATTTTAAATGCTTATTTGGCTGTGAGTTGACCACCTCGGATCACACAACTCTTACACTAATCCACTTTGTTTTTTTTTTTTAGCAACCTTAGCTCAACTCTCAGCCGGCCTTTCCATCCCCCACATAGTGTGCCGCGGAGTTTCTTGACACACTGCTTAACTGTCCTTGAGACCTTATTAGGTTCAGAGGAAGGTTACCTTACCTTCTTTATTTCTTTTACTTTATCTGTACTTTTTCCTTCTCTTTTTACCCCTTGCTTTCTTCCCTTCTTCCCCTGACCTCCCTTTCTCATCAACTCCGAACCTACCATCCTCACTGCCCATCTAGTGCCTCCCTGTTGTTTTGATAGAGCCTCGGGGTGCATTGGTACCTTATTTACTCTGTGCTTCTTATTTTGTTTTTTAACTAGCTACTCCCACCTGCAGCAGTCTCATCTCTCTCTGCATTCTCACAATGGCGTATTCTTCTCTTGGCCGGAACTCAACGGTGATCTCCCATAATGTAAAAGGGTTGAATATCCCTAAAAAGCGAACTACCCTCCTGAGGGAACTCAAAAAAGGTAAGCCGAGATTTGTTTTCTTACAGGAAACACATTTCAAAACCGCCAAGGTGCCCAGGCTCACCGACTCCTATTTCCCTGAAGCTTATCATGCCACGAACAACCTAGCAAAATCTGAAGGCGTCTCCATCTTAATAAGCAAACATGCTTCTTTTGACATTACAGATAAACTCATAGACCCAGAGGGCAGATTTCTCTTGTACCCCTCACGCTAGCTAATGTATATTTCCCCAACTTATCCCACCTCACATTCTTCCGACAATATGCTGTCCCTGCTTAAGGGCTTCAGTGCAGGCTGTGTAATTCTGGGTGGGGATTGCAACATCCCTTTAAATCCCCTGGTAGACACTAGACATGTGCATTCATTTTCGTTAGAATGCATTTTCGTCCGAAAATCTGTTTTTTTTCGTTATCGTTTTAACAAACAATAACGAAAGCGCAAGAAACGAAAACCGAAAGATCCGACATAAAAAATGCTTTATTTTTGTTTTCGTTGCGGTAAAAATTCGATAAAGAGAGATTCGACATTATAGGGAAAAGATTTGACATTATAGGGAACAGATTCAACATTATAGGGAAAAGATTCGACATTATAGAGAAAAGATTCAACACTATAGAAATAATAGATTCGACATTACAGAGAATAGATTTCGATTTATGAGAAAATAGATTCGACATTATTACTAGTCATACAACATTAGAATTCTTGTAGGCGGAATATTCGAATGGAAATGTACGATTCGACGTAAAGATTCAACGTTCCGTTGAATATTATTTTGACCACTCGACAGAAACCAAGTATTATTGGATTTTCGGACGAAAGCTATTCCCCAACGAAAAACAAAGTAAATCAAAACGATTTTCGGGAGTAACTAAATACATTTATTTTCCAAACGAAAACGAAAAAACAAAACAAAATATTCCAGTCTGCACATGTCTAGTAGACACCTTAACGGGGAAATCATCCATCACTTATAAGATCCTCAAGGGACTTAAAACTCTGTTGGGGTCCATGCACTTGATAGATTCCAGGCGCTTTATCCATCCAGATGGCAAAGATTACACCTTCCATTCAATTCCCCATAATCGCTATTCCAGAATCGACTATATCTTTACGTCCCACAGGGACCTTCCTCTGATTGTGGATGCACGCCTAGGCATTCAATCCTTCTCAGACCGTGCCCCAACTTCGCTATCCCTCAACTTCCACAGACCTCCTGTCATGATCCCTATCGTGCCAAACAGACGGCGAGGCGTGGCCGTGCTCCAGGTGGCTTTGGATGGGCTTGAACCCAGGACCTCACCCTTGCTGTTCCAAGACCTTACCTCTGAGCCACTTCTCAATTGGGGATTTCTGGTTGCTTTCCAGCTATGGTGGTGCTGAATGTACTCTTCATCATTAGCTGGATCTTATTACATTCTACACCTGATTATCTTGCTCCAGCTGACGCAGCTTACCCAATTAGCAAGCGTATAAAGCCCTGCCTCACTTTAAGAGCAGGGTCAGTTCATTGTTATTGATCTCCCTGTCTAAACCAAAGGTACCTGTAGATCTTCAGCTCCTAGACTGACCCCGGCTTTTGACCTTTTGCTTTGTACCTCGGATTGCTGCTATCTCCTGTCCTTTGACCCCGGCCTGTACCTTCGGACTTCTTCTACCATCTCCAGCCCTTGACCCGCGGATTGTGCCCTGGACTTATCTTTGGTTCCTGTTTGTTGGACACCTGCTGTCACCTTGATAGCTGCTGATCCGTTCTATACACGAATAGCTTGTATCTGCTTGGGACTTCCAGACATCTCCTTCGTCACCTGCTACTACTACACTCAGCAGAACCGCAAGTACCAAATACTACCTGCTTTACCTATAGTCTGTGTTTGTACATTGGCAGTAATACCTTGCATGTTTAAGATAACAGTCACTTCCAACCTACCTTGTCTGTATCAGAGATACTTACCTGTTCCCCCTTAGTTAGTTGCTTATGAGGGAATAAGCATCTACAGTCTTTCAATTGGTTGTCCATTAGAGGTTGTGATGAATTAACCCCAAACTTTCTGTTTATTCTGAGAGAGAACTGGTGGTTGTACCTGAGAGACCTCTGTAGTTTAAATCCAATTGCACTACTGTATTTACATAGCAGGGATGTTACACCTCCCCCTAAACCCAACTCTTGGAGACTGAATCCATCCCTACTGACCGACCCACAGCTACTTCCGGGCATATCCTCAACTGTCAGAGAATTTTTTGAGCGTAATGTCACACCAGATATGGACCCCTTGACAATTTGGGAAGACACTCCTGAACGCGAGGAAAGACCTCCAACAACTTTTAGACTCTAAAACTAAACGACTCTTATTTTTTAAGAAAAACATTTTTTACGAACATGCCGATAAATCGGGCAGATTCTTGGCTAGGGCCTTGAAGGATGCTAGTTACTCGCAAAATATCCTGTGTATTAGAAACAAACATGGATCGGTTGACGTTGCTACGGATAAGATAGCCAAGCATTTTCATGAGTATTATTCTAGCCTGTATGGCCTCCCGTCTCAGGGGGGCCCCCCCAGCTCCCCTAAGAATAGGCATCAAACGATCCAAGACTATGTGGCCGATTCCAACCTCCCGTCTGTCGGAGGAAGTAATCCAGCAACTAGAGTCACCGATTGAGAATTCTGAACTCCAGTTAGTTATTAGGGATCTTAAGGCGGGAAAGAGTCCGGTTTCACCTCCATCTATTACAAGACCTTCGCGGAGTTCATTATAGACCCACTACAGAGGGCGCTAAACTCCCTGGCCTCTCCTAGAGATATACCACCCACATTTCTTTCTGTGCATATTACTGTTTTGCCGAAACCAAACAAGGACCCTCAAATATGTGCTAGTGTAACGTCTCTCGAGTGACTTTTTCACTAAGTACAATTATACTTAGTTCTTCCCCAGTTAACTCTCATCCGTTACTTTCTTCCCAAACCTCCTTCTTGAAGAGTCTCTCACTTCGAAGTTCAACTATAGTTACTTCCTTCTTTCTGATTAGCCTGTGACTTCCTGTTAATTTGCTGGGTGGCCTATTTAAGCTCCCAGCACTGACCAGGAAGTGTTCCTTTATTTTTGCTGACACAACGCCTCTGTCAGTTGGGCATTCAGAAGCACCTGCTCTGAACTTCAGGTTCCTGACCTGGACCAGGAGACTCCACTGCCTGCTTCACCAGCCTTACCTGTCTGGACCCTTGGAGCCTGACCTTATGCCTGCATCATGCACTTCAGTATCGCAAGTACCCTGATGTTGTTATGCATTACTGTCCTGTGGACTCCACTGCCTGCTTCACCAGCCTTTCCTGTTTGGACCCTTGGAGCCTGACCTTATGCCTGCATCATGCACTTCAGTATCGCAAGTACCCTGATGTTGTTATGCATTACTGTCCTGTGGACTCCACTGCCTGCTTCACCAGCCTTACCTGTCTGGACCCTTGGTGCCTGACCTTATGCTTGCATCATGCACTTCAGTATCGCAAGTACCCTGTTTAATGCAATGTATTCTCTGCTGACCCTGATGGCGGAGTTTCGTCTCTGCTGACCCTGATGGCGGAGTTTCGTCTTTGCTGACCCTCATGGCGGAGTTTCGTCTTTGCTGACCCTAATGGCGGAGTTTTGTCTCTGCTGACCCTCATGGTGGAGTTTCGTCTCTGCTGACCCTCATGGCGGAAGTCTCGTCTCTGCTGACCCTTACTGTCCTGTGAACCGTGCTGCCTTGCTAAGTTATGTATGCTAACTATACCAGGAATTACTGCAGCCATAGCCTCTCTATGTTTGGTACTTCTAATAAGGATCCTGCCATGATTTCTACATTCTAAGGTCATAAAGTATAAACGGAAGTCTTTGATGACTATGTACCTCCTTCTCAAATTTTACTGTGTGCATATATACTGCCTATTACTTTGAGGACTTTGCTGTTAAGTTTTATTACATGCCACGCATGCTCGGCTACTTCTGCATTTAACTAGAGCCTGGTCTGTAGTTTCCAAGTATTAATGGAATGCTGCTTTCACGCCATTCCCTCAAAACTGCTGCACTGCGACCAGTCCAATACTCTTGAGGCATACGGCGCTAATACTATTTACCCTGCTATTAGAGTTTGTATTTGTATCCAGTATTCGTGCAACCTCACTCCCCAGGGTATTACCCTAGTGAGCCTGAACTATAGTATCAGTTCTACCTGGACTTTATACTTATATTTGTTTTGAGTTTTCAGTGGCGCCTATGAAGGAATATGCGCCATATTTCTTAACTGAGACTGTGATGCTAGGATTCCAAACTCTCTGCACAAAAGAGAGTGAAGCCTGGGTCCGAAAATGAGAAGTCTCCGCAGTTGAGATCCTAATTCTCAAATCGTATCCGACGTAACGTTATAGCTAGCTACAGGCCGATTTAACTTCTTAACCTAGACGTTAAGCTGCTGGTGAAAGTATTGGCTAACAGGCTTAGACCACTTCTGCACAACATCATCGGCCCAAGCCAAGCTGGTTTCATGCCCGGACGGGAATCCAGAGACAATGTCACCAAGACACTTAATTTGATATATGCGGCTTGCACTCAGAAGATCAAGGGCCTTCTCTTGTCCACTGACGCTGAGAAGGCCTACGATCGGGTGGTGTGGGACTATATGCTAGACACATGCCAGTATATAGGGTTGGGGTCCCATATGAGGTCCTGGATTTCTGCTCTTTACAAGAATCCCTCAGCATGTATTAAAATCAATGGCTCCCTATCTGAGCCATTTAGATACGTAACGGTACCAGGCAAGGCTGTCTCTTCTCGCCCCTCCTTTTTATCCTCTCCATTGAACCCTTTATTAGGAGGATCATAGCTGAGAGGGCGATACAGGGATTCCCATTAGCAATCAAGGAGTACAAAATTGCGGCATACACAAATGACCTGCTCTTTTTCTTGACAAACCTCCAAATTTCTTTACCATCTCTCATGAAGGAATTTTCTCTGTTCGGTTACATATCTAATTTTAAAATTCATTTCTTAAAATCAGAAGTGATGAATATCAATATACCTGCATATCTACTGGAATGACTTGAATCTACTTGCCCCTTCAGGTGGGAACCGGCCGCCCTTAAATACCTAGGAGTGTGGCTGACACACAATATTACACAAATTTACGAACATAACTTCCTTCCCATTCTCTAGATAATAGAAGGAGACTTGAAGGGTGGGCATACCCGCAACTTTTCCTGGTTCGGCAGGGCAGCCATCTGCAAAATGACTATTCTGCCGAAACTTGTATACCTATTCCGCAATCTACCAGTCAAAATCCCCTTGAAATTCTTCAAAGCTATCTCCTCACTTTAACAGAGATTTATCTGGGCCCACAAACCCCCGAGAATTAAAGCCAAATTGCTGTCACTGCCCAAACATAGGGGAGGTATGGGCACCCCCGACTTTAAAAACGAATACTTCACAGCACATGTCACTAGAATCATTGACTGGCACTGCCATTACAAACTTAAAGACTGGATACAAATAGAGGAAGACTTAAGCCCCATCCCTCTACTCTTCTCCCCCATCCTTTGATGGGGACCACGCTGGGAATCTTCCACAGATTGACGAAGGTGACCAGCCTATCCACTTCACTGAGCCCATTGACCTCCTTGTTCAATAACCCTGACTTTCCCCCAGGAGCAGAGAACCGTTTTCTCCATCCCTCAACGCAACTAGACCACTCCTTGCCACTGACTGCTTCCATGACAATTCGTTTAAAGACTTTAGTGCTCTTAAACTAGACACTGACACGCCCGGTCTACCCCTTTGGACCTACTTCCAAGTGAGGAGTTACTTAAATCATGCCTCTAGGAGACATAACTTTGGCAGGGAACTCACAGAGATGGAGTCGGTGTGCCTGGCGGGCGAACCCATTCAATAAACAACCTCGATTTCTTACGCTTGGTTACGAGATCAACCGGTTCATGGGGATGACAGATTCAGAGAGAGATTCAATGGAGGAGAGCTTGTACTCTTGCTCACAAATGCTCTCTGAGCTCTAGAACGCAGGAAACTGCTTACAAATTACTCACCCATTGGTACGCTACGCCTCTGAAGTTGCATTCTTGGTTTCCACAGACACCAGACACATGCTGGAGATGTGGTAAGGATAGGGGCACTCTCCTTCACATTTGATGGCAATGCCCCTTGATTGTTCCCTACTGGAAGGGGGTCTGTGAGACTTTTAGGGTGATTACGAAGACCAAGATGAGGCTTGATGCTGCATGTTGCCTCTTAGGCCGCGTACACACGATCGGTTCAAACCAATGAGAATGGTCCGACGGACCGTTTTCATCGGTTCACCGCTGAAGTGGCCTGATGGTCTGATGTGCGTACACACCATCAGTCCAAAATCTGATCAGGTCAGAACGCGGTGACGTAGAACACAACAACGTGCTTCCAAGCATGCGTCGACTTGATTCTGAGCATGCGCGGGTTTTTGGATTGATGCTTATGCGTACTAACCATCGGTTTGGACCGATGGTCAGGCGTCCATCGGTCAGATTTTAAAGCAAGTTTTAAAACTTTGGTCCGACGGACGACAGACCTAACACACGGTCGTTTAGGACCGATGAAACTGGACTTAAGTCCATTCTCATCGGTTTGAACTGATCATGTGTACGCGGCCTTACACTTCTCAAATGTGTCCTATCAGAGGTACAAGAGCTCAATATCTAAGCACCTTTTGAAAGCGGCCAAGACTCTTGTACCCCTGTTTTGGAAATCTTCTCGGGTTTCCTCGATCCGCGACTGATTGTCCAAAGTAGCTGAAATTTATAACATGGAGGAAACGGTGGCCCAGTCCACTGATGATAATGATAAATTCTTCCAGACAGGTCTCCCTGGATCCAATTTAAATTCTCACAAACCTATGAAAAGATGATGGTCGAGGCCTAAATCACCTAGCCCATGAATCTGCTGCCTTTCTGTACACTTACCTATTGCTGGAGCTGACATGTATCTGACCCCTCTTGTGTGTCCCCCCTTTTCTGTTTCTCTCTTTTTCCTTATACTCTTTTTCCACAGCCTTCTTCTTTCTCTATCTCCTTGTCTACACTGAAACTTTTAGCTCAAATTGATTTCTGACATTTATTTGACGTATGTCAATCCTTATGATATGTGTAATTCGCATTTGTCACTAAACACTTTTTGCTACAGTTAACTGTTACCATTTGTAATCTCTCTTGATAATCTACCTTATGTTAGACTGTCTTGTAGCTTGTATTACATACTTGTTGGGAGCTGCGACTCCCGAATTAAGCTTTTCCTACTTTTCTTTCAATAAACTGGATGTTATAAAAAAAAACATATAAAAATAAAGCAATGTCATCACTGATTAAATGTTACAAAGAATATAAAATAATATGTAAAAAGGAAATCAAGGATTCAAAAATTCAAAACGAACGACAGATTGCAGGACAAACCCCCAAAAAATCTTCAAATATATTAATAGTAAAAAGGTAAAGTCTGAGCATGTAGGCCCTTTACAAAATAATCTAGATAGGTAACTGGGAACAAAGAGATGGCAAATTTATTAAATACTTTCTTCAGCTCTGTGTGTACAAAAGAGCATGGGGAAGCTCATGTCCATAATGGGGGTGGTATTGACACAGACCCAAATGATCCACAATGGCTCAAAGGTGATATGGTCCAGAAATATGTAGACAGAATAAAGGTGGATAAAGCACCTGGACCAGATGGCATCCAGCCACAGATTGAGCTCTGTAATTTCATGGCTATTGTTTCTAAAATTTAGGGACTCATTAATGACAGGAATGGTACCACTAGATTGGTGTAGGGTCAATGTGGTGCCCATATTTAAAAAGGGATCAAAGTCTCTACCAAGTAACTATAGACCTGTTAATTTAAACGTCTATAGTGGGGAAGATACTAGAGAGTTTATAAAAGACCACATAGACGAGTTCTTGCTGGAAAAAAAATATATATTTTAAGCAACAGACAACATGGATTCCTGAGAGACAGAAGTTGTGAAACAAACCTGATTTCTTTTTTTATGAAGAGGTAAGTAAAACCTTGGACAGAGGAGTGGCTGTAGAGGTGGTATAACTAGATTTTGCAAAAGCGTTCAATACAGTTCCCCACACATGGCTAATGTGTAAGGTAAAGTCTACAGGCTTGGAAAGATCAATTTGTAAATGGATAGAAAAATGTCTAAAAGACATAATTCAGAGAGTAATGGTTAATGACTCTTATGCCGCATACACACGATCAGTTTTCTCATCGGGAAAACTGTCATGTTTTCTCTTGGATGAGAAAACTGGCCATGTGTAGGCTCTCCAGCAGTTTTCCCAAGGAGAAAACTGCACAGAATCACGACAGGAAAATTTAGTACATGTTCTAAATTTTCTCATTGTGAATCGCAGCATTTTTTTCTTGGCAGTTTTCCCATAGGGAAACACTGCTAGGGAGCCTACACACGGCCGGTTTTCTTGACCAAGAGAAAACCTGTCGGAAAAACTGGCCATTTGTACACGGGGAAAAGGGACCAAGCCGGTCCTCGGTTTTCCCGTCGGATTTCTTGGCAGTGTTTTCACCGCCGAGAAACCCGATCGTGTGTATTCCTCTGAATGGTCTAAGGCAGAGATCTCCAAACTACAGCCCTCCAGTTGTTCAGGAACTACAATTCCCATCATGCCAAGTCTTGTCTGTGAATGTCAGAGTTTTACAATGCCTCATGGGACGTGTAGTTCCGCAACAGCCGGAGGGCCGAAGTTTGGAGATCCCTGGTCTAAGGTTATCAGTGGTGTACCCCAAGGTTCATCGCTGGGACTCTTTTCAATATCTTTATAAATGATACAGGGTCTGGGATTAAAAGTAACATTTCTGTCTTTGCAGATGACACTAAGCTATACAATTGAATAACATCCTTACAGGATGTCTCCAATTTACAACCCAACCTCAGTGCACTGTCTAATTGAGCAACTAAGTGGCAAATTAGGTTTAATGTTGATAAATGTACTAGGGGGGAGTACAACTGGGGAAATAATGGTGGAGAAGGATCTGGGGGCTTTGGTAGATTATAAGCTTAATATTAGCATGCAATGCCAAGCTGTGGTACCCAAAGCGAGCAAAGTCTTTTCTTTAGAAAAAATGTGTGTGTTTTACCGGCGCCAAGATAATATCAATATTCTTATTAATAAGTCTTGCTGCAATAAAAGTGCAACCTCAAAGGTTGTATTTAGATTTGTGTGTATGTATAGTAAATTGCGCTAACTTATATTTATATAAACATTTTACCACGACTGATCCTGTGAACTTGTTACTCAAAAAACAAAAAGTATGTACATGTGTCTTTGATTATTAATTAGTGTGCAATAAATACCAATACAGTGCCCTGTGCCAGACTATAACATATGAATTTCTCAATCCATCAAAAAAATGTGAAATAAATCCAAAAAGATTTCAAATATGCTACTATTACAATCCACAGATTGAATGTGCCCAAGAAAGCAAGAAAAATGTGTTATATACGAAAAAATATATAAAATAAAAAAATATATGTATATGTGCTAAGAAAGTCCTTAATAAATTATTTCTTGCAGTGATGCCCAGCTATGTTTCCTCCTTCACCGCAAATAGTGCCTACACCGTCACCGTATAAAATGGCCACTCACCAGTAGGGATGCGCCAAACACCCCTGGGTTCGATTCGCACCAGAACCTGCGAACAGACCAAAAGTTTGTGTGAACTTTAGAACCCTGTTAAAGTCTATGGGACGCGAACATTTGAAATCTAAAGTACTAATTTTAAAGGCTAATATGCAAGTTATTGTCCTAAAAAGTGTTTGGGGACCCGGATCCTGCCCCAGGGGACATGTATCAATGCAAAAAAAGTTTTAAAAAACTGATGTTTTTTTAGGAGCAGTGATTTTAATAATGCTTAAAGTGAAACAATAAAATTGAAATATTCTTTTAAATTTCGTACCTAGGGGGGGGGGGTGTATAGTATGCCTGTAAAGTAGCGCTTGTTTCCTGTGCTTAGAACTGTCCCTGCACAAAGTGTAATTTCTGAAGGAAAAAAGTCATTTAAAATCACTCACCTTAGGGTCTGGTATGGATATTAACCTCCCTGGCGGTATTCCCGAGTGTGGCTCGGGGTGAGATTTTCAAGCTACGATCGGTAACCCCGAGCCACACTCGGGCTTGCCTCGCTGGATGCAGAAAGAGGTTTCTTACCTTTTCTCTGCGCTCCAGCGACGAATCCCCACAGTACACGGCGGCCGGATGTTCCGCCTGATGCTGTGTGTACCTCCGATTCCCTTCCCTGCGAGCGTCGCGACGCAGGGGGGCGGAACGGGGGGGGGGGGGGACGGCACCAAATTCAAACGTATAAGTAGAAACACAGTAAAACACAATAAAAACACACTGATACAATTGGATAAGAATTAAAAAAAAATACAGTGACCTTTGATTGCCCCCCCAGTGTTTTCTCAAGTGACCTGTCTGCAGATTACAGTACCAGTGTCTGTATACTGAGCAGCAATCATGGGAAAGCGTGCCTCTACTTCCAAATCGCTATGTGACCTGCTGCCAAACAGCGACAGCGATGCAGAATCCCTTGCGGAGGAGCTGAGTGACAGCGACGCGTGGGAAAGATCATCATCAGATGAAGAAAGTGATGCGAGTGACGATCCTGCACCTGTGCCCAGCGATGTGCGGACTTGGTGCGCAATTGATTGCGATACGGAGCACGTAGCGCCCCCAAGGTTTCCATTCACAGGATCACCTGGGATAAAAGTGGACATAGAGGGTGACAATCCATTGGAATACCTCCGGCTTTTTTTGACGGATGAGGTGATCGACAAAATAGTGTTGGAGACAAACAGATATCAAGATCAGCAAGCTGCTACCCATCAGCTATTTTCTCGAAAATGGGAGCCTGTGACCAGTGATGATATCTGGAAATTCCTTGGCCTCCTAATTTTACAGGGAGTGGTGGGGAAACCACTCCAAAAGTGGTACTGGACCACAAATAAATTATTGGCCACACCTTTTTTTGGAACGGTAATGTCCGAATATAGATTTTCTTTGATTATGAAGTATTTGCACTTCGCAAATAACGAGGAATTTGACGAACAATCTCATCCAGCTCCAAAGCTAAAAAAATGTTGGGATATTTACCAAATCATACTGCAGAACTTCCAGCAGACCTATGTCGAAAGTCTGATGGCCTATAAAGGTAGGCTCAGTTGGATTCAATTTATTGCGTCTGAGCGCGCTCGCTTTGGGATAAAATCCTTTATGCTGTGTGAATCCAGCTCTGGATATATTTGGAACACAGTAAAGGGACCAAATTCTCCCCGAGATTCAGTTTTTTTGGGATGGCAACCGCTTCAGTTCTGTCATTGATAGAGCCCTTGCTCAACCAGGGCTACTGTCTCACTACAGACAACTTCTACTTCCCCAGAACTGTACGAGTTCCTTCTTATGAACAAGACGGACGCTTATGGAACCGTGAGGCCTAACCGGCGTGAGATGCCGTCAGGTTTTTCAAATAAAAAGCTCGGGAAAGGAGAAGTTGCTGCATGCCAAAAAGGGAAAATGTTGGCACTAAAGTGGCGGGACAAAAAGGACATTTCCCTTATGAGCACAGTGCATAATACCTCGACCGTCATGGTCCATACCAGAGGTGGAAAAGATGTAAGAAAGCCACAAGTTGTATTGGACTACAACCACATGATGGGAGGTGTGGACAGGGCGGACCAAGCCATGATCTTTTATCCAGCTATGCGAAAGCAGCAGAAAAAATATTATAAAAAAAATTTCCGACATCTTTTGGAGTAATGTCTGTGGAATTCATTCATCCTGCTGAAAAAAAAATGCCAGGTCTATGGTCCATGCAGACTTTATGTGGAAGGTGGCAGAACAGATTTTTCTAAAACACCAAACGCCAACGGCGGTAAACCGTTCTGGACGACGGGCTTCTGGTGTTGTAAATCCTGAGCGCCTGACTGGTCGTCATTTTTTGGACTATGTACCAACCACTGCAAAAAAAACAGCACCCACACGGATGTGTGTGGTTTGCTGCTCCAAGCGCGACGACAGCGGAAGAAAAATACGCAAAGAAACGCGCTTCTGTTGTCTCGACTGCGACGTTGGACTTTGCGCCATTCCTTGCATTAAAGATTTTCATACCCGAGACATTTACTAAATAATGATTTTGCACCCTTGTTTGACCCCCCAAAAAATCTGAGTTTATGAATATATTATTTGTTAAAATGTATTGAATAAAAAGTATTGTTATTATTAAATTATTATTTGTTATTATTTATTATATTACAGTATAATTTATGATTTTGTGTTTTAAACTTTGTCATAGTCTACTAGAGACTCTGGTTTGGACAGATTTAGGTGAGTTATTCCTAAGAATTGCAAGCCTGCAATCTAAAACGCCAAATTTCCATGCAAAATAATGGTACCGCTTTCAGCACCTAAAATCTGAGAGAATCATACCGCCAGGTAGGTTAAGGGGAACCCTGCGTCAAATAAAAAAAAAATCGATGTGGGGTTCCCCCCAAATATCCATTCCAGACCCTTCAGGTCTGGTCTGGATTTTAAGGGGAACTCCACCCCACTTTAGACTTTCGAGTTCCATAGACTTTAACAGGGTTCTAAAGTTCACACGAACTTGCCGCGAACACCCCAAATAGTTCGCTGTTCGGCGAACAGGCAATGTTCGAGTCGAACATGAGTTCTACTCAAACTCGAAGCTCATCCCTACTCACCAGATGGACCCATAAATTTGCCTTTAGTTCAAATGGATAACCACTCCCTCTCTCAGGTTTATCAGAAATCACTCCCAATGCTTTGGCTGTAGTCTAGTTCAGATAGACCCTTTGCTGATAAACCTGAGAGAGGGAGTGGTTATCTGGATGAACCAAAGGCAGATTTCTGGGTCCATCTGAACGAGACTACAGCCAAAGCACTGGGAGTGATTGCTGATAAACCTGAGAGAGGGAGTGGTTATCCATATGAACCAATCACTCCCAATGCTTTGGCTGTAGTCTCATTCTATATCCACTAATGTAACATATAAAAGACTATAATGGTGTAGTATATCAAAGAATTTATTATGATTAAAACATATATAGTTATTCCACTTACATGTAAAAGTGCCTGGGAGCCGACACTGAGCTAATCCAGCCATAAATAGGAGTATACAAATGTACGAGTATGTCCTGGTCCGCATGTGTGATGCCTCACTTTATTGCCTGCGTTCCCAGCCTCGTTATACTTAGACTGGACATGACAAGCTGGCAATGGTCCCGCAGCCTCTATGCATTTTGCAACTTAATGCGTCAACAAAGTGAGGCATCACACGTGCGGACCAGGACATACTCGTACATTTGTATACTCCTATTTATGGCTGGATTAGCTCAGTGTCGGCTTCCATGCACTTTTACATGTGAGTGGAATAACTATATATGTTTTAATCATAATAAATTCTTTGATATACTACACCATGATAGTCTGTTATATGTTACATGAGTGGATATAGAATGAGACTACAGTCAAAGCATTGGGAGTGATTGCTGATAAACCTGAGAGAGGGAGTGGTTATCCGTATGAACCAAAGGCAAATTTCTGGATCCATCTGGTGAGTGGCCATTTTATCCGGTGACGGTGTAGGCACTATTTGCGGTGAAGGAGGAAACATAACTGGGCATCACTGCAAGAAATTATTTATTAAGGACTTTCTTAGCACAAATAAATATATATTTTTTTATTTCATATATTTTTTCCGTATATAACACATTTTTCTTGCTTTCTTTCTGCATTTTTCTAACAGCGTGAGGAGAAACAATAAGGAAGATCACCGGCTTCTGTGTTAGGGACATCGGTTCCAAAGAGAAAGTGCCACAGCCGCCTCATCTGTGCCCACCACTGCCACCTGCCAGGGCCACCTGCCAGTGCCTACACAGTGCATATCAGTGCCCACCAGTGTATATCAATGCCACCAATCAGTGCCAACTATCAATGCCCACGAGTGCCACCTAGCAATGCCCACCAGTGGTGCCAATCTATGCCTCATCAGTGCCACCTAGCAGTGCTGTCAACCAATGTCATCTACCAGTGCCCATCAC
This sequence comes from Rana kukunoris, assembly GCA_029574335.1. Taxonomy (NCBI): domain Eukaryota; kingdom Metazoa; phylum Chordata; class Amphibia; order Anura; family Ranidae; genus Rana; species Rana kukunoris. Next base: position 458,828,099 of record CM056051.1, on the reverse strand, counting down.
TGTCCAACACTGCCACTTGTCAGTGTCCATCAATACCACCTATCAGTGCCAATCAGTGGCACCTATCAGTGCCACCTATTAGGTGCCCTTCAATGCCATCTTTCAATGCCCTTCAGTGCTGCTCATCAGTGCCCTTCAGTACTGCTCATCAGTGCCACCTCTCAGTACCAACTCTGAGTGCCCACCAGTTCTACCTCTCAGTATCCACCAGTGCCACCTCATCAGTCCCCACCAGTGATGCCTTATCAGTGCCCACCAGTGCCGCCTTATCAGTGCCCATCAGTGCAGCCTCATCAGCATTCATCAATGAAGGAGAACAATTACATGTTTACAAAATTGTATAACAAAATATAAAACTGGTTTGTATTTATTTTTTTCAAAATGTTCTGTCTTTTTTCACGAAAAAAAAAAACCTAGAGGTGTTTAAATACCATCAAAAAAAAGCTCTATTTATGGTAAAAAAAATATATAACAAATTTCATATAGGTGCAGTGTAGCATGACCGTGCAATTGTCATTCAAACTGTTACAGCGCTGAAAGCCGTGACTTGGTCTGGGCAGGAGGGGGGTTTAAGTGCCCAGTAAGCAAGTGGTTAAAAGGGATATTGGGGAACTGGAGAAAGTGCAGAGAAGGGCAACCAAACTAATAAGACGCATGGGGGAGCTCCGCTATGAAGAAAAATTAGAGGAACTGAATGTATTCCCTCTTGAGAAGAGGGGATTAAGGGGGGGATATGATCAACATGTACAAATACATTAGTGGTCCATATAGTAAACTTGGTGTTGAGTTATTCGCTTTAAGGTCATCACAGCTGACAAGGGGGACTCTTTACATCTAGAGGATAAACGATTTAATCTCCAAATATGGAAAGGTTTCTTCACAGTGAGAGCTGTGAAAATATGGAATAGACTCCCTCCAGAGGTGGTTCTGGCAAGCTCAGTAGATTGCTTTAAAAGAGGTCTGGATTCTTTCCTAAATGTACATAATATAACTGGGTACTAACATTCATAGATAAAGTTGATCCAGGGAAAATCTGATTGGACAATGGAAAGTGTAGCGCTGGATAATAAATTGTGAAAAGATGTGATACAGAAATAATACAATTATTATTAAACAAGATGTTCTTGGTAGACATATGTGAGTAGTTCAAAACGTGACTGTCCTGTGAAACACAACACTATAGAAATATGAGTGAAGTCAAACAGATCTTGTGCTGCCCGCCACCTCTGGTAAAAGTAAAGGCTTACCGAAAAAGCCTGCGACCACCCTTATTTAGGGTAGTCAACAAGGCTTAGAAGAATGGTGATGTCCTCACTGGATCATAATATGCTCCTCTTACAGGAATCCAACATTTTCTGTAACTCTTCTGCTGCCTGGATTCCCTCTCTGTTGTTAAAATCTACAACAAAAATGAGGCCCTGTGTATTCTGGAAGAGGGGTCAGATCCTGGCCACCAGCATCCCAGATGGAGGAACATATGTTTGTATTCTACTGTTTTCCACATTGAAACATCTCACATAATAGTTCTATATATGGGAAGGCATGCCAGAATTGGAGGGACCCCCGGGGGGATAGAATATCCAGCTCAGGTGTATTTCATACAGTTGTATAGACACCAAATGAGAAATGAGCCCAATCCTTGATAGTTTGAAACAATGTAATCAGGAACCATTGAGGGTCCATTGAGAAGCCGACCTATCGCAGTCCACCAAAGCTCACAAGCATAACACAGAAATGGATAGTGGGAGATCTTGAATCTCACAGGGTTTCCTATGCCTAGGTAGAGAGACTGGCCCTTTTTAAAGAACTTTTACAGGGTATCCAGGCAAAATTGGATTGCAATGGACAATACATCCATGTAGCTCACCAGTGCTGATGAAAACACCATGGGACAGAGCAATATAGGGTCTTGACTCTCCAAAACTTAATATGCTTAGATCCTGGCTGTGCAGCAAGGGAAAATCTGATTGCCTCTCGGGTGACCAAGAATTACTTTTTTCCCTTGCAGTAGCAAACTGGAGCATGCTTTGCTGTTTTTTTCTTTGTTGTTGCCTTCCTCTGGATCAACTGTGGATATAGCTTTGTGTATAAGGGATTGCATTTTTTTTTTTTTTTTGGTTGAACTTGTATTTTTCTTTTTTAGAGGTCAGGAATGACAGCTTCCATGTTTTTTTCAGGATAGGTTTCCTGCCAGTGCACCAATCTGAACGTTCTCACTTAAAAATAAGAGCAAGTAAGGTGACACAGCACTCTCTTTTCTTTCAGTTCAATGTAGATAGAGAACATACGTTAAGTGTGGCTTGACATGCCAGGAAACGCTGGATTTAATTGGAAAATATCAATCTTCATCTGCTTAAGTTTCTTTTGAGAAGCCCTAAACACCTGGGCCTTTTAATGCAGTAATGTCTTATAAAGAAAATTTGTCTGGATAAGAAATAAATCATAATTAACTGCTCAGCCGTTACAGTCCTAAATATCAGAGTTGGCTCAAGCATGTCATGACAGGGCAGTCTTTACTAAGGGCCACCTATAATGAATGTCATTTTCTTAAGATGATATGTCAGCTTGCCAATATTTATTTGCTCCATGCTGGCAAGAGCTTTTGTCTTTCATTTGGTAATCCTCTTATGTCAAGTTCATTTGAAGCTTTTTATGAGAATATTCTAGAGCTGAAAAATGTATCTTTTACAAAAGTGATATCATCATAGGATTTGAAGCACCCAAATTAAAGAGGCTTTTAGGTTTAGAAGACCATAAATAAGCAATTTGGTTACACATTTTCCGCATTCATAAGCAACCAGTAAAGATGGCCATAGATGGATCAAAATTTGTCTGGTTCAGCATTGACCAGCTGAATTTTAGATCCATCTATGGCCATTCTCGCTTGACAGAACATTATATAATAATTGACTTCTGGTAAAAGGGAATGTTGGAAAATTTTAATTCATCAGCTACAGTGCTGATCAGTGTATTCTAACAGCAGAGGAGTCACAGCTGTCAGAATACAATAGCACAGTGAAGCGGATTCCTGTAGCTTGGGGAATTCATTTGTTTTATTCGATCAGCCCACTGGCTGGTCAAAAAAATGACCCGGGGAGGGGGGGCATGGCCGCTAGCCGGGAAGATGGCCGTGTAATAACAGAGCTCCCGATTTGACTCACGGTTTTGACCCACTACCGCAACACAAGCGAGAACCCCAGATGAGAGACAAAAAAAACAAAAGGGGCCCCGCAAACTCTCCAAGTTTTTTACTCTGGTGAGCACCACCTCTCCCCAAGATGGCGCCAGCTCCATCAGCTTCCCCACTGCATGGCACACCTCACAGCATGGCGGGTGGAAGCTCTCCCAGCGAGACAGGTGTAGTGCTCAGCCTGGAGATAACAGCTCTTATCCCAGGGACTCTGCTTTTACAGGCCACAAAAAAAAGCAGACAGAGGAGGGCAAATGACAGTCCACAGGACGGTGAGCATGTGAGGACGCGTACACACGTACGAGAACCTCCTTGGGCTAAACCCATCGTTCCGCCCGACGAGGTTCTAGGCCGGCCGTCGAGTTCGTCGACCAGGCTCTCGAAAAAGGCGTCGAGCCATTAGTCCCGATGGCCCATCGAGGAAATAGAGAACCTGCTCTCTATTTTGGCTCGACGCCTCGCTCGGCAGTTTGCTCGACGAAAACGTACACACGATCGAGCTTCTCGGCAGAATATGGATCCCAGCGAGATTCTGCCGAGAAGCTCGGTCGTGTGTACGGGGCCTGAGAGATTCCTTCTCTCAGGATACCACCAGAGAGCTCACTGAACAATTAGAGGACTTCCAAACCACTGATCTCCCACTCACTGTAGCAACATAAAGTGTTTCTGTGTATCAGAAACAGTTCTCAGATCAGCCCTCTGGCACTATGTGCAGCAAATCATTACTCCCTGACATACCAGACAAGGATATAGTGGTGGACAGGGACCCAAAGCCATAATTTCTACCAGAAATGTCCCAAGTAATCACTAAAATCCATTTTACCATGTCAAGGATGAATTAATGCAGTTCGCAAGAAAAAACTCCCCCTTACCTGTTCTTTACAGTGACATAGCTCTGTATGCTGACCTATCGCAGCACACTCTACTAGCACAGAAAAATTTGGTGTCATTAACAAAGCTTCTACGCAAGCATGATGGGGCTTCCCTGCAAAACTTCTGATCACTAAAGATAAACGCACTATCACTGTCTGCTCTGCGGAAGAGGGGCTACAACTGGTCAGAAAATAGGGCTAATTCCCCCTCAGGAAAATTCTCCATCTTTCAAATCATCTCCTAGTAGAGTTCCCTAGGATTGGGAGCAGGCGCCTGGTTGACTGTCAGTTTCTCTATAATGAGATTGTATTAAGCGTCTATTAAAGCGGAGCTCCAGCCACGGTAAAAAAATTTTTTAAAGTCAGCAGCTACTAACAGTGTAGCTGCTGACTTTAAATAAAGACACTTACCTGTCCTAGGCGCCCGCGCTGATGGGCCCCCCGATGCCGGTCCCACGATCGCTCCGGGTCCCGCGCCGCCATTCACAATATGGGAAACAGGCAGTGAAGCCGTACGGCTTCACTGCCCGTTTCCTACTGCGCCTCCGCGAGTCTCACGCTGGCTTGTGAATGGGCGCGCTGCTCTCTGAGAACACACACAGTTCCCAGGAAGCAGCGCGCCCATTCACAAGGAGAAGGAGAAGAAGAAAACACACCGCGGATTAGGAAGAGGCAGATTACGGACTTCCGCATAGCAACAGCTATTTCGGGTGAGTATTTTTTTTTTTCAGGTTTATTTTTTTTTTTTTTTTCAAACAACATTGTAAAATGTTGTTATACTGGGTGGAGCTCCGCTTTAAGGGGCTGTTTCATCACTAACCTTTCACAATTTTTCTATGAAGGGTGATGCCGTATTTGTCACTTTTTGGGTCTTACATCCCAACCACGATGAAGTAGCTTTTGCCTCACAATGCTGTTTTTACTTCTTGTTTGTGTTATTTGACAGTTCTTTACTTTTAGTTCACCTCTTTCAAGCACCAGTACTCAGCAAGACCAACGTTCTGCGCTATTAACAAAAGCATCAATGGTTTCACAGGTCACACTCACCTGGAACATTCGTGTCCACCAAAACTGTTAGTCCACGTGCCACTTTCACTTATTCACCACTATATGGCTCTTCATATATCTCGTGAATTACCATGGGGCTGAAAATAATTTCCATGATGACCCATGGCCTTAATAGCCCATTCAAATGAAGATTACTATGGGATGATGCCAAAAAACTGCAAGGAGATGTACTTTGTGTGCAATAGATTTATTTTAATTCCCTAAAAGACCCTAAATGGTCCCAAGAATCCTTCCCACACATATATTTTGCAAAAGCTGCAGTTGGTGGCATTTCAGTTACGTTCACAAGTTACTGATGCTCATAGCAGATTCTTAATATTAGTATGCGACATCAACAATCAATGTGACTTATACATTAGTAAACCTATATGCTCTGAACACGGGCCAATTTAAATTCCTTAAAACCTTGATGAAAAAAAATCCTCTGTTAAACTTGGACTCCTAGTGATCTGCAGGGACTTTAACTCCATCATCGACAAATGTTTGGACACCTCTTAAAGAAAATCCCCCTATAGATGCACCCTTCCTACCTTTCTTCACAAATACAACCTTTTTGACCATTGGAGGTCCCTTCACACATCAGAGAAATACTTTATGTATTTCTCCACTCCCCACAAGTCATACTCTTGAATCGACTTTATCTTAACCGACCTAACCACACTCCAGTGAATCTCTAATGCAGAGATCCTTGCTAAGACCTGGTCAGATCATACACCAATCTCACTAACTATCCAAGAAGCACACAGCCCCTCCGGTGTTCCTCTGGGACAATGATACTTACATAAACATATGGAAACATAAGCTTTGTCTTCAGGAGTTAGTGATTTAGTTTTTTAACTAAATTCCCCTCACACAAGGCTTACTCCAGGGGTGTAATCAGGGATGGACTGGCCATTGGGACTACAGGGAGTTTCCCGGTGGGCCGATGGCTCAGTGGGCCGGCTTCAGTGACAGCGGACCACCACCCCTCCGCTCCTCTCCTTCCCTGCAGCGCTCACCTTGGGGGGAACAAAGAAGCAGGGTGACGACAGAGGAGCATGGGGGAAGGGACAGATAGCTGACTTAACAGCTATGGCCTGGGAGTTTCTCACTTATGCCTAATCTTGCACCAAACTGATTCTTTGCACCGGGTGAAATATTGTCTAGCTTCCCCACTGGTACTGCCTATAAGAGTACCAGTACCAGCCGTTCTACTCTAATAAAGTAGAACAGCTAGTGGCTAGTGAAGGGGGAGAGGTGGCCTGGGGGGTGCGGAAGTTGTCCGGCCGCCATGGAAGAGACCTGTCAAAGTGGGCCAGTCTGGATGAAGTCCAGGGCCAAATTTTTGTCCCAGTCCAGCCCTGGGTGTAATGCTTCAATTGTACGTATGGGTGATGAAGCAGGTGTCAACTGTACTAGACAAAATTAAAGCTTTAGAAGCACTCCATGAACAGAATCTCTCCCCTCACATTTTAAATGAACTACAAAAACACAGGTTAGACCTCAGACAACATTCACGCTAAAACCAAACTGTTTTGCCTGATGCACCCTACTACAGGCTCTAAAGTTTTACATATGTTATTACATTTTAGAACAAGTGTTTATACAAATATTCATATGAAAATTCCCAGTACCTTCAACGGCTTGACAAATGTAGTTTGAAAGCACTTCAAAATTTAGTTTGCCTGTAGCATTCGATTTTGGAATGTAGCAAAAGCCATGTACTCTGTTAGAAATGTGTTTGTGCAAAAGAACATTTCCATCCTGCTCTTTTTAATTTTTTCATCACTTTGGTCAAAAACAAACTTTGATTTCACCACACTAATAACTGAAAATGTTAATGCATTTTCTTGAAAAAAAAAAATGAATGATATTTTACTAGTTTATAGCCAGCCTTAGGGCTCTTTCACACGTCCGTTCAGTTCGTCCATTTTTTGGACGTCCGTTAACGGACCTTAATGCTTCCCTATGGGTTAGCGTCCGTTAGCGGATGAGCATCCGCTAACGTCCGTTAACATCCGTCTGCGGTAAGCTCCTTTTTTTTGGACGGAAGAAAACACTATTTTTCTTCCGTCAAAAAAACGGAACGGACGAAAAACGGACGTTAGCGGATGATCCGTTTACCATCCGATCCGCTAACGTCAGTTTTTTATCAAAATATGTAAAAAAAAAAAAGTTCTAAAAAAAAAAAAAAACGGATGAAAAAACGGATGAAAAAAACTGATGAAAAACGGACGGAAAACGGAACGGAAACGGATGTAAACGGACGGAAAACGGACGAAAAACGGATGAAAAAACGGATCAACTGAAGGGGGAAAAAACTGATCTAAAAAACTGAACGGACGTGTGAAAGAGCCCTTAGGCTGCGTACACACATGATCAGTCAAAACCGATGAAAATGGACTGAAGGTCCGTTTCATCAGTCCAAACCGATTGTGTGTGGGCCCCATCGGTCAGTTATCCTTCGGTCAAAAAAAATGAACTTGCTTTAAAATTTAACCCATGGAAGCCTAACCGATAGGTCAAAACCGATCGTTAGTATGCACGAGGATCGGTTAAAAATCCACGCATGCTCAGAATCAAGTCGACGCATGCTTGGAAGCATTGAACTTAATTTTTTTCAGCACGTTGTTGTGTTTTACATCACCGCATTCTGACACCATCGGTTATTAAACCGATGGTGTGTAGGCACATCAGACCATCAGTCAGCTTCATTGGTTAACCGATGAAAACGGTCGTCCTTCAGACCGTTCTCATTGGATGGACTGATCGTGTGTACGAGGCCTTACTCTTTATGTGGAAGCAGTTATCTTTCTACAGGTTCAAATACCCCTTGCTAAGTAAGAGCTAGAGCTTTTCAATTAGCGGGGGGGATTTGCTTATTTCAAAGGTAAATGCAGGCAGATACAATAATACAATTCAATTATACATTCTTTATATCATTACATTTGTTTTTAAAGATCTCTTCATCCAGGTCTGGGATCCAGAGTGCACGCATCGCTGCCTGTCTCCACTGGAGACAGCCCGGCGAATGATGTGGCTTGAGCCAGTGACAGCTATTATATAGATGAGGCGGGGCCACCCGTCACGTGACCCTGTCCCCCTCTGGTGCACCCTCTGACTACGTCACTGGGGAAGCCTGGGCTCTCCCTTGCGTCAGAGGGGAGTGGGGTCACATGATGGATGGCCCCGCCCTCACTACATAAGAGCTGTCACTGGCTCAAGCCACATAATTCGCTGGGCTGTTTCCAGTGGAGACAGGCGGCGATGCATGCGCTCTGGATCCCGGACCTGAATGAAGAGATCTTTTCATAGCTGGACCCCGGCGGAGAGGAGATCACCCATCGCAGGATACCAACAACGTTGGAGCGTAGACCGAGAGTGGATTACCACTGCTGGATTATTTTTTTTTTTTAATAAAGGACTTACTTCGGAGTGTTTTTTTACAATTCTTTACACTTCCTTAGTGAAATGGATATTTGGGGGGAACCCCACATCATTTTTTTTTAATTTGACAGCGGGGTTCCCCTTAATATCCATACCAGACCTGAAGGACCTGGTAATTGAATTTGGGGGACCCCGCGCTTTTTTTTTTTTATGAATACATTTTCTCTGAATTGCCAGGAGCTGATAATTCATTATAGCCGCAAGTGATTTTAAATGACTTTTTTCCTTCAGAAATTACACTTTGTGCAGACACAGTTCTAAGCATGGGAAACATGCGCTACTTCAGGCCGGATTCAAACTTGTGCGGTGCGAATTTCAGCTCTCTTATCTGTGCAGAGAGATAACAGAAGTGTTCAGCAGAATAGCTAAGTTTTAGATGCAAATTTGGAGACCTGGGAGAAGTTACAGGGGAGAGGAGAGTGGGGGGGGGGAGTGTATTGGGCTGAATGAGACAAATCCTGAAGAGAACTGAACACATCTGCGAATAAGCTGCGTACCCATAGAAGATAATGGGCCTGAATTCGCACCTGAGCCGCACCGCAATGCCTAAAATACGCACACGTTTTTTCGGCAATGCGCAGTGCGAATGCATCGCACATATGTGAACCAGCCTCATTGAAAACAATGTATTTAGAAATGTTCTGGATGCGGTTTAAGCCGCACTCAATTCGCATAGGTGTGAACCCGGCCTTACAGGCATACTTTACAACCCCTTAGGTACGAAATTTAAAGGAATATTTCACTTTTATTGTTTCACTTTAAGCATTATTAAAAATTATTATTATTAAAAACGTGCAAAATAGCAGGGTGTTCAAATACTTATTTTCCGCACTGTATATATATATATACACACACACAGTTGTGTTTATAAGTTTACATACCCTGGCAGAATTTGTGATTTCTTGGCCATTTCTCAGAGAATATGAATGATAACACAAAAACTTTTCTTTCACTCATGGTTTGTGTTTGACTGAAGCCTTATTATTATAAATCAACTGTGTTTACTCTTTTGAAATCATGATCACAACAGAAACTACCCCTACCTACCCTACATGATAAAAATGTTACATACCCTGGTGACTTTGACCTGATAACATGCACACATGACTCCTGACAGAACCTTGGATCTTTCATCCAGTGCTGCAACAATGTTTCTGGATTTTGAGTCATGGGGAAAGCAAAAGAATTATCAAAGGATCTGTGGGAAAAGGTATTTGATCTGTATAAAACAGGAAAGGTGTATCAAAAGATATCCAAGAAATTGAGATAGCAAATCAGCAGTATTCAAACTCTAATCAAGAAGTGGAAAATGAGGGGTTCTATTGAAACCACGGTCATGTAGACCAACTAAAATTTCAGCCACAACTGCCAGGAACGTTTTTTGGGATGCAAAGAAAAACCCACAAATAACTTAAGGTGAAATACAGGACTCTCTGAAAACATGTGGTGTGGCTGTTTTAAGATGCACAATAAGGAAGCACTTGAAGAAATATGGGCTGCATGGTCGAGTCGCCAGAAGGAAGCCATTACTATGAAAATGCCACAAAGTATCCGGCTTACAATACACCAAACAGCACAGAGACAAGCCAAAACCTTCTGGCACAAAGTCATTTGGAGTGATAAGACCAAAATGTAGTTTTTGGTCACAACCATAAATGCTACATTTGGAGAGGAGTCAACAAGGCCTATGATAAAAGGTACACCATTCCTACTGTGAAACACTGAGGTGGATCGCTGATGTTTTGGGTATTTGTAAACTACAAAGGCACAGGAAATTTGGTCAAAATTGATGTTCATATGCAGTTTGTTATCAAAAAATACTAGAGGAACATTTGCATTCATCAGCCAGGAAGCTGTGCATATGTATTTGGACATTCCAACATGACAATGATCCAAAACACAAGGTCAAGTCGACCTGTCATTGGCTACAGCAGAATAAAGTGAAGGTTCTGGAGTGGCTATCTCAGTCTCAGGCCGCCTACACACGATCGAATTTATCTGCTGAAACTGATCCGATGGACCGTTTCAGCAGACATCTCGGATCGTGTGTACGGGCTAGCAGACATGCTTTGAAATTTGTCCGCCGGAGACATGTCCGTCGGATATGTCCGCTGGTTAGTACACTAACCAGCGCACAGAAATCTCCGTGCATGCGTCGAATGGATTTGACGCATTCGTGGAAGTATTTTACTTCCTGGAGTGGTGACGTGGCGGCGTCAACGTCGTCCGATGGTGCGTACACGCCATCGCACCTAAATCCGATGAGACGTGTTCGCTGGAAACGGCCTGTCAGACATGTTTGAGCGGACATGTCTCATCGTGTGTACGCAGCCTCAGTCTTTTGTTATCATTCATATTCTCTGAAAATTGGCCAAGAAATCATAAATTCTGCCAGGATACCTTGGAAACCCAAGGTGAACAAAGGGCACCTTTTAAATGTGTCTACATCCTGTATCTAAAGCCAGAACTTTGTTTTATTTTTTCAATTGAATGGTAAGGAGTTTGAAACCCTGTCAGATCTTAATTGCTGCTTGTATCCCACTATGGAGTTGTTTTTTTGCCACTTCAGCCATACGATTCTGCTTAACGCCTCACCCTCTGGATGTACTACATACATCCAAAGAGCTGAAGTAACCTTCCAGCAGGGACAACTGTGTCAGTGACAAAGATTTGGCTTTAGATATACTTTGAGGTGGCCTACACACGACCGAGAAACTCGTCGGGCGAAACTCATTGTTCTGCCCGTCGAGTTCCTAGTTCGGCAGTCAAAAAGCTTGTCGGCCAAAATTTCCCATTGAACAACGGGGAAATAGAGAACCTGCTCTCTTTTTGGCTCGACGAGTTCCTCGACGGGTTGCTCGGCGAAAAGTGTACACACGACCGTTTTTTTCGGCAGATAACGTCCCATCGAGGTTCTTGCTGGATTCTGCCAAGAAAATCGGTCGCGTGTACACGGCCTAACAAGAAAAGGAAGATGAAGGTCCAGAAATGTCACTGGTATTAGCAAAATAGCATTCTTCTTAGGTAATAAGTAAAGGCGTATTTGCAACATACATCTGAATAAACAGTAATCTACAGCAACCATAGCAACCTATTTTATAGTGCTCTTTAGAATATTCAAGCAAACATCTGAAGAGGGTTATTAATATAAGGAACATCAGAAGTTACTAAGGCTGTTGTAATTTAGGTTACAGTAAATGTTACATCAAATATGAACCATAGCTCCAGGATGACTACTAATACTAAGGTTATTTATTCATTATAAATGCTCAAACTATGTGGAAAAAAATCTGTGGCACCATTATTTTCCTTGTAGAAAAAAAATTACAGGATTTTATTATTGCCCACACTGTGTAAAAATATGAACTGTCACAGCCTTAGCGATTACTCCTTTTCTGGAATATTAGTTTGACATGCTGTTGTCTTACTATATAACCAAACCCCCATCATTAATTACTTCAACCAGTAATATCATTAACATGGGTTGTCACTACCTAAGAAGGCACTCGTTAAACAAAAGTATGCAAGCTGTTTCATAAGAAAATTACCTAAATCAGGGGCCTGGTTCATTTCAAAGAAAACTAAAATGTTTTGCAGAGAAGAAGATATGTTCCTGTTATTCTTCTTTCCCTTCACTGAGATACTGATGCTATGCTGGAGTATTCTTCTCCAGCTAGCAGGGGGGGGGGGGCTAAAGCAAGCAGTCAAATAATGGGGTCAATTGACTCCTTACAACACGGATTCCAATAGTTACTGTGCAGTAGGTGAAGTAAGATATGATTTTTTATTAAACTGCCTAGGAAAGTTCTTCTTCTTGGCACTGTGGGAGTAAGAGTGAGACCATCTCTGTCTGAATATTTGCCTGCCAGTGCATCCACTCACCCTTTACTTTCCACTGCTGATCACAAGAGGCCTTTGGAAAAAGACTGGGGGGGGGGGGGGCCTTCTACATCAAGAGGTCCTTGCAGCATCCCAGGGACTTCATCCCTTGCTGAGACTGTTAGCAGGGACTGAGCCCATGACAGCAGGACACTAACTATACTGCAACCATACTGCACCCTATACACCACTTTTTCCAAACTTAGATCGCACCTATACCAACCCTATACTGCATAATACTAAACATTTATGTCATCTGAACTGCATCTACCTTGCACCTGTGCTGAAACTATACCGTACCTATACTGTACCTATACTGCATGTAGGTTATCTGGAACTGTCATTATGTGCACCAATGCTTTAAAAGAACCCCAATGATAGCCAGCAGAAGAACATCTTAAAGGACTATCCATTCTTTAATAATTATTCTGCAAGTCTCTTTCGTTCCCCTGATCCCCCCACCATCCTGCTTTTCTTTAGGACAGTCTATACCCAGTGGGTCTACGACTAGCACTGCTGACAAGAATGTGCTCTGGCAGTATAGTTCCAGCACTCGGTAGATTAAACTTCACTACTGATCACTGCTGCACTTGAGGTGGCTTTGCTACTATTTATACTGATTTGGATGCCAAATGTCATCTTATGCCAAGTCCTTACTGTTAATCACTTTGGGGTAGATTCACATAGAAATGCCTATCTATAGGCATGCCTAGCGTCTGGCTTTTAAACTAGGCCGCCGCAACTTTTTCAGGCAAGTGCTTTATTCTCAAAGCACTTGCCTGTAAAGTTGAGGTGGCATAGCGTAAAAGAGCCGGACGAATTCAAATTCGGCGGGTAGGGGGCGTCTATCATTTAAATGAAGCGCGTCCCCGCACCGAACGAACTGCGAATGCGCCGGCCGTGATTGGTTGCCTGTGCGCATGCTCCAAATCTCGACGTACATTTGACGTGAGCGGCACTTACGCAAAACCCTATTCGCAAACGTTAAGTAAACGACGTAAACGACGGGGAAAAAAGCGTTGGCACGCCGTCCATACTTAACATTGCCTGCGCCTCATATGGCAGGCATAACATTACGACGGTACTACGCTAACGCAAACAATGTAATTGAATAGCGCCAGCCGGGCGTACGTTCGGGAATCGGCGTATAGGCTCATTTACATATTTTAGACGGGAACGCCACCTAGCGGCCAGCCTAAAATATGAAAATAAGATTAGACAGCGTAATAGACTTACGCATGTCTGATCTAAGGAAAATGTATGCTTAACTGATTTTATGAATCAATAGCATAGATTGGGCGCATAAAACGCAGAGATAAGACGGCTTATCTGGAGATAAGCCATCTTATCTCCTAACTGAATCTACCCCTTTGTATACTAAGTTGTGTTATTACCATTTTTATTACATTTTATGCTTTCCTAGTTACCAACCATATTAGGTGACTGTAACGGTCACCACCGTTTACGACCTTCCATCCAACCACGACAAGCTTATCTGACACACTCTGACAATCCTGCATACACGATCCATTCCATTTCTGTCAGAGTCTAAAGAACTTACCGAGGCCAAGATGCTGCGGGCGGCTCACCTTTGCGAACCGGTGCTGACCGCCCCCTGATGATGGAGACAGAGAGGTGACAGCACCGGAAGGCACCGGTACCGGAAACAGGAAGCTGGGTCAAGGTGAGGATCTCGGAGAGGTCAGCGGGAGTCCAAGTATACAAGCCGAGATCAAAGGTTTGGAGAGGTTAGCAGAGTCCAGGAATGCAAGCCGGGGTCAAAGGTTGGAGAGGTCAGCAGAGTCCAAGGGCAGGCCGAGATCAGGATTCAAACAGGTAAGCCAGAAGGTTTTCAGGTCAAACAGATTCACAGCAACGAGACACATACAGGAGCTGATGACAAACCAGCAACCTGCCATGTGTCAGAGGCCGGTTTAAATAGGGTGGTGAGCCCTGTGATTGGCTCCGACGGAATCACGTGAGTTCGCGCCGTACGCGCGCTCCCGCACACGTCGCGCCGCCGGACCATGCCCGCGTACGTGTGCGCGCATGCGCCGAATAGAGACGTGCGATCGCGTCGTTCTACTACGCATGTGCGCGCGATCAAAGTCCGCAGAATTGGTGCCCTGACAGTGCCCCCCCCCCAAGGGGCGAACTCCGGACGCCCAAACTGGCCATTAGTTCTGGATGTTCTCGATGAAAGGTCCGGATCAATCGAGGGGCATGAATGTTCCTGGAAGGTTCCCAGGAATTGTCCTCCGGAGGATAGCCCTTCCATTTAATGAGGTATTGGAGTTGTCTCCCTCTCTTCCTGCAATTCAGAATAGTCTCCACTTCAAATTCTCTTTCCCCTTCAACCTCTACTGGCGGAGGTGGAGGTTCCTCCCTGCCTGGAAAAGGATCCGGAACCAGAGGTTTGAGCAGGGAAGCATGGAATACCGGATGGATTCTATAAGATTCGGGTAGCGTCAGTTCGAAGGCCACAGAGTTGATCCTGCGTTTAATTTTGAATGGGCCAATAAATCTTGGGCCCAATTTTTGTGAGAAAATAGGTATTTTAAGATGTGAAGCGGATAGCCAAACCTCCTCGCCGACCTGGAATGTAGGACAGTCCTTCCTTCCTCTGTCGAAGAATCTTTTATAGTCCTCCTGAGCTTGTCGCATTACTTTTTGTAGTAACTGGAAGTTCTGTTTAATGGCAGTTACACGTTCCTGGACGGCCGGAACAGGTGTATCAGGAATGAGGTCTGGCAGGAAGGAGGGATGGAAACCACAGTTGGCCCAGAATGGGGTTTGGTTGGTAGTAGCATGAATCGAATTATTATATGCAAATTCAGCAGAAGCTAGTAGGGATCGCCAATCATCCTGGGAGGCTGAGCAAAAACAGCGGAGGTACTGCTCTAAAGTCTGATTGGTTCTCTCGGTTTGGCCGTTTCTCCGAGGATGGTAGGCCGAGGACAGGCAGACTTTCACTTCCAGGGACTTACAGAGTTCCCTCCAAAACTTAGACGTAAATTGTGTACCCCTATCGGATACGACGCTCTTAGGGACCCCGTGAAGTCTGATGATTTCATTAAAGAATATCTTTGCTGTGTCAGAGGCTGAGGGTGTGCCGATCATGGGCAGGAAATGCGCCATCTTGGACAAGCGGTCGACCACGACTAAGATCGTGGTGAACCCTCAGAAGGTGGCAGGTCCACGATAAAGTCCATTGATATGTCTGCCCAAGGACGCTCCGGGATGGGTAATGGCTTGAGTAGGCCCCATGTCTTAGTATTGGATCCCTTGTTGCGCTGGCAACAAGTGCAGGAGGCCACATAGGTCTTACAGTCCCGTTTCCAATTAGGCCACCAAAAGGACCGAGAAATTAATTCAGAGGTCTTGCGAGTCCCAAAATGTCCTGCAAGCTTACGGTCGTGGAAGGTGCTAAGAAGTAACTGTCTTACCTCCCTTGGCACAAAGATCTTGTCTCGGGACCACCACAAGTCCTCTCGTTTAACCAGGGATGAGACTTCTGGGTCGGAGCATTGGTGTGATGCCTCTTTAAGAGAACTGAGAAGGTCTGACTGAGAAATCAAAAAAAAATGTTGAGGTTTTAGAATAGTACTGGGTTCTGATGAGTTGGGAGTTTCGGGAAACATCCTTGAAAGGGCATCTGCTTTACCGTTCTTTGATCCGGGTCTATACGTAATGTGGAAGTTGAAGCGAGTGAAGAAGAGTGCCCAGCGGGCCTGTCTGGGTCGAAAGACGCTTCGCGGAACGTAAGTACTCCAGATTCCTGTGGTCTGTGAAAATTAGGATGGGGTGGCTTGCTCCCTCCAGCAGGTACCTCCATTCTTCTAACGCGAATTTAATGGCGAGCAGCTCCCTATCGCCCACGTCATAGTTCTTTTCAGACAAAGAAAGTTTCCGGGAGGCATAGGCAACAGGGTGCAGAAGAGATTTGGGTCCCTGCCTCTGGGATAGGACAGCGCCTGTAGCGGACTCGGAGGCATCAACTTCTAAGATGAACGGTAGTGCAGGATCAGGGTGGTGTAGGACAGGGGCCGAGGAAAATACTGTCTTTAGTTTGGAAAAAGCCTCCTGGGCTTCCTGGGACCATTGAAAACGGTTTCCTTGCCTTGTGAGCTGGGTGATGGGAGACACGATGGCGGAGAACCCGACGATGAATCTTCTGTAGAAGTTGGCGAAGCCAATGAAGCGTTGAACGCCTTTTTTATCTGTCGGGGCTGGCCAATCTTGAATGGCTTTGACCTTCTGGGGGTCCATGGCAATCCCATTTGTGGATATTATGAAACCCAAGAACTGTACTGAGTGTCTCTCAAATTCACACTTCTCTGCTTTGAGGTATAACCGGTGCTTTCTGAGGATCGTGAGGACCTGTTTGACGTGGTCTCGGTGAAGTTCCAACGTGGCCGAGAAGATGAGGATGTCATCTAAGTATACGACAAGAAAGTCGTCCAGGTGTTGGCGAAATATATCATTGACCAGATGTTGAAAAGTGGCCGGGGCGTTGCAGAGCCCGAAGGGCATGACTAAGTATTCGAAATGTCCGAATCTAGACCTAAACGCCGTCTTCCACTCGTCCCCTTCCCTGATCCGGACTAGATTGTAGGCGCCCCGAAGGTCGAGCTTGGAGAAAATTTGTGCTGAGCGAAAACGTTGAAATAACTCCGAGATGAGTGGTAATGGGTACCTATTCTTAATGGTGATCTTGTTTAGCTCTCTGTAGTCGATGCAAGGTCTAAGGGAGCCGTCCTTCTTTTCGACAAAAAAGATCCCGGCCCCTGCGGGAGAGGAGGAAGGCCGAATGAACTTCTTCTCTAAGTTCTCGTTGATGTAGATTTTGAGAGCTGTTAACTCGGTCTCGGAGAGAGGGAAGACTCGGCCAAAAGGGATCTTGGCGCCCGGCAGAAGATCGATGGGGCAGTCGTAAGCTCGATGTGGGGGCAGACAATCGGCCTGTTGTTTATCGAAAACGTCTTTGAATTCCAGATAGACCGGAGGGACGTGTAGAAGACTTTCTGGTGGTTTTAGAATGGTAGCGCAGGAGACCGGAGGAGGTGGAAGGCAGTGCTGGGAGCAGTATGAGGAGGTAAGGTTTATCTCTTTCGTGAGCCAATTGATACAGGGTTGGTGAAGCTGCAGCCACGGAAGACCCAGGATAATGGGATACATAGGGGATGAGATGAGGTCCAATCGTAGGTGCTCTTGGTGACCTGAATCCGTGGTAGCAAGCAGAGGGAGAGTTTCCTGGGTGACCAGACCAGAGCAAGGACGGGAACCGTCAGCCAAGAGGATCTGAAGATGAACATCTTTAGTACGGCAGGGGACATGCAACTTCCGGGCCGTAGTAGAGTCCAAGAAGCTGCTGCAGGCTCCAGAATCAACGATTGCCGGCAGGCGGGTCTCCCCGTCCGGAAGCTGAAGGGAAAGAAAAAGCACGATGTAAGTCTGTGGTGATTGGGAGGTATGGTAACTAAACACCGGTGAAAGTTTAGACTTACTAGGCCTGACAGGGCAGTTGAGGAGGAAGTGGTTACCCGCGCCACAGTAGAGGCAAAGATTCTCCCGTCGCCTGCGCAGTCGTTCCTCTGGTGTGAGTGGTGCTCGAACTATGCCGAGCTGCATAGGCTCTGGATCCGGCAATGAGGGACTGGATGAAGCAGGTGGAGGAATGGGTACTGAAGGCTGTCTTGGTGGAGCCCAACTGGGACGGGTGGTCTGGAACCGCTCAGAACGCCGCTCCCGCAGGCGTCGGTCCAGTTTGGTGGCAGCTTGGATCAGGCCTTCCAGTGAAGCGGGGGTTTCAGAGCGTGCAAGTTCATCTTTGAGGGCCTCGGAGAGACCCTGACGGTACTGGTACTTTAAAGCCACTTCGTTCCAACCTGTGTCTGCTG
Source organism: Rana kukunoris (assembly GCA_029574335.1). NCBI lineage: Eukaryota > Metazoa > Chordata > Amphibia > Anura > Ranidae > Rana > Rana kukunoris. Next base: position 458,809,764 of record CM056051.1, on the reverse strand, counting down.
ACCACTTCCTGAACTCAGCAGTATAGTCCTCTATGGGCCGCCGGCCCTGACTCAAATTGTGGAGGGTAGCTTCTGCGGTGGCAGAGCGCAGCGGATCGTCGTAGAGCTTGGCCATGTGGGTGAAGAAGGCGTCGATGGTGTCCAGAACAGGGCTTCTCTGTTCCATTAAACCATGGGCCCAGGCCTGGGGCTCATCCGAGAGAAGGGAGATGACAAACCCTACTTTTACAGCTTCCGAGCAAAAGGTCCTTGGTAGTAGGGCAAAATACAAGGTGCAAGCATTCTTAAAAGCCCGATACTTCCTTCGGTCACCTACAAACCGTTCGGGTGTAGGTACTCGGGGTTCAGGGCGTGAGATCATTACTGCTGGACCCGAAGAGGATGGCGGAGCTGTGTGCCCTGTCGTTTGGACGGTAGGGGCTGCAGAAGGTCCTGGAGGAGTGGCTATTTGCTGCAGACGGCCGTCCATCTGGAGGTATCCCTCCTGTAGTTTTTGCACCGCTTCGGTCAGGGCGGAGACTTGCTGGCAGAGAGTTTTCGAATGGTGAGCGCGCCCGGTCGGCCTCAGACATCTGGCTGGTTTGTACTGTCAGAGTCTAAAGAACTTACCGAGGCCAAGATGCTGCGGGCGGCTCACCTTTGCGAACCGGTGCAGACCGCCCCCTGATGATGGAGACAGAGAGGTGACAGCACCGGAAGGCACCGGTACCGGAAACAGGAAGCTGGGTCAAGGTGAGGATCAAGGAAGGTACCGGATCTGCAGACAGGCCGGGGAGACAGTTCGTGGCACCAAGCAGGGACAGCGGTTCCAACAGGCAAAACTAGTTCAAGGCCCTGGTGGTGCGGATCACGGATCACGGGTCAAGAGATCAAGGAAAGTCCAGGAATGCAAGCCGGGGTCAAAGATCGGAGAGGTCAGCGGGAGTCCAAGTATACAAGCCGAGATCAAAGGTTTGGAGAGGTTAGCAGAGTCCAGGAATGCAAGCCGGGTCAAAGGTTGGAGAGGTCAGCAGAGTCCAAGGGCAGGCCGAGATCAGGATTCAAACAGGTAAGCCAGAAGGTTTTCAGGTCAAACAGATTCACAGCAACGAGACACATACAGGAGCTGATGACAAACCAGCAACCTGCCATGTGTCAGAGGCCGGTTTAAATAGGGTGGTGAGCCCTGTGATTGGCTCCGACGGAATCACGTGAGTTCGCGCCGTACGCACGCTCCCGCACACGTCGCGCCGCCGGACCATGCCCGCGTACGTGCGCGCGCATGCGCCGAATAGAGACGTGCGATCGCGTCGTTCTACTACGCATGTGCGCGCGATCAAAGTCCACAGAATTGGTGCCCTGACAATTTCCCATAATAACCGAGACTCTGCTCTGGTACTGGTTTCAAAATGTATGAACACTTTAATGGTATTTTCTCAGCTTCTTATACAGTTTACAAGCATGTGACAGTAATCACAGGACAATACCATCTCCACCCCCCTTCACACCATGGGGGGCTTCAATCACATTCTAAAAGGCATTCAGGTAAGCTAATTAAGTTTGCTTTTACTATCTGATTTGGTGCTGGTTTTCTTTGATACAGTGATACTATTGGGTACTAAGTATTACTTTCAGTGATTTCCTGTGATATTGTATGTTTGTACACTTAATATGGTGTGTTAGAGTGGCTGGAAAAGGTTGAGGGGAAACAAAAGAGAACCTATCCTAATCAGCATCTCCTACAGGTATAGCACTACAATTACCAAAAATACAGTTTGAAATGGTTTTGTCAGGATCAGCAGCTAAGGTGACCAGACACGTAGCTACACAACGGAACTGAGACCAAACAAAGGATATATATATATTAAGTGATATTTATTTACAGTGAGAATACACCAAACATACACAGCAACCAAAGAAAACATAAACCACTCCAGCAAACAAGAATAACTAATAAACCTAATAGCTAACTATATACAATATCTACAACAATAACTACAACAAGGGAAAAGGCAACAGGGATGCAAGGAAAAGGACACGGCTGGGGACAAGAGCATGGAACAAGGCAAGAAGGATCAGGACAAGGACAGGTGGGCAGGTTGGCAGGCACAAGCTGGTAGCAGGAAGGGACCAGAATCTTGACGCACTGGGGAAAGGGAGGAGTAGCCTTAAATATCCCGGCAGCTGGAGCCAGGTGTGGCTGATCAGATCCTGCTGGTAAATGGGAGACACCTGCTGGTGGACACTGGAACTGCAGCAAACAGCGCAGAGCAGCATAGTGCCACCAGCAGGTGAACTTATTCCTAACAGGTTTTTCTTTTGTTTTCTTTTTTGCCTTACAGGTTCTTTTATATTGACTATTCTGCACCCCTTTTAGACTTGCAAATGTAAAAGGGAACTATGAATGCCAACATGTACTGTGACATACTAAAGCAGAGCATAATCCCCTCCACTCAGAGACTGGGCTGCAGGGCAGTATTCCAACATAACGACCCCAAACACAGCTCCAAGACGACCACTGCCTTGTTAAAGTAGCTGAAGGTAAAGGTTACGAACTGGCCAAGCATGTCTCCAGACCTAAATCCTACTGAGCATCTGTGGGGCATCCTAAAATAGAAGGTGGAGAAGCGCAAGGTCTCTAACATCCACCAGCATCCATGGAGGAGTAAAATAGAAGGTGAACACCATGAGAAGCGCTGGAAAATAAGGCCACAAAAATATTCTCTAACATCCACTTTTGTTTTGTTGCCAGCGGTTTAGATTTAATCTGTGAGTTGAGATATTTTGAAGGGACAGCAAATTTACACTGATGTCATCATGGAGGTATTTCCTTCAGTGGAAGAGGTATAATAAAATATTTACAAAAATGTGAGGGGTGTCCAGTGGCATATATATTTATATATATATGTGTGTGTGTGTATAACCAGAAAATAAGTATTTGAACACCCTGGAAGTTCTCCCACTCTGGTGAACACCATGACATAATCCAAAAAAAAATTCAAAAAGGTTAAGGCACAAAGAAGTATTTGCTGGAAAATAATGCCTTTAAAATGTCCACCTCCACTCCATTTATTATCCTAAATTGGCTGTTTGAGGTCACAAAAATATTGACACTTTGGCCAAGACCAAAGAGGGCCCAATTCCACAAGGCTGGACATGCCAAGCAGCTTTGAAAAAAGGTCACAATTATTAGAAAATGGAAGAAGCTAGGTCAATCTCCCTCGGTTTACTCACCTCGGGGGTCTCTTAAGAAAGGTTCAGCCCAGGTACACGGGAGGAGCTTTGTGAAAAGAGCTGCCAGCGGTTTAGATGTTAATGGCTGTGAGTTGAGATATTTTGAAGGGACAGCAAAATAAACTTTTTGGTTTACACGTGTTTGGAGGAAGAAGAATGTTATACAATTTGTAATGGGGGTGGTACTCATGCTTTGGCGGTGTTTTTCTACTGGGACAGGGCGACTGACTGTATTAAGGAGAGGATGACCGGGGCCATGTAGCAACAACCTCCTTCCCTCAAAGTGTATTTCCTGACCCGAAGCACACAGCCAGGATCAGTGTTGTCAGGTTCTGGTGTGGCCTAATGAAAAGGAATCTTTGGGGATAACTCTGTGTTTCTCAGCGACAGCCCAGAAAAATATTTACATCCCTCCTCCAGTGTGTGCAAATGTGAAAAACTACAAGGGGTGCAAAACAAAGGTACTCAAATATTAACTTTTGTTCAAATACTTATTTGAGACACTGTAAAAAAAATCATACATATTTTTTTTTTATATTTATATATATATGACCCCTCCATATTTGTGTGTGTGTATATATATATATATATATATATATATATATATATATATATATATATATATATATACACTTTATATACTGTTTATATATTCCTATATATCTTGCGACAGAGAGCAACAGAACATTATGGCAGAGGGCAAGGCAACAGATACATTTTGGTTGTAGTGTTAATTGTGGTGGCAGCAGTGATGGTGGGCAATTTGTTCACTGTCAGCCCATCAAATTCCAATTCAGTTTTACAAACATCATTATGGCCTCCCAGTAGTAATCCATCTGCCTCCTGGCCATAACACACATCCGTTTATAAACAAGCAATTATGCATCCCGCCTTATTAGCCTAATTGTCTGAGTTTAAGACATTCTCTGCCCCCACTGGAAACTTCACATGTTGTTATCTAATAATTGCCAGGTCAGCCATGTCCTCAAGAAGCTGGTCCTGCATTGAATTTTCCCATCCTCTACAATAGAGAAATATATTGATGACCCCCCCCCCCCAGTCTTCCTCCCCTGATGTTGTCCTCCCCATTTACCAGCATCATCTCTTGCCTCCTCAAAATCCATATCATATTTAAGGCGCTTGTTCCCTTGATCCAGCTTAGGTCCAGCTTACTGATTATTTCTAGTAAAAGCAGATGCCACTTTCTCTACCTAGGGAAACAATTTTATCAATAAAATGCTATCAATATTTTGGGCTTTTTCTAGCATTTTTCTCTACCTAGGGAAAGAATTTGAGTTTTGATTTTTTTCCAGCAACTTTCTCTACCTAGGGAAACAATTTGAGCAAAAATAAATGGAGATGTTCAGTCACATTTTTTTCCCTGGATAGAGAAACTGGTCTATGAATGAGAGAACTCACCTAGGCCGGGGTTGAGGATTGAGCCTTATGCCGCATACACACGACCGATTTTCGGGCTGTAAAAAATGAAATTTTGGTCTAGAAAAAACGCCTTTTTTTCAACCCGATCGTTAAAACAGCCTTGCCTACACACGACCGTGAAAAAAAAAATGCTCTAGCAAAGCGCGGTGACGTACAACACGTACGACGGCAATATAAAGGGGAAGTTTCATTCAGATGGCGCTAACCTTTGGGCTGCTATTGTTGATTTTGTGTTAGTAAAAGACGATTTGCGCTTTTCAGTCTGTTACAGCGTGATGAATGTGCTATCTCAATTACAAACGCTAGTTTTACCAGAACAAGCGCTCCCATCTCATAACTTGCTTCTGAGCATGCGTTTTTTTTTAACATCGTTAAAGCCCAAAAACGACAACGTTAAAAACGACGTGAAAAATTAGAGCATGTTCTAAATTTTTAATGACCATGTTTTACATTTTAATGACATTAAAAAAAAAAAATAATTTTTTACAACCCGAAAAACGGTCGTGCATTACTCTTGTCAAAATGCAAGATTGCATCATCCTGTTGTTCTGCACTATGTTCGCCCTTTTGGTAATGGGAAGACATATGTGCTAATCAATCAACAATAGTGTTGCTCACGAATATTCACATTGCGAATATTCGTTACGAATATTTTTAAAACAGATCACATCCTAGTGATCTCCATCGACGTCTAAAAGCATTGCTGGTATGATCAGAGACCCTGGGCCGAGTAGCTGAGGCGATCCTTTTATGTTGCCGAATATTCGCAATGCGAATATTCGTATTACGAATATTCGCGAATACTTTCTCTGACCTTCTGTGTTTTGTGTATAAAAAACAAAAAACAAAAAAAAATTAGCTTTAGTTTAGTCATATAAGTTTGTGTAAGTAGAGTTAGTGTTTAGTGCATATTAGTTTAGTAATCCAGGAAATGATCTCCGTTTTCGCGTGTTGACGAGTATTTCGCAATCAATTTCGCATTCGCATTAGCGAAATTTTGCAATTTTTTTTTTTGATAAAATATCAAGAATATTCGATATTAATGAATATTTTGCGAATATTCTTCTATATATTCGTGAAATATCGCGAAATCGAATATGGCGTATTCCGCTCATCACTAATCAACAATATGACCTGCATAGTTCGAATTAATGGACTCGCTAGTACTTTGAGGAAATATTGGGAACATCTCATGTGCCTTGTTGCTGACAAAGCAGATATGTTGACTGCCGTTGTTGTCATCATTCTCGCCCTTGCCCTCTCCACTTTACTTGGTCAATACACACTGGCTTACAAAATGCTGCTTCTAGAGTTTATCATTGTGCCTGTAGAAGCAGCTAATGTTATCTGGTGTATCCATGCACACTAGGACGTTTAGAGGTATATTTTAAGCTCAAGGGGCCAGATTCAGAAATAATTAGATTCCCGCAGAGTATCAGAGATACTCTACGCCGCCGTACTTTACCTGGCTCTAGGTGGAATTCAGAGAGATTTTGGCCCGTAAGGTACGGCGGCGTAGTGTATTTCTCCCGGCGGAATCAAATAGGGGGCGTGAGGCATTTAAATTAAGCGCGTCCCACCAGCTGCAGTAATTCCCCCCTTACTTTTGTGGATCGCCGTAACTCCCTCATTTGCATATTTGCCTAGCAAATCAATGGTGTGTCTAGCGCATTTTTTGCACGCACGATGCGGCGCTCTATCAAAATTACGCCGTTCGTAAAAATCTAGATTTCTGGCGTATATCGTTTTGGGGATACGGCGCATAGATACGCAGGCGCATATTTACAATTACGCCGCGCATCTCCTGAAACGCCGGCTTAAGTGCTCTGTGAATCTGGCCCATTGCTTCTACTGAGGGTTGTATGTTTTCTCATAAAACTTCTATTTTATCATCTCCAGCCATTCTGATCTGTCATATTTTAAGTATCACGGTCTGACATCTCTCTTATTGCCATGAAGAATTTAATTTCTGTGAGAAGTGGTTTGAGAATTCTGTTTTAATGGGAAATTGCTGGACTTTCCTTGGTCCTAGTTTATTCTGGTACATGTGCTGTGTGTTCCTCATTCAATTATACCTCACAGTATTGCTTAAGATGACTGCTCAGGGATAATGCAGGAATATGAGGCAAATGGTTCCATGCAGGGTGAAAGTATCAATGGATTTAATATTTCTATGACAACCCCAAAATTATTTGACCCAGCCATCGCAGAAAGAAACTGCATAAATCTTTTCATGCCACCTCAGCATTTTATGTTGGCTTTAGTGTAATCATTTGAAATGGACTTGAAGTCAGCTCCTGTGCAGAAGACAACTTTGTATGGGGGTTTTGTAACTTTTAGAAATGGAACCTAAAAACAAACAAGTCTTGGTGACCTGTTAGTAGAGTTTCTTTAGCGACATTAAAGCAGAGTTCCACCCAAAAATGGAACTTCCGCTTATCCCACTCCTCACCCCCTTACATGCCACATTTGGCATGTAATTTTTTTGGGGGGGAGTGGGGGCTTCAGGAGGAGTGGGACTTCCTGTCCCACTTCCTCCTTCCGCCGAGGGGCTGGTAAGGCGATTAAGCTTAATCGCCTTACTGCAGCCCCTCTCTGTAGGCGATGGCCTAGGACACTGACAAGTCTTAGGCGATCGCCTGTCCAATAGGACGGCGCAGCGCCGGGCCGCGCCACTTGCGCATGCGCAGTGCCACTTGCGCATGCGCAGTGGCTGCCCGGCCGTGAAGCCGAAAGCTGTCACGGCCGGGTGCCCACAGTAGCAATGAGGATGCTGGCCAGGGAGGGGGGGAGCGGAGCGGAGCCCCAACCGACACGTAACTGGAACGCTGGAGCAGGTAAGTGTATGTTTATTAAAAGCCAGCAGCTACACTTTTTGTAGATGCTGACTTTTAATAAACATAAAATTTGGCTGGAACACCCCTTTAATAATGAAAAATGATAAAACCCAGACACCATGACCTAAAGAGAGATGTATGATCCATTTTTGAAACAACAACAACTTGATACCGTTTAAAAACATATGTTCCCTTTGGCCTCAATGTGGATGCTGACGTCAATGCCTTTAATAATAACGCCTAAGGCCGCGTACACACGATCGAATATATCTGCTGAAACTGGTCCACAGACCAGTTTCAGCGGACAGATTTGATCGTCTGTACAAGCTAGCAGACAGGTTTCCAGCAGACAAAAGTTTTAAAGCATGCTTTAAAACTTGTCTGCTGGAAACCCGTCTGTCCGACATGTCCGCTGGTTAGTACGCCTAACCAGCGGACATAAATCCCCCGCATGTGCCGAATGGATTCGACGCATGCGTGGAAGTATTTTACTTCCTGGTTCGGTGACGTGTACACACATCAGACCAAAATCTCCAGGAGACATATCCGATGAAATCGGTCTGTCAGACCATTTTCATCGGATAAATCTCCTCGTGTGTACGCGGCCTAAGTGGTAGAGTTAAATGTGGGTTTGGGAATTGTACCTACACAATTAAAATATCTTAATGACATCCCCTCTAAGCCACACTTACTTTGTTAAATAATTTTATTTGTACATAGATATTTCATATGTCCACTGGAGGTCGCTATAGGTTATCTCTGATAATGACACCTGCAGTGAAAAGCTTCCCATTCTTAGTATGGAACCATCCAAATACCCATGGACGTCCGCTGAATTTTTTTCAGAGGGGGGTGCTTCGACAGCAGCGATTCACAGTTGCATTTTACCATTTCTTCGATCGCTAGCGGTGGTTAAAAGCCACCCCCCCCCCCGCGTTAAAATGTAAAAACACCCCACTGTGCCCACTGCATCTTTCAATATCTCTTTGTCACTACTGTGTACCCCCTCTCCACAACTGCACCTCTGGACCCCTTTACATTACACAGCGCCTCACAGCTCTGGACCCCTTTACATTACACAGCACCCCACAGCTCTGGACCCCTTTACATTACACAGCACCCTGCACCACTGGACCCCTTTACATTACACAGCACCCTGCATCACTGGACCCCTTTACATTACACAGCACCCTGCATCACTGGCCCCCTTTACATTACACAGCACCCTGCATCACTGGACCTCTTTACATTACACAGCACCCTGCACCACTGGACCCCTTTACATTACATAGCACCATGCATCACTGGACCCCTTTACATTACACAGCACCCTGCACCACTGGACCCCTTTTTCATTACACAGCACCCTGTATCACTGGCCCCCTTTACATTACTCAGCACCCTGCACCACTGGACCCCTTTACATTACACAGCACCCTGCACTACTGGACCCATTTACATTACACAGCACCCTGCATCACTGAACCCCTTTACATTACACAGCACCCCTTTTACATTGACTGAAACACTACACTATATAGACAGTATATTTATTTCAGGTCTAAAAGAGGAACCTTTTGGAATGAGGGACAAATGGATTTGATTCCAGAAGAGGAATAGGCACAAATAAGGGACAACTAGAGGGGAGTGGAGCACTGCAGTCACCGCTTAACTCGGCCCCAGGGCCAGTTCGGCCCTGCTTCTAGCTCTTCCCGGCGATTCCAGGGGGGGAAACGACCCCCCTTGCCCTATGAAGCGGACGCCCATGCATATACCGCAATCGCATTTTTCATATTTTTGGTTTTAGTAAAGTTGATTTATGTGCCCTTTTTTCCATTGCCGAAAGATTGTGGGTCAGTAAGTGTGGCGGGCACGGCTTTGGGTTTACAGTAAATGGTAATACACTGTCAGTGACTTTGTTGCTGGTTTGAGCAATTTCATCTACAAGCAAATTGTCATGTATCCACGGGAAGTCGCTGTGAGATAACTCTAATGCCGCGTACACACGGTCGTTTTTTGCAATGAAAAAAAACGACGTTTTTTTAAAACGTCATTTAAATTGATCATGTGTGGGCAAAACGTTGTTTTTTGTCTTCAAAAAAACGACCAAAAAAAAATTCCAACATGCTTGAATTTTTTGTGTCGTTTTTCCAAACGTCGTTTTTTGTGTCATAAAAAATTATCGTGTGGGCAAAACGACATAGAAAATGACGTTTTAAACCCGCGCGTGCTCAGAAGCAATTTCTGAGATGGGAGAGCTTGTTCTGATAAAACTACTGTTTAGAATGGATTAAGCACATTCGTTATTTTAAAACTAATGAAGAAAACAATGTGCTGCATTTGCCACAACGCTTTTTAAACCATTTCCAAGCTACCCTAAACTCCTAGTTTGTTGTGGCTCATCTTGTTTGACATATTTCTGTCCACCTTTTGACTTTATTATTTTTTGGGCCCTTTTTGTTATTTTTTTTTTTTTTTTTGGGACACATGTAATTTTTTGGGGGTAATATCTTTTAACAGATGTTTTGAACTACAATTTTTTTTTAAGGATTTTGGAGGGTGTGAAGTGACCACAACAGCTTATTTTTTTGTTGTTTAATTTACCCACAAGGAGGTTGTTGTTCCTTGTTTAATGTCGTTTTAATTTTTAAAATGTGTCTGCCTACTCACTATAACAATCTCTATATTTGTTTGTAAAAAAATACACATGGTCAAAATTTACAAACCAACCAAAATATACCTTTATTCAGGTTGAAAAGGTAAATAAATACAAATTACAATCATCTGGCAATCAAAAAGCAAAACCAAATAAAAACAAAGAAGCCTGGATAAAAACAAAGGAGACCCTGCTTGAAGCTGTAAACACAAGGGTCCACCAAGAAAACAATGAAGGCTGTGAAGGCAAAAAACAATTCGCTTCGGGGCACCATCTCCTCACTTCTTCCTCCCTGCAGTCTTCCCTGCAGCCTTCCCTGCAGGCCGAGTCCTCAGGGGCTGTGTTCCTGGAGCCAGAGCAGGCTCAGGAAGAGGAGGAGCAGGAGAAGGAGCAGGAGCAGGAGCAGGAGATGGAGCAGGACCAGGAAGCGCAGTAACGGCAGGAGTGCGAATCAGCCCAACGCCAATATCGTCATTGAGCTGTCCCAGTGTGGCCATAAGCTTATGGCCTGGAATATGATGGATTCGCAGCGCACACGCTGGCCCAGCTCAAGATTTTTAAGCTTGGCTGCGATCAGCGCTGCAAATCCCTCTTCCTCACTGGGCGGCTCTCTGATGGCCAAAGTTGCTTCACGGAGCATGGCCTGGGTCTCCTCCTCCATCTGCATGAGCAGTGGCGTAACTAGAGACTTCAGGGCCCCGGTGCAAGCAATCATGAAGGCCCCCCCCCCCCCCGAAAAGACTGATTTTGATACTTAATTTTTTTACACTGTACAACAAAGTAAAACAATTCTGTTTCTGATTTCACTTGAGGGGGGGTGGCTGCAGTGACAGTGCCATCCTCTCCCACCACCACCTGTGCCTCTTACTGATCTCATCACTATCCCCCCACCACCTCTGTTGTAGAAGTAAAAGGGGGATAGGGATGAGATCAGTGGTGCGGCTGTAGGGGGATGGGATCCGTAAGAGGCATGGGTGGTGGCGGGAGAGGATGGTATCACCACTGCCACCCCCCTCAAGTACCACCGGCACCACCCCCCTCATGTATCACCACTACCACTCTGCTCCAGTATCACCGCTACCACCCCCCCCCCAAGTACCAGCAGTGGTACTTGAGGGGGGTGGCTGCAGCGGCAGTGTTGGTGCCATCCTCTCCCACCACCACCTGTGCCTATTACTGATCCCATCCTCCCACCACTGATCTCAGCCCTATCGCCCCCATCACCTCTGTTGTAGAAGTAATGGGGGGGGATAGGGATGAGACCAGTGGTGTGGGGGGGTGGGATCAGTAAGAGGCACAGGTGGTGGAGGTTGGCATCGATTGCTCAGCTCTGAAAAAATGTCACTTACTGTCAATCAATCGAATCCCTGGGAATTCCGTTCGATCAGTTACGGTCACCATCACTGTGCCTTCAATCTCCCACCAGGATGCCTTCTTGTCTCATAGGTACTCCGCGCAGAGAGGAAAGCTCCTCCCCCACCTTCTCTCATTGGCGTCAGCCCCCAGTCTCAGCGCTGCCTCTGCCCAGGCCCAGATTTATTCCCTTTGCTGCCCCAAGGCCAGGTCCTTCAATGCCACCCCCCCACACACACACCATCACGTAGGGGGACTCCCCAAGGAGCCCCCCTTACATCAGGGTCCCCAGAGAGCCTTCCCCTTAGTGTCCCCAGAGAGTCTCCCCTCTTACATTAGTGTCCCAAGAAAGTCCCTCCTTACATCAGGGTCCCCAGAGAGTCTCCCCTCTTACATTACTTACATTAGTGTCCCCAGAGAGCCCCTTCCTTACATCAGGGCCCCCAGAGATCGCCCCTTACATTAGTGTCCCCAGAGAGCCCCTTCCTTACATCAGGGTCCCCAGAAAGCCCCCCTTACATTAGTGTCCCCAGAGAGTCTCCCCCTACATTAGGGCCCCCAGAGAGTCCCCCCATACATTAGGGCCCCCAGAGAGTCTCCCCCTACATCAGGGTCCCCAGAGAGTCTTCCCCTACATCAGGGTCCCCAGAGAGTCTCCCCCTACACCAGGGTCCCCAGAGAGTCTCCCCCTACACCAGGGTCCCCAGAGAATCTCCCCCTACATTAGGGTCCCCAGAGAGTCTCCCCCTACATCAGGGTCCCCAGAGAGTCTCCCCCTACATCAGGTTTACCAGAGAGGACCCCTTAAACCAGGGTCCCCAGAAAGCCTCCCCTCTTACATTAGTGTCCCCAGAGAGTCTCCCCTCTTACATTAGTGTCCCCAGAGAACCCCACCTTACATCAGGGCCCCCAGAGAGTCTCCTCCTACATCAGGGTCCCCAGAAAGTCTCCCCCTACATCAGGATCCCCAGAAAGTCTCCCCCTACATCAGGATCCCCAGAGAGACCCCCCCTACACCAGGGTCCCCAGAGAGCCCCCCCCTACAACAGGGTCCCTAGAGTGTCCCCCCCTACATCAGGGTCCCCAGAGAGTCTCCCCTTACACCAGGGTACCCAGAGAGCCTTCCCTCTTACATTAGTGTCCCCAGAGAGTCTCCCCTCTTACATTAGTGTCCCCAGAGAACCCCACCTTACAACAGAGTCCCCAGAGAGTCTCCCCTTACATCAGGGTCCCCAGAGAGCCCCCTTACACCAGGGCCCACAGAGAGTCTCCCCTTACATCAGGGTCCCCAGAGAGCCCCCCCTACACCAGGGTCCCCAGAGAGTCTCCTCTTACACCAGAGTCCCCAGAGAGTCTCCCCCTACATCAGGGTCCCCAGAGAGTCTCCCCCTTACATCAGGGTCCCCAGAGAGTCTCCCCTTACACCAGGGTCCCCAGAGAGTCTCCCCTTACACCAGGGTCCCCAGAGAGTCTCCCCTTACACCAGGGTCCCCAGAGAGTCTCCCCTTACACCAGGGTCCCCAGAGAGTCTCCCCCTACATCAGGGTCCCCAGAGAGTCTCCCCCTACATCAGGGTCCCCAGAGAGTCTCCCCCTACATCAGGGTCCCCAGAGAGTCTCCCCCTACATCAGGGTCCCCAGAGAGTCTCCCCCTACATCAGGGTCCCCAGAGAGTCTCCCCCTACATCAGGGTCCCCAGAGAGTCTCCCCCTACATCAGGGTCCCCAGAGAGTCTCCCCCTACATCAGGGTCCCCAGAGAGTCTCCCTTACATCAGGGTCCCCAGAGAGTCTCCCCTTACACCAGGGTCCCCAGAGAGTCTCCCCTTACACCAGGGTCCCCAGAGAGTCTCCCCCACATCAAGGTCCCCAGAGAGTCTCCCCTACATCAGGGTCCCCAGAGAGTCTCCCCCTACATCAGGGTCCCCAGAGAGTCTCCCCCTACATCAGGGTCCCCAGAGAGTCTCCCCCTACATCAGGGTCCCCAGAGAGTCTCCCCCTACATCAGGGTCCCCAGAGAGTCTCCCCCTACATCAGGGTCCCCAGAGAGTCTCCCCCTACATCAGGGTCCCCAGAGAGTCTCCCCCTACATCAGGGTCCCCAGAGAGTCTCCCCCTACATCAGGGTCCCCAGAGAGTCTCCCCCTACATCAGGGTCTCCAGAGAGTCTCCCCCTACATCAGGGTCTCCAGAGAGTCTCCCCCTACATCAGGGTCCCCAGAGAGTCCCCTTCCTTACAATTAGTGTCCCCAGAGGCCCCCTTCCTTACATTAGTGTCCCCAGAGGCCCCCTTCCTTACATTAGTGTCCCCAGAGCCCCCCCCCCTTACATTAGTGTCCCCAGAAGCCCCCCCCCTCTTACATTAGTGTCCCCAGAGGCCCCCTTCCTTACATTAGTGTCCCCAGAGGCCCCCTTCCTTACATTACTGTCCCCAGAAGCCCCCCCCCCTTAACTTATTGTCCCCAGAAGCCCCCCCCCTTACATTAGTGTCCCCAGAAGCCCCCCCCCTTACATTAGTGTGCCCAGAAGCCCCCCCCCTTACATTAGTGTCCCCAGAAGCCCCCCCGCTTACATTAGTGTCCCCAGAGGCCCCCTTCCTTACATTAGTGTCCCCAAATGCCCCCTTCCTTACATTAGTGTCCCCAGAGGCCCCCTTCCTTACATTACTGTCCCCAGAAGCCCCCCCCTTACATTCGTGTCCCCAGAAGCCCCCCCCCCTCTTACATTAGTGTCCTCAGAGGCCCCCTTCCTTACATTAGTGTCCCCAGAGGACCCCTTCCTTACATTAGTGTCCCCAGAGGCCCCCTTCCTTACATTACTGTCCCCAGAGGCCCCCTTTCTTACATTACTGTCCCCAGAAGCCCCCCCCTTACATTAGTGTCCCCAGAAGCCCCCCCCCCCTTACATTAGTGTCCTCAGAGGCCCCCTTCCTTACATTAGTGTCCCCAGAGGCCCCCTTCCTTACATTACTGTCCCCAGAGGCCCCCTTTCTTACATTACTGTCCCCAGAAGCCCCCCCCTTACATTAGTGTCCCCAGAAGCCCCCCCCCCTTACATTAGTGTCCCCAGAAGCCCCCCCCTTACATTAGTGTGCCCAGAAGCCCCCCCTTACATTAGTGTGCCCAGAAGCCCCCCTTTCAATTAGTGTCCCCAGAAGCCCCCCCTCTTACATTAGTGTCCCCAGAAGCCCCCCTCTCATACATTAGTGTCCCCAGAAGCTCCCTTCCTTACATTAGTGTCCCCAGAGGCCCCCCCCCCCTCTTACATCAGGGACCCCAAACAGCTGACTCCCCCTTGCAGAGGTTCCCCTGTACCTGGCTGGTGGAGGTGGCAATAGCTCTATGGTGTCCACAGGCAGGGGGATCTCACTGGGGCTTGTAGTTCTATTTCCGAATCATGTATACAGCAGAGGGGGAGGGGCCTCTGACCCAGGCATCAGCAACAGTGTGCAAGCAGAGTGAAAGTGAAACTGATACCTGCCCGGGTCAGAGGCCCCTCCCCTCTCTGTATACACTGACACTCGAGTACTACAAGACCCAGGGAGATCACGCTGCCCACACAGGCACCATAGAGCTGCCGATCTTCCACCTCCTAACACATCTCCCCACTGCACTCTAAACGGCCAGCCAGAGGTGCAGGGTGAGATGCCGGGGGGGGGGGTTGCTGCGATGCCGCTCCTGCATCCACTGCCAGTGCCTTGTCGGCACCCGATCTCCGCGGCAAAATGGCTCCTCACACGGGCGGCGGATGGGCCCCCCCCGACTTGGCTAAACCACAGGGCCCAGTCGCAAGCGCGACTGCTGCGACTATGAAAATTCCGCCACTGTGCATGAGCCTTCTGGCCCTTTTTGCTGGGTTCCGGATAGGAGGGATTTGGGAGATACAATCACGCTGGCATGACTCCTGTCTCCCACTGGGGCCTGCCACCTCCTGGCTCCCAGTGGGGCCTGCCTCTTCCTGGCTCCCTGCATGGCCTGCCTCTTCCTGGCTCCCTGCGGGGCCTGCCTTCCCCCCGGCTCCCTGCGTGGCCTGCCTCCTCCTGGCTTTGCTCTGCTTGTGTATAATAAAAAAGGGACATATTTTATTTTTTGGCTTCATTCATCACACACATTTCTAACTTAATGACATATCATAATTGAATGCTAAAATATATTTACCACAGGCCCTCCATCCCTAATTCTGTGGCCCCTTACACAGCTTTAGATATGTGCCCACTGGAGCTGGGGGGGGGGGTTGATGCTGACTGAAATTCTAAAGTAGGGGGCCTTTACCCAACCGTTTTTTTTACTTTAGGGTGGACAAAATGTTAATGGCCAAAAAGGGTGTTTAACATCTGCGGCCACTGTATGGTGTACCTAATGGCGTACCCGAAAATGACACACATTCATTATGACCTCTGCATTTATGTATCTTGTCCCCATTCTGTTTTGCCACTATTGCTTAGTGATATGTTCCTAATTTTTTGGGCAATCATTTATATAATTTCGATCACTTGTAACATAAATTACTCATCATTATTATACTTTGCATTACAAAAATGAATATGAAAATGCAATACCTGGCTCCATGGGTCACAATCTGGGTCCTCCAGGAACTCAGGCTCTTCCTCTGAGCTTGCCTGCTCTTGCCTGCAGGGAACAGTGGAGGGCTGACTGCAGGGAACACTGGAGGGCTGACTGCAGGGAACACTGGAGGGCTGACTGCAGGGAACACTGGAGGGCTGACTGCAGGGAACACTGGAGGGCTGACTGCAGGGAACACTGGAGGGCTGACTGCAGGGAACACTGGAGGGCTGACTGCAGGGAACACTGGAGGGCTGACTGCAGGGAACACTGGAGGGCTGACTGCAGGGAACACTGGACTGCCTCCTTGGGGGAAGGGTAGACATGGATGGCCTGGACTCAATGTGATCATCCAGGAACTGCATCTGACCATAGTACCACAGGTTTGGCTTGTAGACGCTGTCAGCTGGAGCCCCAGATCTCATCGAGGCCAGGACTTGTGACCGTTGGGTCCTGTAGGTGCCACAAAGCAAATTTATTTTTGCCTTCACAGTCTCCAATGTTGCGTTGGGGACCCTTGTTTTTACAAATTCAAGCAGGGCCTCCTTTGCTTTCTTCCGGGCATCTTTGTTTTTATTGATTTTGCTTTTTGATTGCCAGAGCACTGGATGTTCCTTCCATCTCTGGATAAATTCCGTCAGAAATTCGGGATCCTTAAAGGCCTCCATTATTTCTGCATGTACAAAACAAAAACCAAAGCCTAGTGTCAGTCAAGCCACTACTACTAATTAGCTTTTAACACCATGGGGGTTATTTATGAAGGGAAAATACACTCTGCACTTCAATTGCACTGAAAGTGCACTTGGAAGTGCAATCGTTGTATAAATCTGAGAAGGGTAGATCAGAAATGAGGGGAAGCTCTGCTGATTTTATCAGCCAATGATGTGCATGCTAAAATGCTATTTTTAAAATTCTCCTTGCATGTCCTCCTCAAGATCTACAGCGACTGCATTTCCAAGTGCACTTGTAGTGCAAAGTGGCTTTTCCTTTAAGTAAATAACCCCCCATATTTTCTAGCCCACACAATCATCCACTGTTCCCTAATATTATTAATGTCCATAATCCAGCTACATACCGTCTTATGATCTGATCGTCTCTTCCGCATTGTTCCGCAGGTTGTGAACGGCGCTTGCAATGACGTGGATCCCTTTAAACGGCGCGAACGTGTGACGCGATGCACGAGATCCCGCCCCTGACGTTCGGTCTCATCTTTTCCACGCCCCTTTCTCGATCTTTCTTTGTGGGTGTGTTTTAGGGAAGAAAAAGATGGCGACAAATATGGCAAGGCCAGGAACAGCCAACCGGACGATCCCGGCAGAGGTACAAGGCCTCAAACATGGCCTTCCAGGAGATGGTGGAGATGGTCACCATATTACAAAGGGAGGATTATGACGGGAAGCATGGCCCTTACATGCATCCAAATAAGGTGAAGGCCGACATCATGGAGAAGGTGATCAGGAGGCTGCATGATAAATTTGGCCAATGCAGGACTCGAGAGCAATTAAGAAAGAGGTGGTCAGACCTCAAAAACAGAGAGCTAGAACAACTCAAGCAAATCAATAGGCTGATTCGGGCAAAAAGTATGTTTTTTATTTTTTGACACATTTGTGGTGTTTGTTAATTGTGCCAAGTGCTTTTAATTTCAGGTTGTACTGTATCTGTTTGTGGGCACAAAAAGTGGTCGGAGGAGTCGTCGTTCATACGTTGTTTTTCGACCTACTAAACGACAATCTTCGTGCTAAATATCATCATTGCGCCTAGTTCGCATGGACAAAATGGAGTGTATAAACACTATATCATTCCCAAAAAGCGTCTTTGTATTTGTTATAATCTGAACAAACGACGACGACTCCTACGACCAATTCATGTGTCTCCAAACAGGAATCTCGTGTCATTTTTGGTGTAATGTGACTTCACTTGTGATCTTTTGTAATGTGGATTTGTACCTAAATTAAAGTCGATGTGAAAAGCTTAGTAAATATGACCAATAAACAGAAAAAGGAGAGTCTGCTCAGCAGTGGATTCTGCACATGTTTATATACTCTGTACTTGTATTTTTAGTTCTCACTCATATCTCTTTATAATCTTTTACCTTTCTTTTTTCCCTATCTTCAATCTCCTAGGGCGCAGGGAATCAGCAAGGCAGGACGGAACTTCCCAAGCCCCACCCCCGAGGGATGATGACGCTGCCACCACATCCGGTAAATTTTCAAGATACCACCCATACCCAGGTAATCTAGAACAGGGATCCTCAAACTACGGCCCTCCAGCTGTTGTGGAACTACACATCCCATGAGGCATTGTAAAACTCTGACATTCACAGACATGACTAGGCATGATGGGAATTGTAGTTCCTGAACAACTGGAGGGCCGTAGTTTGAAGACCCATGATCTAGATGTAGGTCTTCCGAATTTTAATACCTTTTTTGTTCCCACATTTCAGGAGCAAGTCGTGCAGCGACAATGGACAGGGATACTGCCAAGTTCGTGCTGTCCGAAATATGGTCCTTCAGGGAACAACTAGAGGACATCCAGGACACTGCAAGAGAAGTGATTGAAAAATCCAAAGGGCTGGAGCTACAAATTAAAAATGTAATTGATTATTTGGGTAGGTTTTGATTTAATTTGTGTTTATTTTGTAATTTCAAAAATGTTATACAGGTTTGGTTTATAAAAAAAATATATATATATTTTTGGATTAATGTAAAAAAAAAGTGATTTTATTTTTTGACTAATGTAAAAAAAAAAAAAAAAAATAACAAAAAGTGATTTTATTTTTTGACTAATGTAAAAAAAAAAGTGATTTTATTTTTTGACTAATTAAAAAAAAAAAAAAAAAAAAAAAAAGATTTTATTTTTGGAATAATGTAAAAAAAAAAGTGATTTTATTTTTTGACTAATGTAAAAAAAAAGTGATTTTATTTTTTGACTAATGTAAAAAAAAAAAAAGATTTTATTTTTGAAATAATGTAAAAAAAAAGTGATTTTATTTTTGGAATAATGTAAAAAAAAAAAAAGAATGTAAAAAAAAAGTGATTTTATTTTTGGAATAATGTAAAAAAAAAGTGATTTTATTTTTTGACTAATGTAAAAAAAAAAGTGATTTTATTTTTTGACTAATGTAAAAAAAAAAAGTGATTTTGTTTTTTGAATAATGTAACAAAAAAAAAAGTGATTTTATTTGTTTTGTAAATCAAAAATCAAAAATAAAAAAGTGTAATGTTAAAAAGTAATAATGTTTTTCAAGATGCAAAAAAAAAAAAAATATGGACAGTAAAATATGTGTGTCTTGTTATTTAACCACTTGCTTACTGGGCACATAAACCCCCTTCGTTCCCAGGCGAAATTTCAGCTTCCGGCACTGCGTCACTTTAACTGACATTTGCGCGGTCGTGCGACGTGGCTCCCAAACAAAATCGGCATCCTTTTTTCCCCACAAATAGAGCTTTATTTTGGTGGTATTTTATCACTCCTGCAGTTTTTATTTTTTGCGCTATAAACAAAAAAAGAGCGACAATTTAAAAAAAATATATATTTTTTTTACTTGTTGCTATAATAAATATCCCAATTTTTTTTTTAAATTTTTTTTTTTTTTCACAGTTAAGGCCGATACGCATTTTTCGACGTATTTTTGTAAAAAAAAAAAAAATCGCAACAAGCGACTGGTTTGCGCAAAAGTTATAGCGCCTACAAAATGGGGAACAGAATTATGATTTTTTTTATTATTATTTTTTTTACTAGTAATGGCGGCGATCTGCGATTTTTATTGCGACTGCGATATTGCGGCGGACATATCGGACACTTTTGACACAAATTTGGGACCATTCACATTTATAGAGCGATCAGTGCTATAAAAATGCACTAATTACTGTATAAATGTGACTGTCAGGAAGGGGTTAACACTAGGGGGTGAGGAAGGGGTTAAGTGTGTATCCTGGGTGTGTTCTGACTGTGTGGGGGGAGGGGGGTGACTGGGGGAGGTGACCGATGCTGTGTCCCTATGTACAAGGGACACAGATCGCTCTCCAATCCACTGACAGCACGTGGAGCTCTGTGTTTACACACAGAGCTCCACGTACCTGCTGTCAGCTGTTCGTTTTCCCGCCGATCGCGTGCACCCGACGGACATCGCGGCCGCCGGGTACACGCATCGGCATCCCAGCGATGCGCCGGAACAGTGTTTACCCGCCGCGCGCCACCCAGTGGCGCGCGCGGGTAATGCAGTTGAAACACGTCCAAAGACGTCCACTTGGTGCCTCAGATCTGCGCTGTTGACGTATTCTGTCAATAGCGCAGGTCTGAAGTGGTTAAGCTCAATGATGAATAGAAAATACCTTAAAAAAATGTATGATGAGAACATTAAACAATGATGGATAGTTATTTCAGTCCATCACAAACACATGGCACTATTATAACCTAGGACAGTGATGGCGAACCTTGGCACTCCAGATGTTTTGAAACTACATTTCCCTTGATGCTCCACTATACTGCAGAATGCATGAGCATCATGGGAAATGTAGTTCCAAAACATCTGGGGTGTCAAGGTCGCCATCACTGACCTAGGAGATAAAATAAAAACACAAACCTTATAAATTCATTAAAGAACAAAGAAAAGACTGTTTCAGGCAAAAAAGAAATTGAATGATTCAGCCAAGATCTGGCATTGGAATGGCCCCCGTACCCATAAAATAGTCAACATATGACTGACGCACAGCACGTGCGTTTCGGGGGGCCAATTGTGGATGGGCAGCCTCACGAGCCGCCTCTGGAAGTTCAACTGGGTCATCAGGCAAAACAGTTAAATAAGTTGAAGAATGTCTTCTTAAATAATTGTGGAGAATGCAGCAACACATAATTATGTAGTTAAACTTATATTCGGCCAGGTTTATGGCAGTCAGAAATAGCCGGAAACGGCTGGCCATGATGCCAAAGGCATTTTCCACCACACGTCTGGCTCTGGCCAGCCTGTAATTGAACACCCTCCTCTCAGGGGTGAGGGCGCGTTGGGGAAATGGCCTCATGAGGTGGGGACCCAATGCGAAAGCCTCATCTGCTACAAAAACGAAGAGACCCTCTTCATTCTCCTCCGCAGGCGGCAATCCCAGGTCCTCCGACTGAAGCCGTTGGGCAAACTCGGTCTCGGCAAAGACCCCACCGTCCGACATCCACTCATTTTTCCCAACATCCAGATACAGAAACTCATAATTGGCAGACACCACCACCATCAGAACAACACTGTGGAACCCTTTGTAGTTGAAATAATGGGATCCACTATGGGGTGGTGGCACGATGCGGACGTGCTTGCCTTCAATGGCTCCTCCGCAGTTAGGAAAATTCCATCGCCGGGAAAAGTCCGCTGCCACAGTCTGCCATTCCTGTGGCGTGGTGGGGAACTGTAGATACCAAAAAAAAAATGAAACAAACATTCCTAAAAGAACATCACAAAACATTTTTTGATACCAAAAAAAATAAAACACATTAATTTGAAGTATTATTAAAAATGGGAAAAATAATAAGGGATCACTAAAGCAGATTAATCACACCCACTGATGGTCACAATCCTACAAAAAATAAGGGGATTGGAGGCCCAAGATGAGTTTGAGACCTCTAAAAAAAAAAAAAGGTAATTTATACAATTAGAAAATAAAGAGGGGGGGGGGGTTGTGCGTGCACTACAATATAGGACAAAAATATAGGGGGATATAGGGACTTCTATAGACAGCACTACAATATAGGACAAAATATAGGGGGATATAGGGACTCCTATAGACAGCACTACAATATAGGACAAAATATAGGGGGATATAGGGGACTAGGCTAGGTGGGTTTGGGCCACAAAAAAATAAAAATAAAGCTGGACAGGTTGGCAAAACAAAAGATGCATGTAGGAGCAAATATAAAATGAATACAGCATGCATGGAGATGAAAGGGAACATTCCCAGCAGATCACAAACAGGTTAATTAGGGACTGTTTAAAACCAAAAAAATTGAAACAAATACAAAAGCCAAAATAAAAAACATAGTTTGTGCATTTAAAAGGCACCACTTACCTTAATATAGTCCTCCTGCAGAACATGAATGATAGCAGAACAGGTCTGGGGAATTATGAGGCCCAGAGCCTGGGGGGAGATGCCCGTCGAGAACTTCAAGTCCTGCAGACTTCTCCCTGTTGCCAGGTACCTCAAGGTAGCTACTAGCCGCTGCTCAGCAGTGATGGCTTCCCGCATAACGGTGTCCTGCCTGGTGATATATGGCGACACCGAAGCCAAAAGCTGCTGGAATACGGGGTCAGACATCCGAAGAAAATTCCTGAAATCATCAGGGTTATTTTCTCGGATCTCCCGCAGCAGAGGCATATGAGAGAACTGGTCCCTGCGAAGAAACCAGTTCTTGGCCCACAATGTCCTCCTCGCCCTCCTCAAGGACTTGAGCCGGGATGCAGCACACATCCTAACTAGAAGCACAGCAAGATCTCGGCGACGAGAACGTACCCGCAACATGGCTAGAAAACGGTCGTTATATCAGATCGCACTAAAACACCGCTCTGAAGTACAGAAAGGCCTCTGAAGAACGGACCTGCAAAACAGGAACGTGTAGACAAGAACGCACTGCCAAAACAGATACGATCGGAAAACAAGCACTGTATCACAAATACGACCCCAAAAGCACAAACTGTACGACAGTAAACGATATTAAAGCACGAAGACTGAAAAGCGCGAATCGTCTCTCACCAAACTTTTACTAACACGCAGCAACACGATATCAGCAAAAGAGGCCGTCTTCCGCATGGAAATGACCCTTTATAGTTTTGTCGTACGTGATGGACGTCACGGCGCTTTGCTAGACTTTTTGGGAAAAACGATAGTGTGTACGCAACGTCGTTTTGGAAAATGAAGTTTGAAAAACGTTGTTTTTTTTCATGAGATAAAACGTCGGTTTTTTTCATCGCAAAAAGTGATCGTGTGTACGCGGCATAATGGTGACACCTTCCCCAAGTTCCCATTTCCTGTTGTGGGAAGATTTTTAGAAAAATTATAACTCTTATAATTTTTGGATTTATTGTCAAAGTTGAAGAGATATAAGCAGGCAGTAGATGGGTCATTATATCGGTGCAGCGCATATAACATTGGCTCCCAAGCTACAAGTTTATATTGTCTACATCAGGGGTGTCCAACGTTTTGAAGAGCGAGGGCCACTTAAGCGACTTAGTAACCGGTCGCGGACCACAATGAGTAGAGCGGGTATATGCATATGCAGAGTGAACATGGACACAGACCCCTATACTCTATTTTTTAGCGGATCGGATTGGAGTTAGAAAACAAGGAGGTTTATATCTGGCATTTCTAATAGGTGCATGGAGTGTCAAATTGGGTCAGACTGACCGTGTAAAAGGGGCCCATGCGTGCTACCACACTGATGTGCTGCGGTTTTTCCTGCACCATTGGTGCAACGCAGTGTACCTTTGGCTTTCCTGTACTTTGCAATAGACTTCTATTATATTCTGCAGGTTTGGTGCACTTTAAAAGCTCACCAAACTCGCAGGTAACAGAAGTCTATGGCTCAGTGCAGGTAACCTGCATATCAGTTTAAAAGCAGCCCAGTAACCACTGTAGAAGTAATATGCCCATATATACACTGTAATTTTAGTAATAAAACAACCTTTAATAACAATATTCTATTCTATTCCATCCCAGAGCAGGAGGTCACAGGCCATATCAGAGAGCTCCGCGGGCCACATGTGGCCCCCGGGTTACTGGTTGGGCACCCCTGGCCTACATCAAAGCTATATCAAGCCATTACCATTACAACCATACAAAAAATGCTCTCGCTTATGCCGCGTACACGCGATCATTTTTCTTGTTGTAAAAAACAACGTTTTTTTAATGTCATTAAAAACTATCATGTGTGGGCTTCAGAGCATTTTTCGGGTTCTGAAAAATGGCCAAAAAAATATTCGAACATACTCCATTTTTTCACAATGTTTTAAACGTTGTCGCTTTTCGGGTTGTAAAAAAAAGGTTGTGTGTGGCTTTTAACGACGTGAAAAATCTGCGCATGCTCAGAAGCAAGTTGTGAGACGTTCTGGTATAACTACCGTTTATAATGGAGATAGTACATTCATCACGCTGTAACAGACAGAAAAGCGCAAAGTCTTTTACTAACACAAAATCAGCTAAAGCAGCCCCAAGGGTGGCGTCATCCGAATGGAACTTCCCCTTCATAGTGCCATCGTACGCGTTGTACGTCACTACGCTTTGCTAGAGCGTTTTTTTTTCATGATTGGGTGTTGTTAATGAAAAAACCCAAAGTATTGATAACATTAACTTTGTTTTTTCTAGAGCCTGAAAAACGTCGTTTTTTTACAACCCCGAAAAATGATTGTGTGTACGCGGCATTAATGTTATCAATACTTTGGGTTTTTTCCAGCAAAGAAAAATGTTCTTCAGATAGAAGCCTCTAATTCCTGATAAGCAATGATGCAGTACTAGCTATTACATAGATCTGTTTATCTCTGGAGAGTTGCATTATCTGCTCAAGACAATGATACAAATCCAACAAGAAAGAATTAGTTGGGGAAGCTGTTTGGGATTGGGTGAGGTAATCAAGTGAAAAAAAAAGAAGGCCCCTGGGGGGAACAGCTGGGTGTTCAGGCACCACGGCAGAAATAACTTCAAGGTGTGGTTTGCGGAGCTTTACCACCTAACTGTGGATTCTGCAGTTTATTTATGAGTTTAATAAGCTGTAAATGGGCTGCCGAAAATATCAACTTGTCCTATTCAAATGAGTAGTAAGAAATTCATCTCTGATGGTTGTCTGTTGATCTTTCTCGATGTGTTTTGCTTAACATTAAAATGTTCCATAGGGATAGACTTGAAAGAAAAAGTCACATAAAATTATTTTTTTTAAGATGCATGCGTGTCACAGGAGGGAAAGAGTGTTAATTGCAGCTTGTGTATGGCATGATTTGAGATACTGCCAAACACACACACAGACAGAATCTGGTTGCTAGTTTATTGGAACGTTTGCAGATGTATCTCTAGCAACCCTCTGATACTTTGTGTACTGATAATATACAGGCACAGGGTGCTTTTCCCTGCTGTGTGTTCCTGTCACAGCTAACAGGTCTTATTATGCAATTGCCAAATCTGCTAACTTTTGCAGCTCTTTAACAGCTTAAATCATCTGTAAGCCTTTGATTCATCATGCGGTGCAAACACCGATTTTATTCAAGGAAAATAGCAAATATAGTATGGAGTGGGACTTTGTGTGTACCTTGTAGGCTTTAATAAACATATATACCACAGAGTAAAAATTGTATTAATCTTTATTTTCCATATCAATGGTCAAAATAAGATTATTTACAACTGTAACAGGTTAAAATCACAGTTACTGTTATCTGGTCGTGACTGAAAAGCTCACGACAGAAGGCCTACGCGTTTCGGGGGTCAGCTTCGTCAGGGCCTTAAAGAAGCACACATTTCATACAAATAATGTAATAACCTATGAATGAAATATTAACAAGGTTATGGGTAAATATTAGTAAATGCTTGAGTCATTATAAGAACAGAGAATTTAAGAAATATATAAGGCATTCATAGTTGCCCGAATAACATTACAATGCAATATAGTACAAAACTAATAAATTAAAGTTTCATTCCATTCACTTGATGTCCAACAATGTGTCAAGAAACTAAGAAAGAAGCAAACGAACAAATAGATCAATGCCTGTAGCCCAAGATTGTATTAAAGGAACACTAAAGGTTAGTTTTTTATTAGATCAATTGATTGCTGTAAGCTAGAGCATTTAAATATCACTTACCTCGTTTTTCCTTTTGACCTCCAAAATACAGTAATCCAGGTTTGAAAATGCCATTTCCTGTCTCTCCTCTTCTTGCTTTCCACCAGCACCTGCATGGTGGAAAGCAGAATGTTCTCACCCCCTCCCTATGACTACAGCCCTGTGTGAAGATGCTCTCTTATCCCTCACAGGCATGTAGGGTAAGCCTAATAGGAACTGTAGTTCCCATTAGGCCGTGATGTAGCAAGAATGAATGCGCACCGCAAACCAGGAAGTCAGTGAAAATAACGATTCAGGAGTGATGGAGGTGAATAAACAGCTCAATTTCAACAGGTACAGTGCCTGCCGCCGAGATTGTGTTTTTAGCACGCCAGCATCGCGCTGAATCTCGGCGACAGGCTGCCGATATCTCGCACTCGCTGGAATAGTAAAAGAACATTCCAGCGAGCGCGTCATAGAAGCGACGGGGATCCGACGCGGATTCCCGCCAATTCTACACGTGGGCGGAGTTATGAATCCTGAAGGAGAAATCCCCGCCGGATTTAAAAAAAAATCCGGCATGGGTTCCCCCCTCAGGAGCATAACGGGCCCTTAGGTCTGTTATGGGTTGCAAGGAGACCACCCTACGCCGAAAAAACGGCGTGGGGGTCCCCCCACAATCCATAACAGACCCGTATCCAAAGCACGCCGGCCGGCCGGTCAGGAAGGGAGTGGGGGCGAGCGGCCCCCCACCCCAGAGCACCCTGTCCCCATGTTGATGAGGACAGGGCCCCTTCCCGACAACCCTGGCCGTTGGTTGTCGGGGTATGCGGGCGGGAGGCTTATCGGAATCTGGAAGCCCCCTTTAATAAGGGGGCCCCCATATACCGGCCCCCCACCCTAAGTGAATGAGTATGGGGTACATTGTACCCCTACCCATTCACCTGCAAAACAAAAGTTTAAACACAAATAAAACACACAGGGTATTGAAATATTTTATTAGTTGGCCGCCGGGGGGGGGGGTGTGTATGATCGCTTTTAGAAAAGCGCCCCCCTCCGGCGGGCTTCTGTGGAGGGTGGGGGCCGCCGTCTGGTTCTTTTCCGCCGCCGGGGGGGGGCGCTTTGATAAAAGCGCCCACCACCCGGCGGGCTTCTTTCGACGTCTTCGGCGGCTGGGGGGTCTTCTCCCACTCTCCGGGGTCTTCTCCTGCTCTCCGGGGGTCTTCTCCGCTCTCCGGGGGTCTTCTTCTTCTTCAGGACTCGCCGCCGCTATCTTCGTGTGTTAGCTCAATTACTAGCGGCGGCGGTCCCCTCTTCTGCGACGTCGGCGTCTTCTTCTTCTTCTTCTTCTTCTGCTGTCCAGATGTTGACGCGACGCTTCCTCCCGCTGTTATGCCCGGCGCGCGGCTCGCAGCGAATTATATAGGCCTGTCTTGTGACGTCGCAGTCCCATCATGCTCCGGTAGGTACCACGTGATACCTACCGGAGCATGATGGGACTGCGACGTCACAAGACAGGCCTATATATTTCGCTGCGAGCCGCGCGCCGGGCATAACAGCGGGAGGAAGCGTCGCGTCAACATCTGGACAGCAGAAGAAGAAGAAGAAGAAGACGCCGACGTCGCAGAAGAGGGGACCGCCGCCGCTAGTAATTGAGCTAACACACGAAGATAGCGGCGGCGAGTCCTGAAGAAGAAGAAGACCCCCGGAGAGCGGAGAAGACCCCCGGAGAGTGGGAGAAGACCCCCCCGCCGCCGAAGACGTCGCAGAAGAGGGGGCCGCCGCCGCTAGTAATTGAGCTAACACACGAAGATAGCGGCGGCGAGTCCTGAAGAAGAAGAAGACCCCCGGAGAGCGGAGAAGACCCCCGGAGAGCAGGAGAAGACCCCGGAGAGTGGGAGAAGACCCCCCAGCCGCCGAAGACGTCGAAAGAAGCCCGCCGGGTGGTGGGCGCTTTTATCAAAGCGCCCCCCCCCGGCGGCGGAAAAGAACCAGACGGCGGCCCCCACCCTCCACAGAAGCCCGCCGGAGGGGGGCGCTTTTCTAAAAGCGATCATACACACCCCCCCCCCGGCGGCCAACTAATAAAATATTTCAATACCCTGTGTGTTTTATTTGTGTTTAAACTTTTGTTTTGCAGGTGAATGGGTAGGGGTACAATGTACCCCATACTCATTCACTTAGGGTGGGGGGCCGGTATATGGGGGCCCCCTTATTAAAGGGGGCTTCCAGATTCCGATAAGCCTCCCGCCCGCATACCCCGACAACCAACGGCCAGGGTTGTCGGGAAGGGGCCCTGTCCTCATCAACATGGGGACAGGGTGCTCTGGGGTGGGGGGCCGCAGTGCGCCCCCTACCCCAGAGCACCTGACCCCCCCATGTTGAGGGCATGCTGCCCGGTACGGCTCAGGAGGGGGGGGGCGCTCGCTCGCCCCCACTCCCTTCCTGACCGGCCGGCCGGCGTGCTTTGGATACGGGTCTGTTATGGATTGTGGGGGGACCCCCACGCCGTTTTTTCGGCGTAGGGTGGTCTCCTTGCAACCCATAACAGACCTAAGGGCCCGTTATGCTCCTGAGGGGGGAACCCATGCCGGATTTTTTTTTAAATCCGGCGGGGATTTCTCCTTCAGGATTCATAACTCCGCCCACGTGTAGAATTGGCGGGAATCCGCGTCGGATCCCCGTCGCTTCTATGACGCGCTCGCTCTCCATCGCGGCAAGCCAGCTCGGCGCTGGCTCTCGCGATGGAGCTCGTAAGTGCTCAATCTCGCCGAGAAAGGGAGCGAGATTGACACAATATCCCAGTCACCTACTGTATCAAACTAGTTATAATGCAAAACATTACTTTTTACTTTATCAGCTACTGTCAGACTTTAATTTAAGAGGAAAATATTTTTGTCTTTACAACCCCTTTAATATATTGTTCTTTCACCTGTATAGTGTCGATAGTGTAGTCAATCCAATGGGGAAGAGGCCTGGTGAGCCTGTGGGGGGTAACCTCCGCATCCTCTGTAGGAATGGTGATCATAATATTGATGTTTGTGATAGCAGTATATATCTGACATGGACATGCCAGATGAGGTTCACGTCACAGCTAAACGAAGACTTATTTTGTCAATTTTAGTTAACAGTCACCTGATCAGTATGCTTTACTCCTCCAGTCTGCAGGCCAGGGATTTGGCAGAGATGAAGCATCATAGGGTCATGAAAGCTGAAGATATCACTGTCAGCTTCCTGACTTCAAGCTCCAGGTTCCTCTGTCAATCAAGCACTTCTGTGCTGTATAGTGCCAATGGAACCTTGCAAACGCTTCATTTGCAGGCATGGCATGCTGTAGTCTTTTTATAGGAGTGTGCAAAGGAAAATAACTGTCCCCTTTAGTAGCAAAAGGATACAACCACATAATTATAGCCACGGCGATGGAGGGCGGGATGCTCATCCCCTGTAACTGATCTAATAACATATCCATTTTTATAGGTTTCAACTGACACATGAAAAGAACCTATAAACCAGCCCTACTTGTGGCCAGGACCATTATCCCCAGGTAGGTCAAACTTTAACCACTTTAGCGCCGGACCATTTTGCTGTCCAAAGACCAGAGCACTTTTTGTGATTCGGCACTGCGTCGCTTTAACTGACAATTGCGCCTTTGCGCGATGTGGCTCCCAAACAAAATTGGCGTCCTTTTTTTCCCACAAATAGAGCTTTCTTTTGGTGGTATTTGATCATCTCTGCGGTTTTTATTTTTTTCGCTATAAACAAAAATAGAGCGACCATTTTGAAGAAAATGCAGTATTTTTTACATTTTGCTATAATAAATATCCCCAAAAAAGATATAAAAAAAAATTTTTTTCCTCAGTTTAGGCCGATACGTATTCTTCTACATTCTCCTAGTGGCCGAAAAAGAGAGGACGTAGAGCTACGTGCTCTCGCGAATCAGTGCCACTGTCCCGCAGTAATATGACGGCGGGCGGTCGGCAAGCAGTTAAAGGGAAGTAGACCTTACAGCTTAAAGTGTTACTAAACCCAGGACCCTGCATTAGTTATATCTTGTCTTCCACAGTACACATTACATGGAAATACAATTGTTTTAGTAAATATAAATGGACAAATACCTTTTCTCATCAGCAGTATATAGCAGTCTTGTGACTTCTATCAGTGTCCAGCTGAGCACTGGTTAAAGCTTGTAGGAGGAGTTTTCTTTCTCCTCTCACTTTCCTATGAGGCTGCATGACCCCTGACCCTCTGTCTGGACAGTGCTGATTGGTCCTGTGCTGATCAAATGCACCTCCCCCCCAAAAAAAGAAAAAAAAACTCTCTAGCAATACACACCAAACTGAGCATGTGCAGAGTGCCTCGTAGGGCTCTGCACTATCAACAGATGGACTGTGGACAGTAATATAAGAAGAGGATAAGAGAAGACAGGCTCAAACAGCCTTTTTACACAATGCACAGGATTAACTCCTTAGGTTCCACATTGAGTATAACAATCATGCTTTACTGCATGGGTCCTCAAACTATGGCCCTCCAGTTGTTCAGGAACTACATTTCCTATCATGCCTAGTCATGTCTGTCAATGTCAGAGTTTTACAATGACTCATGGGATTTGTAGTTCCACAACAGCTGGAGGGCCTTAGTTTAAAGATCCCTGCTTTACTGCATATACAGACTGATTTTACAGTTGTGGGTTTAGTAACACTTTAAATAGGTCTGCCATGGTCCCATGAGGTGGGGTAAAAAATGAATTTCTGCCACACCTTATATGGAATCATAGACAGAACCAGGTCATGAGCGCCAATGATGTCATGGTCAGCTTCCTGACTGCAAGTGCCAGGTTACAAAGCAAAGCAAACTGGTCTGGGCTGTACAGAGCTCATAGAACCTTGAAAAAACTGCATGCGCAGGCACAACATGCTGTAGTCTATATATAGGAGTATGCAAGGTAGGGGGGCAATGCTACCGTGGCATTAGGGGTCTGTGGATAGCACTGTCATCCTACTACAGGAAACCATGGAAGCAAGCTAAAAGCATTGCACAACTTGTGGGTGCTAAATAAATCCTGTATAAAAACACTAATAAAATAATAACAAACTGGCAAGATCAAGAGGTATATTAGGAATAACATTGTAAAAAAAGAAAAAAAAGAAAAGATAACTGTATTGCACTTAAATAAATCAGGCTATTCAAGTTAGTTACTTTTTAGGTTTAGGGACACGTTAAGCTATTAGTAAGAATGAGCAGGGATATTGGATGTAAATGGCATAAGAACTGGTTGCTATGGGCAATATTGTTGTTAGTATACTTTTGTAGCCCTAATGGAATTTGTTTTATATCGTAATTCTTGGTCCTGAGAACAAAATGATTTGTACTGGTTTTGTGCCTTTACTTAGACAAAATATAACAGAATTACTTAATTGAATGGTGTCAGTTTTTGTTCCTAAAAGGCGTAATGCCGCGTACACACGACCGTTTTTCAGGTTGTAAAAAATGTCATTTTTAATGGTCTAGAAAAAACAACGTTTTTTTTCAACCTGATCGTTACAACGACCTTGCCTACACACGATCGTAAAAAAAAATGCTCTAGCAAAGCGCAGTGATGTACAACACATACGCCGACACTATAAAAAGGAAGTTCCATCCGGATGACAATTCGCGCTTTTCAGTCTGTTACAGTGTGATGAATGTGCTTACTCCATTAAAATGCTAGTTTTACCAGAACGAGCGGTCCCATCTCATAACTTGCTTCTGAGCATGCACGTTTTTTTCACATCGTTAAAGCCCATAAACGACCATTTTTTACAACGTTAAAAACGTTGTGAAAAATTAGAGCATGTTCGAAATTTTTAATGCCCATTTTTTACATTGTGAAAAATGCTCTGGAGCCCACACACAATTGTTTTTAATAACATTCATCTTGTGTACGCAAGAACTGAAGAACTAGGTCAAAAGTGTTAAAAGTCTCTTCCTTGATTCAGGTACATTACATACATGAAAATCCTACTACTGTAGCTTATAGATGAGACTCACTTACTACTTTTGAGAAGTCCTAAAAACCATGGGTACTTTAATACTCTAAATGATATTATATGTCATTCTCTGTAGACTCCTGCTGTGTTGAAGCACTCAGTTTCTCTATTCTCTGTTACTTTTTTTTCCCTTTGCTTACCTCAGTTGTTATCATGCTATTGGCCTGCACTGGTCTGAAACATTGACACAAAAGGCTATTTTTTTATTTTTTTTGGGGATATGGTGCTTCTGATGAGTAATTAAAAAAAAAAAAAAAAAAACTAGCCTGGAGCCTGAAGCACTTCAACTTTTTTGACTTTATGCGTTAAAAAATTGCTTCATCCTAAATCATCTAAAATCCAGGCTATTGCTGCAGTACCTATCTGACAAAACATGTCTTCAGGTCTGGGAGATAGAAGGGACTTTTTTAGCAGAGACCCTAGGGAATAAAATGGCGGCCATTGCAACTTTTTATGTCACACGATATTTGCGCAACAATTTTTCAAACGCAAAGAAAAAGTTTCACAAATTAGAAAATAACAAAACAGTAAAGTCAACCAAATTTTTTGTATAATGTGAAAGATGATATTACGTAGAGTATATATATACCTAAAATGTCACACTTTAAAATTGTGCACACTTGTGGAATGGCACCAAACTTTGGTACTTAAAGTTTACATTTTTTTTAAAAGGGTTACCAATTTAGAGTTACAGAGAAGGTCTATTGCTAGAATTTTTTGCTCTTGCTCTAGCGCATGTGGCAAATCCTCACATCCAGGAAATGTAAACTACCCTTGTGATTGGAATGGTGCGTGACAGAGCCTTTATATGGATCTCTATGATCAACATCCGTCAGCGAAAGATTCTTTCTCTACTTTGCTGATCATACGGGCGAGCCTAAAGAAGCTCCGGAGGGCGGTGGGAGGAGACTGCCACTATGATTGTTCTTATGGTGCATAGAAAAAAATAATAATATCTGCATGATGCCTGCAGCTGCAGGCATCATTCAGATACCCCACTCAAAGTCAATGACATCATTCATTTTTTATGTTTGGAATGGCGTGGGCTTCGGGTCTGATGTGGATTTTAAGGGTAACCCCACAAATTTAAAACATTTTAATTGAAAAAGAAATGGCCTAGGGTCCTCCCCAAAATGTATACAAGACCTTCTATCCAAGAATGCAGCCCGGCAGGACAGGAAAGGAGGGGGATTAGCCGGTGCCCCCCCCCCTGAGCCATACCATGCTACATGCCCTCAACATGGGGGTTGCTTTGGAGCAGGAGTGACTTTCTCCACATCCCTGGGTGGTGGTCTATAGGTGGGGAGCTTATTGGAATCTGGATGCTGCCCTTTAACAATGGGTCCCCATTTAGCACCTACATGTGTTCTCCTTAAAAAGGTGTGGGGGGGAGATCCGGAAGGCCCTAAGGATAAAGGGCCCGTTGCCCTTCACGCCAATATGGCATAACCCTAGATACTTACAGGAACTACAGGGCTTTACACCCTGGAAAGAGAAGGGGATTTGTTTTTTTTCGCAGCTGTATGAATGGGAGGTGTTGAAAACATATGAACAGTTGTGTAGGGAATTTCAACTAGCCCCTAGGGGCTTTTACCAATATCTCCAGCTCTGGCATGCTTTGAAGGCACAGCAACGGACACATTTTCTGGTAGTATCATCGCCACCCTTGATGATGGAAGCCCTACGAGGGATTGCTGTCTACAGTCCAGAAGCATGCCTTTTTTAAATGTTGCAGCAAATGGGTAGAAGACAATGGGGAGATAGACGGAGATCAGTGGGATATGGCTCTAGAATCTATTCCTGCGGTATCCGTCTCTGCTTTCCAATTGTCACAACTTTTTATCTTTCACAGGGCCTATAGAACACCAGTGCAGTTACACAGGTGGGGAGGAAGGGACTTCCCCTTGTGTCCAAAGTGCAAAGCACATCAGGGGGATTTTATACACCTAATATAAAGATGGCACCGGTCCCATTGGACCCTCTAGTATACCTGCTCGGAGGAATCGATGTGGAAAAATTCACGTAAGGAATGTATTACGTGATAACGGCACTGATGTATTTAGCTAGAAAGCTTATTGCACAATACTGGATGGCACCTGTGGATCATACGGGGAAGCAATGGATTACCTATGTCAACTCCTTATTGTTCGGAGAACGTTTGGCCTATAGGCGTAGGAAGGCAGTGGGTACATTTGACAGTATATGGCAACCCTGGTTGAGAGATCTGAGCCTTGCGCCACCAAAACTGGTGATGGATAGACTTCTCATGTAAATATTAGATGGAAAGGTTGGGAGGGGGAGGGGAATTATGATTTGAACGTTTTAATGGTTGCGCACTAAACCTGGGAGAGCCTGGGGGATGAAGAAAAGAGGTATTCATAATTAGAGGGGCTTGGGCACGTTGGTAGTAGTTCTGGGGTTAACGGAGGGGTTAGAAAAGGGAGGGAGAGGGGAAGGAAGGGGCAAAAAGGAAAAAAAAAAAGAAAGAAAATAAATAAAAAAGTCATAGCTAAAATATATATTGATATTGTCATAGTATACAAAATTAACTCTAACGATGATCTTCAATTGATTTGTTTGAGATGTCTAAATGCACATATGGCTATATGTACTCTTTGAGTAATTGCATAATAAAAAAAAGTAAAAAAAAAAACAAAAAAACTAGGGGCCCTTAGACCCCGGCCCCCCCATGTGAATGAGCATGGGGCACATTGTACCCCTACTCATTCACCAAAAGTGTAAAACAAAAAAAAAACACAAAGACAGTTTTTGACAAATACTTTATTAAAACAAAAATAAGCTGAATTTACTGGGGGGGGGGGGGGGGGGAGGTGTTTTTTGTTTTTAAATAAAGGACTTGTCAGAACCGTGTTTTCATGAATTTGTTTACACTTTTTTAGTGAATGAGTAGCCCCTACTCATTCATAAGATGGGGCAGGGAACTGGGGCATCCAGATTCTGATAAGCCCCTGCCCACAGACACCCACTATGTACCCCTACTCATTCACATGGGGGGGTTAAAGGGGGCTTCCAGATTCTGATAAGCCACTGCCCCAGACCCCCAAAACTTGCAGCCAGTGTTATAGGGAAGAGGCCCTTGTCCCCACCAACATGGAGAAAGATGCTTTGGGGGGAGAGCTTCCACTTCCCCATAATGAGGGCATGTGGCCCGGTATGGTTCAGCAGGGAAGGTGCTTGATGGTCCCCTCTCTTTCCTGACCCTCCAGGTTACATATTCAGATAAGGGTCTGGTATACTTTTTGGGGGACCCCACGCCATTTTAAAAATAAATGGCATGGGGATTCCTTTCAAAATTTATACCAGACCTGGAGGGGCCATTTTTTCCCTAATTTTTGAGGTG
The DNA here is from genome assembly GCA_029574335.1 of Rana kukunoris. Lineage (NCBI taxonomy): Eukaryota > Metazoa > Chordata > Amphibia > Anura > Ranidae > Rana > Rana kukunoris. Next base: position 458,774,542 of record CM056051.1, on the reverse strand, counting down.
TTTTTTTTACTTTCAGGTGTCAGCGTCAGCTGATGACTCATTGATTGTTAGGGATGCAGCAGCCACCTGCTCCTTAACAACCAGGTTAATTACTGGTTGTCAAGGATGCCGGCGGCTGCCGGTTCATTAAATATCCCATGCCGGGACCACTACTTATTTACTGCATGCTTTTTTTTGTGAACTGACTTCCACTCCTGTTTTATATGGTATTTACAGTTTTTGCTTTGTGTGATAAATACAGCAGTAAGGAGTAGTAAATTGACATTTGCAGGATCGCATGGGATATTTGGGAAATCGCCTAAATACTGCATACTATCTTTTTCTGTGAATGGAACCAAGAATGGCGGAGTCTCACCAAAGCCAGTTATATATATACTAAAATGCAATTCTTTCCTTAATTCACTGGCTGCAAGCAAAACTTCTGTATGGAAAGGCTCTTCCCTACTGTATAGGGAAGGATCTTGAAAACATAATAACAGTTTTAGGCCCCGTACACACGGCCAAGGTTCTCGCCAGAAACCAGCGAGAACCTCGCTGGGAGCTGCATTCCAGCGAGAACCTCGGCCGTGTGTACGCTCTCTGCTCGCCCCGCCCGTCGGGAAACCCGTCGAGCAAATAGAGAACAGGTTCTCTATTTGCTCGACGGCCCGTCGGGATGAATGGCTGGTTGCCATTCCCGACGGGCGGGTCGCAGATTCGAGGTTCCCTGTTGTGTGTACGGGGCTTTACAGTTTTCTGGTTTTCAGGTGGCTCCCAAAGTGGCAGCCTTTATCTCCATCCAACCTTACAGACAGAGCTGTTTTTTTTTTTTTTTTACAGCTAACATAGGTTGCAGCCTAGGAAGGCAGAGAAGCTACGGGTGGCACACAACTACACATATTGCACAGTAACACATTCTCATGTATTAAAAGGTTCCAGATGGGTGTTTATCGCTGCTGTAGCTACACATTTTGTGCATTTTTTGTTGGTGGAGTAATAAGCTAGTGTCTGGCATACACCCAGCAGAGAACTGCTAGCATAGTAGAGTAACATTTTTTTCTATTCTTCCAGTTGTCATTTTATTTTTTTCTAAAAAACATCTCTTTTAGTCTTCAATCTCAGAGTTTTGTGGCTGTAATTGAATTGGCCAAGGAAAGAAAATTATATAAAACTGGCACTTGCATCAACTTTTGTAGGTACCCATTTAATTTCATTTTTATGTCTCTTTTGTCACTACTACATTCAAATGTCAGTGTATTTCCTACAATAAAGGGAGTGTTGACTACTGTAGTATCAAGTACTCCTTTAACAGTACCAGGTAAGCAAAGGACCCTGGAATATCTGGGCAGACAAGATGGAATCAAAGCACAAACTGAGAAACTTCTAAATGCTGTACACGCAGAAACAAGGCCTTTCACCTTGCCTTGTGGAAGAGACAGTGCTGCCAGAACATTTATAGACATACATAAACTGTAGTCTAATTAACACTTTTAAATGTACTGAAGTATTTTAAGTTTGAAAGACCAATTTTATGAAGGGGATAGCCTTCAAATGACAGTTATACGGAACTTAAAGAAACTTTAAGGCCGCGTACACACGATCGAATCTATCTGCTGGAAACGGTCTGACAGACCGTTTCAGCAGACAGATTCGATCGTGTGTACGGGCGGACAGACAGATTTTTTCAGCAGACAGATTTTAAAGCATGCTTTAAAATCTGTCTGCTGGGAATCCGTCCGTCCGATATGTCTGCTGGTTAGTACCCTAACCAGCAGACATATCTGCTCGCACATGCGTCAAATGGATTCGACGCATGCGCGGAAGTGTTTTACTTCCTGGTCCAATGACGTGGCGGCGTCAACGTCATCGCCACGTCACCGCGCTGTCTGCCGGCGGGAATTTTGGTTTGATCGTGTGTACAGCGATCAAACCAAAACAGCCCAGCAGACAAATTTGATCAAATCGGTCTGTCAGACCGATTTGAACAGATTCATTTAATGGTGTGTACGGGGCCTAAGATTCAGGCAGTATTCTAATGCCGTGTACACACGATCACTTTTTGTGATGATAAAAAATGAAATTTTTAAAAATGTCATTTAAAATGATCGTGTGTGGGCAAAATGTCATTTTATGTCTTCTGAAAAACGACCAAAAAAAAATTCGAACATGCTTCAATTTTTTATGTCACTTTTTAAATTGTCATTTTTCGTGTCATAAAAAATTATCGTGTGTGGGCAAAAATGACATTTTAAACCCGCACATGCCCAGAAGCAAGTTAGGAGACGGGAGGTAAAACTACCATTCATAATGGAGTAAGCACATTCATCACGCTTTAACAGACAAAAAAGCAGGAATCGTCTTTTAGGCTGGGTTCACACTTGTGCTGTGCGTATTTCAGCTCTGTAATCTCAGCAGATAGATAAGGGAAGTGTTCAGCAGATTAGCTCCTTTTTTGCTGTGAATTTGGAGACCTGGGAGAAGTTCCGGGTGAGAGGAGAGTGAGGGAGAAGTGTATTGAGCTGAATGAGAGAAATTCCTGAAGAGAACTGAACACAGCTGCGAATCAGCTGCGTACCCATAGAAGATAATGGGACTGAATTCGCACCTGAGCCGCAGCACAAGGCATAAAATCTGCACACGTTTTTTCTGCAATACGCAGTGCGAATGCATCGCACATATGTGAACCAGCCTCATTGAAAACAATGTATTTAGAAATGTTCTGCGTATTAGATGCGGTTTAAGCCGCACTCAATTCGCATAGGTGTGAACCCGGCCTTACTAACAAGTAACCAGCTAAAAGCAGCCTCAAGGCAAATAGAACTTCCCCTTTAGAGTGCCGTAGTTTTGTTCATCATTTTCCAAAAATGACGGTGTGTGTGCAACATCATTTTTAATGATGAAGTTGGAAAAATGTCATTTTTTTTCATGAAGAAAAATTACATTTTTTTTCATCACAAAAAGTGATCGTGTGTACGGAGCATTAAACATCCTTCCCATGCATTGTCATTAGATTAGTAGGCATCTGTACTTTGCTTTGAAAGAGAGATCTAGGTGTCCTGGAGGGTGGTTGTAAGAAAAGTACCTCAGTCTCACCACATCCCTAAATTAAAACTGTTTGTGTACCCCCAAAGGGGTGTGTTTCCTCTGTGGGACTTTGATTGGGAGACTAGGTAGGTAAATAGAAGTAAAGGGGTCAATCGAAATGTCCCACCGAGGAAACACACCCCTTTGGGGGTACACAAACAGTTCTGTACTTTGCTATTTTCTGTATTAGCTCAGCACTCATTGTAGGGGCATAGTCATTAAGAGTAAGACTCTTACACTTGTAGCAAAGATTTAGGGACAGATTCTCAAAGAATCCCCAGCGGCGTAGCGTTAGGCATTTACACTACGCCACCGCAACGTACTAGAGCAAGTGCTTTATTCTCAAAGCACTTACCTGTAAAGTTGCGGCGGCGTAGCGAAAATCCCCCGGCGCAAGCCCGCGTAATTCAAATGAGCCGGGTAGGGGGCGTAGAGCATTTAAATTAGGCGCGTTCACGCGCCGAACGTACTGCGCATGCGCCGTCCCAAAAACTTCCCGACGTGCATTGCGCAAAATGACGTCGCAAGGACGTCAGTGTTTTAGACGTGTACGTTAATGACGTCCAGACCCATTCACGGACATCTTACGCAAACGACGTACAATTTTCAAATGGCGACGCGGGAACGACGGCAATACTTAACATAGGATGCGACACCTTCGGGCTGCTTTACCTTTACGCGGTGCAAACCTTACGGAAACGACGTAAACTTCGACGGGGCGACGTAAAATCGCTCGGGAATCGGCGTATTAGGCTCATTTGCATAGGCAAATGAGAAAACAACGTTATGGCCACCTAGCGGCCAGCGTTGTCATTACATCTACGATCTGACGGTGTAATTATTTTACACCTGTCGGATTTTTAGTGTATCTATGCGTAAGTGATTCTAAGAATGGGAGAGGGGAAACAATTAGTTTCCCATCAATATGGGAATGAGACAGAATCAGAGTAGGTAGTAAAGCTAGTAGAAAGAAAAAAAATAAATAAAAATAGTTATAGGTGGGGGACTTTATTTGATTGGTTACTTACTGAAGCACGAGCCCGTTTAGCAGTTGGAGATTGGAGAGCCTATAAATAGGAGTGGACAGCAGGATTTCAACAGCAGAGCGGCAGTGACAGAGTGAAGACACGTCCTCACGTCAGTTGCGGTGCAGAGATGGAATTCATGCTGCGTCAGCTAGTGGACCGGGCCGCGGCGCCTGGCGGTGATGAATGGTTACAACGCTGTCTTTCACTGTTGCCGCCATCTTCTGCCACACAGGAAGCGAATGATGTGAGTCCCCTTTCTTCTCGGTCCCTTCCTGCGGTTGACACGCCTCTGGTGCCCGGGTTCATTCCTTCCCCGGTTGAACTCAGTGATGGTCTGATCGCTCCGCCTCGATCGGGGGCGGATGGAACTGCGTCACAAGAAGTTCCCCATGACGCGACGGAGGAGGAGATTGACACAGCGGGTATCAGTGCTGCTAAGACGGGCAGAGCGCCGTGTAAGAGAAAACAGAAGAGCCGCAACTGCTATTCGCCACCGCCTGCTAAGAAAAGTGCGCAGAAGGGTAAGGGTGGTAAGAAAGCTCCTTCCCAGACTGTTAATACAAGGACCAATGCGCAGATTCATAGAAATTTGAGTGAGGCTGTAGGCGCTAATGTTTATGGTTTGCTTAACACTGCTGAGTTTCCTGCTGTTTCTGACAACTTTTCTCGTGCAGGTCCAAGTACTCCTCATTTAACTGTCTCAACGCCTACTCAAAGTCATGTGCGGATGGCGACAAGTGATGCAGCTCAAATACAAACTTTGGGAGGTGAGTTTCACAATGCTGCCGCTTTGTCTAGTTTGATTTCTAATTTCTCCCTGATGTCTGGACAATTGCAACGTTTGCTTGCTGGAACTGCTTTGCCTGGGGTTGATATGTCTCCTGCTGGGGCTGGTCAGCACTCTGCACAGCCTGCTTCCGAGCAGGCAGCGCATATTAAACCATGTCTAAATGTGTCCGATCTTCCAAATATTCCTGACATTTGTTTTAGGGAGGCAATGACATGTGAGTTGTCCCCGTTGGGATTTCATTTGTCTGCTGCAATTAAATCCAAAATATGGAAAGGGGACTATATAGATATATTGTCTCTCTTGCCTGCAACGGATGACAGGTCCCTTAAAAGGGAACAAGACAAAGCTATTGATGATCGTCGCAAGACTGTGCCTCGATCATTTAACAATTGGCTGCAAGCATTCTGCGTTTATGCTAGTGTCATGGGTGAGAGACACCCTGAAATTTGTGCAAAAATGTTTCATCATATTGAGATTATTTTGGAGGCTTATAAAAATTTCCCAGGATTATCATGGTTTACATATGATGAATCTTTTAGACTAAAGTTAGACATGCAGTGCATGGTTCATTGCAATGGGGTACTAAAGATGTTGGGTTGTGGCTAAATTTGTTGCTGCCGCAAAGGCCAGTGGTGCGATCCCCTGCGATTCAATCGGGTCTTTGTTTTGGTTTTAATGAAGGGCAATGTAAATGGCCCCATACCTGCCGATTTAAGCATGAATGTGCTCATTGTTCAGGCATGCACCCTGCTTCTAGGTGCTTTAAGAAACTGTCGGTGACCACCCAACCCCCGCCTAAAGACAATTTTCGTAAAGGCGGTATCTCCGGTGAAACTGGCAGACATGTTGCCATATCTCCACATTTGGCCGCGGCAACAGGAGGCGGGCCTACTAATTGATGGATTTCGATTCGGTTTTCTATTACCTTCATTTTTGGGGATTGGTTGTACAATTGTTGACAATTTGCCCTCGGTTGACAGATTTAAAGAAGTTGTTAGAGTGAAGATCGATAAAGAAGTTACGGCCGGTAGAGTTTCAGGTCCTTTTTCTTCCCCCCCGTTTCAAAATTTTAGGATATCTCCGTTGGGTATTATCCCAAAAAAGGATGGTATAAATTTCAGGATGATACATCATTTGTCGTTTCCTGAAGGGTCGTCATAGAATGACGATATTGACCCGGAATTTTGTTCAGTGTCATACAGCTCATTTGACGACGCTATTTGTTTGATTCGTTCGGTAGGTTGTTCGGCTTTTTTAGCTAAGGCCGATATTAAAGCGGCTTTTCGTCTCTTGCCCATACATCCTTCTGCTTTCAATTCCCTGGGTTTTTGTTTTGAAGGTGATTTCTATTTTGATCGTTGTTTGCCAATGGGATGTTCTGTCTCATGTTGTTATTTTGAAGTTTTTTCATCATTCTTGGAGTGGTCCGTTTCTCTTGTTACGGGTTCAGCTACCCTAGTCCACTATCTGGACGATTTTCTTTTTATTGGGGCTAACGCGGCCGAATGTTTGTGTTTATTTACAGCTTTTAGGATGATTTGTAAAAAGTTTGGGGTACCGTTGGCAGAAGAAAAGTCAGTATGGCCTACCACGTCGTTAGAGTTTTTAGGTATCACGATTGATACGGTTAAGATGGAATTCCGCTTGCCGCCTGAGAAAGTGGATCGCATGAGGTTTTTGGTGTCGTTAGTTTTAAGTAAGCCCAAAGTTACTTTGCATACGTTGCAAGCGTTATTGGGTATATTGGCTTTCGCTACTAGGGTCATAGCCGTGGGGAGAGTTTTTTCCAAACGATTATACAAGGCTATAGCTGGTGAGAAGAACCCTAGGCATTTTATTAGAATTTCATCCGAATTGAGAGAGGATTTGAAGGTCTGGGATTCTTTTCTGGTATCCTTTAATGGTTGTTGTTTTTGGCAGTCTCCGTTCTGTGACGTTTCGGCTCTCCCCCTTTTCACGGATGCTTCAGGGTCTTGCGGTTATGGTGTCTTTTGGGATGGTCATTGGTCGGCATCTAGTTGGCCGGTGGATTGGGTGGAGAGAGGTTTGACATCTAACATTGTGTTTTTAGAAATTTTTCCCATTCTAGTTGCCTTAGAATTATGGGGGGATAAGTTTCGAAATTCCAGGTTACTCTTTCATTCCGATAATAAAGGTGTTGTTTTTGCCATTAATTGTATGTCTTCTAAGTCACATCCAGTACTTGCTGTTCTACGCCATATTGTGTTTAAATGTCTTTTTTTTAATATTTGGATTAAAGCTAAATATGTGCCGGGTCATTTTAACGTGATTGCTGCTGCGTTGTCTCGATCCCAGCAGGAGCGTTTCAGGACGTTCGTTCCGGACGCAGATCTTCATGGTCTTCCGTGCCCTGTCCATCTTTGGTCCATCATCTAGCAAAAGTTCAAGATGCTGTTAGGAATTCTTTGGCTCCTTCCACGTGGGCGAACTACAATGCCGCGTGGAATAGCTGGTGCTCCTTTTTAATTACTAATGGGCTTCGTCATGATGAGTATGGTGAACATCTGATTCTTGTTTTTTTGGAACATTTGCTGGGTCATGATTACTCATATTCTCATGTTGTTAAGATTCTGGCGGGGATTTCCTTTTTTGTTAAGTGGCGTGGCTTGCCTTCCTGTTCTAGTTTTTTTTCGGTTAGGCAGGTACTGAAAGGGTATCGGAAGAGTAATTTGGCAGTAGATACTCGAGTTCCAGTTACGGTGGAGCTGCTGCGGGCATTGTTGAAGGCAACGGATGAAGTATGTTCGTCTGTTTATGAAGCTAGGCTTTTCAGGATCTCGTTTAGTATGTGTTTTTTTGGAGCGTTTCGGATTTCGGAACTGTTGCCTAAATCATCTGTAGCGGTGAATGGCCTTTACTACTCGGATGTAACATTCAATGGTAATGTTATTCGTATCCTTCTGAGAAATAGTAAAACTGATCAGTTGGGGAAAGGTCGGATAATTGTCATTAGCAAAGTTTTCGACTGTTCTATTTGTCCCTGTCTGCTAATGTCTGCTTATTGTTCGGTTCGTCCTACAGTTGAGTCTCATTTATTTGTGCATGTTGACGGGCTTCCGCTTACCCAGTTTCAATTTTCGGCAGTATTGCATAAATGTTTGGTCGAATTAAATCTTGGCCATTTGCATGTTACGTCTCATTCTTTCAGAATAGGTGCAGCTACCGAAGCTTCTAGGCTTGGTTTGTCTGACACAGCGATACGTGATCTGGGTGGGTGGAAGTCTGACTGTTTTAAGTCTTATGTTAGACCTAATCTTTGTTTTTTCTGAATGTTGCAGATACGTCAAACCATACTGTTTGGATTTTGGGCGATTCATATGTATTTTGGGCTCAACATCGTGCTTCAGTTCGTTCATATGGGTGTAATTTAGGGTTAGATAGTACTAAAGTTTTTGTTTGTTGGTATGGCAGGCGCGGGATGTCGTGGTTCGACTTACGCCCTGTCTTAAATAGACTATATTCATCTTGGCCTCATCCAAGGGTGATTATTTTTCATTTGGGAGGTAATGATTTGGGCCATTATAGGTCTCTGGATTTTGATTAATAGAATCAAGGATGATTTGTACCAGTTAAATATGGTCATCCCTAATACGGTATTAATATTTTCTGAAATTATTACTAGACTTTCGTGGTTGTTGTCTCCTGAACTACTGTTTCTGGGGAAAATTAAGAAGAAAGTTAATAGAGCAGTAGCTAAATTTATGCCATCTGTGGGAGGTATTTCCTTTAGGCATGTGGACATGGAGGGTGGTCTTCCAGGTTTTTATCGCCCAGACAATATTCATTTGTCAGATGTGGCTTTAGATTTATTCAATTTGGATTTGCAGTCTTGTGTTGAATTGGCCGTTGCCGGGGTGGGGGTGCCAGGCTTTTAGTCAAAGCCCGGCGTGTGGGGATGTTTCTTGAAAAGTATTTAGTAGTTAGTTTGAGCTATTATAGCTGAACTAAAATTTGGAGTCATGGTATGTTTCAGAAGTGTGGTAAAGTACGTTTTCTGGTCGTAATAATAAGTCATTATAAAATACCAACAATTCAAGAGCTACGGCCAATTCTACCAAAATTAAATAAAATATTTTATTAAATAGTATAGTAATAGTCTCATAGTGAATTATTTTAAAATTTAATTATTTCTGTATTCATTCCCATGGGAGAGGGGAAACAATTAGTTTCCCATCAATATGGGAATGAGACAGAATCAGAGTAGATAGTAAAGCTAGTAGAAAGAAAAAAAAAAAAAAAAAAAATAGTTATAGGTGGGGGACTTTATTTGATTGGTTACTTACTGAAGCACAAGCCCGTTTAGCAGTTGGAGATTGGAGAGCATATAAATAGGAGTGGACAGCAGGATTTCAACAGCAGAGCGGCGGTGACAGAGTGAAGACACGCCCTCCCTCCCTCCCATTGTCGTAGCTCTATATTGTGTGGTTGGTTAAGTCCCCTCGTATGCAGGGGGATGTTTCTTGAAAAGTATTTAGTAGTTAGTTTGAGCTATTATAGCTGAACTAAAATTTGGAGTCATGGTATGTTTCAGAAGTGTGGTAAAGTACGTTTTCTGGTCGTAATAATAAGTCATTATAAAATACCAACAATTCAAGAGCTACGGCCAATTCTACCAAAATTAAATAAAATATTTTATTAAATATAGTAATAGTCTCATAGTGAATTATTTTAAAATTTAATTATTTCTGTATTCATTCCTATCACATGCATAGATACCCATTGAGATACGACGGTGTATCTGAGATACACCGTCGTATCACCTCTGAGAATCTGGCCCTTATTTTCTACAGTCTTCAGCTCAAACTAGTGGCCATAATGTGGCATTTTCCTGATTCACACTGATCTTATGAATAAAAAAAAACATTCAAAATGGAGAGAAAATAGCCAAGTAACATTTGATTTTGCTGGAATTTGCACAGAACAAATGCATGTAGTTTCACTGGATGATTGTTTAACCACTTGCCGACCAGCCACCATCATTATATTGCGGCAGGTTGGCACAATCCCGCAAACCGTTGTAGCTGTACGTCGGCTCATTTAAGTGGGATAGCAGGTGCGCACGCGCCCCCACAGCACTGCAGGGGTGCCGATGCTCGTGGCCAATGGCCGCGAAGACTACCAGCCACATGCGATCGGAGGAGAGGCAGATTGGGACTTCCTAATAGCTACGAACCACGATCTGTCATCTCATATAGTCAGTCACCTCCCCCCATAGTTAGAACACACAATAGGGAACACAGTTAACCCTTTGATCGCCCCCTAGTGTTAACCCTGCCAGTGACGTTTATACAGTAATCATTGCATTTTTATAGCACTGTATAATTGTCAATCGTCTCAAAAATGTGTCAAAAGTGTCCAATGTGTTTGCCATAATGTCTTAGTCCCGATAAAAATCGCAGATTGCCACTTTGCTAATAAAAAAAATAAATAATAAAACTATCCCCTATTTTATAGACGCTATGGCCCAGATTCACGTACATCTGCGCATTATTGGACCGGCGTAGCGCACCGCCTTTACGTTAGACTTGCGCAATTTTGTCGCGTAATCACCCTATTCTCGTAGCTTTTGCGCAGAAAATTGCGCATGCGTAACGTTATTTCAGAGGCGTAAGGCAGAGTAATACAAATTGGGAAGGACGTGGGCGTGTTACATTGAAATGAGCCGTGACCCCATGAAAATGAAGGGCCGGCCGGCTCGCGCATGCGCGCTTGAAGGAGACCATGGTCAGCTTCGCTGTGCGCATGCTCACAACTCGGGAGCGGCGCAATCAGTGAAATTGGAAATGGACTAGGGCAACTTTGTGAACTACGCAAACAGCATAAATAGACAGACACAAACGCACTTCCTTTGCAAAAGTACATCCCTTTGTCCCTTCCTATACAGCAAGGTGCTTTTGTTTATTAGCGTTTGTTTGTTTGTTTGTGACATGTCTTTGAGATATTTGGGGACTGTTTTGCAGAGTGATTTTTGTCTTTTATGTGTTTTCTTTGTTGTTTTTTTTTTAAATTATATTTTTGCTGGGGCATTTTTTATTTTTGCTCGTCATTTATTGAATTTTTTTGGTTCTGTTTGTGTATGATTTTGGAATGTGGGGGTGATATTCCTGCGGGAAAAGGGGTGTCACCCTCATTTGTGGTGGAGAAGTGATCCCCAGGTCTGTGTGAATGGTGTATGAATGTACAGTGACATAATTGGAGCCGCGGCATGGCGTTGCTGCTCACAAGTCCTGCAACGGTGGTCTTGTGCCAATGCAATGTGATGAGGATGTGAGGTGTGTGTGCTAGGGACCACGGTGGTGTGCATGCATGCATTCTCATTGTGCCATGATTAATGTGTGTGTTTAACGTGCAAAGATGCATATGTGAGCTGGCATGAGATGGGGTCATGAGATGGGGTCCCAGTGCATATGCAGAGTCACCTTGAAGGGAAAAGACAGGAGGATGTTAGTAGTGCATGTGCCCCTTGTGATGTGTGCATCATGGGGGGGGACAGTCATGCCTGCCACCCATGTCACTCACCAACCAGCCAGGTGTGCCCATACATGTTCTGTTCGAAATCTGTGGGGATGGGGCTCTGATTGTATATGTAGCTGTCATGGGTGTCATGGGTAGTGCCATGTGTTGGGCTGCTGATGTCCTCCTGCAAGGTTGTGGTAATTCCATGATGGCATGAGGGGTGAATCTGAAGATGCGAGACACCTCAGAATCACTCATGCCAAAGATGTCTATGCATGTGTGATATATCAAGTGAAGAGTGAGGGGCTTGTATCAGATAAGAATATTGTATTAGATTAGATTAAATTGTAAAGTTTATATAAGCAAATAAAAAAATAAATAAATAAAAAATTCCCGTGCCCTCCTTAGTGCCCTCCTCAGTGCCCTCATCCTTCTTTGTTCATCTAAAGTCAGTAGTATAGCTATGCGCGACGATGCCCCTGGCATGTTGGCATACAGATTGTTGTGCAACACGTGTGACTGCTGAGCTCCTCACTAACAGTGTTGCTTTATCTAACAAGTAGACTTTTTTTCTCTTTTTAGACCAGCTTTTATATGGTCTAATTTTAGACAGGACATTTTGCTGTTGCGCACACTGCGTAGCCTGCGCTGCCCCAACGTTCTTTTGTGGATCCCCGTAAGTCCCTCATTAGCATATTTGACTAGCAAATCAATGGTCTGTCTAGCGCACTTTTGCGCGGACGGATGCGCCAGTCTAACGAAATTACGCGGGACAAAAAAAAGTAGATTTTTGCGTATCTCGTTCTGGGGATGCCGTGCATCGAAACGCACGCGCACATTTCGACATCTCCTGTTGCGCGGGCGTAATCGCTCTGTGAATCTGGGCCTATAACTTTTGCACAAACCAATCAATATATGCTTATTGTGATTTGTATTACCAAAAATATGTAGAAGAATACGTATCGGATTAAACCAAGAAAAAAAATTGGGGATATTTATTATAGCAAAAAATATTGTGTTTTTTTCAAAATTGTCGCTCTTTTTTTGTTTATAGTGTAAAATAAAAAACCGCAGAGGTAATGAAATACCACCAAAAGAAAGCTCAATTTGTGGGAAAAAAAGGACGTCAATTTTGTTTGGGTACAGCATCGCATGACCGCGCAATTGTCAGTTAAAGCGATGCAGTGTCGTTCCGCAAAAAAATAGCGTGGTCATTAAGCAGCCAAATCTTACGTGGCTGAAGTGGTTATTAAACACACCCTGTATTGTTAGCTATAGTGTCTACTACAGGTAATTATTTAACATGCTGGCACTCCGAGTAACGTGTTATTTCCAGGATGAATAGCTTTTCAAATTTCTAATAAATGAATCCCTATGTGATTGGGTAGCTGTCAGCACTGGTCTATAATTAAAAAAAAAAAAAAAAAAAACATTGAAACTGTTGTCTTTAAACATTTAATTAACTGACAAAGTCTGAACAAATGTGAAAAAAAACCCAGCAGCAAATGTTACTCTGTCTCTGTCTATTTTCACCTGACATATTCAGTTTAAGCTATGCAGACACTTCTGGAATATGCAGGTATTCTGTTTGTAGACTTGTTTCACTCATGTTTTTTTTTTTCAATAAGTTATTTTCATCTGTTTTAGTCTAGCTCAATGTCACGTGACTTAATTCTTTAGGGAAGGTACAATAATTTCTATTAGCATTTCAGATACAGACTCTATTTTGCGCTTCAGGAGAGCAGCACTTCATTTTATACCCTGACTTTTTTATCTGTATATTCCACATTTCACTCTCTGCTCATTTGCTTTAATAAATGAAAGTTATGCCTTTCATTTTGGTGATGTACAGGTTATTTGGTGTATGTATGTTGGGGAAAAAAAGAAATCTCTTTGTTACTTTTCCTCTCATCTGTGGCATTGTTGCAGTCCTATACACTGTATGTTAACAAAGGATGGCACTGTCGTTGTAGATTTCAAACAGCTGTATTCCAACAAAATACCTTGGACAAGGATGGCATCTGTTACAGGGTTGACAAGGCAGAAAGCACCACAACGCCTTTTAACCACTTGACCTCCAGAAGATTTACCCCCCCTTTATGACCAGGCCATTTTTGCGATACAACACTGCGTTACTTTAACCACTTCCTTACTGGGCACGTATACCCCTTCCTGACCAGGTGAAATTTCAGCTTCTGGCACTGTGCCGCTTTAACTGACAATTGCGCGGTCATGCAATGTGACTCCCAAACAAAATTGACGTCCTTTTTTTAACCCACAAATAGAGCTTTCTTTTAGTGGTATTTGATCACCTGTGCGATTTTTATTTTTTGCGCTATAAACAGAAAAAGAGCGACAATTTTGAAAAAAGACACAATATTTTTTGCTTTTTGCAATAATAAATATCCCATTTAAAAAAAAAAAATATCTCAGTTTAGGCCGATACGTATTCTTCTACATATTTTTGGTAAAAAAAGGGGTTAAATGTGTGTCCTAGTCAGTGTTCTAACTGTAGGGGGAGGGGGGTGATTGGGGGAGGTGACCGATTGTGTCCCTATGTACAAGGGACACAGATCGGTCTCCTCTCTCCCTGACAGGGACGTGAAGCTCTGTGTTTACACACAGAGCTCCATGTTCCTGCTCAGTTACTCGGCCCTCGCGGCCGCCGGGCACGCGCGTGGTGTTGTCAGTAACGCGACGGGTGCGTGTGCGCCGCCGGCAGCGCGCACGCCACCTAGTGGCTTAAAATGACACAATGTCAGACGTGATGTCAGAACAATAGAGTATCCCGCGTATCATTTGACGGCGGGGGGGTATTAAGTGGTTAAGTGCATTGTTGTTTCACTACCAAATCGCTCGTCTGCAAGTCGTTCAAAATACGGCCGCCAGACTTGTGACTGGAAAAAAACCCTGGGAATCCATCTCACCTTCACTGAGATCCCTTCACTGGTTACCAGTCAAAGACAGGATTGCTTTTAAAGCTCTCTGTCTAACGCATAGATGTGTCCATGGGAATGCCCCCCAATATCTATGCGATAAAATAAAAGCTCACAGACCCCAATCGCATCCTGCGATCCACCAATCAGAACCTACTACAGATCCCAAAAGCCAACTACAAGTCCAAAGGAGAAAGAAGATTCGCCATCCAAGGCCCCAGACTATGGAACGCTTTACCAACCAGCATTCGGTTGGAGGCGAATCACTTAGCCTTCAGGAGAAAGATCAAGACTCATCTCTTTTGATATCAAAGGAGACAGGAACAACAAGCGCCCAGAGGCGATTCAGTTCGCATGTGCCGCGCTATATAAGTTTTTCATTCATTCATTCATTCACTTACCTTTTCTTTCAATTTCCCTTCTAACTGTTTTTTTTTCCCTTTGTTTTCTTTGTCTGAATTTCTCACTTCCTGTTCCTCCTCAGCAAGGTGTTCAGTAAGCTGTTCTAAATGACTTTCCACCACTCGGATGATGGTGGAAAGCTAACTGAGGAGAAACAGGAAGTGAGAAAATCAAACAAAGAAAAAAAAACATTTAGAAGGGAAATCGAAGGAAAAGGTAAGTGAACCAACAATGCACTAGCTTAAAGGAACCTATTTAGAAAATAAAAGATGAACCTTTACAACCCCTTTAAGAGAAATACAATTATAAAGAGGGGGGAAAACACATACGGTATATAAACTTCATTCCTAAAATATGTGCATGTATCCTTATAAAGAAATTGAAAGGTTTAAGTTTTTTTTCTATTAAAGTTTGAAAGACAAAATGATTAGTTATAACTGTTGCCTAGAATAACATATCTTAAAGGATATTTCTTTGAATATGGCAGTCATGTGCACAAAAGATAAATGGATTCACAATTTGGAGCCCCCTGTCTCTACTATTGTGCAGTCTTACTGCTGATTTTGAAAGCCTATAAAAAAGGACAAGTTACAAAGCGGGCCATCATGAAACTGCATTAGGCTAAAACTTCCGGTACACCCAGCAGTTCACATTTAAGTCAGCGGGAAATCCAGCTTGTCCTGAACACTCTTTGTAGTAGAAAAACCATGTAGAGAAAATAAAAGTTTAATTTGTTAAAAGTTACCACTCCCTTCAACATGGCAATGCTGCTTTACCTAATATACTGTTTTCATAATATCTTTAATAAACAGGTTGCGCATTTATGGTGGTAAATTACAGAACAGCAAGCAAAGTAGAAGTTAAAGTGTAACTAAACTCAAATTTACTCTAGCTTACTGGCATGCAGGTTTTTATTGCAGAAAAGACTCTGTATATCAAGTTGTACCTGTTTGTCAGCAATGTTTTTTTCGGAAAGGTACCCTTTGCATGTACAGCTCAGTATACAATCCAATCAACTATCAGGTACCAGGATGAATAAACTGCCATGCTCATAAGCAAAAGCTGCGCCATGTTGAACCAGCCAGTCAAGATGGTCAAAGACAACAAACCCAGAAGAAGACCAGGCGTATATGTCAGCTTTAGCAGGAAGAACCAAGGGACATTACAGCTGTCACAGCAATGAGGTGCTTTGGCAGGTAAGTCTGCCATAATTTACAAATATGTTATGTAAAATGATGGCTAAACTCCTGTTGTTGTTGTTGTCGTACTGGTATTTAAATTTACTTTCTGTCTAGGTTACAACAGTCACTGAGACATGAAAATTTGGGCTATTTTTTTATTATTTTATTTTATCAAAAATGCTGGTACCAATCAGGGAGTTCATGGACGTTGCATCACTGGAGGAGAATGAGTATTGTGCATTTAAAGTGTTACTTAACCCACAACAGTAAAATTAGTCTGTACATAAAGAAAAGCATGCTTCTTATACTCACTGTGGAACCTAAGGTTCTGGCTCCTTCCTCCTGTCTCCATCCTGACAGATCTGGGAGAGGTGAACAGGTAGGGGGAAGAGTTGTGCTGGAGGAGGACTCAGGGAGTACAGAGAGGGACCTGGAAGAGGACGGGGATCGAAAGAGGATGGGGACTGGAGGAGGACACTGGAGAGAGAAGGGAGGAAACCAGAAGCCAGAGGAGGACCAGGGAACACACAGGGGACAGTCGGGGGAGATCGTGCAGCAGCAGGGGCAGTTAAAAGCACCAATCCCTCTGTATAGCCTTTTAACAAAGCAGCTGACAGCCGCGGGAGGGAAAGGGGGAGAAGTGGCTTCCAGCTGCTTTATTGAAAGGCTATACAGGGGGATCAGTGCTATACAGGCGGACCCCCCACTACACTCAGGATGCCTGGCCCGATACAACAGGTATTGCATGAGCAGGGGCGGACTGACCATTCGTGAATTTGGGCATTGCCCGAGGGCCGCATGCCACTAGGGGGCCCCATCAGGGTTGCCAACCTCAGTAAAACCAGGAATAGTATGTAAAAATAATGTGTGTGTATATTGTGTGTGTATACTGTGTATGTATACTGTATGTTTTTCACTGTATACTGTGTGGCCCCATAATCTATTGCATGGGGGCTCCATAATCTCCTATTGCCCAGGGGCCCCATAATCTCTATTGCCCGGGGGCCCCATAATCTCTATTGCCCGGGGGCCCCGTAATCTCCTATTGCCAGGGGGCCCCATAATCTCCTATTGCCCGGGGGCCCCATGAGTTGTCAGTCCGCCCCTGTGCATGAGTACCGATACTCGTGCAAATGCTTGGTATCGGCACTGATACCGATGCTAGTATTGGTATTGGTGCAAGCCTACTCCACTCCAATTCATCTCAAAGGTGTTCTATTGGGTTTAGGTCAGGACTCTGTGCAAGCCAGTCAAGTTCCTCCACCCCAAACTCGCTCATCCATATATTTATGAACCTTGCTTTGAGCACTGGAGGGCAGTCATGTTGGGGCCATACCTAAACTGTTCCCACAAAGTTGGGAGCTTGAAATTGTCCAAAATGTCTCGGTATGCTGGCGCCTCAAGCGTTCCTTTCACTGGAACTAAGGGGCCAAGCCCAACCCCTGAAAAACAAATCCACATTATAATCCCCCCACCACCAAATGATTTAGACCATGGATGAGCGAGTTTGGGGTAGAGGAACTTGACTGTCCTTGACGGAACACCTTTGGGATGATTTAGAGTGCCTGACATTTACAAATGCGCTTCTGGAAGAATGGTCAAACATTCCTATAGACACACTCCTAAACCTTGTGGACAGCCTTCCCAGAACAGTTGAAGCTGTTATAGCTGCAAAGGGTGGGCCAACTCAATATTGAACACTATGGACTAAGACTGGAATGCCATTAAAGTTCATGTGCATGTAAAGGCAGGTGTCCCAATACTTTTGGTAATATAGTGTATATCACAGACACAGTCACTGTCATTAATATAACCCCTTTGGAGCTTATTCCCATATGGGTGCAGACTCGTATAGTGCAGAAGAGGTGGCTCAGTTTTTGCCACATTTCACAATCACATTTCACATTCCTCTGAAACAGGGATAGGCATAATAGCATACAAATGAACTACATTAATGGTTGTGTTAATACATGTTAAACATGGATTAAAATTTATATAAATCTTTATCTTTACTCACTCAATTAAAATAATGTGCTTACATGCCATATCACACATGACTGGGGCCTTTGTAGTATGAAGAAGCAGTGAAAGTCCCAAAAACTGAGTACAATGTGTTTTTTGAAATATTGTGGGATTTAGCAACAAGATTATTATCAATTCTGTTATCATCCACATAGTCTTGATTATTAATAAGTCCAATTTTAAAATAAAAATTTTTTAAAACCTTGTTTTGTCCTGTGTACAGCTATCAGTTCATAAGGGGTTAAATGAAGGCATGCCTTTCTGTGCAACCTTTCCATGACCCAAGTAATTCTTCTTAAGTGACTTGACAGTATCCTAAAAGCTGCTATGTTAATGTGTCTCAATTGAAATGATCCGTATAAGACAATTATGTGTCCACAAGGTCGTTCAGATAGACCCTGTGACACATTGAGCAGAGCAATGCATTACACAGAATGATATTATACTTCCGGATTACTGCTCCGAGACATTACCCTCCCTGTCCTCCATCATCTTAATGCTCTTATTTAGAGCTGACTGTTGGACTACTTAAAAGACCAAGACTTCCTAACTGTCCTCCATTTGTTTCCAAGTCAGGGGGACATAAAACTTTTTCCATTTCAGTTTTAAGATTTTGATTCTTGTTCTATTATCTCTCTGGCGTCTTTTATTTTCCTCTTCCAAGAAATGAATGTTTCTATTTTCAAACATCTTTGTGGAGTTTCTAGAACAAGTCAAGGGTATTTGGGTGATTGTGTAAATTCATTTTTGTTTCAGGTATAGCTAAACTTGTTCAAAAGGAGACAGAAAATTGGATATAAATGAATGTAATGTCAGAAAAAGGGTGTGCTGGGCAAAATCTATTCAGTGTAACACCATGATCTGCTATAAAAATGATACATTCATGGTATTAAACTGATAATTGTCCCTCAGGTTTTTATTTTAGCAGTTGGTGTAATCACTTATTGAGTATGAAGCTTCTTTGTCTTTTAATCCATACCTATGTGCCAGTTTAAACTGGTGCCATGACTGCTGCCCCATGTTTCCTGTTGCAGGGTGGCTTCTTCCTCTTGCAGCATCCTATGGAGCCACCCTTAAATGCAGGAACTATATTTGTTTCACCCTACATGGTGTGCATTAAAGTACCGTATTTATCGGGGTATAGCGTGCTCCCGCGTATAGCGCGCACCCCTAAAGTGGCCCCCATTCCTGTGGAAATTTTTTTTGTACTTACAGTTTTGGTGTCTTGCGCTGCATCCATTGGCGGCTTCGGGTGTCCTCTTCGTCGGGTCCGGCGTCCTTCTGCGGCGTCCTCCCCGCTCGATCCTCGCTTTCCCACGCTGATTTTGAATACTGCGCCGGCATATACCGAGCGCAGTACACTCGGGTATAGTCGTGCAGACTCGGCTCCTCTCGCGCTGACGTCCTGGACGTACAGGACGTCAGCGTGAGAGGAGCCGAGTCTGCCCGACTATTCACGAGTGTACTGTGCCTGCATATACAGAGTGCAGTACACTCGCGTATAGTCGGGCAGGCTCGGCTCCTTTCGCGCTCACGTCCTGTACGTCCAGGACGTCAGCGCGAGAGGAGCCGAGTCTGCCTGACTATACCCGAGTGTACTGCGCTCGGTATATGCCGGCGCAGTATTTGAAAGCGGCGTGGGAAAGCGGGTATCGGCGTATACCGCGCACCCACGATTTTGCCCTGATTTTCAGGGCAAAAAAGTGCGCGGTATACGCCGATAAATATGGTAGATGTAAACCCACTCTTATCCTTTCTAAACTACTGCCATAGTGGTTATCTATAAGGATATACATGCCTCCTGCATGTATACTTACCTGTCAAATGTCTCTCCTGTCTGTTAAAAGAACTGAAAAACTGCAGATTCTGTCGGTAGGTCTGTCTTCCGGAGCTTGGTGGGTGGAGTCATGATGTCAGTAGTAGGGATAAAGGGATTTTTAATAACAGCTTACCTGTAAAATCCTTTTCTTGGAGTACATCACGGGACACAGAGCGCATAGCCATTACATATGGGTTATATGGAGTACCTTCAGGTGTGGACACTGGTGTAATCAACTTCACAGGAAGTTCCTCCCTATATAACCCCCTCCCACTGAGAGTGCTTTAGTTTTGTAGCAAGCAATTTCTCTGAGGTTACACAATGTTCCCACAAAGAGGGGTGGGAGCTCTGTGTCCCGTGATGTACTCCAAGAAAAGGATTTTACAGGTAAGCTGTTATTAAAAATCCCTTTTTCTTGATCGTACATCACGGGACACAGAGCGCATAGCCATTACATATGGGATGTCCCAAAGCAATGCTCTATGAAGGGAGGGAGACCGTAAGGCAAAAAATAGCCAAACAGAAACTATATCAGGAGGTAAAATAGCTCCACCAACAGAAAAAGGGGGCGTGAACCGGGCCAGAGGATTCTATACTGCTGCCCGTAGGACCGCCTGCCCAAATGCTGCGTCCGCAGCCTTTGTGACGTCCAACTTATAAAATTTAGTAAACGTATGTACGGAAGACCAGGTTGCCGCTTTGCAAACCTGTGCCATAGAGATCTGATGGTGTGCCGCCCAAGAGGCACTCATGGCCCTCGTAGAATGGGCTTTAACTGATAAGGGAGGTGGAACGCGCTTCAGACCATAGGCCTGAAAAATCAGCTGCTTAATCCACCTAGCCAAGGAAGCCTTGGCAGCCGGCTGACCCTTCTTGGGGCCATCCGGAAGAATGAAAAGCACATCTGTTTTCCTAATCTTTTCTGTAGCCTTGAGATAAACCCTCATGGCTCGAACCACATCCAAAGTATGAAGCAATCTTTCCTCTCTGGACTGGGGAGTAGGAAAGAAGGATGGTAGGACTAGGTCCTGATTCAAGTGAAAACTGGATATGACCTTAGGAAGGAAAGAAGGCTGAGGCCGCAGAACCACTCTGTCCTTATGCAGAATAAGGTACGGTTCCCTGCAAGACAAGGCTGCCAGCTCGGAGACCCTTCTGGCCGAAGCCATAGCCACCAAGAAAACCAACTTTCGGGTTAGCAGCACAAGAGGGATTTCTGCCAGAGGTTCAAACGGCTGCTTTTGTAAAGCTGACAAGACCAGATTTAAATTCCAGGGGCAGAGGGGAGCTCTAATAGGGGGATTTACATGCAAGACCCCCTGCAAAAAGGTTTTTACAAGCGAATGTGTGGCCAAAGGCCTTTGAAACCATATCGATAAGGCAGACACCTGCCCCTTTAGAGTACTAAGAGCCAACCCCTTGTCAACGCCAACCTGGAGGAATCGCAAGATCCTGTCAATAAAAAACTTGCGAGGATGCCCTCCTTGAGACTCGCACCACTCCACATAGGTTCTCCAGACTCTGTAATAGATATTTCTAGAGACTGGCTTTCTAGCTTGAATTAACGTAGATATGACTTGGGCAGAGAGGCCTCTGCCCTTAAGAATTAGAGATTCAGCCGCCAAGCCATCAAATTTAGCTGCTGTGAAGCAGGGTGGTAGATCGGGCCCTGAGACAGCAGATCTGGGCGCAGGGGGAGTGGCCACGGTGCCCTTACTGACATCCTCACGATGAGTGCGTACCAAGCCCTTCTGGGCCAGGCTGGGGCCACCAGGATCACCGGCCTGCGCTCCACCCTGATCCTTCGTAGAAGGCGGGGAATCATCTGTAGTGGAGGGAACGCATACAGGAGAGAAAACTGGTGCCAGGGGCAAACCAACGCATCGGTCCCGTAGGCCGAGGGGTCCCTGGCTCGGGATACAAATTTGTCCAATTTCTTGTTGAATCTTGTTGCCATGATGTCCACATCGGGAACTCCGAATCTTTGGCAAATCTCTTGGAATACCTGGGGGTGAAGAGACCACTCTCCCGGGAGTAACTGTTGACGACTCAAAAAATCTGCTTGAGAATTGTCTATCCCTGGGATGAACACTGCTGAGATGCAGGGTACATGGGCTTCGGCCCATGCAAAAATTAGGTTTACTTCCCTTTGAGCCGCCAGGCTCTTTGTGCCCCCCTGGTGGTTTATGTATGCCACCGCCGTGGCATTGTCGGACTGTATCCTTACTGGCAGACCCTGCAGGGGGAGAGTCCAGGCGACCAGGGCCAACCGAACAGCTCTGATCTCTAGGACATTGATGGGAAGCAGACTTTCTGCCTCTGACCACTGTCCCTGCTGGGTCCGTATTCCTAAGATTGCCCCCCAACCTGTTAGGCTGGCATCTGTGGTTACTATTTTCCACGAGATGGGGCAAAAGGTTTTCCCTTTTGATAATTTTTGAGGGATAAGCCACCAGTACAGGCTGTGCCTGACTTCTGGAGAAAGAACTAATGGACGGTCTAATGCCTGTATGGACTTGTTCCAAGCAGAGAGAATAGCTGCTTGCAGAATTCTGGTATGGATCTGGGCGTAGGGCGCTGCTTCGAAGGCGGCCACCATCTTCCCCAGCAGTCGCATGCATAGGCGAATAGTCGGCTTCTTTTTGCCTAAGACTATTTGAATAGTTTGAATCAACGACCTGATCTTCTCTTGAGGTAAAAATACCCTCTGGCATTCTGTATCTAACCGAAAGCCTAGATATTCCAACTGTCTTGTGGGTTGTAACCTTGATTTTTCTTGGTTCACAATCCACCCGAACTCTTCTAGATGCCGCACTGTGCGGACTACTGCATGATTGAGGTTGGAAGCTGAACTGTCGATAACCAGGAGATCGTCCAGGTATGCTAGGACCAAGATGCCTTCTGTCCTTAGGACGGCTAGCACCGGGGCTAACACCTTTGTGAATACCCGTGGAGCTGTTGCCAACCCGAAAGGGAGGGCTACGAACTGGTAATGACTTTGGTTTATCGTAAAACGAAGAAACTTGTGATGTGCTGGGTAAATCGGCACATGCAGATATGCATCCTTTATGTCTATAGATGCTAGGAAGTCGCCCTGATGCAGGCTGGTTGTCACTGAACGTATGGAGTCCATACGGAAGGTCTGAATCCTTAGAAAGCGATTTAGGCGTTTGAGGTCTAATATAGGCCTGACGTCGCCATTGGGTTTTGGTATAACAAAAAGGTTGGAGTAGAATCCCAGACCCCTTTCTTGGGTTGGTACTTCTACAATTACTCCTTGGAGCAAGAGGCGATCCAACGCCTTTACGAGAGAGGCCCTCTTTAACGGGTCGCTTGGAAGACTTGACCCCTGAAAATGAGGAGGGGGGATTTCTCGAAACTCTAGTTTGTAGCCTGAGGCTACTACGGACCGAACCCAAGAGTCGGGAATTCTGGCCTTCCAGACTTCGGAGAAAAACTGAAGTCTTCCCCCCACCCAAGAGAGTGGGGGCGCCCCTTCATGAATCTGATTTGATGACTGGTTTAGCCGGCTTGCGAGACCAGGGCCTCTTGTTTGCCGCGGCTTGTCCCTGTGGGCGGCTATTAACTGTTGAACGCCCGGGAGGCCGTCGATACTGACGGGAAGTCGAAGGGGCCGAGCCTGCAATGGCCTGTCGTTTAAACGTGGGCCCACGCGGTCTTTTCTTGACCGGTAAGGAAGTACTTTTTCCACTTGATATGGTGTGGATATATTTATCTAGGTCTTCCCCGAATAGTCTTCCCCCATGAAAGGGAAACCCTGCTAGAAGCTTTTTGCAGGGTGCCTCTGCTGACCAGTTCTTTAGCCACAAAAGACGACGCATGTGAACCATCAGTAGAGATAAACGGGATGCCTGTTGGATGGAGTCCTTAATAGCATCTACTGCAAAGCAGAGAGCCCTAGGGAATTCTGCTAATTCATGAGTATGCTGAGCCGGCATGTCCTTCAATATATGCTTTGCCTGATCCTTCAAGGCCTGACAAACACCAATGGCTGCTACTGCTGGCTGAACCATGGCACCTACTGAGGTAAAAGCTGCTTTCAGTAGGGTCTCGAATTTCTTGTCGACCGGATCCTTGAACATATGGACATTTTCAACCGGACAAGTCAGGGATTTATTCACGCAGGAAATGGCTGCGTCCACTGTAGGGAGAGCCCATTTCTTTACATATTCCTCTTCCATAGGGTAGAGAATAGAGAATCTTTTAGGAGGGACAAAGATTCTATCAGGTCGAGCCCAATCTTGGTAAATCACGTTCCGCAGAAGGGGGTGCATTGGAAAGGATGCACCAGTTAATGGGGCCTTTAAAGAACCCAATGAGGATACCTCCGGGGCTACTAGTTCTGGCACTGGAAGTTTAAAGGCAGTGCGAACCATATCTGTCAAAGACTGGATCCACAGGCCCTCCGCTTGAGAGGCCGAAAAATATTCATCTATAGTGGAATTTTCCCTGTCTGAACCGTCGGGACTTGGGTCTGCCTGATCCCCTTGTGGGTCCCGTTCCTCTGAAGAGGAGACCTCCGCATCTGAAAACCCCACACTGGGTGAAGGGGATCTAGCCCGCTTGCTACTTGGGCAAGGACGGGAAAACAACGCAGTTAACCTTTTCTCTAGCCCACACATGGTGGCTGCTAGCATTTCTTCCGTCACGTAAACGGGAATGGGTGGATCGGGGGCCGCCTCTGCCCCCAGCACCCCCAATGGCTCTTGTACTATGCCACTCGGTGTCCTGACTGGCGAGGGTGGGGCCGTAGAAGCCTGGCCCAAATCCTCTGACCCCGATGGAGACCCCTTTTGCTTTTTGGTACCTTTAGCAGCCTTGGCTGGTCCAGATCCCTTTGGAGCCATTGTACAACCTTGGGTCACCCCTATAGCCAACACCTGACTGTTGTAGCTAGGAATAACCAATATGAGGGCAGGTATGAGAGAAAATGAAAAAGAACTAATTTCTCTCTTTTTCTTTTATATTTCTCTTTTTTTTTTTTTTTTTTTTTAAAAAATCTTTTTTACCCGCCTGGGAGGTGGCAATACCGAGGAAGCCTGTGAGTATTGACACACCAATGCCCGTTAGCCGGAGTCCAAGGTAGACTCAGATACTGCTGGATCTAAGGCTGAGTCCCTTTAAGCAAAAAAACCTTTTTTTTTTTTTTTTTTTTTTTCTGGTCTATAGTGGACCTAAGTCCTAGACCTGAAGATCCACTAAACCGCCACTAGGTGTCCCTGTGTGGCCAAAAGACCCAGCTGCACGCTCTGTATCCTTTCTTCCTCTGCCTCCAGGAGGGAAAGACCAGCCAGAGAAAAGTTTTTCCTTTATACAGACCCTGACGCTGCTGGCCCGCCCCCCCGACGCACGCCGACGCTATAAAAGGCGGCGTGCACGCGCGCGCGTATGCGCGCGCACACACGCGCGCATGATCGCGCGCACGATCGCGCGCACGATCGCGCGCACCACGCCGAATCCACATGGAGGAAGCAGAGCAGAGGAACAACATGGACCAGCGTTATGCAGCACCAACAGACACCAGGTAAGCACTAATCTTATTGTAGTGCACACACAGCGAGGAAGCTGTCCCCATGGGCTTCCTAAGAAACAGGAGTTTTAACCAGCAATTTCCTCTTTAAAACATGTGGGGTTGCAGTATCAGTGTTAACAGGCAGACCTGGGGTGAGTAGCAAATATATAACTTACACAAGTATACATATATCTACATGTTATCTGGGTAAACATTAGAATCCCATCCTGCCTCAACAGACATAGTGGAGATAGTGGCTGATGCACAAGCATACCATTAGCCAACCCAGAACCCCCAGGGGGATACCTACTGTCGAACCAAGTCCCGCAGGTTCCCTCTTACCTGCTCCACGCCGCAGGGTATTGCAAAATGCAAGAGGCCCAGCCTTCCCCCATCTCCGTGGGTATTGTCTTGGACCTTCAGGGACCGGGGTCCTGTGTTAAGGAACCCACACCCCTGGACCTATATAGCATCCTGGCATCAGTAACTTTTAGTTCTTGGAAGAGACTAAAGCACTGGAGCCCAGAATCCAGCCCTCCAAGGAGAGGCATTATAGGCAAAACCCCACTCCAGCAGGGCCCGGGTACCGTACATCTTGGCTCTGAAGCACTTCGGACGGATCCGGCTAGCTATCCTGGGTCCCGAGACCTCCGAGGGACAGCTAGACGTGACCAACACCTAAGACACTGGCGGAAAAACTAAAGCACTCTCAGTGGGAGGGGGTTATATAGGGAGGAACTTCCTGTGAAGTTGATTACACCAGTGTCCACACCTGAAGGTACTCCATATAACCCATATGTAATGGCTATGCGCTCTGTGTCCCGTGATGTACGATCAAGAAAAGCTTTGTGTTCGATTCAAACTCATGCTTGACTCAAACATCGTATGTTCGATCATTTGTCGAATTGCGAACGTTATGGGCAGTTCGTGCCAAATTCCAATGGCACATTACGGCCCATAATTCACTGCGTCATCGCAGTGCATTGCTGGCTGATGATTGGCCAAGCATGCACTATGACCCGCATGCTTGGCCCATCACAGCGCTGTTTGTATAGAGAGCCGTAATTGGCCAAAGCCAAGGTGGCTTTGGCCAATTACGCCTTAGGGGATTTAGTACATGCCCCACACTATATAAGGCCGCCTGGAAGTCGGCCTTGTGCAGTGTGTTGTGGCATTGGTGAAAGACAGACAGAGAGAGAGAGAGACAGTGTAATTTTAATTCAGTTACATAGAGCAGGCAGGCGAGTCAGTTGGCTGCAGTTACAGTTTGCAGAGGATATATATGCATCCCAGGTGTTGTATATATATTTATACACTGTATTCAGTTTAGCTGGATCCGTTTCTGTATTCTCTTCCTAATATACTGACAGGCAGGCAGGTGATTGTGCTAGCTGTAGTATTTTCACTTAGTGTACTGTGTCCTTTGCACAGTGTGCACCTAAAGCTTACCTGAATACAATTGTTGGTGTTCTCATACAAATTTAGGCAGGGACCTCCAGTATTCAGTTTAAGTGTTCTTTGCACAGTGTGCACCTAAAGCTTACCTGAATACAATTGCTGGTGTTCTCATACAAATACCGGCAGGGACCTCCAGTATTCAGTTTTAGTGTCCTTTGCATAGTGTGCACCTAAAGCTTACCTGAATACAATTGCTGGTGTTCTCATACAAATACCGGCAGGGACCTCCAGTATTCAGTTTTAGTGTCCTTTGCATAGTGTGCACCTAAAGCTTACCTGAATACAATTGCTGGTGTTCTCATACAAATACCACAGGCAGGGATCTGCAAGTATGTTCACTTGGTGTGCTGTGTCCTCTGCACAGTGTGCACCTAAAGCAACCTGACTAAAATTGCTGGTGTTCTCATCATTATACCACAGGCAGGGATCTGCAAGTATTGTCAGTTAGTGTACTGTGCACCTTAAGCACCACCACCACCAAAGACCCAATTTTTCTACCACTGTTCAACAATGGCAAGTAATTACAATTCTTAATATAATAGTTCACAGCACGGCATTCCAGCGCCCACCGAGACAAACTGTGAGGTCTTACAGTGTTGTGGCAACACCAACACCTAGGGCCCAAATTTCTGCAGAGTATATACGTCAGGCCCCTACTTTCAAACAACCAACTTATAAACGACTCCTACTTGCAAATGGAAGGATACAACAGGAAGTGAGAGGAAATCTATCCCTAGGAAGGGATCTCACCTGTAAGAGGTGTCTCCTCTCCACTGATGCTTTTTCACCAATCCTTGTTTTACTAAAAACCCCACATTTTCAAAAAAAATTGTCATTGGGACAGAAAGTGAGGTAAATATTCTGAACAGGTGCACAGACAGCAAAACAAATGTTATAGGGGTGATAACCCTTCCCTTTTTTTTCCCAAAAAGCTTAAAAAATAGATTTATTTGGCTGGAGCTACACTTTAAAAATGTACCAGTTCAAAATTACAAACAGATTCTACTTAACAACAAACCTACAATCCCTGTCTTGTTTGCAGCACCTGGATACTGCTGTTCAGAGTATATAGGGCCTCGGGGCCCCACACATTTCCTTTTTTTTTTCCACAATAAAACGCCTTTCCTTTTTTTAAGTCGGGTGCAGGGTTCCCCTTAACCACTTAAAGACCCCCGCACGCACATATACGGCCACAACATGGCTCGTACAGGCACAAGGGCGTAAATTTACGTCCCCGCCTGAGTGCGGTTCGGGGGTCCCATCGGGACCCCCTCCGCGGCGTGCGGGGGTCTCCCTACCTCTGGGAGCGATCCGGGATCTGCGGGCGGATGTCCGTGTTTTCCGCCCCCCCCGCGATCGCTCCCAGCCAATGGGAGCGCGCTCCCAGCCTGTCACTTCCTCCTCCTGTGTTTACACAGGAAGGAGGAAATGATGTATTCTCTCATCGCAGCGCTGTTTCCCAGCGCTGCTGATGAGAGAAGACATCACAAGTAAGTGTGCACCAACACAACACTGACACACACTCACATAGGCATATTAACCCCTTGTGATCGCCCCCCCCCCCACCCCCCTGTCACAGTGTTACTGAATGCAGTGATTTAATCACTGCATTTAGTGTCAGTGTGACAGGCACTGTAAAAAACAGTTAGTGTTAGGTTCAGGATAGCCCCCCCACCCCCCCTAATAAAGTTTTAACCCCCTGATCACCGCCCTAGTTAACCCTTTCACTCCCTATTGCCAGCGTCACTAAGCGATCATTTTTCTGATCGCTGTATTAGTGTCGCTGTTCCCGCTAGGTAGCTATTTTTTTTTATTGCGATTTTTTTTTTTTACTAAAGACATGTGGCTAAATACATTTTGGCCTAAATGTTTGACTAAAATTTAGTTTATTTGATTTTTTTTTAACAAAAAGTAAAAAATAGTGTTTTTTTTTTCAAAAATGTCGCTCTATTTTTGTATATAGCGCAAAAAATAAAAATCGCAGAGGTGATCAAATACCACCAAAAGAAAGCTCTATTTGTGGGAAGAAAAGGACGCAAATTTTGTTTGGGAGCCACGTCGCACGACCGCGCAATTGTCTGTTAAAGCGACGCAGTGCCGAATCGCAAAAACACCTTGGGTCATTTACCAGCGTATTGGTCCGGGTCTTAAGTGGTTAATATCCATACAAGACCCAAAGGGGCTGGTAATGGGCTGGGGGGGTGCCCATGCCATTTTTATCAATGATTTTCATCCATGTTGCCGGGTCCAGACATTACATTAAAGCTGCAAGCAGTTTTAAATGTCTTTTTTGCTTAGTGCAGTCCTCCTTCACTTACCTCATCCTTCGATTTTGCTTTTAAAATGTCCTTTTTTCTTCTGAGAAATTCTCACTTCCTGTTCTTCGGTCTGTAACTCCACACAGTAATGCAAGTCTTTCTCCCTGGTGTGAAGTGTTGTGCTCGCCCCCTCCCTTGGACTACAGGAGAGTCATGACGCTCTCTAACAGGCAGCTCCTTTCTCAATCTGCAACGTAGAGAGCATAATGACTCTCCAGTAGTCCAAGGGAGGGGGCGAACAAGACACTCCACACCAGGGAGAAAGTCTTGCATTACTGTGTGGAGTTACAGACCGAAGAACAGTAAGTGAGGATTTCTTACAAGAAAAAAGGACATTTAAAAGCAAAATTGGAGGATGGGGTAAGTGAAGGAGGACTGCACTAAGATAAAGGAAGCTATTTAGGCAAAAACAAAAATTGTACCTTTACAACCCCTTTAACTCAGGTGAATATCATGCTGTATTTTAGACATCAGTTTAATAGAAAAAAAAAAGTTCTGTAATACCAATAACTAGTTCAAAGAATTAGTTATTGCAGAAATGTCTACATATAAAACCACACTAGAAAATGCTAATAGCAGAGTCACAGCAGCCCTCACAGATAAAAACTTTGAGCCAGATTTATGAAAACGAATAAGAGTTTTAGACAGTATGGCCAATAGCAATCCATTACATATTCCTATTTGAAGTGCTGGCTGTCAACATTAACCAATTACCCCTCTTGGCAATTGTTAAAACCTACCTTTTGGTCTACTCTGCAACCTTTTTTTATCACAGCCATATATAATACTGTCATCAATAAGGTTTAAGTGATGTATACAATGCACCCCTTCAGGAGTTCTCCAGAGCCTCTCCCATCCTCTGGAACTTCCTGCCCCGCTATGTCCGATCAGCCCCTACCCTGTCCACCTTTAGGAGATCCCTAAAAACTAATTTATTCAGGGAAGTCTATCCCATACCCACCTAACAACTGTCCCAGATCCACCCCCATCAAATCATTTTCTGCAGTTATTACCTTTTGTACCACCACCCCCTCCCTTCAGAATGTAAGCTCTATGAGAAGGGCCATCCTGTACCTTCTGTTTTGAGCTGTACTGTAATTGTGCTGTCCCTCCTCTACATTGTAAAGCACTGCGAAAACTGTTGGCGCTATATAAATCGTGTAAAATAATAATAATGTACTATTCACCTAGTATCTTCATGGGGAGATGCCACCTGAGGGACCACGAGGCAAGCAGAGTCTTGTTTTATCTAGCCGATGCTGACTGACAGTTTCTCTCTGCCTCACAGAAGGGCTTGTCTGCAATGAATGATAACCGGAGTCTGCTACTGCTGTGCTAAGATCTCCTATGACTATTCACTGGAGTACAGTATGGCAAGCAGCCAAGGGAGATCTTTGCACAACTTGATCAATATACTGAAAAAAGCAGCAACGCTTCTGTGTTGCCGAAACAGGACTGCTTCTTGTTGCAATGTCAGTCAGAATAGGAGAGAGTACGTGTATTAGCTCTGTGAGCCAAAACTGTCCGATAGCATAATCAAAGTGCTAGGAAATCACAAATCACAAACTTTATGTAGGCTTCTGGCACTCAAAAGTCTCTGATATGCATACCGATGTCATTCCAAATTAAAAACAACAACTGATAATTAACTGTAAATCTAAACGTTCATTGCATGTCTGATATTTTTTAAATCCATTATTCTCACACTGGGATTTTTGTTTAAAGTGGAAATTCAGTCTATTATATTAATTTATGAATGCATTAGTAAAAGAGGTGAACAAGCTGCTGGAGACAATTTGCACAACTACAGTTTTTGGCAGATTCACACTTAAAGCTGAATGCCAGGCATACAAAATGTTATTAAAATATATTCCTCTATAAAATATAAATCTACTTTGTGTGCCCTTTGCAAACCCAGATTTTACCTTGAAATAGTCATGGTCGCATTATCACTGTGCTATAACCTGTGCAGACAGCAGAGGTGTGCGAGAGAGCAAAAAGGTCCTCCCACTACAGGCTGGCTGTAAGCAGGTGCTTCCAAAAAGGTTGTTAAGTTATGCGTTTTCTATTTTCCTATCAGGTTTTAATTTTGTCGCCCTGCAGAGCTGGTGTCTCCTGAGAATAAGGGTTAACGCCGTTCAGGTTTTCCCGTGATTTTTGGGTGGTACCACCTTCTGCTGGGCAAAACAGTTAAAAGAGTGAACTGCCTATGGAGGAGAGATGTGATCACTAAAGCTGTGATTACTATCCTGCGACTAGTAAGGGTCCTTTCACACGGAGCGGACCGTTTTTCGGTCCGCTCCGTGTGCCCGTCAGCTCAGCGGGGGGGTCTCCGCTCAGCTGTCGGCGGACGGGGCGGTCCCCGCACACTGTGCAGGGACCGCCCCGTCTCTCCTCCGCTCTCCCCTATGGGGAGTCGGATGGAAACAGACCGTGTGTCCGTTTGCATCCGATCCGTTTGGCCGGACGGAAGAAAAATAGGACATTCTTCCGTCCGCAAAAACGGATGCGGATCTAGCGGACGTTAGCGGATGCATCATCCGCTAACGGATCCGCTCCCATAGGGAAGCATTAAAAGTCCGTTAACGGACTTGTAATTAGCGGACCGTTCGTCCGCTAGTGTGAAAGGGCCCTTACTCATTGGCAGGAATCTAGTCAGGGTTTCAGGACCCTGAAATAATTAAGAAAAAAATTCTAAATTACACCCCCCGTGCGCTCCGTCGCTTTCTACTAGCTTAGAGGGATGTATTGTTTTCCATTATCTGTGCCCCTTTCTGATGATCATGTGCTGGAATATTTCTTCCGAAGGGAATATTTCTTCAGTTTCGGGCGCATGCCCATTCAGCTCCGCTCACGTTCTTCTGCCTTGGCTCAAGTCCCGGCTAGCTGCCTGCTTATCTCTGGGCCTTCCCTGGCATAGTGATCTTCCTCCACTCCCCACCCAGTAGTAGGCAGGGCCCGGAGCGTAAGACTTGACAGGCTGTGAGGGCGTCGACGGGCAGAGAGTCGCTGATTTCAGCCATTACTAGTAAAAAAAAATATATCCCCGGATTTTATTTTAAAAATCTGGTCACCTTACCTTAGCACCTCAGGTGAGAGGCTGCTTGATAGGAACTTGATGCAGACATGTTTCTGGAGAATGTCTGTGCTGCTATTTGTTCCTCACAACTGGAGCTTGTAGGATCTTATATGTAAACCTTTTTTAGATATTTTTGTGGGGATATTTATTATAGCAAAAGGGAAAAAATATTGAATTTTTTTAAAAATTGTTGCTCTATTTTTGCTTATGGCGCAAAAAATAAAAACCGCAGAGGTGATCAAATACCACCAAAAGAAAGCACTATTTGTGGGGGGAAAAGGACGCCAATTTTGTTTGGGAGCAACGTCGCCCAACCGCGCAATTGTCAGTTAAAGCGACGCAGTGCCGAATCAGAAAAAGGGGCATGGTCCTTTACCTGCATAATGGTCCGCGTCTTAAGTGGTTAATGGAATTTAGATGCAGGGGTATTCAGGGGCAAAAATCTGATCGCATTCAGGAGAGGAGATTTGTTCAGCAGCAAAAAAAAGCCTCTAAACTAGGGTGACCAGACATCCCCAGTTTCAGGGGACAGTCCCTGGATTGAGGACACTGTCCCCAGACCAAGTCTGTCCCTAGTTTTGTCCCCGGATTGGATTTGAACAGGGGCTGGGGCAATTTCAAAGATAGTCAGTGCAGAATAAAATAAAAATCGGAATTACACACCCCCACTCCGCCACAACTAGTAGCTTAGGGGGTGTACTTTTTCCATTATCTGTGCCCCCTTCTGATGATCGCTTGTCAGAATGGAGTGAATATTTCTTCAGTTTCGGGTGTATGCCCATTCAGCTCCGCTAGCATGTTCTCCTTTCTTGGCTCAAATACCGGCCAGCCGTCTGCCTGCTTATCTTCTTGCCTTCCCTGGTGGAGTGATCTTCCTCCGCTCCCCACCCAGTAGTAGCCGGGGCCAGAAGAGTAAGACTTGAGAGGCTGTGAGGCGGGCGGTGAGAGTCGCTGATTGCCCCCATTACTAGTCAAAAAAAAAATATGTCCCCGGATTTAATTTTAAAAATCTGGTCACCTTAATATAGCAGCCAGTCAGCCTGGAAGGAGAGGTGACTTGGCACAGGTGACGGACAGCCCTGGTAGTGAAGGAGCTTGTGTGCTTAGTCTTCTTCCTTAGCAATCAGTACCCCAGTCTTGGGTCCGATTTGTGGTATGTGACTTCCTAGGGACATATAAGTCAAGGAAGATATAGCGAGTCTTCAGGGGTAGAATGAGCACAGGTTATGTACAGATTTAAGCTTCCTGAGATTCAAGTTCCATCACAAGCAAGTGAAGAGTTACATATATAGATCAGCATCACTGATAAAAGGGAACAGGTAACTGGTGAACTTCAATGCATGTCACACTGCACCAGCTCAGAAATGCTGTATATAAAAGGGAGAGAAGTGTACAGAAGAATATTATTCATATTGTACAGTGTAGAAACAGCTAATGAACACTGGCTGTTCATTTACAGAGAGCACTGCCTTAATGCAAACCCTGTGCTTCAGCCTAAGCCTCTGTCAGGCTCTAAGGGCATGAGCGTACACTCCCCCAAGTCCCGTGTCACAATCAGGTGTGGGGCTTGAAGACCAATTGCAATAGCAGTGGCAGGACAAGCATACAGGCAGTCACTTCTGGCAGATGACACAGGCTCCCCTGAGGTGCAGAGTCTAAGTACTAGCTGGTTTTCCATAGAGCTCCTGATGGTGGAGATGGATTTAGCTGCAAGCTAGAACCAGGTCGCGGTCCTCAAGTTTGCCCCACCAGGGTGTGAGCAAGCCGGGGTCCAATAGCAGATAAACAGACAAGGATGAAACAGCAGCGTGGTCAGTAAACAAGCTAAGGGATCAATCAAGAGTGGCTGCGGGTTGGGATCAAACAGTAGAGTAGTCAAAGAACAAACCGAGGGTCAAACACTGGTGGTTGCAAATTGCGATCAGGCAGTAGAGTAGTCCAGGAATGGGCCAAGGGTCAAACACAGGTGGCTGCAGGTACAGATGGCAGCAGGAAAGACAACAGCAAGGCACCAGCAGGGAACAATAACCTGGAAAAGAGGATTATCCAGCAGATCAGGCAGGGAACTGTCCAGCATCCCAGATAGCTCAGTGGGAAGTCAATGCCAGACACAGAAGAGGTTCCAGGTTCAAGCCCAGGTCCTGACACCCCATATGCACGTGCAGAGCACCCCAATGCATGGTATGTACTGCCATGGCCAAAGGTTTTGAGAATGACACAAATATTAATTTTCAAAAAGTCTGCTGCTTCAGTGTTTATCTTTTTGTCAGATGTTGATGTATAAGCATTTTATAAGTGTCAAAGATTTTCATTGACAATTACATTAAGTTTATGCAATTCATTTTCAGTGTTGACCTCTCTTTTTCAAGACCTCTGCAATTCGCCCTGGCATGCTGTCAATCATCTTTTGGGTCACATCCTGACTGGTGGCAGCCCATTCTTGCATAATCAATGCTTGGAGTTTTTCTTTTTTTTTCACTCGCCTCTTAAGGATTGAGCCCTGGTTCACATTGGTACAATTTCACATGTCAAATCACATGTCAAATTGGCGGCATTTGTCGGCAATTTCAGGCAATGGCACCATCCTAATCGGTGCGCTACTGCACCGATTTTAAAAAGTAGTTTCTGTACTAATTTTTGCGATTTCGGGACCCTGCACAGGGTAAATCGCGACTGAAATTGGGACTGACAAGCGGGAGTGAAATCATGAGAGTTCAGCTGAACTTGCATGGCTTCATTCCCGCAGCCCAGTGTGAACCTGGATTGACCACAAATTATCAATTGGATTTAGGTCTGGGGAGTTTCCTGCCCATTAACCCAAAATGTCAATGTTTTGTTCCGCAAGCCAGTTATCACTTTTGCCTTATGGCAAGGTTCTCCATCATGCTGGAAAATGCATTTTTTCATCATCAAAGTATTCTTGGATGGTTGGGAGGAGTTCCATTTGAAGGATGTTTTTGTACTATTCTTTATTCATAGCTGTGTTCTTAGGCAAAATTGTGAGTGAGCCCACTCCCTTGGCTGAAAAGCAACTCCACACATGAATGGTCTCAGGATGCTTTACTGTTGGCATGACACAGGACTGAAGGTTAGGGATGAGCTTCGCGTTCGAAACGAACGTATGTTTCACTGAAACATCGTCCGTTCGATCGTTCGTCGAATTTCGAACAAAAACGATCGTTCGCGGCAAATTCGAAGTGAAACGAAACGACCGTTTTTAAAACTTTTTTCCATTGATACATGTTCCCTGGGGCAAGACCCGGGTTCTGAAAGACGTTTTCCAACAATAACCTGCTCCTGAAAAAATGACAGTTTTTAAGACTTTTTTCCATTGATACATGTTCCCTTGGGCAAGACCCGGGTTCTGAAAGACGTTTTCCAACAATAACTTGAAATTTTGTCTTTAAAATTATCGTTTTTGAATTCGAACGTTCGAGTCCCATAGACTTCAATGGGGTTCTAAATGTTGGTGCGAACGATCGGACTGTTCAACGGTTCTGGTGCGAACCGAACGCGGGGGTGTTCGGCTCATCCCTACTGAAGGTAGTGCTCACCTTTTTTTCAAGGTTTTTATAGGATGCCCCAAACAATCAGAAAGGGAATTCATCAGAGAAAATTACTTTACCCCCAGTCCTCAGCAGTCTGAAAAAGATTTGGCTCATGTATAGAGGCACGCTGTTGCCAACATCCCAAAAATCAAATAGAAAAAATGAATACCTCTGGAGAGGTGGGACTTTCTAGGCAACCATAAATAGTGTTGACAACTAGGTCATAAAAATATATAAATTTATTACAAAATATCACAAGACTATAAAAAATTCATTCACAATGGCGTATTAGTCCTCAGCAGTCTAATCCCTGCACCTTTTGCAGAATATCAGGCTGTCCCTGATGTTTTTCCTGGTGGGAAAAGGCTTCTTTGCTGCCCGTCTTGACACAAGGCCATCCAAAAGTCTTCTCCTCACTGTGCGTTCAGATGCACTTACATCTGCCTGCTGCCATTCTTGAGCAAGTTCTGCACTGGTGGTGCCCCCACCCACAACTAAATCAACTGTAGGAGACGGTCCTGGCGCCTGCTGGACTTTCTTGGGTGCCCTGAAGCCTTCTTCCAAATGTAGTGGAGATGTTTGTTATGAGATTAAGTTAATTTTCATGGCAACGAGGGACTTTCCAATTCAAAGTAATTTATCTGATCACTCTTCATAACATTTTGGAGTGTATGCAAATTCCATCATAAAAACTGAGACAGCAGACTTTTCCCAAATGTATTTTTATTTGCAGCTCTGGAGCTGACTGCTTACCCCTTAGTGACTTCCTATGATTGCCAACAAGGTATGTCTGGATATAATAAATATCAACTGATGAGTGATAAAATAAAGCTGCAAAAGATTACGCATTTCTCACATTTCTATAGCCTTCCATCTCTCAAAAAGCAGAAGGAAGTTTTTTTTCAACTTGGCGATACCTCCGTGGCCCTATACAGAATACGTCAGAATTCAGCTGCCCATCTGTCACTCAAGAGGAAATTGAATGAGTCAACAGCTAATGCACAAAACCCCTTTAATCACCAACTCACACCATAATACAGTGCACTGCAATGCACACATTTTGTGCATTGAAGTGAATTGCATTAGGCAGCCCATTCAAAATTAATGTGCTGCTAACACATCTGAAAAATGAAGCTCTGCATATTTTTTATTAAACTCAGCACTAAGCAATGCACTGAGCATTTGTATTTCTTTGCTTTGATGCATATTCACCGCAGGTGTGTCACGGCATACTGTAGATATGGATTGAAGTTCAATTTACTTTTGTATTGGAATGTACATCTCCAGTGCGTTACTGTTCACTGTTTTGCTGTGTGCTATAGCAATTTTACTGCTTAAGGGCGACACCTGTGTGCCAGATCATGGATTGCCTGGGACAGTCCTTTATTTTGTAGGTCTGTCCCAGGCACGTATATCCCAGAACAATGCAGTGTCCTGAAATGCATAGTGTATTCTGTGCCCTGATTGAGAAAAGTTTTTCCCAATCAGGACACAGTATAATATGACTGTTAAGGAGCGGGGCCAGGAAGCCGGATGTGGTGTCCTTAACAACTGATCAGTCATCAGCTGTCAATGGATTTCTCCTTTTGGGTGTGGTATGCATTTTTAAATATGCTAAATTTAAAAACAAAATGGTGTGGGGACTCCCCCAAAATCCATACCAGACCTTTTTTTGAACATACAGCCCGACAGGTCAAGAAAGGGAGGGACGAGCGAGCACCCCTCCGAACCATACCAGGCCACATGTCCTCAACATGGGAGGGTGGGTGCTTTGAGGCAGCCCCAAAGCATCTTGTCCCCATTTTGATGGGGACAAGGGCCTCATCCCCACAACCCTGGCCAGTGGTTGTGAGGGTCTATGGGTGGGTGGGAGCTTATCACAATTTTGGAAGCTCCACTTTACAAGGGGGTCCCCAGCTCCCGATCCTCTAATGTGAATGAGTATGAGGTATATTATACCCCTACCCACTTACCAAAAAAGTGGAAAAGGGAATAAAGACAGAAGGCAGTTTTTGGCAGGGTTCCCTGATGTAGATCCAACATCAATGCACGATGCCCGCCGCATCGTGGATCCGAAAAAAATAACAAAAAAAGGTGGTCTGCTACCAACAAAGGTTCCTGCGGTCTACCTGCTCCGCTTTGTGACAGTTCCTATATAGGGAAGGGGCGGGGCCACACAGTGACGTTATTTGGTGGCCTTGCCCCTTCCCTATATAGGAACTGTCACACGGCAGAGCAGGCAGACCACAAGAGCATTGAACGGAAGATGACCTTTTTTTTTTTTCTTTTTTTTTGGTCGGTGGTGTTGTGGGTGTGGCGATTGATGATGGATATACATTAGGGGACATTTATTTTTTTGTTTTTGAATAAAGAAATTGTCAAAAACTGTTGTCTGTCTTTATTTACTTTTACACTTTTTTGGTAAATGGGGGGTGGGACCTGGGATTCCCCTTGTTAAAGGAGGGCTTGCAGATTTCAATAAGCCCCCACCAGCAGACCCCCACAGCCACTGGCCAGAGTTGCAAGGAGGAGGCCCTTGTCCCTGCAAGGTGTTTTGGGGTTGAGGCAGAGCACCCCTGCCACAAAACACCCATCCCCATGTTGAAGGCATGCATGTGGTCTAGTATTGTTCAGGAAGGGGGGGTCGCTTGCTCGCCACCTCCCCTTCCTGACCTGTCAGGCTGCATGCTCGGATAGGGGCCTGGTATGGATTTTATGGAAACCCCACACTGTTTGTTTTTTCATTTTTGGTGTGGATATTGATCTAATCTTATTAAGAATTTATGAAGAAATTATTTTATTTTTTTTGGATCTGACTTTTTTTTGTTTATAGCGCAAAAAAATTAAAAAATGCAGAGGTGATTAAATACCACCAAAAGAAAACTCTATTTGTAGGAAAAAATGACATACATTTTATTTGGGTACAGTGTCACATGACTGGACAGTTGTCAGTTAAAGTAAAGAAGTGCCATATTGCAAAAAATGGTCTAGTCATGAAGGGGGTAAATATTCCGGAGGTCAAGTGGTTAAAGTATCCGTTCTGATTAAATGTATTATAACATTCTATTTTATACAGAAGATAAAAAAGGGGGTGGTGTGAGATGTTATTAAAAACTAGCAAATAGAAATAATGTTATTAAAACTAGTGAATAGAAATAATGTCACAACAGTTGCAAAACTAAAACTTGAGAAGGTAGGAGAAAAGGGATAGAGAGAGCTTCTAGTAAAGTGTGTTAGTTATTTGTAATCCCAAAGGGGAAATAATGATTCCAGAAGGAAAAGGGCACAAACACTCCTAGGATAAAATAAAAAAATCTAGGAAACTGATGTGGTAATTAATGGGCGGTGCCACCCAAGATACGGGCAGGATTTGTTAACACAGAATAGTACCATTAGAACAAAAAATCTAAAATTGTGCACACCCAAAAAGTTCATTAAGCATATAAATGATATATAAAACAACACATCATCAAAATCCCAAAAATTCCCAGTTCTAACATTCCCCACCTCCCCCTAAAACTATAGCCCCCCCCACCCACTAATTCCCCTGGGGTAACACACTGTAGTGTCCCTTTTAGCACAAAAATATAGCAAATTCTACTGGAATTGTATTTGTTGCAGTGAACAATGGAGCATGACTATGGATTAAGCCTTAATTCTGCATTATCTTGTGTCCAATCTCTAATTAGTTTAGCTGAGTGTTGGATTCAACCACTGTGTTCTGTTATCTGTAATACACTCTGTAATTTTGCCATATAAAACTATTAAAATTAACAACGCTTCTTAAAATGTTCTATACATGTCACACTTTGTTCTCAGCAATCAAAAGTGATTATGAGATGTATTTAATTCATAATCACAATGAGCAATTAAATTATCTATTCTGTTAACTATTTTATTACCGTATATATATATATATAGGTTGCTTTTAGGTTGCTGATTTGCTAAATTAATTTTTTGTCTGTTTAGAGATGGTTGAATCGGAGAAAACACCAGTTTATCACTTTTGATTTTCCTGAATATTTGCATAATTTGGTCTGAGGAATCATAGAATTTAGAAGCCCAGGCAAGTTTGATTAAAAAAAAATGTGATTCTCTGCAGGAAGGAACAATCTGCACATTCAAGAAAAAAAATATATGATTCACAGATTTCCTTGATTATCAACTAGTTTGTTAATTTTTTTTTTTTTTGTTTACAAACTTTTATTAAAGAAATAAATGACGATACAAATCAATATGATTAAGGCATATAAAAAATATAAAGGTTTAGGCATATGAAGATTCAGTACAAATACACACATCAGCATATCATTTTAAAGGTTCAAATAATAATTTCTATTAGCAGAGAGGATAAAGGCTGTGATAACAGTGACAAAGGCAGAGTTCAAAACATATCACCTAGAATATGATCAGTGAGAGAAAACTAAACGGGGTTGAAGAAAAAAGGGGAATGCTCGAACCAGGGAGACCATTTATTGTTGTAAATGTGAGTGGTGTTTTGTAGAGTGTGGAAGATTTTTTCCATTAAGCATATCTCATGTATTCTGGACTTGAGTGGGGCCAAAGGAATTGTAGATGATTTCCAGTTGAGGGCTATGAGCCAGTGTATGGCGACACAGATCGTGTGAATCAGTCTCAGATGGCATGAGGATAGAACTGTGATTGGGGAAAAAAGGAGGCAGTTGTGTAATGTAAGGGTAATGGAGTTGTCAGATATCTTGGAGGCAAATTCCCCCACTTGTAACCAAATGCCCTTGACCTTGTCACAATACCAGAAGATATGAGGGAACGAGCCCAAGGCATTACAGTCTCTGAAACAAGAAGGGGAAGACAATGGAAAAATAGCATGGAGTTTAATTGGAGTATAATACCATCTTGTAAATAGTTTCAGGGCAGTTTCTTTGATAGAAATGGACTTAGTGCACTTGTGTAGGTTGTTTATACAATTGGCCCAGTTCACTGTAGAGTATGTAAAGTTTTCTTCTTGTTCCCATTTTAACATATATGATAGTTTATTTGCATCTGTGTTATTAATTAAGGTAGAGTAAAGGTCTGATATGAAGCCTCGTTTTCTGGGAGATTTGAGGCATAGATTCTCAAAAAGGGTTGGGGGTTGGGTGTTCATAGTCTGGAAGTGTGTGTCAAAGAATTGTTTAATATGAAGGAAATTGTCATACTCTGAGTCTGGGATCTGGTGTTTTAACCTAAGTGAGGAGAAAGGGATAAAATTGGTGCCTTCTATAAAATTGGAGAGTGAGGTTAGGTTATTATTTAACCACCATGAGAGGTCTATTGGCACTAATGTGTTTGGTCTGAATTGTGGATCGCCTACAAATGAAGCATGTGGAGGGGACTTGGAAGTAAGATTGTATTTATGATTATGTAGCTTCCATAGATAGTAGGAATGTGACACAACTTGATTACGGGAGGCTAAGGCTGGGATCGGGATTTTATTTCCCCAAAGTATACCTGAGATAGAGTATGGTGCTATGGAAGTTTTCTCGAACTCCACCCAAGGGATTTTGGAATGTGGGATATGCCACTGAGCTATTTGAGTCCATCTAGCAGATAAGTAATACAGCCAGAAGTCCGGAAGGCCGAGGCCACCGCATCTCTGGGATTTATATAGAATTAGTCTAGGCGTACGAGGATGGGAGTCAGCCTAAACAAATTTGTTTATCTCAGATTGAAATCTGGTGATAAGTGATTTATTAAGTCTGATGGGAAGTGCTCTGAATAGGTATAGTATTTTAGGGAGTAGTGTCATCTTAATTGCAGTGATTCTGCCCAAGAACGAGATCTTAAAGGATTTCCACATTTTAAGTGTCGCTCTTAATTTCTGTATCATTGGAATATAGTTTTTGGTTACCAAGTTGTTGAGATTGGGGGTAAGATGGATGCCTAAGTATGGAAGGGAGTCCAGCGAGTAGGAGAAATTGAAGGAGGAGCGTAAAGAAACTAAATCAGAAGAGGGGATGTTTATCGGCATGCCTGTTGATTTGGAGACATTTACCGTGAGGTCCGAAATAGATGCAAAAGTGTTGAGGGTTTGTAGGAGGTTGGGTAGTGTCGTTTCAGGTTGTGATAAAAATAGCAGCATATCGTCTGCATACATACTCAGTTTATAAGTGTTGGAATTGGTAGAGTACCCCTTACTATCGGAATTAAGTAGGATTGCTGTTGAGAGTGGTTCTATTGCTAATGCGAATAGTAAAGGGGAGAGGGGGCAACCTTGTCTTGTGCCCCTGCCCACATCAAAAAACTCTGAGTT
Source organism: Rana kukunoris (assembly GCA_029574335.1). Classification (NCBI taxonomy): domain Eukaryota; kingdom Metazoa; phylum Chordata; class Amphibia; order Anura; family Ranidae; genus Rana; species Rana kukunoris. Next base: position 458,732,617 of record CM056051.1, on the reverse strand, counting down.
GCAGCCTGGTAGTCGAATTCTAGTGGAGGGATTATTGTAGAGTGCATGGAAAGCATGCAAGAACTCATCAATAAAGCCAAATTTCTGAAGTATGGTGTCTAGGTATGTCCAGGAGACGCTGTTGAAAGCTTTATTAATGTCAAGGCTGAGAACTAGAAGAGATTTGGAGTTTATATTAGCGTCTGTTAATTTTTTTTTTATGTACACTGCAATAAACATTAAACTCAAACAGACACGGCCTTCCTGGTGAGCCCTAGGTTTCAGTCTGCTGTTCATTATCACTTATGCCCAGTACACATGACCGGTTTTCCAGTCGGAAAAAGTCAGATGAGAGCCTTTGGCTGGGAATCCCGACCGTGTGTATGCTCCATCGGACTTTTTCCAAAAGGAAAACTGGCGGGGAAAAAAAGAGAGCAGGATCTCTTTTTTCCCATCAGGAAAAATCCTAGCGGGAAAACTGTTCGTCTGTATGCAATTTCAATGCGCAAAAAAAACGTGCATGCTCAGAATCAAGTCGACGAATGCTCGGAAGCATAGAACTTAATTTTTCCTGGCTCGTCTTAGTGTTGTACGTTACCGCGTTCTTGGCAGTCAAGATTCACCAAACTTTTGTGTGACCGTGTGTATGCAAGGCAGGCTTGAGAGGAATTTTCTGATGGGAAAACCGTGTTTACGGGGTATATAAGTTAGTGCCCCATCACAAAAATTAGCTCATAGAAACTCAATTTAATTTGCTATTAAAAACATTAAAACATGCGTAATTGTGAAAGAAATCACACAATCTGCAATATTTAAAGTGCTACTGCAGGCAAACTGCTAAATCCACAGTTGCAAAACATTATTATTTTTTTGTTTACCTTGCCAAAGGGTTTTTTTCATTTTTAGTCAGACATTTTTTTTTTGTTTGTTTAGGGTAAATGCTTCCCAGTACAGCTCCATTTTTACTTGACAGATGTGATGATACAGATTTACTGGACAAATTATAGAATGGAGGTGGAGAGGTGACATAATTACAAATGTGTTGGCATGTTTCTGCATTCAACTGTGTATTTAGTAGTTTCTGTGGAGTTTTGCATTAAGTTAGTTACAAAATGTGGTTTGTCAGTAATGCAGGAATGCCAAGTGTCAATGAAACAATGGGGTTGATTTACTAAAACTGTAGAGTTCAAAATTTGGTGCAGCTTTGCATACAAACCAATCAGCTTCTAACTTCAGCTTGTTCAGTCACAATATGACAAAAACCCTGAAGCTGATTGGTTTCCATGCAGAGCTTTAACAGATTTTGCACTCCCCAGTTTTAATAAATCAACCCCCTGTCGGAAAGACAAATAGGCAGGTTACATGTGTAGTGCCTGGTTACTTTGAAGTACCGGTGCTATTTAAATTTAAAGGAAGATGGAAGGCGCATGCGCGAGGAATCCAAGATGGCCGCGTAAGCCAGGAGCTCCTCACTGCTCCAGCCATCGACCGTCCCTTTGGCAGGATCCGCGCCAGAACGATCCCTCCTAACACCGGGCATCGATCGGGGATATCCCCTGCTCCTATTCCATGACCAGCAGCTCTGCTCGCCGGGACCTCGGGCCGAGTTTCACCGCCGAGGCCTCCCAGGCCGAATCCAAGATGGCGGCCGCGACTCAGCAGCGTGAAGCGCATAGCGGAGGACAAGCAGGGAGCAGGCAAGTGATCGCGCCAGCCACCCTGGCATATACACCCCAAACGACACACACTACTCTCCCTGCATTAACTCCATCTCCAGCTTCCACTAAATCGCTCCTAGAGCGCACGCTGGGAGACTACTCTTTAACTCCATTAGGAGCCATATCTCCCCATATGGAGGATGTAAATACTCCAGGAGGCCTGGGCACCGCTCCCCATCTGAATGCAGATGACCTATTCCTAAAGTTTTCTGCCCTGCTAGAAAGGGGGCTAGCAAATATTGCTAATAAGATTACAGCAGATATGCGTGTTGATTTCCAGAACCTGGGCTCCAGGATGGAATCCATTGAACACAAACTTGACATTACAGTTTCTAGGGCCAATCAAAATTCAGAGCACATTCAAGCTTTACAGGAGCAACTGGACGCAGCTTTAAACAAGTTGGATGACCTTGAAAATCGTTCTAGGAGAGATCATTTTAGGGTGAGGGGTCTACCGGAATCCCTAACAGATATACCGGCGACAGTCAAGGATCTTATTAAATCTCTCATACCGGAAATTACCCCAAATAAATTGGAACTGGACAGAGCCCATAGATCTCTTGGTTCCCCTAGAAAAGACGGATTGCCCCGTGATATAGTGGTAAAGCCCCACTTCTACAGCGTGAAAGAGGAAATAATGAAAATTTCACGGCAAAATTCACACTTGTCTTTCCAGGGTGCGGATATACAGATCTTCTCTGATATTTCTCCTTCCACAATTCAACGTCGGCGATCCCTAAAACCCCTGCTGTCGGTCCTCTCACAAAGAGAAATTAAATACTGGTGGGCAATTCCTTTTGCATTGAAGTTCTCGTTCAAAGGCAAGATCCACTCCTTCTCATCCTTTTCTGAGGGGGAACGGCTACTACTAGATTTAAAATTTATCACGCAAGACCCAGCAATGGACACCTCCAACCTTTTAGCAACTTCCTCCAAGCGTCCTACCCCTTCCAGTCCTATCTCTCCTATTTGGAAGTCCACTAAATCTAAACGCACAAAAGACTCTCGTCATACTTGATCCGAAGCTTGTTTTATCTTTATTTTTTCTTCTATTGTTTTTGATACCCTTTAGGGCTAGCTGGCCGAATATGCTCACAAACGCCTAGTGAGGTTTTTTTTTTTCTCTTCACAGGCTGATTTGGTTTTCATGAGCCTGGCTCCGGATGACAATCCGCATCACCCTTGACGAACTGATCTAGGGAACTCTCACTGATCTCTATAAATGGACGGATCCAATTATTCTTTATTGCGATAGATGTTATTATTATTATCTTAGCTTTTTTTATTTTTATTTTTCCGGAATTGTCATTATCGATTGCTATTGTTTATCTTTAAATTTTAGGGATGTTTCTGGCTGGAGCAGCATTCATGCGCCTCCATTCATCGTCTGACCATGATTATTTCATGCTCGGGGGATGGAATGGTGGTCCGTTTTGAGGACCACACTAAATGTTTATTTGGTAGGGTCATTAGAGGACTTCTCCTCCTTTGGCCTTGCAGGCCCGTTTTGGACCGAAGTACTTCTTTTTCTTTTTCCTTTTTTCTTACTGTTCTTCTTTTGTCTTTTCTTGTTTATTTTCCCAGCTCACGGTCGCATCCACGTATTTGGGTTCCTCCAGGTCTCAGGTGTCAACGTGTCCCAGGTATACAACTCCCCGGGTGGTCAGAGGTGAGTCCTGATATTTATAGGTTCCTTTCTCCCATGCACCATGTCTGGTCTTAACACAATCCTACCATCATTGAAAGTGGTTTCCCACAATGTTCAAGGTTTCAATTCTCCGTCCAAGAGGAAGAAAATTTTACAGTCCTACCATAAACAAAAAATAGAAGTGGTCATGATTCAGGAAACTCATTTTTCATTGCGATTTACCCCTTCTTTTTTGCATTCCAATTACCCTCAATTCTTCCTCGCTAATGCGGTAGATAAAACGAAAGGGGTTGCGATTCTGTTCGCTAGATCGAGTCAATTCACTGCGAATCTAATTCATAGAGATCCTGAGGGGAGGTTTATATTGGTAAAGGGACTGATTGATGGCCAATTATTCTCTTTTGTTTCCTATTACGCCCCCAACAAAGGTCAGACTCGGTTTTTTAGTTTAATGTTTAGGTCCCTGGACAAATTACTAGAGGGTACGGTGATTTTTGGGGGTGATTCTAATACCGCCTTCGATAGAGTCCTAGATAAATCTAAAATACCGTCCAAACAGTTGTCTCACCCTTCTCGCTGCAGTGCTAAAATAGCGAAATTAATTTACCAACAAGGGCTGGTCGACATTTGGAGGGAACTTAACCCGTCAACGCGGGATTATACTCATTTTTCACACCCACATTTATGTTACTCAAGAATTTACCATATTTTCCTTTCTTCTATTCACATACCAGCGGTACATAAAGCTTTTATTAAAGAAACAGCTTTGTCTGATCACTCCATGGTGATTATGATCATTCAACGAAACTATACTAGACCTATTGCTCCCCAGTGGCGGCTTTCTGAATCACTGCTGGACGATCCTATGATTGTATCTGAGATCAAAAATGCTTTGAAAGAGTATTTCCTGTTTAATAATACTGAAGGAATCTCGGCTGAGACTCTTTGGGCGGCCCACAAGGCCTTGATTCGGGGGAAATTTATTCAACTGGCCTCTAATCTGAAGAAAGCGAGAACTTCGAATATCGTGAAATTGGAAAAGGATTTTTCCTTGATTAGCAAAAAACACAAAAAAGCCCCCTCTGAGAGCCTTTTAGCCCAACTAGAAAAAGCTAAGTTGGCCTTAAATTTAGCCCTTACGGTCAAAGCAGAGAAATCTATCCGTTGGTCAGGTGCTAAATTCTATTCTCAGGCCAATAAAATGGGTACGATGTTGGCTAATAGACTTTCCCCGAAAATGCGCTCCCACACTCTCCCTAGGATTAAACAACGGGACGGATCTATTACTCTTAATCCCCAACGGGTTTTGAGTTCCTATGAGGAATTTTATACTAACTTATACAGGGCAACAGAGGACTCCAGATTGGCAGATGAATCGGCCTTTTTGGATAATCTTCCTATTCCTTCCCTCCGTAAGGAACATGTTGTTCTGCTGGAGGCTCCATTTACATTACAAGAAACTCTAGATGTCATCAAAGGCTTAAAAAATAGATCATCTCCCGGCCCAGATGGGTTTTCTACTATGTACTATAAGTCATTCGCTGATGTGTTGGCCCCCCATCTCACCAAATTTTTTAATTCAAAAAGAACGGGAGAACCTGTGGCACCTATCCTCAACGCTGCCTTCATCTCAGTAATTCCGAAACCCGACAAAGATCCTGAACACGTTGAAAACTATAGGCCCATATCCCTGATTAATAATGATTTGAAAATTCTTACTAAAATTTTGGCCAATAGATTAGGTTCTTTCATTAATCACTACATTCATAAGGACCAAGTAGGTTTTATCCCCGGGAGGCAGGGACCTGACCAAGTGCGGAGAGCGGTGGATATAATATCCATTCTTCAATCAGGGTGGGAAGGGGGGCCGAGGCAAGAAGGTTGTCTACTGTCATTGGACCTACAAAAGGCCTTTGACTCTCTCTCCTGGTCCTATATGTTCTCTATTTTAGGTAGGTGGGGCTTTGGCACGTCCTTCCTGAATTTATTAAAAGCTTTGTATTCTACACCGGAAGCTAGGATTAAATTACAGGGATATTTGTCTGGGCCTATTTCTATCGCCAGGGGGACAAGACAGGGATGCCCGTTATCCCCTCTGATCTTTGCTATCGCAATTGAATCCCTGGCGGTAGCAATACGCTCGGAACAAACTATTGTAGGTGTTAGTTGTGGCCCTTCGGTTCATAAATGCGCTTTGTTCGCTGATGATGTGCTCCTTTTCGTCACCTCTCCCCTCATTTCGCTGCCCTCTATAAATAAAATACTTAAGGCCTTCGGCTCCATTTCGGGTTTATGGGTAAACATGACTAAATCCTATGCACTGAATGTTTCACTTAGACCCACCTTAGTGGACCGACTTAAAATCGATTTTCCTTATATATGGAGAGAATCCTCAATTAGATATTTGGGCATAAATTTAACCCCTAAGGTTGAATCCTTGTATAAAGAAAATTTCCCCCCCATGTTCCGTGCTCTGGAAAATGATCTCAAAACATGGTCTCTCCACGCGATTTCATGGCTCGGGAAAATCCATTCTATAAAAATGACTCTGCTCCCTAGACTACTCTACTTATTTCGTTCTCTCCCTATTGCGATATCTAAAGTTCAACTTGATTCATTTCAGGGGAAGGTCATTAAATTTGTTTGGGGGAAAAAGGGATATAGGCTCTCTAGACAAGTTCTTTTTAGCCCTAAACTTCGGGGAGGTTTAGGCCTTCCCAATTTTTTCCGATATTACCAGGCGGCTAGACTCGCTCAGTTATCAACTATTTACTTTAAAATTGAAAAACCTGACTGGGTCTCTATAGAACTGCAGGCGGCCCCGTCACATACTGTTGATTTTCTACTGTGGTGCCCCCGCAAGTCTAGGCCTTCGATTCTCGCTCCCTCACTTTCTCAGTCCCTGAAACTTTGGGACAATTTGGTACATCATCCCTCACTGATATCCGACATTAGACCACTATCTCATTTGTTTAATAATCCGATTTTTAATCCAGGCATGGATTCGAAAGCCTTCAAATGGTGGCTAGACAAAGGGAGGTACAGAATTGGACACTTCTTCACTCCCTCTGGTCCTTTCTCCCTTAAACATTGTCTAGAAAAATTGAGTTTACCTGTCTCGGAAACGTTTAGATATCAACAAATTCTCCATTTTTTAAATTCAATTTGGAAGACTAAATCAGGCCCCCCGGAGTTCACTAAATATGAACAATGGTGTGAACAGGGAAAGGAATCCAGAGGAGGCATTTCCATAATCTACCTTGCACTTGTGGAACCCACTTCCAAATTTCCTTACATGGAGGCTTGGGAGAGGGATCTAGGAGACACCTGGGACCTGGACGAATGGCACAGAGCGGCTTCACGTTCTTACAAAGGTATAATAAATGTGTCGTTGATTGAAGCCAACCTTAAGGTCATGATGAGGTGGTATTTAGTCCCCACTAGGCTTGCAATGATGTTTCCTTCTATGTCTCCGTTATGCTTTAGAGGTTGTCAGGCCCAGGGTTCCATGTTGCACATTTGGTGGGAATGTCCGAAGATCAGGAGTTTTTGGAACAAAATGTTTAGTCTTATCCGGAAGGTTTCAGGAGCCCCTATATTACAGTCCCCTCAAATAGCTTTACTTAATGCATTCATCCCGAAGCTGTCCAAATTCACCCGTAAATTAATAATGTTTATGCTACTAGGGGCTAAATTGGTGATAGCTAGGGCCTGGAAGCTCCCGAAGGTCTCAATTTCCAGTGCTAAACGGAAAATCTCCTGGATTATGTCGCAGGAAAAACTAATTAGCTCCATGTCGGACTCTTCCAAATCATTCGAGGCAACATGGGAACCCTGGGCCACATATATGGGAATATCCCTAATTCCTGGCATTGAAAATTCACATGAATATAACACTATGTAGGCTGTGAGCTGGCTCATATTATCTCGCCCTTTTTCTTCTTCTTTTCCCTCTATTGGAAAAGGATTTTTCCTTGATTAGCAAAAAACACAAAAAAGCCCCCTCTGAGAGCCTTTTAGCCCAACTAGAAAAAGCTAAGTTGGCCTTAAATTTAGCCCTTACGGTCAAAGCAGAGAAATCTATCCGTTGGTCAGGTGCTAAATTCTATTCTCAGGCCAATAAAATGGGTACGATGTTGGCTAATAGACTTTCCCCGAAAATGCGCTCCCACACTCTCCCTAGGATTAAACAACGGGACGGATCTATTACTCTTAATCCCCAACGGGTTTTGAGTTCCTATGAGGAATTTTATACTAACTTATACAGGGCAACAGAGGACTCCAGATTGGCAGATGAATCGGCCTTTTTGGATAATCTTCCTATTCCTTCCCTCCGTAAGGAACATGTTGTTCTGCTGGAGGCTCCATTTACATTACAAGAAACTCTAGATGTCATCAAAGGCTTAAAAAATAGATCATCTCCCGGCCCAGATGGGTTTTCTACTATGTACTATAAGTCATTCGCTGATGTGTTGGCCCCCCATCTCACCAAATTTTTTAATTCAAAAAGAACGGGAGAACCTGTGGCACCTATCCTCAACGCTGCCTTCATCTCAGTAATTCCGAAACCCGACAAAGATCCTGAACACGTTGAAAACTATAGGCCCATATCCCTGATTAATAATGATTTGAAAATTCTTACTAAAATTTTGGCCAATAGATTAGGTTCTTTCATTAATCACTACATTCATAAGGACCAAGTAGGTTTTATCCCCGGGAGGCAGGGACCTGACCAAGTGCGGAGAGCGGTGGATATAATATCCATTCTTCAATCAGGGTGGGAAGGGGGGCCGAGGCAAGAAGGTTGTCTACTGTCATTGGACCTACAAAAGGCCTTTGACTCTCTCTCCTGGTCCTATATGTTCTCTATTTTAGGTAGGTGGGGCTTTGGCACGTCCTTCCTGAATTTATTAAAAGCTTTGTATTCTACACCGGAAGCTAGGATTAAATTACAGGGATATTTGTCTGGGCCTATTTCTATCGCCAGGGGGACAAGACAGGGATGCCCGTTATCCCCTCTGATCTTTGCTATCGCAATTGAATCCCTGGCGGTAGCAATACGCTCGGAACAAACTATTGTAGGTGTTAGTTGTGGCCCTTCGGTTCATAAATGCGCTTTGTTCGCTGATGATGTGCTCCTTTTCGTCACCTCTCCCCTCATTTCGCTGCCCTCTATAAATAAAATACTTAAGGCCTTCGGCTCCATTTCGGGTTTATGGGTAAACATGACTAAATCCTATGCACTGAATGTTTCACTTAGACCCACCTTAGTGGACCGACTTAAAATCGATTTTCCTTATATATGGAGAGAATCCTCAATTAGATATTTGGGCATAAATTTAACCCCTAAGGTTGAATCCTTGTATAAAGAAAATTTCCCCCCCATGTTCCGTGCTCTGGAAAATGATCTCAAAACATGGTCTCTCCACGCGATTTCATGGCTCGGGAAAATCCATTCTATAAAAATGACTCTGCTCCCTAGACTACTCTACTTATTTCGTTCTCTCCCTATTGCGATATCTAAAGTTCAACTTGATTCATTTCAGGGGAAGGTCATTAAATTTGTTTGGGGGAAAAAGGGATATAGGCTCTCTAGACAAGTTCTTTTTAGCCCTAAACTTCGGGGAGGTTTAGGCCTTCCCAATTTTTTCCGATATTACCAGGCGGCTAGACTCGCTCAGTTATCAACTATTTACTTTAAAATTGAAAAACCTGACTGGGTCTCTATAGAACTGCAGGCGGCCCCGTCACATACTGTTGATTTTCTACTGTGGTGCCCCCGCAAGTCTAGGCCTTCGATTCTCGCTCCCTCACTTTCTCAGTCCCTGAAACTTTGGGACAATTTGGTACATCATCCCTCACTGATATCCGACATTAGACCACTATCTCATTTGTTTAATAATCCGATTTTTAATCCAGGCATGGATTCGAAAGCCTTCAAATGGTGGCTAGACAAAGGGAGGTACAGAATTGGACACTTCTTCACTCCCTCTGGTCCTTTCTCCCTTAAACATTGTCTAGAAAAATTGAGTTTACCTGTCTCGGAAACGTTTAGATATCAACAAATTCTCCATTTTTTAAATTCAATTTGGAAGACTAAATCAGGCCCCCCGGAGTTAACTAAATATGAACAATGGTGTGAACAGGGAAAGGAATCCAGAGGAGGCATTTCCATAATCTACCTTGCACTTGTGGAACCCACTTCCAAATTTCCTTACATGGAGGCTTGGGAGAGGGATCTAGGAGACACCTGGGACCTGGACGAATGGCACAGAGCGGCTTCACGTTCTTACAAAGGTATAATAAATGTGTCGTTGATTGAAGCCAACCTTAAGGTCATGATGAGGTGGTATTTAGTCCCCACTAGGCTTGCAATGATGTTTCCTTCTATGTCTCCGTTATGCTTTAGAGGTTGTCAGGCCCAGGGTTCCATGTTGCACATTTGGTGGGAATGTCCGAAGATCAGGAGTTTTTGGAACAAAATGTTTAGTCTTATCCGGAAGGTTTCAGGAGCCCCTATATTACAGTCCCCTCAAATAGCTTTACTTAATGCATTCATCCCGAAGCTGTCCAAATTCACCCGTAAATTAATAATGTTTATGCTACTAGGGGCTAAATTGGTGATAGCTAGGGCCTGGAAGCTCCCGAAGGTCTCAATTTCCAGTGCTAAACGGAAAATCTCCTGGATTATGTCGCAGGAAAAACTAATTAGCTCCATGTCGGACTCTTCCAAATCATTCGAGGCAACATGGGAACCCTGGGCCACATATATGGGAATATCCCTAATTCCTGGCATTGAAAATTCACATGAATATAACACTATGTAGGCTGTGAGCTGGCTCATATTATCTCGCCCTTTTTCTTCTTCTTTTCCCTCTATTTCTTTTTTCTATTCTTCTCTTTCTTCTTTCGTTGTTTCTCACTCTGATATTTCTTCAAACTGAAAGCTTTTATTTGACCTGGTCTTGTTTACTGCTCTCTGTGACTTACTCCGTATATATGTTTCTCTAGAGAAACTTGTGGACACTAATATTTCACTTTTTGTTCGTTTATCTTTTTGTTTTATCCTTTCGACAGTGGTTTTCTTACTGGGTCCTGGAGAATGCTGGTATTCTAGGGCCTAGTGAGTGAATCTGTTCGAGAAGGGAGGAAAAATTTAATAACTAGGTTTATTATGTAGATTCCGGACATTTGTGTCCCCTTTTGGGGTGTCTGGTCCCGACGATTGGTATTAATGTGCTCCCTGGGAGATCCCCTCCTTACAATATGATACCTAAGTGTTGATCCTAGGAAGTGTCTAATATTCTTTTTTTTGTTTTTTTTGCAATTTTCATTTATGTTATGGTCCACATTTTTATCTTTGTTTATATTGGAACCATACTACCATATTTTTGTCTTTAAGTTGATGGTTTTCGGAAGGTACCTCCGAGTACTTTTGCTTATTTGTTTATTGTATTGAACCCCAGAGTGTAATGGGGGATTGTCTCTTTTTATTTTTTGATGTACTGTACTGACTTTCAATAAATCCCTCTTTGAAACTAAAAAAAAAAAAAAAAAAAAATTTAAAGGAAGATCAGAGTGTAGTTAAACTCTGATCCAAATGGTTATGCTAAAAAAACAGGGTCTCTGTCTCAGCTTGGCTGTGCTGTGGGCTCATTCTGTTGTACTGGGGTGTTTTTCCCACCCCTGTGCGGTAGGTGGCAGCAGTGGAGTCTGGGTGCTCTTCCCCAGAAGTCAATCAGGAGGGTTGAGCCTTGTTGTGCATGCTGTGAGGGGTATATATGGGGCAGACGCCATTGGTTCTGGGTCTTTTTCGTACAGTGTGGCACCCACCTTTAGGGTGGCCACTCCACGGCGCTACGGCCTACCTGGCCGGGGCGTGCATGCCACGCGGTGTTCCTGGTTCCGGGGCCATGTTGGCCCAGAATGTCTGAGCAGCGACGGGGACACAGTGAGCGACTGGGTTCCCACCTTTGAGGATCCCAAGCGTTATTGCTGTTCGGTGGGGAGTCCGTCTGAGGAGCGCCATTGAGAGGCTGGCGGTCCAAAAGGATCTTGACAAACCACCGGGGATCAAGGTAGCCGGACACTGAAATATTGATCCCCTGTCAGTCGGTACCTGAGCGACATTTAAGAAGGAGATCCAGGCGTAATTCACTAAATGATTGCCTCTGTAACTACAATCAGAGAGGGCCCGTGGCAGAGATGTCTCCCTGAAGTTCATTCTAAGGAGGGTTTGTGGTAGAGACTTTATCCTACAAAGGTTTGAGTGATACTCCGGCTGCCAGGTCAGTGAGAGAGGCCTGTCTGAGTACGCTATTTCCACTCAAGCAGGAGTGGCACAGAGAAGTGTTACACTTGGGAGCAGGACTGTTTCCCTATTACTAGGCCTGAATTTGCTATTCTCCTTTCTTTCTTTCTTCAACTTTACTTCCCTCACCACAAGTTTTATTGGTTTTACCAGGCTGAGTAATAAAGAGCACAGCAAAGACACTTGTTGCTGACATTCCTTTACTATTGCTATATGCACCATTCACCCCTAGGAATTCCGAAGAGCCACAAGGCAAATGTTCCACCCAAAACAACCAGCAACTCCTCCGGGGGTAATGCTACACGTGGGGGGTTGTCCAGGATAAGGCTGTTACCTCGAATACCTGAATTCAGAAGTTTTATTTATTCATTAATTCAAAGATTTGTAGTGTGTGAAACTGTGCCTGGTAAGGAAGGAGTTAACATCACCATTGAAGTTGGGCGCAAGTGCGGCGAAGCCACGTGCGCCTGCAACGTGTAAGAAAAAGTTTATTCAGATGGGAGGAGTTACCCACCTTTGCGTGAGACGTAGAGTGAGTTTGGTGCCAAAGGACAGAGTGATTGCCTGCCCAAGAGAGAGAGAGAGACATGCAAACATGTCTGTCCCATTAACGCCATTTAAAAGGCTGCGACCCCCGATTTCTGTGCCGGGAGTCAATGCAATGTCTGCTACTGCTGGAGTCCCCCTGACAAATACCGGAATCTGAATGCGGACCCAGGGGAAGTTCGTCCTGTTTTCCCAGTTTGATATCTGTTCCATGGTGATGATGTCTACTCTCAAGTTAACCATTTGATGCATTGACTTACCAATTGCTTATCAATTAGTGACCATTGCTGCATTTTTTGGACCTGTTTGCACCTATTTTTTGATGTTGTCATCAAATAAGCACTTGCACTTTAAATCACTATTGTATTGTTGACCTTATAGTTAACATATTGTCTCACGCTAGAATTTGGAATTTATTTATCACTTATTATTAGCGCCCCCTTATTACTATACACCCCCCAAAAATAAGTTTGAACTTCCTAAAATAAAATACAAACTTTAGCAGCCCTAAATTTAGGTTCAATGGCATTAGATTGTTGCAAAAATCCTATTTCTCGTCACCACACCTTGTGCTGGACCTTCCAATAGGTATCGCCATACCAGTTCGCAGCAAAAGCAGAGCCTTAAAGAGTAACTCCACTTTTGTTGGGAAAAAACATTCCCCACTGGGTGATCTATGTACATTGCAGGTATTTTACCTAACTTTGTTGCAGTTCAGACCTTTAGTTATTCTGAAGAAATAACTGTTTGTCTGTGTTCATGTGTAGAGTGAATCTGTATGGGAGTGCTTTTATCATTACTAATCAGCTGCTGCACCTGCAGAGCTCTAATGGGGAAAGCAGCAGGGTCTGCATCCCTTTAGACATGATTTCCATTTGGGAGTATCTCACCAAAAAGTATATATTTGTTGCAGGAGATGCCAAAAATCTGACTTAAAACAAGTGACATACAGACAAAGGGTTAATTGAGCGCACTCCAGGTACTGATGCATAAAGCTAGATATATATGGGAAAAAGTGATCAGTCTGAATGTTCAGAGAGGGGCAATTCGTTTGTGCATGACAATTAGTCCATATATTTGCTACAAAATGCTAATCACAGGGTTGCAGCTTGCACATATAAGAGGATATGAAATACAAGTACAAAGAGAAAAAGCGGGAAAAAATAATAAATAAATAAATAAATAAAAAATCTTATTGCTGCGCTTAGAAGGCGCCGTTTTTTCTCTTTGTACAAAAATCTGACTTGTATCTTAGTGCAGACTTCTGGGAAAATCAATTAGCCAATAACACAAGCAGTAAATTACATTTCCTGGGGGGGGGGGGGGTTCTGTATACCATCTGTGTAAAGAACGCTTCCAGGTAGCCATATTGCATTGCATTTTGCAAAAAATTACAGAGCTGAAGATTGAAACATTTAATTACAATATGACTTAAATGGGTTGTAAAGGTAAAAAAAAAAGTAGTGGTAGATGGCGCACGATTAATAGAGCATACAAAAATGAAATATCATCTTATGGTCCATACAGAAAAGGCACTAAAGGTATGATCAAATGTCCAATAGCAATCCAATAGATAGTCCTGGTGTATATGTAAATATGAGAAAATACACTAGCGGCAGCAACCCTGAAGCAGAAGCAGGCTCTGGAAAATATTGTAGAAGAAAAAGAGATGCGCCAATCTAAGTGCAGTAAGCAAGGGATTTATTAAAGGAAACAAAATGGCACAGACAGTAAAAAACGGCTACTCACAAACATGAGTGGTAACAAAGGCAAATAGATGCAGGCCCGGTGTCACTGTAGGTCATCAGCGATTCCTATGTCCCAGTCCGCATTCCTAAGTCAACAGAAGCGGTGGATTGTGATGAACCTCCAGTGTCTCAGGAGCCTCGGGAAGCCACAGGGAGCAGGGAGCCAGATGAGCCGCTCAGAGCGGCGTGCGTTTCAGCGTGGAGCGCAGCGTGCCGTCGTCGCACCGGAAGTGACGTGGGGAGCCGGGCCAGTCAATGGGATGACGCGTTTCACAGCTCCGCTGTTTTATCAGATCCATCTCCATCTCATCCAGTCTACCTTTACTTACCTCATCCTTCGATTTTGCTTTTAAATGTCCTTATTTCTTCTGAGAAATCCTCAGTTCCTGTTCTTCTGTCTGTAACTACACACGGTAATGCAAGGCTTTCTCCCTGGTGTGGAGAAAGCCTCTTGAGGGGGGAGGGGGCGAGCATGAGTGTCAAAACACTCTCTACTTTGCAGATAGAGAAAGGAGCTGTGTGTTAGTGGGCGTCCTGACACTCCTGCTCGCCCCCCTCAAGAGGCTTTCTCCACACCAGGGAGAAAGCCTTGCATTAATGTGTGTAGTTACAGACAGAAGAACAGGAAGTGAGGATTTCTCAGAATAAATAAGGACACTTAAAAGCAAAATTGAAGGATGAGGTAAGTGGAGGACTGCACTAAGGTAAAGGAAGCTATTTAGGGAAAAAAATATTTACCTTTACAACCCTATTAGGTCACAATTGTATACTGTACACTATATATTTTACACAAAAGTGAAGTTACCCTTTAAAACGATAACTTTGTCTTTAAACAATCTCATTGTCTTGCGGTCTGTTGGAGATTCAACTCTTCATCTATAACTTACCACCGTAAAAGAGACACTCACATAGCGTGATACTGCACGACTCTCACCACCCTTCCATTGAAACAAACAAGGTAGTTTCTAGGTTCCGAGGCACAGTAACATTTGTACAGAGCAAATGCGTGGTTGTGCCCTAGTAGACTTCATCAGAGGGAGGTTTTAGAGGATATTACATGCTTTTAATTTTTTTTTACTTTGTAAGTGCAGTGTATTATGTGTTTTTTGGATTAAAATTACCACAACAGTATCACGCAATGTAATCCTATTGGGTGTATTTGATGATATTAAGATCACTCCTAGGGCTACACGATTTTGTCGGTTGCCATTGTTTTTTATTGGATACATTCTGAACCCCTACGTCTTGGTCTGTGGAACTGGTTAATTAATCAGAACCTCCCATTTTACAAACTAACCTGATGAGGCGAGAGGGTGCCCAGGGAAATTCTCTAAACTTTGGGGGCCCTTGATAGATACTCAAACACTAGTGACTCTCTTCTACGTATGATTTCCGACTCTATACCATAATCTACACCTACATTTCCTAATATTGTGGGTCCTGCTCAAGTCTCCTTGTATAGGATGTTGGAGCGCTTCTCTGTCATAGTAGGCCAACCACTGCAATAGTACCATTCTTACTGTTTTCTATTGTATAATTAGTTTATACTTCGGGAGAATGAGCCTCTAATACTCACATAACGGATTAGATCTTTCCATTCTCGAGATTGCTTAGTGTGATTCCCTGTTTTTTGTTTTTTTCACTTATGTTTCTTTTTGTTTGTTTTTTTTTTTTCCTTTTTTTTCGAAACTTGTGTACTTTTATCATGGATATTGGATGTTTGACACAATAGTACTCTTTTATTCTGTAATAAGTGCAATGTTTTATGTGTATCATATCGGCTACTAATTTGGAAGCTGCTTTTGTACTTACAGGTGTATCTCATAAAATTTGAATTAAAAAAAGGGAGTTGGCCATCAAACTCGCCTGACCTAAAGCCCATAAATGATCTGTGGGGTTTTGTCAAGAGGAAGATGTGTGAAATATATTACTCTGTGCGTGATATATAAAATATATAAGTTTCTTTTTTTTTTATTGAATTACTGAAATAAATAAACTTTTTGATGATATTCTAATTTTATGAGATGCACCGGTATATTATGTGTCCTGATTGTATACACACTTTCCCAATACAACTGTGTTTAAAAAAAGAGAATCCATTTTAAAGAATAGTTTGTTTGCCTTACCAGGAATTTTGCAATGTTTGAATCTGCTATGAATGCAAAAACAAAATGTAGCAAAGTCTTTAGCCTCTTTCAGTCTAATGAGGACCTCCAAGGTCAAAGATAGCTGAGAACCTTTAATATGTAGTGGGTTGTGAGGCATAGTGGGTGCAAAGATGGTGAAAGTCATTGGATGCCAGACACTTCTTAGTAGTAAAAGAGGTTTTACTTCTTTTAACAGTCCTGTTTGTATTTTTGGGGGAAAGACAGTTAGGGCCAGGACACCCTTAAATAGTTGTAGATTCAATTGGCAAACTCTAAGGCCACGTACACACGATCAGACCGGTCCGATGAGACTGGTCTGACGGACCGTTTTCATCGGACCACGCTGAAGTGGTCTGATGGTCTGATGTGCGTACACACCATCAGTCCAAAATCCCATCGGACCGGTCTGATCGTGTGTGTACATGGCCTAAGTCTAAGACTTAGGCCACAGCTACAGCTTTACTACAACTGCTTCTTGCAGTTCTTCAACTCTCTCACTAGATCCACTGATTCACTGACTCTGAATCCCATGAGCTCCTCCAATCTTTGCGGTGGTATCCCCTCAAGCTTCCCTGCTGGGTCCCTGGCTTGGCACTCCAGATACTTTTTAAGCTTCACTGCTACAAGCGTAACCTCTGCTGGTTGGGTCCCTGACTTGATCACCGCCTGAAGTTTCCTGATTCTCCACCCTGCCTGTTCGGTGAAAATACTACTCTGTTACTTGCTTCAGTTACTCACTGTGGCCCCTCGTAAAGGTGGTTGGTCCCTTAGTGGCGACAGTTCCCTTTCTAGTTCCGACCACGACACGTTCTCCGGCCAGCAGAACATCACTTCTGGTTGGACTGCAAGCTGCAGTCCCAACCCTGCGCTGCCCTCTTACTTCTGGATAGGCCCTCACACAGCCTGGCAGCCAGATGTCCCTGGGATAGGCCCAAACTCGGGCCTAGCAGCCCAGAGCATACGACACATGTCCACCCAGACAGCCATCCAGGTGGCATAGAACACAGATCACCTGACTCCACCTAAATATATAGGTGCTTCCAGCAGGCCAAGGGATTCAAGAAAACCCCTGCCTATTGGCTGGGACACCCCATATATCCATAACCTGACCTTTGGTTGCCCTTCTCATATATAGCACCACTGGCCACCTAGTGGTAGAAGAGAAAAGTGCAACAAGTACAAAATAAATGGATCTCTATCAATCTACCGGGATAACTACTCCTGGCAAGTAAATTTGCGAGGAGCACCTGCCTAAGCTACAGGGTGCTACAAAAATATAGACACAGGAAAGCATACAGTATATTATGAAGGCTTGTGTGTCATTAAACTTAAGATCAGGTTGTTTTATCCTACGATCCCTTATTCATTCTACAGTAAAGTTAAAAAAGGAAAATTGATATTAAAGTAGATTAAGAAGACAAACTATAGTTAAAAGAAAATGTTTGTGTAGATTTCTGTTTAATCCACACCTATCGACATGCATTTGTAGACACAGGAGGTGCTGTGTGACTGTCTGTGCGCATGTGAAACCTGTATTCAGGCACAGCACGCTGAACAATGGCTCAAGACACAAGCAAGAGAAGGGCTGCCGGGAAAGAGATGGATTATTCCTGCAGTTTCTAATCCCTTCAGTAAATCTGAAATTACTTCTCACAATGCAATCACAAATCACAAGCTGTTTCACATAACACTGGGGGAATAATTTATAGACTGTATGGTGTGACCCTTTTCTTGACTGACTAAGGATCTGTTACCGGACAAGCTTAGGATGTGTGGGGCCTATATCTATTATACATTGATCTCCTTTCAGCAGATTATTGGTCAGAATGAGACACTACTGATAATTTTATAACTTGTGTTTTGTGTTTTTTTGTAACTATTGATAAAGACAGAGTGCACAGCTTCCTTTCTAGTCCAGTTTTACACATACATATGAGCCTTTATGAAATTACCTCTGTGTGGATAATAAACATCCAGCAGGGAAATAAAAGGATCATGGAAATTGCAGGGGATTTATGTGCTTATATTGAAGCATTATGCTGCATTGTGGTGGATCTCCAGGAGACTGTATGAAATGGAAAATAAAGGAGTCGGGTGACTTATTTTATGTTTTTTTTAAATTTAACTATTTCAGTCTTAAAGTCTTGGTTTTTTTTGGTTTAAAATTAACAAACGTGTTCTACTTTCCTGATGTATGCAGTTGTTTTGCATAGAGCAGCCCAAATCCTCCTCTTCTCAGGTCCCTGGCCTGAGCTCCTGGCCCCTCCCAGTGTGCTCATGTCATTCTATGACTTCAAGTTACCTTGTGTGCCTCCCAGTGTCATCTTATGACTCTAGTTCTTGTGCACCTGTGGCTTCAGAACATTCTGTGCCATCTAATGACTCATTGTGCTCTCTGTACACCTTTGTAACAAATGCGTTTCCAAGCAGTTTCTAAAACATTCCATGTCTGGTCTGCTACACTCCACGTAAGTACTTCCTGCTGACTCAGTCATGACCCTCAGATATGCTCCTGCAATCACACAGGTTGTCTTTTTCTCAGTGAATATGGACCCTTGCCCATGATACACTAGGCACACATACTTCCCATCAAGGCCAGATTTCTCACTAGGTGACGTGGTCTAGGGTGGCAATGTCCATGTAAACTGTCACCATCCTTCATACAGCTTATTTACCTTTTTAGGGCATACTCTGTCATTTATTATTGAATATTGAGAGCTCAAGAGACGGAGTTTTCAGCTCCTTCAATGATCTCATGGTAGTAGCCATGCCAAGGTAGCTGGGTGAAGTCAAGCAGACAGAGAAATATGGGATTTCAGAAAGAGACACTGGTAGAGTTTTACAATGGACCATTCAACAAAGCACAGGGTTCACTTTTTCACCAGAGCTCCATATAGCCATGTAAAAATGGCATGGCAAGAATTATTTTTTTTAAATCACATATTAGATTAAAAATACATTCTTAACTTACATCCCTTCTTCTGCTTGTCCCTCATAGATGAATATGACATCACAAACCTTTCAGGCAGAACCTGAGAAAGCTGAGGATTCCAACATTAGCCCATCTTTGAAGCATCTTCTTGTGAGATTTGGGATCCTCCGTTTTCCTTGGATTTCACTGCAGTGTTGTCATTGTCCCCTAGAAGCTGTAGGCTGGGGTAAAAGGTAAGGATAGTTTTTTTTATTATTTAACCTAGCGTGTGACTTTTTTTTTTTATGTGTGAGGGCGGACTGTAAAAAATAAGTGCACCCTGCATCTTGTTGAAAGGTCCAATTTAAGAAAACTTGTGCTCCATACTTTTATAAACCATCAGCTCTGACTTTCCACTTAGCAGAGAAAATTGCAGGGAGCAGAGGTTTCACTCCCAGTAGCTGATTAGTTCAGCCCACACACAGCTGTACTTGGTTTCCTTCTGATTTTGCAGATGGAATGGGACACTGAAGGAAGGGAACAATACAATGAATAGCATCAATGAGAGTCTGAGTTCCTTCCACTGCAATGAGATTTCCCATTCAATCTAAAGAGTACTTTTCAGTAACATATCTGTGCAACAAATTTCCCGATGTGTCATACATAGCAACATGATCATTCTAAATAAAGTTGTGCTTTATATAATTAAAGAATAGAACTTGAATTCACATAAAGTGACTTTGCCTGGACTGAGATCATGTCGTCAGTATTGTGTAGGCACAAACAAACATCCTCTCTTCTCTCCAGTGATCAGACTGCAAGAAGGTGAGAGGCTACAGTAATGCCGCGTACACACGGTCGTTTTTTGTGATGAAAAAAAAAACGACGTTTTCTGTGAAGTAAAAAACGAAGTTTTTGAAACGTCACTTTCAAAGACGATGTTGCATACACACCATCGTTTTTTCACAAAAAGCGAGGTTACGTTCACCACCCTTTTCCATTGAAGCTCGCTTCATAACTAGCTTCTGGGCATGCACGGGTTGAAAAACGTCGTTTTAAACTACGTTTTTGCTACACACGGTGACTTTTTGTGAAACAAAAAACAACGTTTTGAAAAACGACACAAAAAATTCAAGCATGTTGGAATTTTTTTTTGGTCGTTTTTTTGAAGACAGAAAACGACGTTTTGCCCACACACGATCAATTTAAATGACGTTTTAAAAAACAACGTTTTTTTTCATCGCAAAAAACGGCCGTGTGTACGCGGCATTAGGGTTGATCTGTGCCTCAGCTACATTGACGGTCAGTGTAAATGCTCCAGTTACATTGCTAGTCAGTGTAAATGGCCCACTTACATTGGTGTTTAGTATAAATGCCCTTGTTACATTGGTAATCAATGTAACTTGCTCCATTACATTGAAAAGTACAGATTGGCTATAAGTGCCACTTCCATATCCATATGTACCATAAATTTGCATGCAAACACAATTGGGATTTTGGGGCACAACAATGTATTTAAAATCATATTATTATTTGTTAATTTATATATGAAAAAAGATAAAATATCTGCACACAACTGTATATCACATATACAGTATACTGTGTGAAAAAAAAAAAAAAATACTGTATTTATTGGAGTATAACACTCACTTTTTTACCCTGAAAATAGAAGGTAAACTGTAACTGTGTGTTATATGCAGGGGGCTGTGGAAAGTTTTTTTTCCCTGAAACTTCCCTCTTAGGCCGCGTACACACGATCGAACAAGTCCGCTGAAACTGGTCCGCCAACCAGTTTCAGCGGAAATATACGATCATGTGTACAACCTAGCGGACAGGTTTTTCCAGCGGACAAATTTCAAAGCATGCTTTGAAATTTGTCCGCTGCAAACCTGTCCGTCGAACATGTCCGCTGGTTAGTACGCCTAACCAGCGGACATAAATCTCCCGCATGAGTCGAATGGATTCGACGCATGCGTGGAAGTATTTTACTTCCTGGCTTGGTGACGTGGCGGCTGAGGGGGTGAGATCCGTCCAAGGGGATTTTGGTCCGATGGTGTGTCGGACATGTTTCAGCGGACATGTCTCCTCGCCTGTACACGGCCTTAAAGTTAGGGTGTGTGTTATACGCCGATAAATAAGGTACTTTAAAGTGGTTGTAAACCTCAGTCATGAAATCTGAGAAAAGCAAATATTTCTGTAGTGTTTACTTCTCTCTCTCCAAAGCTGACCTGTGTAAGTTCAGCCCTGCCGGTTGGTCCCCCTTAAGGGTTACCCTTTCAGGCCTTGCTCTCCTTGCCTCCTCCACCTTGTTTGGGGTAAATGCAGTTTCATATACTAAGTCTGATGAAAATGCACTATTTCATGTATATGTATTTTAATATATACCATTGATTTATATTTATGTTATGGTTCTATTTAGAGAACATTTGTCAATGTTATTATCCGCATGTGGCTCCTAAAGGAGAGGACTACGGCCTAGAAACACGTTGAGCCTTTAAAGAAAATATATTTAACTGTTGTACAGTATCACTGCATCAGATACAGACTTTTTAAAGTCTTATTTTTTTGTACACAATATACTGTATATGTGATATAAAATAATGTACAGCTATTTTGTATTTTTTCTTATATGAATTAATGAATAATATGATTTCAAATAATTAGTTGTGCCTCAAAAATCCCATTTGTTTTTGCATGCAAATGCATTCTCCAATACATTAATGATCAGTGAAATGTTCTCCATTAGTTCTTGTTTACATATGCTCCTGTCATTGCCACCCCTCACCCTTTTGTGGTGAATTTCATGGTGTCACTGCCTTTCCTAATTTTTATATGCCCAAGAAACATGACACGGGGTAGAACATTTTCTAAGCAAATGTTACTCCCTTCAGCTGCCATCTTAAGTTGGGGGGGGGGGGGCGGAGGGGCATTGTAAAATCATGGCTCAAACCATTTAATTTTTATTGCTATCCAACTGCAAGTTTAAATAAGCCCCACATTGGCATATGGTTTTGTCAGGCTTGAAAGAAATGTTATACATGAAAAGGAAGGTGTACAGAGGGGAACCCCACTTTACTTTATTTGAGATTTATTGTGACAGCTGCAGTGTTTGTGTTAAAAATCAGCAAGCAGAGGGAGGGAGGAACAGAACACAGAGATTTTGCATTCTTGTCCAGGACCGGACTGGGAAAAAATGTAAATAATTTCATAACAGCCACAGAGGCTTAGCGTGGGTTGTCAGCATCAAAGGCAAGTAATTTGTGCCCCTAACCTGCAGACATTTAGTGCTTCCTGAGACCCTTCCACTGATACAGTATTAAACCCCTTATGGTACATTTTAGGATCTACCACTCTTTTTCTTTGTTCTCTTTTCTTTCCCTTTTATCTCTATCTATCCTAATTTCTTTTTTTTCCATCTCTCTCTCTCTCTCTATCTGTCTTTTTTGTTCTTTGCCTTATTCTTTCTCTCCCCTATTGGGGCTCCAATAAGGGGACTGGGGGAGAGAAGACAGAGAAAAAAACCTCCAATGGTGTAGTACCAAAAAATAAGGGGACGTTTATTCAAATGCATATGCTCTTACATCAACTATAAAAACTGGAGCAAAGTAAAACTTGAATAGCAGCGTTCTCTGCGCCTTCTTACGTCACTCCAGGTGCACGTCTGTCCACAGCTAATCCCTACGCGTTACGACACCATCACGTGTCTTCATCAGATGAAGACACACAAAGTTTGAAGTTTAAAAGCTACCAGTGAAAGTGTATTAAGTGGGAATATCGTTTGATGCATGGAGGCAAAGGTCTTTATGGATTTCCTTGTTGCTGTATCTATTTATATATGAGATGAGAGTTCTGAGAGACCAGACATGCTGGGAATCAGACCATTTACTCATTATTTTGGATTTACAGATCAACGGACGTCGTTTTTCTATTTTTTCCATTTATACATTTATATTCTTTGTTTTTTCAGCAGTTTATCTGCCTTATGTATATGGACTATTTTTTGGTGTTATACACAACTTCATTATCACACATCACTGTTATTGTTTTATTCACTATATTGTAAAAGCACTTATGAATGAATGAATGAATGAATGAATGAATTAAAAACGTATATAGCGCGACACATGCGAACTAAATCGCCTCTGGGCGCTCGTTGTTTCTGTCTCTCCGGGCCTCAAAAGAGCAGAGTTTTTATCTGTCTTCTGAAGCTCAGGTGGTTTTCCTCCAACCGAATGCTGGTTGGTAAAGCGTTCCATAGTCTGGGACCCTGGAAAGCAAACCTTCTTTCTCCTTTGGACTTGTATCTGGCTTTGGGTACCTTGACCAAATTTTGGTCGGTGGATCGCAGAACACGATTGGAGTTGTGGGCTTCTATCTTCTCGCATAGATATTGCGGGGCCTTCCCATGGATGCACTTATGTGTCAGACAGAGGGCTTTAAAAGAAATTCTGTCTTTTACTGGCAACCAATGAAGGGCTCTCAATGAAGGTGAGATTGACTCCCAGGGTTTTTTCCCAGTCACAAGTCTGGCGGCCGTATTCTGAACGACTTGCAGACGAGCGATTTGGTACCTAGGGAGTCCAAGGTAAAGGGCGTTTGCATAGTCCCGTCTGGAGTTCACAATTGTTCCTACCACGACTGCTACGTCATCTTTGGGAATAAAGGGGATAAGTCTGCGTAGTAGGCGTAGCAGATGGTGGGATCCGCTGACTACTGACCCTATTTGTGCGTCCATAGTCATGAAGGTGTCAAAGATGACTCCGAGACTTTTGACTCTTGCGACTGGCCTGAAACAGGAGAAGTTCTGTTTTGGAACTGTTGAGTTTAAGATAACTCTTTGTCATCCAGTTTTCTATCAAAGAGAGACAATTCTCTAAACTGAAATGGTGATCCTTTTTGTTGCAGATGCGAAAATACAGTTGCGTGTCATCTGCGTAAGAGTGATAAAGTAGTTGTTGACTACTAATGATTTCAAAGAGTGGGCGAAGGTAGATGTTGAAGAGCACCGGTGACAGGGGGGATCCTTGAGGGACTCCACATGACACCGTGCGTTTTTCAGAAGTGAAAAGTCCCAATTTCACTGTTTGTGATCGGTTTTCCAAAAAGGAGGAAAACCATGGTAAATCACCTACTGCGACTCTGGCTACTTCAGCTAGCCTAGTCAGTAATAGTTTGTGGTCTACCGTATCAAAGGCTGCGCTTAGGTCCAACAGAACCAGGAGACAAGATTCTCCTTCGTCTGCAGCCTCGAGAGCGTCGTCCCATATTTTGAGTAATGCTGTTTCTGTCCCGTGTCCGGGACGGAAACCCGATTGGTATGGATCAAGTAGATTATGGGTATCTAGATGCTGTTGCAGCTGTTGTACCACTACTTTTTCCATTACCTTGGAGAGAACGTTGAGGCCTGTTATGGGACGGCGGTGAGCTGGGTCCTTGGGATCCAGGGTAGGCTTTTTCAGGATAGGCTTGATTGTGCCCTCTTTCAGCAGGGAGGGCACTATGCCTTCCTTAAATGACTGATTTATAAGCTGCATGATAGGTGGTGCCATGATGTCGGCACATTCCTTCAGCAGTTTAGTGGGGATAATATCGTTGGGCGCTGTGCTGTTTCGCAAAGTACCGATGATATTTTTTGTGGCCTCGATGGTGATGGGTTGCAGAGTGAACTTTGTTAAATGTTTCTATGGGTGTTGTGGGCCTGGTTGAGGGGGGTGTTGTTTTGCTGAATGCTTTCCCGGATTCCCTCAATTTTTTTGATGAAGAAATCCGATAGTTCATTGCAAAATTCTTGGGTATCTGAATTGGGGGCTTCAAGACAGTCTGGATTCATGGTCTGAGTGACCAGCTTGAAGAGTTCCCGGGGGGGGTTTAGGGCGCTGTTGATAGCCTCGGAAAAATAATTTTTCTTGGCTTTGAAGATTTCTTTATGGTATTTTTTTGTTATTTCCTTGTAGGTGATGAGGTTCTCTACTGAAGTGCTTCTCTTCCAGGCGGCTTCCGCTCTTCTGCGCTCTTGCTTCAGTAGCACCAGCTGGTTGTTAAACCAGCCGGACTTGTTTTTTCGGATGTGGGCTTTGTGTTTCGGCGCTACTAAGTCGGCTGACTGTAGTAGGGCTGCATTAATGGCATCCAGTGTTTCTGAGGCTGTTCGGAATGGTTGGACAGTTTTAATTTTATTTTCCAAAGTAGATTTGAAGAGTTCCGAATGGAGCTTCTTCTGAGATCTAGTCCAGTGTGTTGTCACCGGCTTGGGTGTTTTTATCAATGGGGGAGTTTTGGAAATTATGGGCCAGATTCAGCAAAGGTTACGCTGGCGGATCGAGTGATCCGCCAGCCTAACTGTGGCTTTGAGCCGGCGTTTCTGTTTTCTGTAACCAGAAAACAAGAAACGCCGGGTTGAAGTTCCGATGCGAGCAGCGTAACTGAGTTTCGCCATCGCATCGTTACTTCAACTTAAAAATGGCGCCGGGGGCGTTCCCGCCGATTTACGCTCAAAAAATATGTTAATGAGCGGAAATCGGCAATTCACGATCGAATTCCGGCGCGACGCAATGACGATACGACGTTTCCGGACGGGATACGCGGCGCATACATATACCTACATGGGGCTGGAGTATCCTATGTTAGGTATAGGCGTCGTCATCGCGTCGAAAAAAAAAAAAAAAAAACGTCGCTTGCGTAAAACGGTCATGAATGGGAATGTGACGTCATTGACGTTCATTCATAGATTTTGGAGCATGCGCACGGGGATGTTTTGACACTCGACGCATGCGCAGTACGTTGGCGGCGGGATCGCGCGTAGTTAGCATACTACACGCCCCGTACCCGCGACATTTGAATTCCGCCGGCTCATTTGTGATGCGCTGCCGCAACTTTAGGAGCAAGTGCTTCGTGAATGACAGCACTTGCTCCTAAAATTTCGGCAGCGCAACGCAAATCAGAAGCGTTACTCCAGAGCAAAGATGCTCTGGAATACGTGAATCTGGCCCTATGAATTTAATTGCATGGTGATCTGTCCTTGGCAATGGTTCATTTTCCAAAGTATTTATTTTCAGATTTTGTCTGAAAATAAGATCAAGTGTGTGGCCTGAAGCGTGTGTGGGCCCACAGACTAGTTGCTGTAGCCCTAAACTTTCCAGGTGGTCAATACAGGCATCGGCGACGGGATCCTGTGAGGAATTGGCCCAGAGATTGAAGTCCCCGAGCAGCAGAAGGTGTTTGCTGTTTAGGGTATAAGTGGAGATAAACTCCGTCAGCGATGGTAGAAGCTGCGATTTTGGCCCAGGTGGCCTATAACAGAGTAGAATCTGGACAGTCTCCTGGGGATTAGTTTGCAGCTGTAGAGTAAGGGTTTCCATGAATGGAAGAGGATTTTGAAGGACTGGTTTAGTGATCGCAAGATGAGTCTTGTGGATCACCGCCAGTCCTCCTCCTCTTTGCCCTATTCTGTTTTCCGTTATAATACGGTAGTTTTCTGGCACCAGTTCTCCTAGAATGGTGTTACAGTCGGCTGTGAGCCAGCTTTCTGTAATAAAGAGGCAGTCTAAATCATATTGAAGAATGAGATCATGGATTTCTAATCGGTGTTTTACTGCCGATCTTGTGTTGATCAAAGCACAAGATATGTGCTCAGGTTGGGATGGATGACTGAAATTTTTGACAGTCGATCGTCGATCGATTCTCAATAGTTGCTCAGTTCTTAAGGCCTTTTTGGTGATGGCTGGTAATACTGTGGCGAATCGCCTCAGACTCCGAATGGTGTCTGCAGAGTATCGCAGATTAGCCATTGCCACCAAGCATCGGGGGTACCAGTGCGGTTTTAGTGGGATGGGGGGGGGGAAGATTTCTTTAAATCCTCACTCCCAGGTTGATCCAGAGGAAGGCAAAAAAACCCTGGTCGCGCTATTCGATGTGCTGCGGCAAGGGAAAAAAATTCCTTCCTGACCCCTCAAGGGCGATCAGCAAATAAACCCTGGATCAAGTGCCACAGAGGTGGTGGATATGCGGTGGGGCAGAATAGGGGGAGAAGTACCAAGCTGGCCACAATTCAGGAAAAAGCTGGGGGCTGTCAGCTTGGTGGATTTGTCCCTAGGGGAGGTTGGTGGGCAATCAGGGAGAGGATGGAGGTCCTCCTATAGTAAGAGGGGGTTTCTGGGCGGCTTTAGGGGAATCTCCTGGGTGTTTGTGCGGCGCGCCACTAGGCCGCGGGCGAAGCCGCGGTCTTTCCTAGATTCGGCCGCCGCAAAACACCATAGGTCGGCGCGGATGGTTGGAGAGGGTGTGACTGGGGTGGAGAGGCGGCGGGGGGATGGCTCGATTGCTGATGGCTTTCGGGAGGAGAACGGGAGGCAACCAAAGTGCAATTGTTGCTCCGTTGGGGAGAGCCGTGGCTTATCCTTACAAGGACGGCCGCGCTGTCCCAGGGAAGGCAGGGGAAGCAGGGGGGCGGGGGGGGGGGGGGACACAAGCGCCTGGCGAGAAACAGGCTTACCTGTGAGACCCCAGCAAAACAAGGTAGTGGGCAAAAGGATGGAAGGAGAGCTGAAAGGCTGCGAATCCTGTGAGTCCTGGATGCAGTAAGGGGCTGGAGGGATCACCTGCCTGACTAGTCTGTCTCGGTGAGCCGACTCGTGTGAGAGCGTCCTGCTGCACCTGGCGGGACTGACTGACTTATGCGTGTAAAGATTATGTGCGAGAACATTTCATTTATTTCATGGAGGAGTATGTTGCTATTATATATATATTTTTTCATCTATTTAGTGTAATAGCATGAATGGTTATCACATATCCCTGAAGAAGCGTATATCGTGAAATATGTTGGGACTGTGCGATTTCTTCTTTTCTGCATTTCCGTAATTCTGCTATTTTGGACCACCGTATTGCTTTATCTATATTGAACCAATGTTTTTATGGATCTGTATTTAATAAAATTATTTTGTATTTTTTTTTTTTTCAAAAAGTTTTTATTAGGATTTTCCAGAGGACAAAATATACATACAGCAAAAACATTGGCAATGAATGCGTATAAACAAGGGATGGGGGAGAGAGGGTGAGGGCTGGGGAAGGAAATAGAGAGGGAGAGAGAGGAAAGGGGAGAGAAGAGAAAAGAAGACATAAAGGGAAGCAGAGGGCGGGGGGGATAGGAGTGAAGAGGGAAAGAGGCTTGAAGGCTGCAGTGCAATTGTAGAGGAAAGGGGGCAGAGTGCCTGTCCAACATATAAAAAAATGATGAGAAACAACAATATTCCCGATGCCCCCAGCTGGGAGGGGCAGCGGGAGGACAAGTACCCTACTAGGGTATGAACTGGTCGGATCTAGGAGAGGTGGGTACATGTAAGGCATGTAGTATAGAGGAACAACATAACACAATTACAGCAGGGAGGTTCAAAAAAAAAAATAGCAGACATAGTGTAGCCCCGCGATAAGGGGAACAGTGTTCAAGTTCTGCATGAGGGGGGGGGGAGGCACCGAGGGGTTTCAGAGATTTCGCTGGTGGGGGGGAGGGAGGGGACAGTGTTTCAGTCGCCGATAGTGGTTATGGATAAGTGGTGGCCAAAGCGGAGGGTGGTGACGGTTCTCCCCCCGAGGACGGGGGAGGAGGGGACTTGTAGTATGTGAAGGAGGATTGTTCAAAGGTGGCTATGTCATCCTGAGACAGCGTTGAGTCCATGAAGGGTCGCCAGATTGAGAAAAAGCGGGATTGTGCAGTGTCTCGTGTGAAATCTGTGGTGGCTCTTTCTCTATAGAGGAGGAGGAGAAGGTCCCGTTGGAGCTGGGTGACAGACGGGGGGTGTGGGGAAATCCAACTTCTCAGGATCACCCTACTTGCAGCAAGGAAGCAGAGTAAAGGCCAATCCTTACACGGCCGTGGAGCGGCTGGGGGGATGGAAGCGGTGGAGACATCGGAGACATCCTGCTGGGATCTCTGGAGTAGGAGAGGGTCCCAGTAGCCGAAGATGAGGAGGAGCGGATCTTTAGGCAGTTTCAGTAGGGTAACTTTGAAGATGTAGGCAAGGGTTTGGTCCCAGAAGGCTGAAATAAAGGAACATGACCAGAAGCGGTGGGCCAGGGAGGGCTTTGGGTGAAGGCACAGTGGGCACCTGGCACCGGAGGGGTCTTGCGATGAGTGGAGAAAGGGGATATGGGCCCGGTGGAGGATCTTTAGTTGGCTTTCTCTCCATATTTCATTGGGGGTGAGACGCATAACTGTGTTGAAGCCTTGGAGCAATTTGTGGATCAAGTCATCGTCGGGGAAGTCCTTACCCCAGTTGGATGCGGATGTGTCAGCCAGGTGGATCGAGGTTTCGGTGAGCAGGGGTTTGTATATGTCAGAGATTTTATACGAACCATCTGAGAGCAGCCGATCCGCGAAAGAGGGGGAGAAGCGCCTACATGGGTCGTTGCATGATGCGCGTAGGTAGGTGGAGCATTGCCAGTAGTGGAAGACATCCGTTTTGGGCAAATTAAAGGTTTCCGCCGTGGTGGCAAAGGGTAAAGGTCGCCCAGTTGAGATGCGCATAGAGAGGCAAATAGTGTGAGTCCCTTTTCCTGCCATCTTTGGAAGGGTTTATGATCCAGACCCGCGGGGAAGTTGGGGTTTCCTTGGATGGGGAGATGTCGTGACACAAAGGGGGATAGCCCGAGGAGTTTCCTGGTTTCCCTCCAGGCGTTGACCGTGTCCCTGAGTAACAGGTTGTGCTGGAGTTTGGGGGTAATTGATTTCCATTTACAGTGTAGAAGGGCCGCCAGAGAGAGGGGGTGTACCATGTCAGATTCCAGTGAATAGTTTGAGTATCCCGAGGCTTGAGATATCCAGTCCAGACTAAATCTTAACAGACATGCTAAATTGTAGAGCCTAACATTGGGGAGACTAGCGCCGCCCTCGCGTCTGGGGAGAAAGAGTTTCTTCATAGCTATACGTGGCTTTTGCCGTGCCAGATGAATTTAGATATAGCCGATTCAATGAGTTTAACATCTTTGTGGCGTACGAGAAGTGGGATAGTCTGCAGTGGATATAACAGTCTGGCAAAGCTGACCATTTTGACTAGGTGGCATCTCCCCAGGAGCGAGAGCGGTAGATCTGACCAGTTCAACAGTTCTTGGGACAGTTTAGCAAACAGAGGGGGGTAGTTTAGGTGATATAGAGATGAGGGTAGTTTGCCTATCTTTATGCCGAGGTAGGTGATGTGGGAAGTGGCAATGGTAAAAATGGAATGTTGGGACCAGGGCGGTTTGGGACGGATGCCTAGAGGGAGAATTTCACTTTTGGAATAATTTATTCGGAGGCCCGAGCAGAGTCTGAAGTCATCAAAAATTGACTTGATGGTGAGCATGTCGGAGGAGGGGTCCGCTGAGAAGATGAGGACGTCATCCGTAAAAAGTGAGGAGCGAAGTTCGTGTGTGCCGCTTTTGATGCCGTGGAGGGGTGCTACCTGGATGAGATGTCTGGAGAGGGGTTCAAGGGCTAAATTAAAAAGGAGTGGGGAAAGGGGGCAGCCCTGTCGCGTCCCCTTGTGGAGCCGGAACTCTCCTGAGAGCATCCCGGCCGCCACCAGGGTCGCCGAGGGGGTTTTATACATGGCGTTAATGAGGTGACAGAGGGGGCCGGAGAAACCCATTTTGGCCATGGACAGAGAAAGCCACTCGAAACTCACATTATCGAAAGCTTTCTCCGCGTCCAGGGTGATGATGGCGAAGTCGCCATCTGGGTGATGTTTGGCGTGTTCCAAGGCCAGCATGACTTTGCGAATATTTAAAGTGGCTGTCCTACCCTTTACAAAGCCCGATTGCGCCGGGTGTATCAAGGAGGGGATAATGTCTGCGAGTCTGTTTGCAACGATTTTTGAAAGGATCTTTACATCCAGGTTTAGTAGGGATATTGGTCTGTATGAGCCTGGCTCGAGGGGGTCCTTTCCTTTTTTGGAGAGTAGTTTGATAATGGCCCGGTTTCCCGAGGGGAGGTAGGGGTCGCCGGCCCACATGCCGCTATACACCTTATGGAGGATGGGTTCTACAACGCTCTGCAGGGTCTTGTAGAATTCGCTTGTGAAACCGTCAGGGCCTGGGGCCTTGGAAGTTGTGGGTTTGCGTATGGTGTCTGAGATTTCGGTAGTGGAGATAGGGGCGTTGAGGGCTTCTAGTTGAGAGGGGGTAATTTTGGGGATCACCAGGTTTTCTAAGAAGGCGGCGGCTACAGATTTGTCGATGGGGTCTGGGGCGTATAGGGCCGAGTAGAATTGAAGCATCGTTTCGTTTATGGCCGGAGGTGTGGTGTGAATGGAGCCTTTGGGGTCTCTCAGGGCCGTGATATGGGTGGGATTAGATGGGCCTTTACTTAGTCTAGCGAGCAGTTTGCCCGCTTTGTTCCCGAATTTGTGGAGGGTGGCGTCTAGGTTCGCTCTTTTAACTGTTTCTATAGTGTCTGCCCAGGTGTCAAAGGATCTTTTAGCTGCGTGCCATTCGTCCCTGTTTTCGGGGGAGTCAGTAACATAAAGAGCCCTTTGGGCTAGGTGCAACCGGGAACTGGCCAGTTTGTATTGTGATAGGGCGTTTCTCTTGAAGGAAGTGGCGTAGGATATGATCTGACCCCTGAGGAAAGCCTTACCGGCGTCCCAGAAGAGGTTTGGGTCGTCCATGTGGAGGGCATTAGACGAGGAGTATTCCGCCCTGGCGTTTTCTATGAAACATTGAAAGTCAAAATGATTGTTGAGGTAGGAGGGGAAGCGCCATAGTTTCGGGTGGGGGGAGGTCTAGGTTGTCAAGTGAGACTGAGATCGGGGCGTGGCATGACACGGCAATGTCGAGTATGTCGGAGGCGGAGACTAAGGGAATTAGGTCGTCTGAGGCGAAAAGGTAGTCAATTCTAGTAAAGATTGCGTGGGGGTTGGAGTAGGAGGTAAATTCTCTGTCAGCAGGGTGGGCTAACCACCGAAGGTCACGCAGGCGGAGTGAATCCATTGTGGAGGCAAATAGAGAAGGGTTGGGGGGGGGCAAGGGCTAGGTTGGTTCGTTTAGGGGAAGATCTCTCATCTATCTGGTGTAGGGTATCGTTGAAGTCGCCTCCCACCAAGTGGGGGAGGTGGGAGTGTTGCAGTAGCCATGTGGACAATTCACAATAGAAGTCCTTCCCTGGGGAATTAGGAGCATAGATGTTCGAAAGGACAAGTTCCTTGGAGCCTATCTTAACATGGGTGGACAATAATCTACCCTGGGTGTCCGATTTTATCGCAAGGACCGAACATGGGAGGTTTTTATGAATCAGTAGGAGGACACCGGCCTTCCGGCCGACGGCCTCAGAGCCTAGGACCGTACCCACCCAGAGTTTTTTAATGCGGGGGAAGTCTGAAGTAGGGAGGTGGGTCTCCTGCAGTAGAGCAATATCTGCTTTTAGCCTTTTCAGGTGTCTGAGGATTTTCATTCTTTTGTTTGGGGACCGGAGTCCCTTCACGTTCCATGAGATAACTTCCATGTTATTGGTTCGGGAAAGGGGGTCTGAGAAGGATTTTTAGGATGGGTATCGCGTGAATCAGCTCCGACGATGACCAACTTAGGCGAGGGATATGGGCGACGAAGGGTACTTGCGAAGGGGAAAGAGCAGGGGGGGAATGGGCGGGTGCCTGGGGGAGTGTGTGGGGGAGGGGTGATGGTAGGGGGAGGAAGGAGGGTGAGAAGAAGAGAGGGGGGTAACAAGAGCAACAAAACCAAACTTGTGAACTTCGCTTTTTTCCACATGAAGTCGCTGTACCTTGGTGACATTGGGCCCGGAAGCCCAGAGCAAGACGCGGGGCAACATGCGGCTGGCTGGTGCATACCCGGGTATGCCGGGTATGCCTAAGTAGACCGTACAGTGAGGCCAGGAGGCGCTAACAGTGAGACCAGTAACAAAATAGTAGTCTAACAATACAACAGGTTCTATAGAGCAGAGAGGGAAGGATATAATATATTATAATAGGGGGTAGCAGGATTCATAACAACGTAGTCTATCTAGTAGAGGCATCAAAAGTAGGCATGGATCATGGTAAAGGTTATGACATAACAGAGGTTAAACAAAGGTGGATATTATGATAAATCAAACCGACCATAATCCTAAGCATGGAAGGAGAAAATGCAAGGTGAACATCAGAAGGGGAAAGGGGATGAGAGAGCTTTGCTCAAGAGTCTGACCTGACTGGAAGGTGCAGAGGGTTAGACCATAGCAGAGGCCCCGGGGCAGCAGGTGCCCGGACAGATCATGTTCTGGTGGGGCCCATCAGTGTGAGACACAAGGATAGGAGTAGAGGGCAGAGTCATGTGAGTGTTCACAGAGCAGGTAGCGGTTATCTCGTGGCGGCCAGGTTCGGGTCGACGCCCGAGTGCCTGAAGCGCTTCGGGGAGTCCTTCCTTGGGCTTCTTTGATCCAGGGAGCGGTTAAGTGGAGGGGCTTTGGAGGGGGTCTGGAGATGCGGCTGCGCATGCCGTGATCTCAGGAAAGCTTCGGCCTCCGAGGGATCCTGGAAGGTCAGCTGGTCTCCGTTAGGGGCCTTGAGGCGTAGTATGGCCGGGAAAGCCAGTGTAAATTTTATTTGTTGCTTAAAGAGCTCCGAGCATATTGGTTGAAAAGCCTTTCTTTTCTTTGACACCTCGGCCGAGTAGTCAGCGAATACTAGGACTTTTATACCGTCGATTTGGAGCTGGCGAGCTTGTCGGAATGTATGCAGTATGAGAGACTTGTCCGCATAGTTTAGGTATTTGGCTATTTGCGGTCTGAATTAAAGGCCCCCATGCGGTGTGCGCGTTCTACCATGCATGGGCCCGTGAGGCAAAAGTCAGCCAATGCAGAGGACTGGAGCGATTCGGGGACCCCCACAAACCTAAGGTTACTTCTGGACCTATTCTCCAAATCATCCAGTTTCTGGAGAATGTACTGGTTGGTCTTATCCTGGGCATGTTCCAGGGCTTGGGTCTGATAGAGGTCTTCCTCAGCGTGAGATAGGCGATGCTCTAGATCAGTGAGCCTAGTGCCATGTTCCCCCAGTTGGGCCTTGAACTGCGCCATCCCGGCGTTCACGGCCTTCTCCACTGAAGCTGTGATCATGGGGGTCAGTAGGGCGGCTACTGCTTGAGCGATCCGCTCCGTGGTGTCATCCCCAGTGTCCTGTGTCAGGGATGCGTGTGGAGGAGGAGGGGGGGTGTGCTGCCGCTTACCTCCATCGCGGCCGGCTGTTGTGATGTCCGCGGAGCAGTGTAGGCCGAGACCGGGGCCTCGATTTGCGGCTGGGCCGGCGCCGGCTGCGCCGTCTGGGCCGAGTTGGAGCGGGCGCCCGTCTTCTCCAGAAACCGGTCCATGATGGTGTGAGGACGTGCCCAGAGGTGGATGGGTGGTCGTGGGGCTTCTCGGGCCGATTTGAAGGCTGATTTGGGGTCGTGCTGCAGGAGCTGCAGTGAAGAGCAACTACTCCATGCGGCGCCGGAACCGGAAGTATTTTTGTATTTTTATACATCGGTGACCCAAGGTGATTTCTTTCTTTCTCATCATTACTGTTATACCAACTGCACCATTAAAATCCCTTTTCTCTCCCCCTTCCAATGTAACAATACATGTTGTCACATAGTAATCATTAGGTAAAGCCTTTTCCTATTCAGGTAAGGCATGATAAATACATCTATCACTTTCCAAGAAATGGTGACCATATGGGGATGGATCCTCAATTTAAGACACAATGCATAGGCAGTCATTTCTATAGGTTCTTATTCCTTTTCACATTATTACTCCCACATTGTATAATTATTTTTTGTAAATGTCAGTTTATGCCTCTGGAGATGCTGCAGCACCTGTGATGAAGATCAGGAAAATCAGCTTTAACATTTATCGAAAATAAAACAGAAACTCTGATTGGTTGCGCTGTGTGATGCCTCGTACCAACGACAGTTTTTTCCGACAGGAAAACTGCTATGAGAGGTTTTTTTTCTGGAATCCGGCAGGAAAACGGCCGGACAAAAAAAGAGATCAGGATTAGTGTTGCTCACAAATATTCGCATTGCGAATATTCGCTACGAATATTGCATATTCGAGTATTCGCGAATAACTCGAATATCGCGGCGAACATTTCGCTATTTCGAATATTCGTATTTTTTCAAATTTCGCAATCAAATTTGCAATAATTTTCGCATTCGCACTAGCGAAATTTCGCATTAGCGAAATTTCGCAATTTTTTTTTTTTTATAAAATATAGCGAATATTCGTAAATATCGAATATTCGTGATATTTTATCCAAAAAAAAATAGCGAAATTTCGCAATTTTTTTTTTTTTTTTATAAAATATCACGAATATTCGATATTAAAAGTCACACAAAAAAAAATAGCGAAATTTCGCATTGGCGAAATTTTGCAATTTTATTTTTTTTATAAAATATCACGAATATTCGATATTAACGAATATTCGCGAATATTCTTTGAAATATTCGCGAAATATCGCGAAATCGAATATGGCGTATTCCGCTCATCACTAATCAGGATCTCTTTTTGCATGCTCAGAAGCATAGAACTTCAGTTTCTTGGCTCATAGTCTTTTACATCATCGTGTTCTTGGCAGTCAAAAGTTCACCGGACTTTTGTGTGACTGTGTGTATGCAAGGCAGGCTTGACATGAATTCCGTCTGGGAAAACCGTTGTTTGGCAAAACAAGTATGTTCTCATTTTCTTTTCTAAAGTTTTAGTAAATCAGGTTTCTCTATTTGTACAACAGTCTGGACAAAGTAAATATATATATATATATATATATATATATATATATATATATATATTTTTACAAGGAGTCAGCATGAATAAATCTTTAAATCAGATTTGCAGAGTACTACTTGCAATGTTAAACTCACTGTAACACAGCATACTGATCTGTATGATTTTAGCACTATTTTTAGACTCAATTACACAGTTCAATAAGATGTTTAGTAGGCAAAACAGTCTGATTAGGCACTTAATTTACCACAAAACTCCTCCTTGGTAGCTGTGCGCTCATCTTGCTCTGTGCCAGTTTCCTCAATAAGCTTTAATCTGACTCAACTTATTTAAAGTACTGTAAATCTGGAGCTCAGTACTCCATTCTTTATCACTGCAGTGTACCCATATGCTTGCAGTAATTGGATATCAAATATGGATTAAAATGAGGACACGGGATAACTATCTAACACTTCATGACATGTGATGTGTCAAATGTTTGATGTTTCCAATGAGAATTTTAGTTTTGTAAAGATGGACTTTTTTTTTGAACAGTGCTAAAAGAGGTCAGCGGAGAATGAAAATGTGTTGGCTGAAGAAGGAAAAATGAAACTCTGCAACTTTCACTTTGGGCAAACTTATAATTAAATACTTACAAGGGTAATATCATTTAAGCGTTTGGTGGCTGTGCTGTAATAATAATAATAAACATTTAGTCACTGTGCTTTCTAGAGGTTTCAGAGGCAAGATTTCAACAACTTGTATCTCTGTCCCCTCCCAGAGGGTCATAGTGAAGGTGTAACTCCACTAAAGCTGTTCACTGTATATTATGAAGAACGAGTCATGTGATCAGATATATAGTGTATTCATACCACTTGAAATTTTCCACATTTTGTCATGTTACAACCAAAAAGGTAAATTTATTTTATTTGGGTTTTTTATGTGATAGAGCAAAACAAAGCTACACATAACTGTGAAGTGGAAGGAAAATGAAAAATGGTTTTCATTTTTTTTTACAAATAAATATATGAAAAGTGTGGCGTGCATTTGTATTCAGCCCCCTTTTCTGATACCACTTACTAAAATCTAGTGGAATCAATTTCCTCCCGAAGTCAAATAATTAG
This sequence comes from Rana kukunoris, assembly GCA_029574335.1. NCBI lineage: Eukaryota > Metazoa > Chordata > Amphibia > Anura > Ranidae > Rana > Rana kukunoris. The sequence continues at coordinate 458,695,789 of CM056051.1, read as the reverse complement.
TAATAAGAGTACGCCAGTGTGTAATTTAATCTCTGTATAAATACAGATGTTCTGTGAAGCCCTCGGGTTTGTTAGAGAACCTTAAAGTGGAGTTCCACCCATTTATTTATGTTTGTCTGTGCTGCATGCTCTAATCTCATAGGGCCAGATTCACGTACATCTGCGCATTATTGGACCGGCGTAGCGCAACGCCTTTACGTTAGACTGGCGCAATATAGCGGCGCAATCACCCGATTCTCGTCGGTTTTGCGCAGAAATTTGCACCTGCACAACGTTATTTCTGAGGCGCAAGGCGGAGTAATACAAATTGGGAAGGACTTGGGCGTGTTACATTGAAATAAGCCGTGACCCCATGCAAATGAAGGGCTGGCCGTCTCGCGCATGCGCGCTTGAAGCAGACCATGGTCAGCACCTCTGTGCGCATGCTCACAACTCGGGAATGGCGCAATCAGTGAAATTGAAAGTGGACTAGGGCAAAATCGTGAACTACGCAGACAGCATAAATAGACAGACAGAAACGCACTTCCTTTGCAAAAGTACATCCCTTTGTATCCCTCCCTATACAGCAAGGTGCTTTTGTTCAGTTGTTTATTAGCGTTTGTTTGTTTGTTTGTTTGTGACGTGTCTTTGAGATATTTGGTGACTGTTTTGCAGAGTGATTTTTGTCTTTTCTGTGTTTTCTTTGTTGTGTTTTTTTCTAAATTTTTTTTTGCTGGGCATTTTTTTTTTTGCTGGACATTTTTTTTTTTGTGTTGTGAATGTTTTTGGAATGTGGGGGTGATATTCCTGTCACCCTCAGTTTTGGTGGAGAAGGGTTCCCCAGGTCTGTGTGAATGGTGTATGAATGTACAGTGACATAATTGTAGCCGTGACGTGGCGTTGCTGCTCACAAGTCCTGCATGGTGGGCTTGTGCCAATCCAATGTGATGAGGATGTGATGTGTCTGTGCTAGGGACCACAGTGGTGTGCATGCATGCATTCTCATTGTGCCATGATTAATGTGTGTGTTTAACGTGCAAAGATGCCTAATGTGAGCTGGCTCCTGGCTGCTCTTCATTCAGAAGACGGGGTAGCCTTGGTTAGGGGGGTTCCGTATAGGAGTCATGAGATGGGGTCCCAGTGCATATGCAGAGTCACCCTGAAGGGATAAGACAGGAGGATGTTAGTAGTGCATGTGCCCCTTGTGATTTCAGCATCATGGGGGGGACAGTCATGCCTGCCACCCATGTCACTCACCAACCAGCCAGCTGTCCCCATACATGTTCTGTTCGGGGATGTGGGGATGGGGCTAGGATTGTATATGTAGCTGTCATGGGTGTCATGGGTGGTGTCATGTGTTGGGCTCCTGCAGGGTTGTGGTTAATTCCAGGATGGCATGAGGGGTAAATCTGAAGATGCGAGACACCTCAGAATCACTCATGCCAAAGATGTCTATGCGTGTGTGATATATCAAGTGAAGAGTGAGGGGCTTGTATCAGATTAGATTATTATATCCATCAAGGTTTTAAAGGGCTATTGAAAGATAGTAAGACCGTGTTTGTAATTTGTATGTATGTTATGTATTGATGTATATATGTATGTATATTTTTTGTAAAAATGTTTCTTAAAGCAAAGAACATTTTTTTTTTTTGCCCTCCTCTGTGCCCTCCTCCGTGCCCTCCTCCTTCTTTGCTCATCTAAAGTCAGTAGTATAGCTATGAGCATGGATGCCACTGGCATGTTGGCATACAGTTTGTTGGGCAGCAAGTGTGACTGCTCAGCTCCTCACTAACAGTGTTGCTTTCTCTGACATGTAGACGAATTGTCAAATTTTATACCACCTTTTCTATGGTCTAATTTTAGACAGGCCGTGCAGCTGTTGCTGTGGATCCTCGTAACTCCCTCATTAGCATATTTGAATAGGAAATCAATGGTGTGTCTAGCGCAGTTTTGCGCGGACGGATGCGCCTGTCTATCGAAATTACGCTGGACAAAAAAAATAGATTTCTTGCGTATCTCGTTTTGGGGATGCGGAGTATCGAAACGCATGCGCACATTTAGACTTATGCCGCGCATCTCCTGTTACGCAGGCGTAATCGCTCTATGAATCTGGCCCATAGTGTTCAGAATGGACAATTTTTATCTATTTTGTTGCTTGTAAATACCTTTATTTTGTAGTCTTTCATTACTTCCTCCACCTTATTAGCCTAGACTATTAAGTTACAAGTCTATTTGCAAGGGTTTCTGGGATAGGCATCATGTTTCCCAGTAGTCCTTGCAAACCTGACTGAAACCTACTGTGCAGCACTGAGCATGTGCGAGATATGAAAAGCTGAAATCCAGGAAGTCATACATTCTGGCTTCATGATGCCCACACTTAAGATGGCCACCGTCTATTTCTAGATTATAAACTATCTAAATGCTGTAACAACCTAACAAAACGGACCTTAGTTTACAGACTAACTTTACAAGAATACATTAAGCTTGTGTATTACAGGGGTATGTATATTTAAAAAGTGAAATTGTGGGCGGAACTCCCCTTTAATGAACAAACAGCATCATGGAAGCCAAGGAACACTCCAGACATGTCAGGGATAAAGTTGTGGTGAAGCTTAAAGCAGGGTTAGGTTATAAAAAAATATCCCAAGCTTTGAACATCTCATGGAGCACTGTTCAATCCACCATCAGAAAATGGAAAGAGTATGGCACAACTGCAAACCTACCAAGACATGGCCGTCCACCTAAACTGACAGGCCATGCAAGCAGGCACGGACTGGCCATTGGGACTACCGGGAGTTTCCCGGTAGGCCGATGGCTCAGTGGGCTGGTCAGGTGCAGTCCTCGAGCCGCTCCTCCCTCCTTTCAAGAGAAGCAGCAGGCGTCACTAGCTGGTGTGAGTATTAGCCTTTCTGCTCCCTCCCACCCTATAGGTGGAGATAGACAGACTTTCCTTCCTCTCTCCCCTTATCACTTGTCACTTATCACACGACTGGAGAGAGGAACAATGCTGTCTTTCTGGAGAGCTGTGATCGAGTACATGTGGGAGGGGGAGGAGAGGGGGGCACTCTGATTCAAGGGGGGGGACACACTGATGGGGGACACTTTGATGGGGGACACCCTGGTGCAATGGGGGACACTCTGATGCAAGGGGCAAACTCTGATGAGGGACACTCTAATGCAATGGGGGACATTCTGATGCAAGGGGGATCTCTGATGCAATGGGGGACACTCTAATGCAAAGGGGGCTCTCTGGTACAAGGGGGGACACTCTAATGCAAGGGGGGGGCACTCTGATGCAAGGGGGAACACTCTAATGCAAGGGGGGCACTCTGATACAAGGTGGAACACTCTGATGTAAGGGGAGACACTCGTACCAGAGAGCCCCCTTTGAATTAGAGTGTCTCCCCTTACATCAGAGTGTTCCACCTTGTATCAGAGTGTCCCCCCTTGTACCAGAGAGCCCCCTTTGAATTAAAGGGGGGACACTCTGATGTAAGGGGGGACACTCTGATGTAAGGGGGGACACTCTGATGTAAGGGGGGACACTCTGATGTAAGGGGGGGCACTTTGATGCAAATGGGGCTCTCTGGTGCAAGGTGGGACACTCTGGTGCAAGGGGGGACACTCTGGTGCAAGGGGGGACACTCTGGTGCAAGGAGGGCACTCTGGTGCAAGGAGGGCACTCTGATGTAAGGGGGACTCTCTGATGCAAGGGGGGACACTGAAGGGGAACACTAATGCAAGGGGGACTCTCTGCAAGGGGGATCTCTGATGCAAGGAGGACACTCTGATGCAAGGGGGACTCTGATAGGGGACATTCTGATGCAAGAAAAACTCTGATGGCAGACACTCTGATGCAAGGGAGACTCTGGTGGGGGATACTCTGATACAAGGGGGGCTCTGATGCAAGGGGGACTATCTGATGCAAGGGGGCTCTGATGGGGGGACACTGATGTAAGGGGGACTATGATGCAAGGGGGACACTTACAATTAAAGTGGGCTGGTCTGGATGAAGTCCAGGGCCAAATTTCTGTCCCAGTCCAGCCATGCATGCAAGAAGAGCATTAATCATAGAAGCAGCCAAGAGGCCCATGGTAACTCTGGAGGAGCTGCAGAGATCCACAGCTCAGGTGGAAGAATCTGTCCACGGGATAACTATTATTCGTGCACTCCACAAATCTGCCCTTTAGGAAGATTGGCAAGCAGAAAGCAATTGTTGAAAGAAAGCTATAAGAAGTCTAGTTTGCGAGAAGCCATGTGGGGGCACAGCAAACATGTGGAAGAAGGTGCTCTGGTCAGATGAGACCAAAATGTAAATTTTGGCCTAAAAGCAAAATCTATATGTAGTGGAAAACTAACACTGCACATCACCCTGAAAACACCATCCCTACATGAAACATGGTGGTGGCAGAATTATGATGTGGAGATGCTTTTCTTCAACAGGGATAGGGAAGCTGGTCATAGTTGATGGTAAGATGGATGGTGCCCAATACAGGACAATCTTAGAATAAAACCTGTAAAGCCCTGTACATACGATCGGATATCTGATGGAATCTAATCCGATGAAGCTGACTTTCATCAGTCTTGCCTACACACCATCGGTTAAAAATCCAATTGTGTCCAACGCGGTGACGTAAAACACTACGACGTGCTGAGAAAAATGAAGTTCAATGCTTCCGAGCATGCGTCGACTTGATTGTGAGCATGCATGGATTTTTGACAGATGGATTTCCCCACAGACGATCGTTTTTTTCTATAGTTTTTTTTAACCATAAGAAAAATTTAAAACAGGTTTTATTTTTTTTCAGCAATGGATAAAAAACCGATGGGCCCCACACACTATCAGTTCGTACAATAAAAACGGTCCATCGGTCCTTTTTTATCAGACGAACCGTGTGTACAGGGCTTAAGAGTCTGCAAAAGACTTGAGACTTGGGCGGAGGTTCACCTTCCAGCAGGACAATGACCCTAAACATACAGCCAGAGCTTTAATGGAATGGTTTACATCAAAGCATATTCATGTGTTAGAATGGCCCAGTCAATGTTTAGACCTAAATCCGTGTGAGAATCTGTGGCAAGACTTGAAATTTGCTGCTCACAGACGCTCTTCATCCAATCTGACAGAGCTTGAGCTATTCTGCAAAGAAGAATGGGCTAAAATCTCACTCTCTAGATGTGCAAAGCTGGTAGAGACATCCCCAAAAAGTCTGGCAGCTGTAATTGCAGTGGAAGGTGATTCTACAAAGTACTGACTCAGGGGGGTAAATACAAATGCATGTTAGATACAAATTTTTGGTTGCATGAAAAATTTCAAGGGAAGAATACTTTTTCAAGGCATTGTAGTTATTGTTCAAGAGAAATGACAATCCTGGTGAGGATATTTAGACATAGGTGCTGCTGGATAACTGAACAATTGCGTGTTCCATCGATGCACATTATCTGCAGCTGCCAACATTTTTCTCTTTTTCTCTTTTCACAGGAAAAAAAATATTTCTTTTGACTTTTGCCACTTGGGTATCCCATATATGGATGCTGCTGCCTTAGGTAAAACTATTACCTTCATCTAACACTTCTGGAAGTGTTAAACTTCTGGTGCTGAAACTTAGGGCTTGTTTATACTTGCTTCTACACATACGTGCTGCAACACACATTAAAGGACCTACAAATTCAACATGCTTTTTCGATGTGTTGTTGGTGCTCCAGTGATGCTTCTTTGATGCTCCGGTGATGCCTGGTGATGATTTTTTGAAGCTTTAATGAAGCTGGCCAAGGGCCTGTGTATGTTGATTTTCTATTTGTTTTAACCAATTCAGGCCTGAAAGAATTTACCCCTTCCTGCCCAGAGCACTTTTTTGCGATACGGCACTGTGTCGCTTTAATTGACAATTGCGCGGCCGTGTGACATTGCACCCAAACAAAATTGATGTCCTATTTTTCCCACAAATAGAGCTTTCTTTTTGTGGTATTTGATCACCTCTGCAGTTTTTATTTTTTGTGCTATAAACAAAAAAAGAGCAAACATTTTGAAAAAAAAGCAATATTTTTGACTTTTTGCTATAATAAATATCCCATAATAATAATAATAATAATAATAATAATAATAATAATAATAAATAATGCTTCAGTGATGCTTTTTTAGAAGCTTTAATGAAGCTTGGCCAAGGCCCTGTGCTTGATGATTTTTTATTTGTTTTAAAGGGAACCAGTAGAACCCCAGATCATTAGTACCCCCACTCAGCAGATTCCCAGCCCATTGGGGGTTATTTACGTAAGGCAAATCTACTTTGCACTGCAAGTGCAAACCACAAGTGCAAAGTGTAATTAAAATTGCACTGAACGTGCACTTGGGAGTGCAGTCGCTGTAAACCTGAGGGGTAGATCTGAAATGAGGGGAAGCTCTGCTGATTTTATTATTCAATCATGTGCAAGCTAAAATGCTTAGGCTGAGCCCCTCCATGCCTCGTATCTGTTTAGTTGTCCTTCTCTGCACTTTGTCCAGTTCCCCAATATCCTTTTTGTGAATATTGCTAACTTAATAATCACTCAAACTTCAGGACAGAAAGAACTGAAGGAGCAACAGATCAAAGGTTAGGGATTCAAATAAGTTTGGGATTTTTTTGGACCCTTTTCTCCCCTCCTCTCTGATTGGAATCTGTATGTCTGATTTCCATCCTCTCTCTGACCTTTATATTAGTGCCCTCACCTCCCTTATCCTGCATATCAGCACTAGGGATGAGCTTTTTGTTTGGGTCGAACATGAGTTTGACTCAAATATTGGCTGTTCGCCCGTTCACTGAACAGCAAACAATTTGGTGTGTTTGCGGCAAATTTGAAAGGTCGCGGAACACCCTTTATAAGTCTATTGGAGAAATCAAAAGTGCTCGTTTTAAAGGTTAATATGCAAGTTATTGTCAAAATAAGTGTTTGGGGACCTGGGACATGTATCAATGCAAAAAAAATGTTTAAAATGTCAATAGGGCCATATCAAATCCAGAGGGGAGAAAGTGATCTACCCATGGGGTCCATACATTACTATGTTGGGGCATACGATCTAAAATCATAGCTTCTATTTTAGCATGAATAATAGCTTGGGTGATTCTATTTTTAACCTCTGCCACATGCAAGGTCGGGGATTTCCAGGCCCTGGCAATGGTCTGTTTAGCAGCGGTAGTTAATTGTAGCAGGAGTTTACATTGGGCTCTCGAGTAGTCCTTCTGTAAGGTGATTCAAGAGAGCCAGGGATGGGTCAGGTAAAAGCTCCTCATTGAGGAGGGTGGAGGCCATCTGGAATATAACCATCCAAAACTGCTGCACAATCGGACAAGACCACCAGATATGTTCATGTGTACCCCTCATTCCACAGCCACGAAAACATACTGGTGGATAGGACGGTAAAAATTTGGAGATTCTATCGGGGACTAGGTACCACCGCATGAGGACTTTATAATTGGTTTCCAGGGCTACAACATTTTGGAAGGAAGCTTTTGTTCGGGCCCAGATATTGTCCCAGTCGGTCTTATCTAATGTGACCTGAAGGTCTTTTACTTTCAATAGATTTTTATTGAAATTTTTCATGAAAAACATGCACAAACAAGGTATAAGCATACATAGAAAATGCAAGGTACTGTCTAACAATGTTCAGTATTTCCTAGGAGGGATAAAGATTTTTAAGTACCACATATCGAATTAGCATCTAGTATCGTATTGCATGAGAGAGCGGTAGGACATTCACAGGGTAACGCAGTGGGGTATTATGGCTAGCCCAACACGATCCTACACCATGGTCGTGGAGACCAGCGTCAGTAGATGAACCCATCTCCCTATGTCCCTTCCCTACTCCCTTGATCCCATCCCACCAGATGTATTTAGCTGGCCCTCTATACGCGATGTAGGCTGTATGCTCTTGATTAGTTATAAGGAAGGTTTTAAAGCAACTTAAAAGGAGATAAAGAAAATAAAAGAAACAAATAACTTAGAACAATAGAACATTAGAACACTGTCTGCCCTAACTGGCCCGGACCTCTCCTCCCACTAAGTTGTAGATAGTCAAACTGTCTGGTTGTTGGATTTCTATTCTAACCATGGAGCCCATAGGTTGGTCACCATCTTAGAATTTCCTGATGCGGATGCCTGAAGCCTTTCATACATACTGTGGGTCTGTATTGTGGATAGGACCTCTGATATCGAGGGAGGGGGGATAGATTTCCAATGCCTAAGAATGACAAGGCGAGTAGCTAAGAGGATGTGTGTATATACAGTCCTCTGAGAGGTAGGAATCAGGTCAATACCAACTGAGAGGATCGCCATAGCTGGATCCAACAGAGGGGAGAGACCCAAGACTCTGTTAAGCGTGAGTCCAATTTGGGACCACAGTGGGACAATGATCGGGCATTGCCATAGTATATGGTAGAGTGTACCCCTCTCTCCACACAGTCTCCAACAACTTGCCGATGCACTGGGGAACATTCGAGCCAGGCGGTGGGGGGTAAGATACCACCTAAGGAGTAACTTTTGGTGCATCTCCAGAAGGTTTGTACTCCTGGTGGAGGCAATCTGGATTTTTGTAGCTTTTTCCCAGGAGTGGGTCGAATATTCCGACCCAAAGTCCTTTTCCCAAGCTAGAATGTTTGGGGTTTTAACCATGATATCTTTTTCTTGAAGTCCCCTGTACATAACTGTTATGCCTTTAGACCCAGTATTCGGATGACGAAAGAATTTAGCTATTTTGACTGGGAGGTGCGCAGAAGCAATGGAGTTCTTTCTGAGGAACTGAGAAATCTGGATGTATTTATACCTGTCAGTATTAATGAGGTGGAACCTCTTTTGAAGCGTTTCAAATGGTAGCATCCTAGAGCCCACCATAGTGTCTTCTAGAAAATGTATACCATTTTCCTTCCAGATAACCAGGTTAATATCTGGGATTAGGTTATGAACTGCAGTAATTGGGAACTTGAATAGTTCTGTGGGTCCCGTCCAATCATTAGTTGCACATAGATGGGACCAGGCCCTCAGAGTTGCCAGGACCGTGGGAGCGTATCTCTTATCCAGGCACCTAGTAATAGTGGCTGACCTCAAAAAGTCCTCTAAACTCCCTCTCGGGACCTGCCTTTGCTCTAGATCTTTCCACAATACTCTAGATTCAGTATGATAGTTGGGCCAGGATGGAGGCGAAGTAATAGTCCTGTAAGTGTACGTGTCCAATTCCTCCCGCCGTCTTGCTTTTGATTATCCTCCCAAAAGCACACCGTGCTCTCTTGCCCTGCTATAGGAAACTATTTAGAATACATTGAATAGATTTAAAGTATACACCCGGTATAGGGATGGGGAGGGTCCTAAATATATACAGAAGCTGAGGCAATATTAGCATCTTGAAAGCTGCCAATCTCCCCATCCAGGACAATTCAGATTGGCCCAATTTCTGTAATTTAGCTTTAAGGGTGTTTAGGAAGGGAGTATAGTTAGCGGCCATTAAATCCTCTGTATTGGGCATCAGCGTTATCCCCAGGTATGTTATGCCTTTATCATTCCACACGTAAGGGAATCTGCTCTGCAACAGCGCCTTTGTTTTAGAGTTCACCCCTAAATTTAACACGTGTGATTTCGCTTCATTCACTTTATAATAAGACACCTCAGAAAAATCCTGTAGAACTGATTGAGCAGCAGCCAGAGACGACTCGACTTCAGACAAAATTAAAATAACATCGTCAGCGAATAAGCTTATGACGTAGTTTTTTGGGCCCATCGGCAGTTCAGTAATTTGGGGGTGTGATCTTATGCTAGTGGCCAGGGGTCCCATCATTAAATTGAAGATGAGCGGTGAAAGTGGGCACCCCTGCCGTGTGCCATTCGTGATCTCAAAAGGGGCCGATATACCTGGGCCGACGGTCGTGTGTAAAGGGCCATAATGGCCGAGAACAGCCACCCGTGGAATCCAAACCTCTGCAACACCCCAGCCAGGAACCCCCAATGGATCCTGTCGAACGCCTTCTCTGCATCCAAGGATAGGAGCAGAGAAGGCGTTCCCCTACGTCTTGCAAGATGTATCAAGTTGACCAAGCGTCTAGTAGCATCTGCTGTCTGCCTACCCTTAGTAAAGCCGGACTGGTCGATGTCTATAAGATCTGGAAGAATAGACGCCAATCTGGCAGCCAACAGCTTTGCGTATATCTTTACATCATTATTTAGTAGTGATATCGGTCTGAAGTTCTGTGGAACGTCCGGAGCCTTCCCCGGCTTTGGTAAAGCTATAATTGTGGCCTTGAGCATCTCTTGGGGAAATGAGGAAGACGCAGCAGCAGAACCGAAAACCTCAGCGAGATGTGGGGAAAGCAAGTCCTGGAAAGCCCCATAGTACTCCCCTGTGTAACCATCAGGGCCCCGGTGACTTATTGAGTGGCAAGGATTTAATATTGTTCCTGACTTCTAAGTCTGTTATGGGGGAATTAAGGTGTGCAAGTTGAACTTGCGTGAGTTGAGGAAGGTCTATTTTATCAAGGAAGGCTAAAATTGCAGAGCCTGTGGGCTGCGGGACCGACTGATCGTCTTTGAGATTGTACAGCGAGCTGTAGTATCGGCTGAATGCATCTGCTATTGCCTGAGGGTGAGTTTGTTTGATTAAGGTGTTGGGTTCCAATATATGGGATATCTGGGACTTGATTCTATGACCCTTCACTCTATTAGCCAGGAGCTTTCCAGCCCTGTTGCCACTCGTGTAATAGGAAAGTTTTAGCCTCCTAGAGGCCTTCTCAAACTCCTCAAGGAATTTGAGTCTGAGCTCCGTGCGGAGCTGAGAGATCTGGTGCGATAAAGAAGAGGAGGGTTGGGCCATATTCTGTCTGTCTAGGGGGTCAATTTGGGATATAAGCTGAACGGTTTGCTGCTGCCTCTCCCTCTTAAGTCTTGCCCCCATCTGTATCATAATTCCTCGTACAAAAGCCTTATGGGCATTCCACGAGACAAACGGGTCTTCAACTGACCCCTGATTCAGTTCAAAAAATTATTTTAGTTTCAATTCAATGCAAGACCTGGACGGACCTTCCCTTAACAGATAGGAATTAGCTCTCCACAGGTAGGCATGACCGCGGAGGGAAGGGTCCCCCACCGCCAAGCCCACCGGAGCGTGGTCCGACCAGGTGATGCTACCGATTTTAGCAGTAGTACACTTAAATAGTAACGATCTATCAACCAAAATGATGTCAATCCTGCTATAAGAACCATGAGCTGTGGAAAAAAAAGTGAAGTATTTTTCATTTGCGTTGAGGCATCGCCATGTGTCATAGAGCTCGTGGGAGCGTATGGAGGCGTTTAGTGAGGGAGGGGGCCTCTTAGGAGAGGAAGTCATGTCTATCGATGGATCCGAGGTGGCGTTGAAATCACCACACACCACCAACGCCCCTTTCTGCACTTTTCGCACCTTTTTCATAATCCTGTGGAAGAAGTTAACTTGTCTAGCATTTGGAGCATATATATTGGCCACAGTATATACAACAGAGTTGATCTCGCATATCAGAAATAGATAACGCCCTTGTGGGTCTGCTACAATGTGAAGAAGGCGAAAAGCTACAGAGTCTTTCACCGCCACCATCACCCCTCTCTTTTTGGATTCCGCATTTGCCATGAATATGTGGGGGAATTTTGGGTGGGTGCATTTGGGGTGTGCGGTATGACTGAAGTGCGTCTCTTGTACACATAAGATATCACATTTGTACTGCAGAGCGTCTTTCCATAGGGACCTCCTTTTGGCCGGGTGGTTCAGACCCTGAGGCCTCGTACACACGAGCAGACAGATTTGTTCAAATCTGTCTGTCCGACAGATTTGAACAAATCTGTCTGCTGGGATTTTGGTTTGCTCGCGTGTACACACGAGCAAACCAAAATCCCCGCCAGCAGACGGCGCGCTGACGTGTCGGTGACGTGGCGGTGACGTTGACGCCGCCACGTCACCGCACCAGGAAGTAAAACACTTCCGCGCATGCGCCGAATCCATTCGGCGGCGGTGCGGGACGACATGTCTGCTGGTAAGTGTACTAACCAGCAGACATGTCGGGCGGACGGATTCCCACCCGATAGATTTCAAAGCATGCTTTGAAATCTGTTGGGTGGCCAAATCTGTCGGCTCGGCCGTACACACGATCGAATCTGTCTGCTGAAACGGTCCAGCAGACCGTTTCCAGCGGACAGATTTGATCGTGTGTACGAGGCCTTAGAGTTTAAAGTAAGAAAATTCACCGCCATGGGAATGCATAAGGAAAGTGCTTAAAGTGGCAGATATAAAACAAGGCACTTACAGAAGATGAGAACAGGGTCTCCGAGGAGGCATATGGTGGCGAAGGAGTGGTGCATGGGCGTGGCAGAGGTAACCGGAATGGCCAGCAGGGCAGAGAGGAACTGTTGAAACAAAAAAAAACATAACAAAACAACAGCGGCCAAAAGCCTAAAGAAAAAAAAAAGTGTAGGAGTGTGACTCTCGGTCACTCAGATGTAAACCGGGGGTAAAGGTTGAACTAGGAGCTGAGAGAGAAAAGAAAAAAAGTAAAAAAGTTCTCTTCCAGCGGAAAATACATCACAGTTAAACACAATCCAGCTCAGTTATGTGAGCGAGCATTTTTACGATCCACAGTGCGCCATTCTTGATCCTAAGGTTCTTTGTTGGCATGTCGGTGTGGGGTTTGTTGTAGATCAGGAACTATTCCCCAAGCTTGCAACATATCTAGACCTTTTTCCAGGGAGTCCATCACAAAGTCTTTGTCGTCTTTTGTAACTATCAGCTTCGTTGGGAAGCCCCATTTATAGGTCAACTTATGATTCCTGAGGGTTTTCGTGATCGTAGCGAGATTTCTATGTTTCTGCAGCGTGTATTGCGATAGATCAGTGTAGAACTGAAGATTGGCGTATTGCGCAGGAATCGTGTCTGTTTGGCGCGAGAGTGCCATGAGCTTCTCCTTAGTGTGATAGAAATGAAGTCTAAGGCCTCGTACACACGAGGGGATATGTCCGCTGAAAACGGTCCGATGGACCGTTTCAGCAGACATCTCCGCTCGTGTGTATGGGCTAGCGGACAGATTTCTCCACCTGACAGATTTCAAAGCATGCTTTGAAATCTATCTGGTGGGAATCTGCCCGCCCCGACATGTCTGCTGGTTAGTACACTTACCAGCAGACATGTCGTTCCCCCACCGCCGCCGCGCCGCCGCCGAATGGATTCGGCGCATGCGCGGAAGTGTTTAACTTCCTGGTGCGGTGACGTGGCGGCGTCAACGTCACCGCCGCGTCACCGCCACGTCACCGCGCCGTCCGGCGGCGGGGAATTTGATCCGATGGTGTGTACACGCCATCGGATCAAACTCCCGATCGGACATATCTGATGGAAATGGTCCGCGGACCGTTTTCATCGGATATGTCCGATCGTGTGTACGAGGCCTAAGGATCACATCTCTGGGGACATTATCAGAGAGATAAGAGGGTTTGGGAAGCCTGTGTATTCTATCTATAGTAAAGTCCAATTCAGACATGTCAGGTAGAGTTGTGGTGCATAGCTGAGTAACATAGCTGCGGAGCTCCTGCTGCTTAACCGACTCAGGGATCCCCCTTATTTTTATGTTGTTCTTTCTGGATCTATCCTCCATTTCAGCCATCTTTGCTCTCAGCACCTCAATGTCATCCTCATTATTTTCATTAGCATCCACTAAGGCGTTGATAGTGGAAGCGTACTCCCCCATCTTCTCTTCCACGTGGGAGACCCTGTCAGCTACATGCCTCAGGTCAGAACTGAACTTGTGCATACATGAAACCATGTCAGAATGAAGGGAGCCTAACATATCTTTCAGCACTGTGTCTAGCACAGGCTTGTCAGCAGTGGGGAACGAGTCAATAGAGTCAGGGATGTCTCTGGTGTCGTCCCCTGAGTCTGAGTGAGAGCTCACCTCGTGGCAGGCCTCCGCAACATCCAGCCGGAATCTTGCTTTCTCTGGGCTCCCTAAGGAAGGGGTAGCTGGAGGAGATGTCCGGTTTCTAGGCGGGCTACTCCTCTTGGTGGCTTTACTTGACTGGGGAGAAGTTTGCGAGTGCCCAGGCAGCGGTGTGGAAGACGCGCCGGCGCCATCTTGCTTCGGGCCTATGGAGAAAAACTCAGTGAGCTTGAGGCGACGATTCCCCTCCTTCTTGCGCCGACCCATGCTCCCAGCGTGTTCCTCTGCCTGTAGGGAGGTAGAACGCCGCGGTAGTGTGGTGATATCCTCGCTGGATCGTGTGCTAATAGCCGCAGATCATCCGCTGGATCCGGAGCTCCGTTACAGCGCGGCCATCTCGGTCTCCAGCTAGCTCCGCCCCATGACCTGAAGGTATTTTGACCACTGCGCAGCGTAGAGGGGAAGGTCCATTGAAGAGGTAGTGAGGTGAGCATAGATTCGTGAGATAGTGCCAGGGGCATGTGGGTCTGAATCGCAAATGGTCTCATAAAAGGTTCTGTCACGTAGAGAGGAACAGTTGCCTATTATGGTTCGGATTAAATGAGCTATCTGCAGGTAACGAAAACATTCCCTAGGGGGGAGTTGTGCCTGGGTCTGTAAGTCTGGGAAGAGCTTAAGGGAGGTAGCAGTGGTTAGGTCACCTACCCGGTGGAGCCCCGCCTGAAGCCAGAGCCGGAAAGAGTCAGGTTCTGTGAAAGCGGGATAGAAGAGCGGATGCACTAGGAAGGAAAGGAGCGGAGCATGACTGGACATCAGCTGGAAACGCTCACTAAGACTATCCCAAAGCTTGAGCGAGTGACGGGTAACCGGATTCGATATAGGGCCTCGGGCTAGAGGGGGTAACCACAGAAGGTTGGACATTCTTAATGGAAAAGCATCCATAGCTTCTAAGCTAACCCATATCAGAGTTTCAGATGAGGCATGGAATAACGTAATTTGGGCTAGTTGAGCGGCCTGGTAATAGCGAGCAAAATTGGGAATTCCCAGCCCTCCACTAAGCTTGTTACGGAGGAGTATGGATCTGGAAACTCTAGGCTTTATGGGGCCCCATATATATTTAAATACCCGGGATTGAATAATTCGATGAAAATAGGGAGGGACTGGGATAGGGAGGACTCTATAGAGATATAAAAGTTTTGGGAGCAGGGACATTTTAACAGCTGCCACACGGCCCAACCAAGAGACACAGAGCGGCTTCCAGGCATCCAACAAAGAAGAAAGATGTGATAGCATAGGAATGTAATTAGTTCTATAAAGGGAGATTGGATCAGTCGTCAGCTGTATACCTAAATATGGTAGGGACGTGTTGGACCAGGTGAAGGGAAAGTGTTCTTGCAAGTGAGCGACCTCTGCTAGAGGGAGGGATACATTGAGGGCTCTGGATTTAGACTTGTTCACTTCTAAGCCAGAGATATGTGCAAATCTTTCTAAGGTTTGAATAAGGTTCGGGAGGGTGGTACGGGGAGAAGTAACGAACAGGAGTGCGTCATCCGCAAATAAACAAAGTTTATGCGAGACAGAGGCTACCTCCAATCCTCTGATATCAGGGCTAGTTCTTATTAGGGCCGCTAGGGGTTCAATCGCCAGTGCGAAGATTAAAGGGGATAGGGGGCAGCCTTGCCTAGTGCCTCTTTCTATTGAAAAATTATCAGAGCGGAACCCTGAGTATTTAATATAAGCTTGGGGTTGATTATAAAGGGAGTTCACCCACTGCATAAAGTGTGGACCAAAACCCCAGCGAGTGAGGATGTAGTTGAGATAGGGCCAGGAAACCGTATCAAAGGCTTTCCTAATATCCAGAGATAACAGGTGCATGGGAATCTTACGGGTTCTGGCTAAATGTTGTAAGAGGACTACTCTACGGATGTTATCGCTAGCCTGACGACGAGGTATGAAGCCTACCTGGTCCTTATGAATTAGTCTACCAATAATAGGGTTAAGGCGTAGGGCCATCACTTTGGCTAGACGTTTTATATCGAGATTGAGCAATGAAATTGGTCTGAAATTGGACCAAAGGGAAGTATCTACTCCAGGCTTAGGAATCATGGCTGTTATCGCCGTCAATGTGTCACGGCCAAAGGAGTGGCATTGGAGCAGGGCATTAAAGAATTTAGCGAAGAGAGGGGCAAGAGTACTGGCAAATTTCTTATAATACGTACCTGAGAGCCCATCAGGGCCTGGTCTTTTGTTAGATTTGAGGGATTTGATAGCCACCAAAACCTCTTCAGGTGTGATAGGTCTCTCGAGGGACTAACGATTGGAATCTGACAGAGTGGGTAGGGGAACATCTCGAAAGAGTTCATCTGCAGTGGAAGGAGCAAAGGAAGACTGAGCTTTGTAAAGCATTTGTAGTCTTTTCCAGAATTCAGATAGGACTTTTACAGGGTTACTCGTATAAGTGTTTTTGTCTATGCGCAATCTAATAGGAACATGGTTCTGCTCTGGGTGGCGAAGGCGGAGAGCAAGAAAGGTATCCGGTTTATTAGCCTTCGTATAAATAGTGTGGTTGGATCTACGAATAGCCTTATCAGCCAATTCAGCTAGTGCCAGATCGAGTTCTGCCTTTACTTTCTCCATCTGCACTCTATGCGACTCAGTGGGGGAGGATTGAAACTGAAGGAAACAGTGATGGAAATCACGTTCCAGACCAGCTAATCTGGCCTTTTTGTCTCGATTAAGATGGGTAGATACTGAGATGCACGTACCTCTGATAACAGGTTTATGCGCCTCCCACAGAAGGACAGGAGAGATGTCAGGGGTAGAGTTAGGCGCTAGGTAGTCAGTCAAGGCGAATTGGATATCCTGGAAGTAGGACTGGTTAGTGAGGTGCGCTTCATTTATACACCAGGTGCGATCTCTGGACATAGGAATTAAGGAAGAGACGGTGGTAAGTACTGCGCAGTGGTCAGACTAAGAGATGGGAGTTATAGTGGAATTAAGTAGTATAGGAGAGGAGGTGACCGGGACAGAGATGTGGTCAATCCTGGAAAAGGATTTATGTGGATACGAGTAAAATGTGTAATTCTTCTTCATCGGATTGCACTCCCGCCAGGTGTCAAGCAAGGAAGCTTGTTGTAAAAGTTTCCGGAAACTTAATGAAAGGGGGTACTGGTCTGGAGTATATGGTGATCTGTCCATGTGCGGTTGTAATACTAGGTTAAAATCACCACATAAAAATAGTGTGCCTTTACAGTGGGAACGTATGACCTGAAGCAGGTGTGAAAAAAAAGGGGTTCGGCTTAGTATTTGGGGCATAGTAGGAGGCAAGAGTAGTCTCTACATCCTGTAATAAACATACTAGAATTATGTAGCAGCCTTCAGGGTCCTTGATCTCTGAGGTTTAAGTAAAGAGGAGGGTTCAATGCAGGACAATGAGGATCCCACGGTGTTTCGTGGAGGCCGAAGCGGTATACACCTGAGGATATTGAGAGCTAAAAAATTTAGGGGTGGTGCAAGCCGAAAAATGCGTCTCCTGAAGGGCGACTATACCCGCCTTCAAGGATGCAAATGTACGGAAAGCTTTGACTCTTTTGTGGGGCGAGTTGAGGCCCTTGACATTTAGGGAGAATATGTTCATGGGGGCCATCTGGGAGTGGGTAAGGGGGAATTAGTTGACACCTGGAGGGTCATGCAACCCAGCCGACATGAGGGAGGAAGGGGGAGAGAGGAAGCAAGGGAGAGCAGAAAAAGGGAAAAGAGGAAAAGAGCAAGCATGTAAGGCAGACTAAAGGGCATAGAGAGGAAGAAGAGCCAGACTCTGTCGCCCGACCAATCAGTACACCGATACGCGAGCCAGCCAGCTAGCCCGCGGAAGGGTGGACCACAATAAGGGGGAGCAGTGACAGCTCCCCGCCACAAACGGAACATGTAGAACATATGACTTCGATACATAGGTGATAAACAACATACTACCAAAAAAAAAAGGCCTGTGTTTGGCAGTAAAACGGAGCAAACAGCAGGAGGTAACAGGAATAGAATAACAGTTAACAGGGCTGGTGTTACCAGTCACAACTTCTAAACAGCACAGGGGTATCTGAGGAATGGTGAGTAAACTAGCATAATAATGCAGAGGCGTGGGGGGGGAGGTAGAGGGAAGGCAGGGAACAGGGGCGAGGGAGGGAGGGGGAGGGGGAGGGGAGGGGGAGGGGGAGGGGGAGGAGGAAGGGTGACTAGAGCTAGGGGATTAATGGGGTAGAAATTGGGGGGGACCTAAAGTATAACGAAAAAAAAGGCGGGGAAGGATAAGGCGGGAGGGAGGAAGGAGGGTGGGGAAGAGAAAGGAAGGTTTATGGGGGGGGGGAGTTTACCGTCTGTAAAGTGCAGATTAAGAGCATGGGGAATAGGCAAGTACATTACATCTTCAGCAGGAGCATTACAGTGATAAAGAACCCATTAAAAATAAATAAAAAATAATAAAAAATAGAAAGCACAAAAAGGCGTGTTTCCGAAATGAGATAAAGGTAAAAAAATAAATAAATACTAAAAAAAGAAAGTACAATCAAAACAACAGTAGGAACTGTGAGAAAATGCAGTACCGAACCTGGGCAAAAAGGCAGGGGTAAACAGTCTCCGAGTGCCTGATCGAGAAACCGTCAGCAGATGGATCCGATGGCAAAAAGGGAATCCAGACGGTCAGGTCGACACAGGTGAAAAAGATCTTCACAGCACTAGGGAAAAAGGGAGACAAGAGACCTGCAAGGAAATGGTTAGACAGTCAAACTCAGCGGGGTGAGTACAGTTGGCGATCGGACAGGCCATCCCTGGATGTGCGAGCAGGGGTTCCCTTGCGGATGGAAGGTGGTCCCGGCTGGGGTCCCTTCGGAGTAGCCGCGTACGGGTGAGTGGCGTTGCGGGCTGGGGATACAAGGTAAGGCAGTCTCTGATACTTGTGTAGGAGAAGCAAGGTGGAGGGATTCCAAAAGGCGCTGGAGGGATTCCGGCGATGTACAGGAATGCTGCTGATTTTGATAGGAGAACGGCAGGGCAAACGGAAAACGCCAAGTGTACTTTAGCTGGTGTTGTATAAGGACTTGCAATTGCGGCTTCATAGCACGGCGTTTTGCGATTGTAGTAGGGGCAAGATCAGAGAACAGCTGGTACGTATGGCCCTGGAACAGGAGAGCGTCCTTGTTGCGGGCAGCAGCAAGCAATTGTTCCTTCGTGCGAAAATAGTGTAATTTAATGATGATGTCCCGAGGGGGGCCATCCTGCTGTCGACAGGTTAGGGCTCTGTGGATTCGATCGAATTCCAGCCGCTCGATCGGAATGGAAGACGCCGAGAGCTCCTGAAACAGGGCCGTGGAGAACGATTGTAGGTCATCTACAGATTCAGGTATGCCCCTAATGCGAAGGTTAGACCTACGGGAGCGGTTCTCCGCGTCCTCCAAACGTGCAAGCAGGGCGGCATTCTCTTCACGGAGAGCCGCCTGCTCCTGGGCCTGTTCTTGCAGGGTAAGCTCCATGTCATCCACCCTGGTCTTCAGGTCAGCTGTACGTTGACCGAGTTCTCTAATCTCACGCGACAGTCTGTTTGTTATCTGATCAGATGTGGTCTTAAGGACCTTATGGAGCATGGATTCCATGTGCTTAAGAAAGTCGGTCTGCGACATACCTGATGGCGGGAGGGAAGGGGAACCTGCGTGGTAATCTGTATCATCGTCTTCCTCACTTTCTGCCATAGTGGATCTGTCCGGGGAAGCGGCCTGTTGTTTAGCTAGGGCCTTCGTCGCCATCTTGGAAGAGGCGCGGGCCAGAGCTTCCTTGATCGGTTTAGGCTTCGTTTTGCTGCGGTGGCCTGTTAAAACCATCCTGAGTGAGACTGAGTCAGTTTCGGAGGGGATTGCTCTAAATAGCAGGGTTGTAAAGTGGTTCGGAGGGTTAGTTAAGTCCCGATATAGTGGGGGGGAGTGCGGAGCTCTAACGGAACACGTCCTCCATCGAGAGCCTTGCGCATGCGCCCCCTGGTATGGATTTTAAGGGGAACTCCGCACCAAAATAAAATGGCGTGGGGTTCCCCCCAAAAATCCATACCAGACCCTTATCCGAGCACGCAACCTGGCAGGTTGATCTACTTTGTCCAATTACTGAGTGACCAGTCATCACACCTGGTTCTTCCAGGGCACCTGATTACTATGATAGCCTCAAAATGTGAAGCCCCAAATGTGTTTACTTTTTCTTCTGAATGGGGAGAAATATACATTGTATCTTTTAATCCTTGCAGGAGATGGAGATGTAAATAAATAAATGTGTGTAAAAAAAAGAAAAAAAAACAACAGCTATCTGATCTCAAGGATTGATCTAGGTTAGTGTTTGTTAAGGTCAAGGTAGGGGGCAAAGTTGTGGTCAAAGGTCAGGGTAGGTATGCTTTTCCGCGTACACACAACCGTTTTTCTGTCATTCAATAAACCAAAGTTTTTCTCAACGTGATTCGTCGTGATTCCTCTCAAGCCTGCTTTGCATACACATGTTCATGAAAAAAATCGCTCCAGCAAAGCGCGGTGATGTACAACATGTACGATGGTACTATAAAGGGGAAGTTCCTTTCGAATGGCGCCACCCTTTGGGACGCTTTTGCTCATTTCTGAGCATGCGCATACACACGAACGGTTTTCGCCCCGGAAAAAAAGAACGACGAGAAAAACGACGAGAGCAGGTTCTAATTTTTTTTGTCGAGAAAACTGCTATGGAGCATACACACGACCGGTTTTTATGACCAATCAAAAAAATCTTGTCATGAAAAACAGTCGTGTGTACGCTGCATTTGGCTATTTTTTTTTTTTAATTAGTTTCAGTATATTTTAGGTAGGATAAAAAAAGCAACATTGTTTCTGGGCCCTGCTATAGGTACAAAAAACAACTAACATATACATATGTAGTACTGCTGTGATCGTCAGGAGCAGGAGAATTGATTTTGGTTTTAAACTATTGTAATAGCAAGAAATATCCAGCCACATTTTTTTTTTTTACTATTTTACCAAGGTATAATCCACCTGGATATACAAGGTAGTTGCAATAATATGTACAGTTTTATTAACACATGTCAATTTTTTTGGGGGGTGGACCTGCATGCTAAAAGAATAATGTGCTAGTAAAACAAAGCCCTCCTGGGGCGAGAAGTCAGCACAGGGGCTATCATCTTTTTTTTTTTTTTTCTTACATTACAGTCTTGATATGACATTTATATTACATTCTATAAATTATTAGGCATGTGCAAAAGTGAAAAATTTGTTTTGTTTTGTTTCGTTTCAATTCGTCATTTAATTAATTTAGTTAAGTTAGGTTCATTACATGTGTTGAATTCGTTTTCAGAATTAGTTCGTTTTCGACCGAATTTCGAAAAAATCCGGTCGAAATCGAAAATATGTCAACCAGATTAGAAAACAAATAGTCTCTTTTCGAATAGAATTTTTTTTTTCGAATTCCGATCGAATTTAGTCCTGCGGGTTTTCGATTCGGAATCGAAATCGTTCGTTCTGATTCGGTAAATGCGCTAATATTGCAATTCGGGAATTCGTATGCATCCGAATGTCCGAATAATGGAAAATTCGTCCGAATTTCGATTCGGAACTAAACGAAATGCACATGCCTATTAATTATATACTTTTGTTCACTTCCTGAGTTACTGCTTAATCTAATTATCATCTTCACCCATCTTGCGTCCAGGTTCGTGGACTCCGGCTCTGTGACTGGCCGGATCGTGATTACGTCACCCCTGCGCATATGCCCAGGAGCCACAGGGCATGGGTGACCGTTCCTTCAGAGAGCATGGGCCATTGATTTCACCGGTGACATAAATATCACCTAAACGATGCACGTTTAGGAGATATTTGCACTACCTATAGGTAAGTCTTATTATAGGCAAAAGCAAAAGATGGAAGTTTACTTCCTCTCTAACTATTTGAATTTGTATTCTACTAGCATTAGTAAGTAAAAATAAAAGTGTACTTGTTTTAAACTTTTTTTTTTACATTCCTTCAGTTGCTTCCTGGATTCTGGTCTAGATCAAAATGATGTTAAATTTGCAAGGAGTCTTCATGGGCATTCATTTTTCTTTTACATGGAGGAGTGAAGGAAGTGCTTTTTCATCTAAGCATGCCTGTCTGCATGCCCAAGCTAAAGGTAGAACTTCCAGGAAGTTAATGTTACATAAATCATCTGACATTACTCAAGATGGCTGCAGCTAGAAAAGCTAGTGGTAGGGTGACCACATTTCCAAACTAACATTCAGGGACTCCCTCCCTTCCCAAAAATCAGCTTGTGCTGTAATGAATCACAAGCAGGGGGCGGGATTTTGCTCCTCCAGGCATTCCCGGCCAGGACAAGTACTGTCAGTGAGTAAAGCGGTGATGTGGCGGCCTTTTCTTAACAAAAGGCCGCTGATTTCTTAACAAAAGAAAGCATGGATACATGGTTGGGTGAGTTTGCTTTGATTATTAACAATTCATGAAATAGTGTTTTCAGTTTGTAGTGTTCAGGTACAGTGTATTGCCACTTTAATTTAAGCTATTTTAATAAAAGGAAAAAAAAAAGTTTATTACATTTTTGGAGTCCTTAGACAAACCATATCCCTCCACCTGGGAATACAAATATGTGCCATGTATCCATGTATCTGACTTTAGTATAGTTCTATTATTGCCCTACCCACAAGGCCAAGAGCTGCCTGGACCTTTAAATGTCCCACGGCAGAGTCCAGCACAGTGATTCATTAGCCCCGGCACTGAAAGGGTTAAGCCTGGAAAACAATTAATTGAAAAGCTGCATATCCTCAGAGAAATCAAGCTGAGGAAATGCAGTATAATTATACCATCTGCCTGTGGTCTTTGCAGCTCTTGCAAGCGGATGTCATGCTCTGATTCCTGATGGATATTATTAGGATCAGGCTGGTAGGATGTGCACAAGTTGAAGACACCATAATGCTCAGATTGACAGTTTTAGCCTCGGAAGATCTAGAATCAGTTCAGTCCCACTGAGTCTGTGCAAGGGGATGCGTCAGGATGATGCAGCAAATAATGTCTTTTGTGCGCTGGAAATACAGAGGACATCTTTCAGGCACACTTCATGTAATTAATGGATCCTTTTATGTTCTGAAAGGCAATTTATCTCATACCTGCTTCTATAATTATACACTTCTATTCCTAACATAAGATTACTCCTGTGACTAATTCTTATGATGGGTTGCCTTTAAAGGGACATCACAACAACAACAACAACAAAAACATCTTCTACTTGAGGACTGTGAATGGCTTGATGCCAAAAATAGTGTTTTTCTGTTCTCCAGGCAACAAAGTCTAAATATTTTGTAGGAAAATCCACTGTGCTAAACCAAGACTGTTCACACCTATGCGTTTTTTAGTGTGTTTTACAGTTTTCAGAAATGCACTACAGTACATTTAATATGGTTTACTATGGTACATGTTCACATCTATGCGTTTTTCAGCCGGTGAATTTTTGGAAAGGATCAGGGACTCTTTTTCCCATGGCAGATTTTGTTTTTGCGTGTAATAAACGTCAATGGACCTGCACCAAAAATGTATGCGTCTTGCATTTTTTCCCTCACCAACATACTGTGACTAGCCATTGGTTAGGGAGCAGGTGACTGATGCCCTAACAACCAATGAGTCATCAGCTGTCAAAGGGGTTCCTCTCTGACAGCTGAAAGTAAAAAAAAAAATAGCTGGTGATTAAAAAAAATTCAATTGAAAAAGGGGCATGGGGTCACCCCCCAATGCATACCAAACCCTTTGTATCTGGTATGAATTTTTAGGGGACTATTTTTTTTTTTTAAATGGCGTGTAGTCTCCTTCCCAAGATCCATACCACACCTTTTTCTGAGCATGCATCCCGGAAGGTCAGAAAAGGGAGGGGACGAGTGAGCAGCCTCACCTCTCCTAAATCATACCAGGCCACTTGCCCTCAACATAGGAGTGCTTTGGGGCAGGGGGAGTTCCCCCAAAGCACCTTGTCCCCATTCTCCCTAAATTGTTGTATCTTTTCCAAACTCTTCCGATCCCGAACGCACATTTGCGCGTGCTACAAGCGGATCTTCTCCATTTTGTGTGGAACTACAAGCGCCACCGGATCCCACGATCGGTCATGACGGCGGCACGGAATGAGGGGGGCCTGGCCAGTGGTTTTGGAGGTCTGCGGGTGGGGAGCTTGTTGGAATATTTAAGCTCCCTTAACAAGAATCCCTGCCACCCCATGTGAATGAGTCAGCCCAGCATGCCCCTAGCCAATAATGTCACAAAGGGGCAGGGTCACTCAGTTACATTAGCGGATGATCCTGCCCCTTAGTTATTTAGGAACTATCAGACAGCGGAGCTGGCAGAAGGTAGGAGCCTTCAGCAGGAGTGGACCCTTTTTGTCTTCTTTTTTTTTTAGTTGGCGTTGACAGAAGGCATCATGATTAATGATGGATTTATTTTATTTTTTAAATAACGGGATTGTCCAAAACTGCCTTCTGTTTACACTACATCTTTTTTTTTGGTGAATGAGTAGGATTACTGTGTACTCTGTACGGATTCACATGAGGAGGGGGATCTAGGTGGCCCCTTGTTAAAGAGGGCTTCCAGATTCTGATATACCCCTGCAACCACCAGCCACTGTTGTGGAGAAGAGGCCCTTGTCCCCATCAACATGGGGACAAGCCCTCCAAAGCACCCCCCATTTTGAGGGTATGTGGCATGGTATGGTTTAGGAGGAGGGAGTGCTGGCTTGTCCCCTCCCTTTCCTGACCTGTCGGGCTGCATTTTCGGATAAAGGTCTGGTGTGGGTTTTGGGTGGGAACCCATGCCATTAAAAAAAAAAAAAATTGACATGGGGTTCCCCTCAAAATCTCAAAGCCAAATTGCCTGGTATGCATGGTGTGGTGGCCGGGGGGGGGGGGGGGGCGGTACACCATGTTTCCCCCCAGATTTGAGTGCAGCAAAAAAATTCACCGCAAAACACGCCAGAAAACCGCAACACCGCAACGGCATAGATGTGAACTTAGCCTGAAATTTGGGCCTTGTTTAATCTTTTAGTCAGCATTATGTTAAGCTTGCTAATTCCTGTTGTAGTGTGCTAAAAGCATGTTTAAAGCTACAGCTAGCAATCCCATTAAAATAAATTTAAAGGCAAAATGCTCTATCCGTACCTAATGAATTAATGAAGTAGCTAAGGTTTTAATTGCCATTTTACATACAGTTTGAGTTATTTTAAGTCATTTCTGTTTTTCGCCGTTTTTCAAAAAAGCATGGTTTTAATTCTAAATCTATTCAATATTTTGTATTTACTTGACAGTTTAATCTTTTACTTTTAATAACAATTTGTGGATTATTTTGTTAGTGTACAACATATAAAACAAATACAAATTGTATAAATAATATGAATCATGCAAGCCCACAATAATATATGTTTTTCTTTTATAAGTCAGTGATTTTGGAAATATATTGCTTTTCAGTCAAAACCTGTGAACCACAATATTATGCATGTAAAAACGATTTTAATGTACCAGTTTTTTATACAGTTTTTGGAAGACAAATTATAATATTTCAAAAAGATTTTGGACTATAGGAGGTAACAATTCTGACAACCCACAGGGCAGTGAATGCATTTTGGACAGCATAATAGCCATTTCTCCAACAGACCTCGCTTTGCCACTAAAGCTTTTTCCATCCACTTCACTTAAGTAAAATTTGCTGTCACCTGTTGTGAAAGCATTTGCAACATTCAATATGCAGGTCTCATAAAACTCCATACGTAAGTACACCCTGATATTGTTAGTGTATACTGCTGAAATAAAGTGCATCTCCAGATAGACAATAAAATCAAAACTGTGACAAATCAAAAATAATGTGCATATAATGTTATTTTACATTTTTCAGTTGGTGCTTTTTCGGGTTAAATCTGTGCTGTTCTCCAAAGCTAGATCTGGTGACACCACAAATAAAATGATAAAATGGTGTTATCTTTGCAATGGAGGTTGCTTTCTGTGAATTTAGCACATTACAATTTAACAATTTACAGAATGCAATATATATATTAGAATGTGGATTGTGTATAAGTGGCATATACTCCTGCGCTGATTATCTAAAAACCATAAAACATACTGTATATATAAACAAATGTCCATGAACACCAGTGGTGATTTAAACCATATAAATATTGTACAAAGTTCAAAACTGTTGGTGCGTGCTGTTGCACCTAAAAACAGTCCTTAATCCTTTAATTTTCTTGTTCCAAAGTGAAAAACGTGCTCTATGCTGTAGGATCAAGTATATTCTCCGTGAATTAGCACCCTTAATTAGTGTCACCACCACCTCTAGTAAAGATCGCGCTCACCAGATCACATAAGGGAAACAGCATATGATATCCTTTAAGCAGCGGTTCTGCACGATCCTTTGTCTTGTGTATCAGACCCGAATGGCTCTCCACCTCTTGAGGCTCCCCCAAAAAGAAAAAAGCCTCTTATGGTGTAGTATAGTTTTAAACCAATGTTTTATTTAAGAAAGTAAAAAACTCACTCACATTTTGCAATGCCCAGCCGGCATTAGCTAGTCCAGCGTTACTGTTTGCACAACGTGTGGCATGCGTTCCAAGCCTCGTTATGGATGCGGTTCAACGGGCGGAAGTTGCAATGTTGACAATGGAGGAGACTAATGATAGATTTGTGGTGTAAAGGGATACTGCCCATATGCCTCTACATGTTTTGCATGCACGCATGCGTCATCAGGAAGCTATAAGGAGATAGGAAACATGTAGAGGCATATGGGCAGTATCCCTTTACACCACAAATCTATGATATAGCTTCCTGATGACGCATGCGTGCATGCGAAACATGTAGAGGCATATGGGCAGTATCCCTTTACACCACGAATCTATCATTAGTCTCCTCCATTGTCAACATTGCAACTTCCGCCCGTTGAACCGCATCCATAAAGAGGCTTGGAACGCACGCCGCACGTTGCGCAAACAGCTGGGGAGAGACAGCTGGCCCATGTAGTCCCATACAACAGATGAGCTACTGTAGCTTAGGTTTCTGAAAAAAATAATAATGCTGGTTGCCATAGAAAGGTGTCAGAACACACAATGTCTTACAGTTTGTTGCGTATGGGGCTGCGTAGCCGCAGAGTGTTCAGGGTGCCCTATCGATACCTATATCGATAGCCAAAAGCATCTTCAATGGACATGTGAGCATTAGAACTGGACCACAGGAACAATGAAGGAAGGTGGTGTGGTCTGATGAATTAAAGAAGGGTTTGTGGAACACAACAATGAGTTTAAGGTATTAACTTGACCTCCAAATTCTCCATATCTCAATCAAAACGAGCAGCTGTGAAGTGCACTGGAAAAACAAGTCCAATCCTTAGCATGACTTATATGTATGTATGTATGCATGACTTATACGTGACTTATATAGGCCTATCTTGTGACGTCGCAGTCCCATCATGCTCCGGTAGGTACCACGTGGTACCTACCGGAGCATGATGGGAACGCGACGTCACAAGATAGGCCTATATAAGTCGCTGCGAGCCATGCGCCCGGCAGAACAGCGAGAGGAAGCGTTGTGTCAACATCTGGAGAAGAAGAGGGAAGAAGAAGAAGACATCACGGAAGACCGGACTGGCCGCCGCTAGTAATTGAGCTGACACACGAAGATAGCGGCTGCCAGTCCCGAAGAAGAAGAAGACCCCCGGAGAGCGGAGAAGACCCCCGGAGAGCGGAAGAAGAGTGGAGAAGACCCCCGAAGAGCAGAGAAGACCCCCGGAGAGCAGGAGAAGACCCCCCCGCCAAAGATGTCGAAGGAAGCCCGGGCGCGAAGAACAGCGGCACCCACCCCCCGCAGATGTCGGGAGAAGCCCGCCGGGGGGGGGGGGCGCTTTTATAAAAGCGACCATACACACCCTCCCCTGGCGGCCAACTATAATAAAATATTTTAATACCCTGTGTTGTTTATTTGTGTTTGCACTTTTTTTGCAGGTGAATGGGTAGGGGTACGATGCCCCATACTCATTCACTTAGGGTGGGGGGCCGATATCTGGGGGCCCCCTTATTAAAGGGGGTTCCCAGATTCCGATAAACCTCCCACCCGCATACCCCGACAACCAACGGCCAGGGTTGTCGGGAAGGGGCCCTGTCCTCATGAACATGGGGACAGGGTGCACTGGGGTGGGGGGCCGCAGTGTGCCCCCCTGCCCCAGAGCACCTGACCCCCCCATGTTGAGGGCATGCTGCCCGGTATGGCTCAGAGGGGGGCGGCGCTCGCTCGCCCCCATTCCCCTCCTGACCGGCCGACTGGCGTGCTTTGGATACGGGTCTGGTATGGATTGTGGGGGACCCCCACGACGTTTTTTTTGGCGTAGGGGGGTCTCCTTGCAACCCATAACAGACCTAAGGGCCCGGTATACTTCTGAGGGGGGAACCCATGCCGGGTTTTTTTTCTAAATCCGGCTGGGACTTCCCCTTCAGGATTCATAACAAACGCCGCCCACGTGTAGAATTGATTGGGAATCCACGTCGGACCCCCTGTCGCTTCTATGACACGCTCGCTGGAATGTGCTTTTACTATTCCAGCGAGTGCGAGATGTCGGCACCCCGTCGCCGAGAGTCAGCGCGATGCTGTCGCGCTAAAAACACATTCTCGGCGGCAGGCACTGTATGTAAGGGGCCTTATTGTATAGTAATATTGTTTTTTGGAAGTATCATATCTACTATCAAGCAGCCTGGTATTTTACCACATCCATCCTGTCCATGGTGCTGAAATAAACCCTTTTACTGCTAGCCTGGAATTCTACAATATCCATGCTGTCCATGGTGCTGAAATACAACTTTTTATATCAAGCCAGGAATTCCACAGTATCCATGCTGTATATGTTGCTGAAATAACCTGTTAAGCTACACGCATTAATAATTAGTTTTTGATTATTGGAAAAATAGAAAAACTGATACCACTGAAGTCTTTCAATAGGAGACAGATGACTCCTTTGATCTCAGAGGAGCCTTTATGCGGCTCAAGAATGTTAGGATCACCCAAATTCATACCCAGTGGGACATTTTATTTTACATGGATGGGGCTATGATACCAATGAGCCTCAGATGGAATGTATTTCCTGAAAAGAATGAGAAAGATCTGCAGAATTGGCTCTCAATATTGGCTCTCAATATTTCTATCAGGCAGGTATTGGGTTCCTTAAAGGGTCACTAAAGGAAAAAAAAATGTTTTGATGAAATTACTGTTTACAGGGTATAGAGGAATAAAAGTTAACTGATTCCTTTTAAAAATGATTAAAAATAGATAAAAATCAATCATATAATGTGCTTCTAGTTTCAATGGTTTTATGTTTCTGTGAAGTAGAGAAGACACACAGAACAAAAACAAACAAATCCAGGGCTGTGTTTAGTTTTTTAAATGAATCTTATTGGTCCTGAGGAGTTTTAGACACACAGTAATGACAGCTTGGACCACAGCGAAAATCTGCCATGAGTTTTTTTCATATGGAGCCAGGCAACCAGGAAGTGTGGAGATCAGAGAAGTATTACAGCTACTTCAAAGCGAAAACGAACAATGAGAACATGAAAACAGCACTGCATTAAGGTAAAGGAAGCTATTTAGCTAAAAAAAAAA
Organism: Rana kukunoris; assembly: GCA_029574335.1. NCBI lineage: Eukaryota > Metazoa > Chordata > Amphibia > Anura > Ranidae > Rana > Rana kukunoris. Next base: position 458,666,239 of record CM056051.1, on the reverse strand, counting down.
AAATTCCTTTAGTGATCCTTTAAGTTTATATTTAAGAAAAATAATAGAAAATAATTCAAATTAAGGGTGAGATTATTAAACTTCATGAATTGTTATCTCCCTATTTTAAAGATGAGGTCTATCTTAATTATTCTAAGGAACCCTGTGAAATTTTGGAGAAAGGGGGAAGAGAATAGAGGAATAAGAAAAAAAGTATATACGTCAGGAACAGTGAAAATTATAGGTTAAATAAAGTTATCAAACGGCTGAAGGATCTTGATAGTAGCCCACTCACATTTTGCGAATGGATTTTGTGGGCTGGCTGGGAGCCTGGGGGGCGGGCACCGCCGATCAGAGGGGAAAAGAGGAGAGCCGTCGGCTGGATGATCAGATCAGGGAACATCACAGCTTTCATTTTAATAGCTGTGTGTTCCCCATGCCGTGTGCCATCACATAAGCCCCTTCTCTTTTTCTGGGACTTTGATAGACAGATCACCGTCCAATCCTAGGACAGGTGACATGTATCAAAATTCCCCGGACAAGAGGAGGGGCTTATGTGACGGTGCGCCACAGGGGAACCCACAGCTATTGAAATGAAAGCTGTGATGTTCCCTGCTCTGATCATTATGGGGAACACAGGCTGCATTATGGTGGACACAGGCTGAATTATGGTGGACACAGACTGCATTATGGGGGACATAGGCTGCATTATGGTGGACACTGGCTGCATTGCTGGACACATGCTGCATTGGTGGGCATGGGCTGCATTGGTGGACACAGGCTGCATGGTGGACACGGGCTGCATTGCTGGGCACAGGCTGCATTGGCAGACACAGGCTGCATTGGAGGATACAGGCTGCATTGACAGGCACAGGCTGCATTGGTGGACACAGGCAGGCGGCATTGGTGGGCACGGATAAAGTTGTTAATATTTTTATAACTTAATTCTGCATAAAACAGAATTAAATTATTCAAAACAAAACATAAAACTAGTATCATTTCATGAGATAATTTATGAGGTTGGGTTTAGGGATGGGATAAGAGGCGGGGCATGGTAGGGGTTAGGCGGGCAACTGGTGGCGAGTAACCCTTGAGGCCTGGCTAGTAGCTCAGGACTTGAAATTTTGGGAACTACAAAGCCTAATGCTTGCCATATCAATAGAGTTGATCAGTTAAAGTTTATAATCTATTGAACATTATGAATTTGTTGAAATTTGATTAGATGTTTTTCACCACAGCTGATCGTTTCTGATGAAATGTTGCTCACTAATAAAACTACGTAAATAAATACTAAAAGATTAAAAAAAAGTTCTTCTGTCAAATAAAGGTATCTTTTTTTTTTTTTAATCACCAAAATGGTGAGTTAGTATATATCCATAGGCATAGCTTGATAAAGTTGAGAATGGTTAAAATGTATGTTTTTGTCCCCTTAGAGAGATTAATTTCACCTCCTGGGTCAATGACACAACAGTAAGTGTAGGGAAATTTCTAACAGGAACATACAGTAGATAAAGATACAATCCTGCTTATGGAGCTTATCTTGTTTTAGAAAGGGACATTTCCCTCTATGGTGAGTGGAAGTTGTCATGTATTCAGGAAAGGTCAGTGTCTCAACACACTTCTGCTGAGAACTGGACAAACCTTCCTGAGACAATGAAATCATTCACATATAACTATTTTATATATTTATTAGGTGAAAACAATATGCCACCCTATTTACCAGTAAAGGCCTTCTTAAAACCCCTCTAATTCCAATGAGGCAATGCATGATTCCCTCCCCTTTCTTTTATAAAGAAGCTCTAGTTGTTGAGGAGCCACTTGGCCTGTCAAAGCGTTGGCACATGAGGCCAGTAGGTGGGTCCTTAACTTTGTGTAAGCTCCAAACCAATGTGTGGCTGGAACATACTGTCAGGAACGTTATATCAGTGGTCAGGTACATACACATGTGCATAAGTGTGCATGTTTGTGAACATAGAAGACTAACTATGTATATAACTGTACTATAACTATTAGCATGCACACATTACAGCATGCATGTGCATTTCCACCACAGACACAGGCACCAAAGGGACTATTCAAATTTGAGCTCTACAAAGGCTCATTTATAAATGGTCTTTCAGTTTGTACTCCTGTGATTTCTGTTCCTGAAGTTGTGTTGACCTTGACATCTGGGTTACTGACTCAGCTTTCACCTGACTTGCTCTTGGATTATCAGCCAATGATTGCTGCTCATCTCTGACTTCTAGACCAAGATTTACCTATCGACTTGATACCTCCCTGCCTAAACATTAGTCATTCCTGCTTGTTCCTGGCCTTAATTCTGCCTATGATCTGGTGCCTTCCTTCCTCTCCTGCTAATACTTAACCTGACTTAGGCCTCGATTCCACTGAAAGATGAACTCGGTGTATTCTCGGTGCACAAACAGCTGTACTCCTGCTCATCTGATACCAGATCTCCTAGGAATAATTTGCTTATACAAGTTTTTCTGATTTCACAATGGAGATGAGAAATATTAGACACTTTCAGACAGGGTCGCTGTTAGGAATCACGGGGCCCAATACAGCCTACCTGATGGACCCCCCTTCCCTTTCTATCCCAGCACAAATCTTCTTCCCTGCCAGCACAAATCCCCCCAATCCTTCCTATAAGCCCCAAATTCCCCTACCTGCTCCTGGCACAAAATCTTTCCATCTCCCCTCTTAGCACAAATCATCTCTCTACAATCCCCCTTCTAAGACAAATTCCACAAATCCCTTCTCCTAGCTTAACCCCTTCTAAGTTACTCCTCCCAGCACAAATCCTTCCTCCCTACCAAAACCCCCCTAGCACAAACATCCCCTCTCCTGGCTTAACCCCCCACCCCCTACCTCCCTCCTCCCAGCACATATCCCCCCTCCCTAAATCCCTATCACTTTTCCTAACACACATAGCTCACCCACCTCCCCCAACTAAGCCTCTAATAGTCAGCAGGAGGTGTGCTGTGTCCTGTCTTGTCAGAAGAGCATTCACCTACAGTATACAGGACATAAGACCAGATCTTACCGTAGATCGCATTGCACTGTACACTCATCACTATCTCCTCCATGGGCTCTTCTCCCAGCAGCAGGAAATGTGGATAGGAGACACTGTGTGTATACAGTGCAATGCGATCTACAATAATAGCGATTCACTGTCTCATATGCTGTATAGTGGAATGCTCTTCTGACAGGAAGGAGCGCACAACACAGCACACCTCCTCCTGGATGTCCCCTCTCTGCTCTAGCATCCCATCTCATTGTCCCAGCTGGGAGTGAGGGCAGGGGGCGGGGGAAGGAGCCCAACGGCAGCCACCCAGGCTTATCATCACTCAGTGCCTCTCACCCAGCAACTAAAAGATGACAGGAGGGGGGGAACCTGGGTGAGAGACACAGAGGGAATTGTCCTCCATGATCCTGCTGCTGTCAGGGCTCCTCTGTGTGCCAGGGGGCCCCCGACAGGAGGACCAGTGGTCCCCCCTATCAGCGGCCCAGCTTTCAGACTTTCCTACCATTCTTTTATCAAAGGGGGATAAAAGCTTTAAGGCTAGATCCTGATTTGTGTAATACTTTGCAGTACATTAACGTATCCACATTAATTGCACTGTAATAAGGCACCCAGAAGTGTATATAGTCAGTCCCATATATATTGTTCTGCAAATCAGTTTGGGCATCTCATGAATATAACATCCAAGTTTGAGGGTGAATGAGAACTGTGTGCCTGGCTGGGCAGGGTGACAGACGGACTACAACACACAGCAGCCCTCAAGAGGGTACCACTACATTAGCAATACAATGCACTAGAATTGATATTGAAGTGCCAAGTCCAAATGCAACCTTTTCCCATTAAATATCTGGGGGCATCCGAAAGAGTAATAAATGTGTTATGGGTCCAAATACATCTTTCTATGCTCTGATGAAGGGGGCATTTTTGGACCCTCAAAATGCAATGGATTGTTCCCCTGACATTTACTAGAATAAAGTTGAATCTAGACCTTTTAGCTGTGGTGTGGTATTTAAATTCCTTTTTTTTTATATCTACAAAAAGCTGACTCTTATGCCGCGTACACACGGCCATTTTTAATGGTCTCAAAAAAAACAATGTTTTTTTCAACCCGATTATTGTTAAACCGGCCTTGCCTACACATGATCGTCAAAAAAAAAAAAACGCTCAGCAAATTGTGGTGACGTACAACACGTACGACGGCACTATAAAGGAGAAGTTCCATTCAGATGGTGCCACCCTTGGGGCTGCTTTTGCTGATTTTGTGCTAGTAAAAGACGATTCACGCTTTTCAGTCTGTTACAGCATGATGAATGTGCTATCTCCATTACGAACGCTAGTTTTACCATTGCTTCTGAGCATGCGCGGTGTTTTCACGTCGTTAAAGCCCACACACGACCATTTTTTACGACGTTAAAAACGACAACGTTAAAAACGACGTCAAAATTTAGAGCATGTTCTAAATTTTTAATGCTTATTTTTTACGTCGTGAAAAATGCTCTGGAGGCCACACACGATAGTTTTTAATGAGATTAAAAAAAAGTCATTTTTTACATCCCGAAAAATCAGGGGTGGGCAACTTCGGCCCTCCAGCTGTGGTGAAACTACAAGTCCCATGAGACATTGCAGGACCCTGACAATCACAGACATGACTCCTAAAAGCAGAGGCATGATGGGATTTGTAGTTTCATCACAGCTGGAGGGCCGAGGTTGCCCACCCCTGCGAAAAATGGTCGTGTGTACACGGCATAAATAATTTACTATATGATAGTGTTTCTGCTTTGTTCTACTCGCAGTACAACAATATTGTCCAATCATTAAAACTCCCAGGTCTCAGGGTGCATATTTTCAGTCAATAGAAAAATTCCCACAGCTTACCACATTCATAAATTGCAGCAAATCATGTTTTTTCATTTAAACCACTGTTTTCTCTATCGTTTCTATGAATTAAACTATATTCGACAAGCTTTAAGTCTCTTTTTATTTTGCTACATACATTAATGGTGTTTTTTTTTTTTTAACCCAAAACTGAAAAACCCATAGTCTTGCAATATGTCAATATTATAATAGTTACAGCAAAGTGCCTTATTAATATTCTTATATTGAACAGAATCCAGTTCATTCAGGCTCCTAAATCCCAAACCTCCCAGTATATTGAAATTGTATTCCATTCATTGTACTTGAATGAAGTCAATCACCAGTAAAGTATTTACTGCAGTTTTCCACATTTATATATTGCACAAAATCAATTTTGTGGTTCAATCCTTTCTCAATCCCTTACTTATTGTCAATAGGGACATAGGCAGGCAGCAATAAAAACCTGACAACTTCACCTAATTTATTTAGAATACACATATACAGTATATACATCATTTGGACTATGTTGCCATTGGTGATTTTCTGGTGAAACCAATGTCAAAATCACAATAATTTGATAAAGTCTCTCTATTGGAGCCCCAGATTATTGTACATCTTGACAGGGGTTCTAATCCTTCCCAATTGTTGTGAATGTGGAACAGTTCATGTTTCACAAGTGAATATATTTTTAGTTTCAGTACTGGGCCAGGGGCTAGAATGAAAGGGGAATAGTTTTAAAGTGTATATTGGTTCACCGATTAAAGAAAGCAAACATGTTTAGCTAAGAACACACTTAGGGCCAGATTCTCTTAGAAATGCGGCGGCGAGGCGTAAGCCATTTACACTACGCCACCGCAACTTAACAGAGCAAGTGCCGTATTCTCAAAGCACTTGCTCCGTAAGTTGCGGCGGCGTAGTGTAAATGGCCCGGCGTAAGGCCGCGTAATTCAAAGGGGGCGGCTTGTATTTAAATTAAGCGCGCCCCCGCGTCGATCGAACTGCACATGCACCGGCCGCAAAAATAGCCCAGTGCGCATGCTCCAGCTCACGTCGGAAAACGTGAGTGAACCCGACGTGAGCGTCGTTTACGTAAAATCCTATTCGCAAACGATTTAGTAAAACGATGTAACCGACGGAAAAAGACGACGCTGACCCGACGCCATACTAATCATGGCATACGATGTAACTTCGTAAGGTTACCCCTCATATTAGCAGGGGTAACCTTACGCTTACGGAAACGACGTAAACGACGACGGGCGGCATAGTGTAAATGGCCCGGCGTAAGGCCGCGTAATTCAAAGGGGGTGGCTTGTATTTAAATTAAACGCGCCCCCGCGTCGATCGAACTGCACATGCGCCGGCCGCAAAAATAGCCCAGTGCGCATGCTCCAGCTCACGTCGGAAAACGTGAATGAAACCGACGTGAGCGTCGTTTACGTAAAACTCTATTCGCAAACGACTTAGTAAAACGACGTAACCAACGGAAAAAGAAGACGCTGACCGGACGCCATACTAAACATGGCATACGATGGAACTTCGTAAGGTTACCCCTCATATTAGCAGGGGTAACCTTACGCTTACGGAAACGATGTAAACGACGACGGGGCGGCGTAAAAACGTTTGGGAATCGGCGTATTAGGCTCATTTGCATAGGCAAATGAGAAAACAACGTAAAGGCCACCTAGCGGCCAGCGTTGTCATTACATCTACGATCCGACGGTGTAATTGTTTTACATCTGTCGGATCTTTAGTGTATCTATGCGTAAGTGATTCTAGGAATCACACGCATAGATACCCATTGAAAAAAACTGAGATACGACGGTGTATCTGAGATACACCGTCGTATCTCAGCTGAGAATCTGGCCCTTAGACTGGATTTATACTGGAGCTGTATCTGAAAAGTGATTCTCAGTGGATTGCTTTTCAGAGGTGGGCTAATCAACAGCTTTTAGACATTCAGAAAGTAATCCTACCCCCACCTGAATGCCTGTTTTTTTATTTATTTTTTTATTTGCCAAACAAAAAGGAACCAACGCACCACAATGATAAACCAAGTATTTGGCTTACAGTTGCAGTGCAGTCCTATTGATTTGAATGGGACTAGTTCAACATCAGTGACACCTGTCAACTCCTCAAGCAACAACAATACCTGCCTGGAGTTTGCATATTCTTCCTGTGAAAATGTGGGTTTTCTTCGAGTACTCAGGTTTCCTTCCACACTCCAAAGGTATGTTGGCAGGTTAATTGGCTCCTTTCAAAATTTGCCCTAGTATGTATAAATATGTGTTAGGGACCTTAGACTGTGAGCTCCTTGAGGGCAGGGACTGATGTGAATGTATAATATATGTAAAGTGCTGCGTAAATTGACAGCACTACCTCTAATAAATAAAATAATAATACATAAATAAATAAATAAATAAATACATGTGTACAGTCCTGTCCATCTGTATGCTATGATTTAGGACTAGGACTTCTACTAGTAGGACGAAACGCATTGGGCAAAGTACACCACTCCCCATATTGCTTTTATTTGAACCGTGATTACTTTTATTCATGTATGTTGGTTTTGAATTAAAACCTTTTTGACCTGCCCCATCGGAGCTTCTATTTTTTTCTTTTTTATCCATGTTCTGTGGATAAAAGTTTTTTGGGTTTCTCCATTGGGTCTTTACTACCCCTTAACCGCCTGCCGACCGCCGCATCTCGACAGAATGCCACAGGCAGGCAGATTGGTGTACAGGTATGTCCCTTTAAATCTGCTGCCCAGCGGGTACACTCGCACACCCGCCGCATGCCTTGTGAGCGTGTTCCCGGGTCCCAGGAACTTTATGTTCCTGAGCGTCCCGTGATAGGTGGGCGAAGGCAGAACAGAGGGATGCCTTTGTAAACAAGGCATTCCCCTATTCTGCCTAGTGTCACTGTCACTCATGGCTGTTTCCCGTGATCAGGACCGGTCATCAGTGATGTGTCACGTGTAGCCACGCTCCCTAACAGTAAGAATCACTCCCTCTCTGTTGAGGAACGTGGTGCAAAAATCCCTTAAAGAGTGAATACAAGCCACATGCAAAGTTCAACAAGCCATTGCATCATGTTCTCCCACTAGGATGACCAGGAAAAACTGGAACTGTCCCATCTAAGCCATCCATCTATGAAGACCTCAGACAGTGGGGCAGAGGGAGATAAGTCTCTTTACCCTTGTAACGCCTTTTGGTCAAGAGTCAGACAATGGGAGCATTTACATGAATAGAACCTGTAGAGTCTCCTGCAAAGAAATAGGAAGTTCTGTAAACACCTTGGTCTCCGTTTTCCTCTAGTGCAACTTGTAATGCGAATTTGGACACATAGGGGTTTATTTACTAAATAAACTTGGGGCCGCAATAGTGGAGACATAGCCTTAGACAGAGTGTTCTAGTTTCCCCATTCCTGACAGAACTAGGGGACATAATTTTGGATGAGTGGAGCAAGATATACCTCCCTTCTGAGCAAGCATGTCACTTTTCCTTGGAAAATGCAGTTAATACCCCAAAATTTGGCATTGGTTCTTGTGGCCATGTTGAAAAGGATGAGAATGTGGTTGGAGAATGTGGATGTAGTATTCAAGAGCGTTTTTCAGAAACTTTATAATTCTGAGTTCAGGAGCTGGAGCTGGTGTCGGTTTCCATGGTGAGGCTCCAAATGACATCATCCGCATAGTGGCACGGGTTATGCTCTCTTCAGTTACAGCAAGTGAATGCTATGGCTTGTGCCTGAGTTTGCTGATCCTTCCAACAGGCGTAATAGAGCCTTTCTTTTGAGGGAGTTTCATCTTTTGGATGGATAGGCCACAGTTTGCAAGTGGGGGTCCTGCCTCAGGTCCGGACACCTGATAGGCCGGAATACGGCAGTCTAGAGAACAAAGTTCAGAGCATGCGGGGGTTGCATGTTTTACAGACCATCTTTAGGAAAAGTTGGTGAGAAGACCAGATATCCCCTCAGAAGTATGCTAAAGGGCTTGAATTAGGGTATCCGAGAAGCTACTAAGTTTGGGCCTCAGACTATTGGGACGTCAAAGTGTTTTTTAAGGACATGCATGGTTCATCAGAAGTCCTTCTCATCTCGGATTTTGCCTCGCTCTGAGATAAAGGAAGGATATACTCATGCTTTATGTAAAGTCCCTGGTGTCACAAAGTACTGCCATTCCAGTCTCTGAATGCAAGATATTTCAGGGCAGGTACTCTACCCTCTTTATGGTCATGAAGAGGAACAGCTTGCAGAGGCCAGTTTTAGACGTTGCGCACCAGAGACAATTTTCAGCAAAGGAGAAGACTTGCACAAGTTCCTTTGGTTCGCTGTAGGTCAAGACTATCTGCAGCTACAGTCATTCCGGCTTTCAACATCACCCTGTGTGTTTTCAGGGTCCTTTTGGTTGTTATGGTCTTTATCAAAGCAAGGAGCATATTGCATAGTTACGTGGATGTCCTTCTCCTGCTGTTCTTCTCATGCTACCCAGAGACAGCTGGTGGAGCCCAGAACTCAGGTCTTTTCAATGCTCCTCAAGTTTGGCTGGCAGCTGAATCTGCAAAAGAGTCACCTGGAGCCCACTAAGTCTCCTGTGTGCCTCAGGGCTCAGTTCAAAATAACCAAGAGGACAATTACCTTGACCCTAGATCCTGATGCTCTGAAGCAGAATACTCCTGGCCCTGTCTTTTTTCCACCTGCGTGCCTTTTAGTGTCTAAGATGGTTGACACTATGGTGTCTACGTTTCCAAAGGGTCAAGTGGAAGCCGGAGAAGGTGGCCCTTCCAGAAGGCATTTCTCAAGCATGGGAGCCAGGAAGTAGAATTTAGGTCATCTACATAACCTCAGTAATGAGAGTGAGTCCCCTGGTGGCTGCAATGGAGGAACTGGCTCATTTGCCATTCATTTGTCCCATTTTCTGGTTCACAAATATGGCTGATGCTAGCAATACAGAATGAGGGGGCTTGCTGCCTGTCGGGTATAGCTCATGGCAGGAGGGACTGTCATTTTCACAAGATTGTGTTGAACATTCTAAGGTTTCGAGCAGTCTTCTGCACCCTACAGGCCTTTCACCATATAACAAAGGAAGCTTTAGTGCTCTTTGGTTAATTAACACTATGGTGGTCTCTTATGTTAAAAGACAAAGGGGGACTCAATGCCTGTTCTCTATTACAGGAAACAGGAGCCAATTATGTCTTGGGCTCAGAAGAATCAAGCCTACATTTCAACAGCTTATGTCCGCATAGTCCAAAATTTTCTAACAGACTTTCTTTCCAGAGTCCAATTGGACAACAATGAATGATCTCTACAAACCTTGGGTTTCCTACGAAGACTCCAAACAGAGGTTGTGGAGGTAGTGGCAGTGATGCCTTATTGGCAAAGTAGGCCATGGTTCCCCTTGCTAGCACAGTTCAGCTTGTGGAATGCAGTACACCTTCTCCTCAGATTAGATCTTCTGTCACTGGGTGAAATTCTACATCCATGTCCATAACAGTTGCGCCTTAAGGTTCTGGTTCTTGAGATTGGAGGTCCGCAGCTGCTTCTCCAGAGTCATCTCTGCTCTCTTTAATAATACAAGAATGAACGTAAACAAAGTTTGAGGGAGAATTTGGTCAACGTTAGTTCAATATATGTTTGCTGATGACAGATCATGTAGTGATCTTGAAGTTCTAAATATTCTGGGCTTCCTCCAGATGGATTTAGATCTGGCTCTATTGGTCAGCTCACTTGGAGTTCAAGTATCAACTTTTTGGCCTTCACAGGTGTATTTCAGTCTAGGCATCCTTTCCTGTCTAACAATTCTTCAAGGGAGGAGCTTAGCTCAGACCTCAGAGTAAGCAGAGGTTTTCAAAATGTAGTCTCCCTCTTGTTCTCAACACCCTCTCAGGAATTGGAGTGGAGTGTTCTAAGGCTGTCTCCGTTAAAGGCCTCTCTGTCAAGTTTGCCTTTTTACTGGCTATTGCATCGGCATAAAAAGCTTTCTTATGTTTTTTCAAGTCAAGCAGTGCTGTTATCTACGCTTGACTCAATTCCCAAGGGTGTGTCAGTCTTTCATGGGAGCCAAGAAATTGTTCTGCCAACCTTTAGAGTTCTAACTTGCGTCCTTTAGACGTGGGAGAGGGCACGCTGTAGCTAAGTTGGTTAAAGCACATGTCTAGTAAACAGAGAATCCTGAGTTGACTCCCAGTTTTAGGAAAATTCTCAGATATTGTGAAGTCATGAATGAATGAATGAATGAAAAACTTATATAGCGCGACACATGCAAACTGAATCGCCTCTGGGCGCTTGTTGTTTTTGTCTCTCGACATCAAAAGAGCAGAGTTTTAATCTGTCTTCTGAAGGTCAGGTGGTTTTCCTCCAACCGAATGCTGGTTGGTAAAGCGTTCCATAGTCTGGGACCCTAGAAAGCAAACCTTCTTTCTCCTTTGGACTTGTATCTGGCTTTGGGTACCTTGACCAAATTTTGGTCGGTGGATCGCAGAACGCGATTGGGATTGTGGGCTTCTATTTTTTCGCAAAGATATCGCGGGGCATTCCCATGGATGCACTTATGCATCAGACAGAGTGCTTTAAAAGCAATTCTGTCTTTTACTGGCAACCAGTGAAGGGCTCTCAGTGAAGGTGAGATGGATTCCCAGGGTTTTTTCCCAGTCACCAGTCTGGCGGCCGTATTTTGAATGGTTTGCAGACGAGTGATTTGGTACTTGGGAAGTCCGAGGTAAACGGCATTTGCATAGTCCAGTCTGGAGTTCACAATTGTTCCCACCACGACTGCTACGTCTTCTTTGGGAATAAATGGAAAAAGTCTGCGTAGTAGGCGCAGCAGATAGTGAGATCCGCTGACTACTGACCCTATTTGTGCGTCCATTGTCATATAGGAGTCAAAGATGACCCCAAGACTTTTGACTTTGGAGCTAGGGGTGATGATCTGGCCAAACATGGGCGGAGGTGTCCAGGTTGTTGCCAGTTGACTCTTGCGACTTGCATGAAACAGAAGAAGTTCTGTTTTTGAATTGTTGAGTTTGAGATAACTCTTAGTCATCCAGTTTTCTATCAAAGAGAGACAATTCTCTAAACTGAGATGATGATCCTTTTTATTGCAGATGCGAAAATATAGTTGCGTGTTGTCTGCATATGCGTGATAGAGTAGTTGCTGCCTGATGATTTCAAAGAGTGGGCGAAGATAGATGTTGAAGAGCACCGGTGACAGGGGGGATCCTTGAGGGACTCCACATGACACAGTGCGTTTTCCAGAAGTGAACGGTCCCAATTTCACTGTTTGTGATCGGTTTTCCAAAAAAGAGGAAAACCATGGTAAATCACCTTCTGTGACTCTGGCTACCTCAGCCAGCCGAGTCAGTAAAAGTTTGTGGTCTACCATGTCAAAGTCATATCTACAAGCTACAGCTTCCTTCAGGATTCAGAATGCCTGTTCATACTTTTGCCAGAAAGGACAGAGAAAACCTGCCTCATCTAAGAGGATTGTGGTGTGGATTGTGTAGGCCATCCAACAGGCTCACAGAGCCAAGGGCTTGGCTCCTTTGGAGGTAGTGACTACTCACTCGACCAGGAGTGGGTCTACATCTGGGGCAGCTTCACAGCATGTGGCTCCCAACATAATCTAAGCCGACCTTGTGGTCCTCAATCAATACAATTGTGTCTCATTATTGTGGAGAGTCTGCTTCCTTATCCTCTGTTTATTTTGTCTTGCAGGTCCTGTCTGTTGATGGTACACATTAAAGCCTTTGAGCTAGCATTGGCCGCCCATTGGGTGTATGGCTTGTTAGTTCCTATATGTATGTTGTCATGGACTCTGTCAGGAAAACTGAACATTTCCTATCAATTACTTACCGTACATTCCCCTTCCTCTTGTGTCTGGAGTAGGCTAGTTACAGAACGTGGTCTCTGGCTCAGAGCAAAGATTTTTGGGAGTGGGGTCCTATAGGGGAGGAGTGGAGATGGGGTTAACCCATAGGTATGCTGCCATGGAGTCTACCAGGAAAATGAAATTACGGTAGGTATTTGATAGGAAATGTTCAGTTTTATTCACCAATTTAGGTCAGTCTATATTCTTTTACACATTTGGTAAAATAAATCCCATTAAGCATATATTTATTGGTTTGCACAAAAGTTATAGCATCTAAAAACTATGGGCTATAGTTATGGACTTTTAATTTTTTTATATATTTTTTTACCAGTAATGGTGGTGATCAGCGATTTTTAGCAAAGTGAAACTTTTTGAGGACACTAATACAGTGATCAATGTTAAAAAAATGCACTGTCACTAAACTAATGACACTGGAAAGTAAGGGGTTAACATCTAGGGTGAACAGAGGGTTAAATGTGTCCCTAGGGGGTGCTTTCTAACTGTGGGGGAGGCACTTTGACTAAAGGAAAACAGAAATCCATGTTTCTGCATAGCAGAAACACAAGAGCTCTGATTTACACTCTGGTAGAACGACGATCTGCTTTGTTTACATAAGCAGACCTCCATTCTGCCTCTCACCCGAATTATTGCTGGGATCCTAGACTTGCTGATTGGCTCCTGCTGTGTTCAATCACAGTGGGAGCGGGCCTCTAGCGGCGCACACGTGCACCCTAGACCAGGAAAAAGAAATCACATACAGGTACGTGATTTTACGCTTAAGGGCCCTGCTGCATTATATGTACCTGCAGTGGTCTTTAAGCGGTTAAAGTAATTGTAAAGGCTTTTCATAATTATTACTAGCTCTGTGGAAAGGTTTTACACAGAGCGGCCCTGAACTTACTCTTCTGGGGTCCCCTGTTGGCATTCTTGGCTTCTCCTCTTCTCTTGCTTTGGGGGCACATGTGCAGACTCGCTCCCATCGGGGCTGTGTATGTCTATAGACACACATAGAGTTACTTGGCCCTGCCACCTGCTCCCTCCTCACATGATTCGACTAACAGCAGTATGTGCCAGTGGCTCCCACTGCTCTCAGCCAAGCTTGTGAGAGCATGGAGAGGGGAGAGAAGAACTGAAGCTGCAGGACTCAGGTAAGTGTTAGGAAGGAGGGCTGGGGCGGCACTGCTTCTTAAAGTTTTTTTAACTTTATCCAAAGACTGCATTAAGATGGTCGTAAAGGCAGAAGTTTTTTTTATCTTAATGCATTGTATGCATTAAGATAAAAACCTTCTGTGTGCAGCAGTCCCCCTCAGCCCTCCTAATACTTACTACCTGAACCCCATCTCAATTCAGTGATGTGGCACAAGAGTCTCAGCCATTTGGGACTCACTCTCCTCATTGGCTGAGACTGCAGTAAGAGCCAGCGGTCAATCAAAGTCAGAGAGCCAATGAGGAGAGAGAGGAGGTGGGGCAGAGTCACTGCTCAATTTCTGAATGGACACATAGAGCAACGGTTCGCCTCCAGTGCCCCTATAGCAAGCTGCTTGCTGTGGGGGCACTTGGCAGAAGGGAGGGGCCAGGAACACTGGTAAGGGGCCAGAGAAGAGGAGGATCTGGGCTGCTATGTGCAAAACCACTGTACAGAACAGGTAGGTATAATATGTTTGTTATTTTTGAACAAAAAGTACAATAATTTGATATCACTTTAGGAATACAAAAACGTTAGGCTTTTCAATTACCTTGTTTTTTTTTTATAACATTGCACTGTTCTATCCACAAAAAAACAAAAACAAACAAAAGAAAAATTCTTTAGCTGCACATACACTTTAGAGCTGAACTCCAGACTTACCTTTACCATTAGTCTTAAACAATGGAAAGCATGCTGGCATATACAGAGAGAGAGAGAGCGAGCCACTGGCAGACACACTGTGCACTCAACAAAATAAACACAATTCTGCCGCGGTAGTAATAATAAAATACAAACCACATCAACAAAGTGATTGTTGTTTTCAGCTATACGCATTTTAACCAGACTTATCATTTTTTATACATCATTTTTTTCACATATGTTTTTTCACTTTATTGATGTGGTTTGTATTATATTATAACTAGCGTGGCAGAATTTTGTGTATTATCATTAGTCTTGGATAGTTGTACAGATTCCTCTTCTATATTAAAATTACTTACCCTGATTTCACTGCACACTGTAAGCTTTGCACGGTGTGCATTATAACCTGCAGCAATTCAGATACAGTAGTGCTCATGTCATTCACTAGCTGAAGTATGTCCAATATCATCTAGCATTTTCCTCTCTAGTCTTATGCCGCATACACACAATCATTTTTCAGCATGAAAAAAAAACAGTTTTTCAGCATGTCCAAAAAACGACGTTTTCCCAACTTCATCATTAAAAACGATGTTGCCCACACACCATCATTTAAAAAAAATGATCTAGCAAAGTACGGTGAAGTACAACATGTACGACGGTACTATAAAGCGGAAGTTCCATTCGCCCTTGGGCTGCTTTAGCTGATTCCGTGTTAGTAAAAGACGATTCGCGTTTTTCTGTCTGTTACAGTGTGATGAATGTGCTTACTCAATTATGAACAGTAGTTTTACCACAACGAGCGCTCCTGTCTCATAACTTGCTTCTGAGCATGCACAGGTTTTTAACGTTGTTTTAGCCCACACACAATCATTTTTTACAACCCGAAAAACGACATTGTTTAAAACGACGTTAAAAAATGCAGCATGTTTAAATTTTTAGTTTTTTTTAGTTTTTCAGAACCTGAAAAATGATGTGTAGCCCACACACGATCATTTTAAATGACGTTTTTGAAAAAACAAAGTTTTTTTTCATGGCAGATCAGTATCATGTGTAATGATGCAGCCTGGCTAGCAATGCATACTTTTCCAAACATACATGCACCGATCAAGGCATTTTGATATTCGCATAACTCCTCCAGCCAGCAGGGTGCTGTGTTTTTAAAAATCTATGTACAGCATCCTGCTGAGCCTTCCCACAGTATATGATCTGCTTGCATTGCATAGAGACGCACAGATGTCCAGTGATTAGCAGAATACCTAAATAAGGTATGCAATAAAAGTGTGTTTTGTTTTAAAAATGTAATATAAAATAAAATAAGCAGATTAAGCTTCCACTTTAAAGTGGTTGTTAAGCCACTCTAACTATCCACTCTGTCTCTTAATGTTGTACCCCCCTGAGTGTGTGTGTGTGATTTATAAAAAAATAATACTGATTATACCTAATTTTAGAGCGCCGATCAGCGCTCACATGACCAGCCGGATCTCTCGTCTCCCCTCTGACTGCTGGCATCACTCGGGAGGAGTAGAGTGCCAGTCGGTCACATGAGCACTGTACGGTGCTCTGAAATTAGGTATATTCAGAATTGTTTTAATAAATCACACACACACAGGGCAACACAGCATTACGAGACAGAGCATATATTATGAAAATGTACATGTTCTTTCAGCATCAGGAGGGGCAGGCACTGTCATGAGCTGACAGGTAGGGAGGGGAGGGGGAAGACTAGAGGAGAGGAGACAGGAGACAGCGGATGATGGAGGCACGTAAACTACACACAATGTCAGGGCTCAGCAGCCATGATGGACCGTTGTCAGTTTACAGGGGGGGAGGTTAGAAACTGTCAGGATCAGCCAGGTTTTTAAAGTGATATAGGGGGCCAAATTACACAGCACAAGCACTGTGCTGTATAACATGCTTTAAAGGGACAGGGTAATTTTATATACAACTATATAGATCTGACCAAAATGAATCACACATGAGGAAGAAAGATGGACAGAGGAATTCTGGAAAATTTCAAAAGGAAAGCACTCACATTGCCACATCCGCAAAATTTGTTTAGACTGTTTGCCTGTCTCCCAGAGGCATACCCGTACGCCATATGACTGATATTCTTCCTTTTTGTATATTGTTTACAGCAGGGCTATTTGATACCTGTCCAGCATATAGGAGTTCCGTGGTAGTTATTCTCCTTTATACCTTGGATTTCTTTGTTATGGTCCCTTGTTTGATGCCATATATGACGCTCATACGCCCCTGCTCAGCAATCTTTTAATTCTGATGTGAAATTTGTGTTTTGCAGTCCTTTGGAACACCATATATTTTGGGTATTCTTGATCTAAAACGTTTTGACCACTGGACCTTCACAGATGAGGCCAAGTCCACTATAAGACAGCGAGACTCGCTCTCTTTCCTTTTATTACTTCTCTGAACCTTGACTGTATCCTGAAGAAGCCTAACAGTGAAACACGTTAATGCACAAGGGCTCACTGTACAAATTGTTTCATTTTATATTATAATTTTTATTCAATTTGAACATTTTAGATTATATCATGTACTTTTTTCAATACATTTTTATTTTTCTAAGCTTCCACATTGTTTTCCATGCCTCTAAAGTCCGGCCCAATGGTGACTCTTTGAGCACCGTTTTTCTTGTTTCGCAGACACAGGGATTCCAAATCAGGGACAGTTGGGAGCTATGGCTACTACAAAGCTACAGCATCACTGGGTAAGAGCTTGCAAAAATAATCTATGACTACTGAGAATAGGAGAGGGTCAGTAAATGAATCCATTGCATTATGATATCGGGTATTATGAATTTATCTCCCTGGCAGACACAGGACACTTTTGTTGCATCCAGAGAGACGCAGGGCTTGCCAGCAGAATTAGCTGTTCCTTTTATAATGTTCTGTTATAATTGCTCTTTAAAATATCTCATCTTGTATGGAGGATTATAAGTTATTGTTAGTGGAAGTGAGCCTTTGTGCTGGTAGATGAACAGCTTCATTTGAATTACAGTATGCTTGATTTATATATATATATATATATATATATATATATATATATATATATATATATATATATATATATATATATATATATATATAGAGAGAGAGAGAGAGATTTTATCAACTGAACATTGTTAGCCACCTTGTTAGTAGATGCAACCCTTAAGCTAACCATTGACAGTATCAACCTATGTGGTCCTTTCATGTAAAAATAATGATTCTTATAGTTTTTTTAATATGATAGGCTTATACTAGTGAACAGTTTAGGGCTTATTCTAACATAAGTGCCTGTTACTATGGCAACACTAGGAGAATACCTTGTGAGTAGTTACATGTTATGGTTTTAAAAATAATTCAATAATTTCTTGGAGCAATTATAGTAACCTTTTGCAGGTCACCGTAGCTCTAAAAAAACAATGCTGGTCACATTACTGTAAGGCCGCGTACACACGATCAAATTTATCTGCTGAAACTGGTCCGACAGACCGTTTCAGCAGACATCTCCGATCGTGTGTACAGGCTAGCGGACAGGTTTGTCCATCGGACAAATTTCAAAGCATGCTTTGAAATTTGTCCGCTACAAACCTGTCCATCGGATCTGTCCGTTGGTTAGTACACTAACCAGCGGACAGAACTGTCCGCGCATGCGTCAAATGGATTCGACGCATGCGCTGAAGCATTTTATTTCCGGGTTTGGTGACGTGGCGGCGTCAACGTCACCGCCACGTCACCGCGTTCTCAGATCGAGGGGATTTTCCAAAATCCGATGAGACATGTCCGCTGTAAACGGTCCGTCGGACATGTTTGAGCGGACATGTCTCATCGTGTGTACGCGGCCTAACATTATGGAACAATGACAGTTACTTAAAGGTCTTATAACTATGACACCACGTGCTTCCATGTGGTTGATTTAGAAAATAATCCCCCCAAGCCAGACACAGTTTTTGTTTTATGCAGCTGTGTTTATTAGTGTAACTTACTTCCGTGGGGAAAAAGAAAAAATAATATAGCACATATGATTGCAACACTAATCATTTTGTAATTGCATGTTATTGAAAATGACTTATACTTTTCAATCTGCAGCCAATACAATTTTCTGAGAATGCATTGCAATATGGCTACCTGGAGTTTTCTGTACACAGTGTGGACTGACCAACGCCCAGTAACATCATTTCTTGCTTGTGTGATTGGCTCACCAATTTTCCCAGAAGTCTGCCTAAGATACAAGTCAGATTTCAGGCAACCCTTGCAACAAAAATTAAATTTTTGAGAAACATTTTCAATAGGAACCCAACTAAAGGGATGCACGGCCAGAAGATTTCTTCATTAGTGTCCAGTAGCTCCACACCTGACAGTTAATTATGAAACCACTCATTAGACCTACTCAGAACAGAGGCACAGCGAAAAAAACACATGGATTTCTTCAGAATAACAAAAGGTAGAAATCTGCAACAAAGTTTGTTATAATCCTTGCAATGTACATTAATCACGCAGAGAGGATTGTTTTTTTACCAATCAAAAGTGGAGTCATGCTTTAAGTGAAAGGATGTCAGGAAAAATTTGGAAAAAAGGATCACCCCCTTATAACACTTTTTTCTAAGCAATCTTAAAATCTTCAGGGTACATTTAAGGTGGTCAGATGAGACTAAAATTGAATTATTTGGCCTCAACATCAAACGATTTGTCTGGTAGAAATCCAATACAACTAACATCCAAATAACGCCATTCCTACAGTAAAGCATGGGGGTGGTAATATCCTGTTATGGGGATGTTTCTCTGCAACAGGGACTGAAGCACTTGTCAGCATAGAAGAAAAATGGATGGGGCAAAATACCATCAAATTTATTAGGAAAATCTGCTGCCCTCTGCCAGAAAATTGTCAATGGGAAGAAGGTTTACCTTACAACATGACAATGACCCAAAGCACACAGCAAAAATTACCACAAAGTGGTTGAAAGAGTAATGCCCCATACACACAAGTGGAATTTCCACCAGCAAAAGTCTGATGTGAGCTTTTCATCGGAAATTCCGACTGTGTGTATGCTCCATAAGGCCTCGTACACACGATCAAATCTGTCTGCTGGAAACGGTCTGCTAGACCGTTTCAGCAGACAGATTCGATCGTGTGTACGGACAAACAGACGGATTTGGCCACCCGACAGATTTCAAAGCATGCTTTGAAATCTGTCCGCTGGGAACCCGTCCGCCCGACATGTCTGTTGGTTAGTACGCTAACCAGCAGACATGTCTTCTCGCACACGCGCCGAATGGTTTTGACGCATGCGCGGAAGTGTTATACTTCCTGGTGCGGTGACGCGGCGGCGTCAACGTCACCGCCACGTCACCGACACGTCAGCGCGCTATCTGCTGGCGGGGATTTTGGTTTGCTCGTGTGTACACGCGAGCAAACCAAAATGCCAGCAGACAGATTTGTTCAAATCGGTCGCACAAATCTATTTACTCGTGTGTACGAGGCCTAAGACTTTTGCTGTCGGGAAGTTTAAAAGCTGGTTCTCAATTTTTCAGATGGAAAAAATTCCTATCCGTAAATCCATTCGTCTGTATGGAATTCCGACGGGAAAAAAAAAACATGCATGTCCGGAAACAATTTGACGCATGCTCAGAAGCATTGAACTTCTTTTTCTTGCCTCGTTGTAGTGTTGTATGTCACCGCATTCTAAACGTTCAGAGAACTTTTGTGTGACCATGTGTATGCAAGCCAAGCTTGAGTGGAATTCCGTCAGAAAAAACATCCAAATTCCGCTTGTGTGTACAGGGCATAAGAGGTGACTGTCCTTGTATGGCTTAGTTAGAGCCCAGACTTAAATCCCATTGAGAATCTGCGATATGACTTAAAGACTGCAGCCCACAAATGGTCACCATCAAATTTAACTGAACTTGAGCAGTTCTGCAAAGAAAAGTGGGCAAATATTGGCCCGAGCATGAGTTTGGGCTGAACATTGGCTGTTCACCCTGTTCGGGGAATGCCTTGCAATGCACTTTGCCTTGCACAGTGCATTTTGCGCCCTGATCGGGCAAAGCTTTGCCCAATCAGGGTGTAATAAAAGCTGGTTGTTAAGGAGCACTGTAAATGATAAAAAAAATGGTGTGGGGGTCCCCCCTCCAGTCTATACCAGACCCCTCAATTTAAATGTGATTTTACTCATCTATAGCATGTTCTATATATGCTACAGATGCATCACTTTACAGGCAGACTAAGTGGACCCCCCAGGCACTATATTTAAATACATTTTTTTTAATTGTGCACTTTAAGCATCATTAAAATCACCGCTCCTGAAAAAACAATAAAAAAAAAACAATAAAAAAATTACATTGATACATGTCCCCCAACCCCATTCCCCTTTTTTTTGGCCAATTACTTTACTTGCATATAAGCCTTTAAAATTGGCACTTTTGATTTCTCATGTTTGACTCCCATAGAATTTGCTGTTTGGAGCAGAACTGTTTCCCTGTTTAGTTCGAAGCAGAACTCCTGAACAGGGGGTGTTTGGCACATCTATAGTAGAGACATATCTCACTAGACTAAAGGCTGTAATTAAAACAAAATCGTGTCCAACAAAATACTGACATAAGGGGGGTGATCCATTTTCCAACTCAGTGATTCTGTTTTTGGATTTCTTTTATTTTTTTCTGACAGGTTGGTGTTATATCTTTCACTTGGATATTATAAGTTATGCTGCGTACACACGATCGGTCAAACTGATGAGAACGGTTTGATGTACCGTTTTCATCAGACCAAACCGATCGTGTGGTTAAATAAGATCAAACTTGTTTTAAATTTAACCGATGGATACCTAACCGATAGCAAAAAAACGATCGTTGTGTTTTACATCACCACGTTCTGACACAATTATTTTTTTAACCGATGGTGTGTAGGCACGACTGACCATCAGTCAGCTTCATCAGTTAACCGATGAAAAAATCCATCGGACCGTTCTCATCGGTTTGACCGATCGTGTGTACAGGGCTTTGAACTAGTAAATATACCTGGATAAAACAAAAACTGTATCTGGCTTAATTTCAGGCTGCAAAGCACCAAAATGTGATTATTTTAAAGGGGGGTTATTCGTTGTATACCCACTGTAACCTTCTTGCTAATGCATTTCATAAAGTGACTGACAGTTAACTGTATACATGGCACAGATTAAGAAATAAATAAAAAACTGAGTTTGAGATTTTCAGTATTGTATTAGGTCTGCACATCACACTTCCAAAATACTCTAAAACCTTAATTTTTAAAGCGTGTGACAGGACAGGACCATATAGTGATGAAAAAGGAGAATGGTGGCTCCTAGGGTTCTTATTGTGTGAGGTTTTCCAAGATGCATGTTTCAAAGTGAGGAAGCTCGGAAAACCAGAGAGAGAGAGAGGGTAATTTCTCAGCAAAATAGGAGGTATTTGGGCCCTTTCCCACGTAAGGATCCCGTAAGCATCCGTACCGTTAACACCCGCTTGCTCAGCGGGGATCGCTCCATTGATCCCCGCTGAGCCAGCAGATGACAGGGCGGTCCCTGCACACGATACAGGGACCGCCCTGTCAGATCTCTGCTCTCCCCTATGGGGGGATTGGATGAACACGGACCGTCTGTTCGTGTTCACCCGATCCGCTCTGCAGACATATGGAAAAATAGGAATCGGGGCATAGCGGACACCAATGAGATCGGGTGTCAGCGGATGTTCATCCGCTGACACCAGCTATCTCATAGGGATACATGTATGTCCCTTTTTCATCCATAAACGGGTGGATGAAAAAGCAGACATATGGTCCGCTGGTGTGAAAGGGCCCTTAGGGATAAGTTTGATTATACAGACCCTAAGATATTTGGTAGATTTGTTATGCTTAAGGGTGAAACGTCTTAAACACTATGGTAAACATCTCCATCCTTAATCAGCCTTCTGTGCTCCCCAAATCTTGCTCCAACTGTACGGATGGTGTAGCCCACTTAAATCAGGCCATATGGTCAAGATAGGTACTACAATAGTGGTGGAACATGCAAAGAACTTGTTAATCATGTACTCCCTGCCACTGGAGTAATTAAATATTTTCTGGTGATGGTGGACAAAGGGACATATTTGACATAATCTTGTTTTTTACACTGATACGTACCTTCTAAATTACAGAAGGTGGTCAGAGGATAAGAAAAGGGTTTGTAAACATCCTACAATTTGCTGGGAGCAATGATACTTTTTATATTGGAGGCTATCTTCTAGACGAACTGTTGTCTTAATGGAATGACCGACTTCACCTGATCTGCGTTTGATTGATATGCTTGTGCAATTACTTTTTTTCTTATTAGCACTGTATATTATTTATCTAGCACATCTTACAGATTCAAATTCGTATGTGTTACAGTGGTAAATGTGAATTATTAATGGACCTATTTGAAGCAACTAAATACTGTTTGCTGAGTTGAGACTGGGGCTCTGTACACAAGCATCTGTTTACTTTCTCTCAATCTGCTAATATAAAAATTGTATGAGTTCAGTTCAGCCATGCTTGGTGACTCTCCTCTGCTCTGATTGCTGTCACATCCCCTCTGAAGCTGTGTAAATCCCATGGGAAACTATGGATAACTGCTAGTGCTACAAAGCAAATCACCTGTGTGACTAGGATTACAAAAGCCATTGCTCTCCACCGTATTTGGCAGTGAAAATATGGGCTATGATCTATATTAACCACTTCAATACAGGGCACTTATACACCTTCCTGCGAAGACCAATTTTCAGCTTTCAGTGCTCTCACACTTTGAATGACAATTCAGTGACAAGTGCTATAAAAATTCTGTGAAAATTGCAATGGCAGTGAAGGGGTTAACCACTAGGGAGCGTTAAAGGCGTTACGTGTGTCATATTGTGTTTTTTGTACTGTAGGGGGGCGTGGCTGGACGTGTGACATCACTGATCGTCGTTCCCTATGACAGGGAACAGACGATCAGTGACAAGCCACAGAGAAGAACGGGGAAGGTTTGTTTACACTCACCTCTCCCCGTTCTTCAGCTCCTGTGACCTGATCGCTGGACACCAGCGGCAATCGGGTCCGTGGGTCCCTCGGGCGTGGTCACGGAGCTCAGGATTAGGGCGCGAGAGTGCCGCCGGAGGTACACTCGCGACCCACATCTGGGCTCTTAAAGGCGACATACCTGTACATGCCTGTGCCCAGCCATGCCCTTCTGCTGATGTATATCGGCGTATAGGGGTCCTCAAGTGGTTAATCATGTTGAAGGCATGTGGCCTGTTATGGTTCAGGAGGGGGGCGCTCTCATCCCCCCTCTTTTCCTGCGACCTACCAGGTTGCATGCCCGAATAAGGGTCTGGTATGGATTTTTAGGGGAACCCCATGCCATTTTATTTTAAAAAAATGGCGCAGGGTTTCCCTTAATATTTTACTTTTACTGTTTCACTTTAAGCATTATTAAAATCACTGCTCCCGAAAAAACATCAGTTTTTAAAACTTTTGTCCCCTGGAGCAGGACCCGGGTCCCCAAACACTTTTTATAACAATAACTTGCATATTAACTTTTAAAATGAGCACTTTTGACTTTTCATGTTCGTGTCCCATAGACTATAACGGTGTTTGCATGTTCGAACACATTTTTTGCCTGTTCGCATGTTCTGGTGCGAACCTAACCGAGGGGTGTTTGGCTCATCCCTAGTCATGTACTGTATGCCTTAAAAGTCCCATAAAGGGGGTTTTGAAGGATTGTTTTAGTTTAGGTTAGGGATTTTGACAGTAAGAAATGTCACCCACCCATTTCTTCCAGGTGACCACTGGTGGGCATCTTTGGTCGGAAGAGACTTTTTAAATCCTTGCTTCACAGGTTTTGGTGTGCATTTGCGAGTGGGTAGTGTAGGGACAGGTACTCTATCTGTCAGGGCACTACTATCAGCAGGGAAAGGTTCCAGATGAGGGACAGGTACTCTGTCAGGGCAGTACTAGCAGCAGGGAAAGGTTCCAGATGAGGAGGGAGGGTTCAAAACCTCTCTAGACTTTTCCCCCCTGGGCATGAGTTGGCTAGACTGAAACCTGCTACTCTACATGCTGCTTGAATTAGTGAGTATTCCCAGTTGGGCTGTCTTCCCACTGGGATTGTTGGGAACTGTCATTTATTTACTTAAATACAAGTTCTTTACATTGCACCTGGACTGTGTGTACTATTGCTACTGCACGGCATGACACCAACCTACAACCTGAAGCAGATCCATATGGGAAACAGCTGGTTTATGTTATTTTCTATTACTTATCATAAATCCCATTTTGTTCCCAGTGCACAGCTCAAACTACACAACAAATGTTTCTTTCTTCTTTATGAACAGCAATCACAATAGTGACATTAGTGTCCTTGATTACTCCACTCTCCTTTAGGTGTACACAGTGCTCCTCTCACACTGGGTAATCAGTGGAGATGTGTTTTTAGACCAGCATTATTTTTTAAGTGGTTGTAAACCCTAGTCAAGAAATGTGAAAAAAGCACATACTTTGTAACAGCTACGCCGTCACCATGAATAGGAGATGAAATGGTAATTATTTATTCTGGAGGATACTCAGATTAAACCACCTGGTTGCTCTATGATGTTAAACAGAGCTCATGGGTTATTTCATCACAACCTCCTGCGATATATCTCCTATTGATGGTGTGGTGCATCTACCATAGGTTATTTGAGAATCCTCGTAATACGTCTCAGTCTCTACAAATATATGGTATCAGGCAATCAAGAATATATCATAGTATGCAATCCAGGATGAACAGTATTCTGAGTATACAGGCTTGATACAGTAAGCTGTGGGTACTTGCGGTTTAAATGTGACCAGGTGTGCAGTTCCTTCCTGGAAAGTGATTAGTAGCAGGTGCAGGATGCCTCTATGGTTCTGTAGATTGCCAGCTCTGTGGCCAAGCAGCAAGTCATAGATAGTAGCAGGGTCCGTGGTGTAGAACTTGGTGCTGTGAGCCTGGTGATCTCCTTAACAAGGTGAGGAACTGTGGGACTCAGGAGGAGGTCTTGGGTCTCAGATGGCGGCGAGCGTCAACTTTAATAACCAGACACTGAGCCGCCATAAGAGGAGGTTTAAATAGCCGGCCTGTCGCGGGACACACGCTGGGCGCGCTTCCGCGTTCCAGCGTGGAGCGCAGGATTTGACAGCGCGTCGGAAATGACGGAATCAGGATGCTGGACGGGGCGCAGGATTCGACGGCACGTCGAAAGTGTCGATGACAGGGTGTTGAATGGAGCGCAGCTGTCTAAGGATGATACAGCTGCGCTCGTTCTGTACAAGGTAACGCCGATGGTGTTACATACTCCCCCCCTCAAGGGGGTCCCAAATATACACCCAGAAGGTGATGGTCGATCAGGGTATCTGCGGTGGAATTGATTAACGAGCCGGGGAGCATGAATGTCGGAGGAATCTACCCAGGAGTCATCAAGATGGCTGTAACCCTTCCAACGGATTAAATATTGCAGGGAAGATCTATGTCTCCTGGAATCCAGAATCTTCTGTACCTCATATTCAGTCTCACCGAGAACCTCAACAGGAGAAGGGGGTTGAGGGTCTCTGTTAGGGAACGGATTAGGAGTGAAAGGCTTAATAAGTGAGACATGGAAAGAAGGATGTATCTTCCAATCCGGAGGTAGAAGTAGTTTAACGGTATTGTTGTTGATGATATGTGAAATGGAGAATGGACCAGTGAATTGGCGACCGAGTTTTCTTGAAGGGATGTTAAGGCGTAAATTTTGAGTGGAGAGCCAAACCAAATCTCCAACTTTGTATTTAGGAGGTGGAGTTCTACGGGAGTCATAATACTTCTTCTGTCTTTGTTGGGCTGCAGAAAAATTAGAATGCAGTATTCCTAAGGTCCTTTTTAAGGTGGAGAGGTAATGTTCCACAGCGGGAACATTGTTAGGGAGAACGGAAACTGGAGCAGATCTGGGGTGGAACCCATAGTTTGCATAGAAAGGAGAAAATCCGGAGGAAGAACTGGAAGCGTTATTATACGCAAATTCGGCATGAGGAAGAAATTGATGCCAGTCGTCCTGTAGATGGGTGCAATAACAGCGTAAATACTGTTCCAGTGTTTGGTTTACTCGTTCTGTCTGTCCGTTCGTTTGAGGATGGTACGCAGTGGACATTCGATGATCAATTTGCAAGGCCTGGCAGAGGGCTCTCCAGAATCTGGAAATGAATTGAGTGCCTCTGTCAGAGATAATTTGGGAGGGCAACCCATGTAACTTAAGGACATTCTGAAGGAAGGCTTGTGCGGTTTCTAGAGCAGTTGGTAAATTTTTCAATGGGATAAAGTGAGCCATCTTTGTTAGTAAGTCTACTGTAACTAGAATTGTGTTGGCACCTTGAGACCTGGGGAGATCGACTATAAAATCCATAGAGACTACGTCCCAGGGTCTTTCAGGTATTGGAATCGAAGTAAGGAGACCATAGGGCGGCTTCCTGGAATGTTTGTTGGCAGCACATATTGTGCAGGAATTGACATAATCACTGACGGTCTGTGAAAGCTTGGGCCACCAGTAATTTCTTTTAATTAGATGAATGGTCTTACTTATTCCTGGATGTCCTGCCAGAGGAGCATCATGAAGTTGTTTGAGAAGTAGAGGTTGTAAGGTGGCGGGAACGTAAATCTTATTGTTGTAGGTAAATAGCCCGTTAGGTTCTTTCTTGAGACCCTGGGGCATTAGGGGAACCTCGCTAGGGAGAGATTGGACCAGTAGGTCCCGGAAAGGAATAGATGCTCCAATAAATCGATCGGGTGGAATAATAGAAACGGGAGGTGTTTCAATTGTCTGGTTGTCATGCATACGTGACAACGAATCAGCCTTGACATTTTCTGTACCAGGACGATAGGAGATGTTGAAGTCGAACCTATCAAAGAATAAACTCCACCTGACTTGGCGGGCGGAAAGGGTTTTGCAGGCCCTCAAATGCTGCAAATTGCGATGATCAGTGAGGATGGTAATGGGGTGTTTGGAACCTTCCAAGAGATGTCTCCAATTGCTCAGGGCATCCTTTATAGCAAGGAGTTCTTTTTCCCCAATAGGGTAATTCTTTTCGGCAGGTAATAATGTCCTAGAGTAGAAAGCTACCGGATGTAGAGGTTCAGAAGGTGAAGCTTGTTGAGAGAGTACCGCTCCCAAAGCAAAATGTGACGCATCTACCTCTAATGTGAAGTGGTATAGAGGGTTAGGAAGTTGTAAGATTGGTGCGGAGGTGAAACTGAGCTTCAAAAGGTCAAAAGATTTCTGTGCCTGATCAGACCAGGAAAAAGGCGTCTTACTACTAGTGAGATTGTTCAGTGGTTTCACGATCGTAGAGAAATCCTTAATGAATTTTCTGTAGTAGTTGGAGAATCCGAGAAAACGTTGTAGAGCCTTCCTGGAATGGGGAACAGGCCAGGATAATATGCACTGTACCTTCAATGATTCCATCTGTATTCCGTTTGGGGTAATTAGATATCCCAGGAAAGAAATAATGCGCTGACTGAAAACACACTTTTCAAGTTTGGCATATAAAGAGTGTGTTCTCAATCTGGCCAAAACCCAGCGTACATGGTTGATGTGTTCTTCGGGAGAATCTGAATAGATTAAGATGTCATCCAAATAAATCACAACGCAAACGTCGAGCAAATCTCGGAAAATGTCGTTGATAAAGTATTGGAAAGTTGCAGGTGCGTTGCATAACCCAAAGGGCATTACGGTATACTCGTAGAGGCCATAGCGAGTTTTGAAAGCTGTTTTCCACTCATCACCAGATCGAATTCTTATAAGATTGTAGGCACCCCTCAGATCTAATTTAGTAAAGATTTTTGAGGTCTGGAGTCGTTCGATAAGTTCTGGAATTAATGGTAGTGGATATCTGTTCTTTATAGTAATGTTATTGATTGCACGGTAGTCGATAATTGGTCGGAGTGAGCCGTCCTTCTTTACGAAGAACATAGCTGCACTCGCTGGAGAGGTTGAAGGTCTGATAAAACCTTTTTTGAGGTTTTCGTCAATGTAATCCTTGAGGTGTACAAGTTCAGGTTGGGATAATGGATAAATCCGAGCAGTCGGAATCGGTGCATCAGCAATAAGGTCTATGGGGCAATCATAGATCCTGTGTGGGGGGAGCAAGTTTGCCTTGGTTTTGCTAAAAACGTCGGCGAAATCATGTAGATGAGGTGGAAGATCAGGAGGGTAGACTTCTGTGAAGGAGATAGAGCAATTAGGATAACAGTTCTCTTTACAGTAAGAGGATTGTAAGGTTAAGGAACTAGTAGACCATTGGAAAGTAGGCTGATGAAGACGTAACCAAGGTAGTCCGAGTATTATTGGAAATAGAGGTGTTTGGATGACGTCAAAAATGAGGCTCTCAGTATGACCTGGAGCACAAGTCACCCAGGGGTGAGGTTTGGAATGTGATTGGACCTGTGGGGGAACTGGAACCATCAATGAAAGTGAGTGACACAGGGGTATGCTTGAACACACAAGGTATTTTATTAGATTCTACAATCTTAGAGTCAATAAAGTTTCCACAGGCTCCAGTGTCGACCATTGCTTCAATGGAGAACGTTTTTTGATCCCACTGTAAGGTTAGAAGAATAATAATGTAACGGTTAGAAATACTTCCAGTGAAATTAAATTTGTTTCTGTGGTGATCTTTACCTTCTGAATTCCTCTTAAGAAGGGGACAGGTGGATACAACGTGGTCAGGAGCAGAACAGTAAATACAGAGGTTTTGGTCTCTGCGGCGTTGTTTGTCCGCTGTGCTTAATGGACCTTTAATCGCACCAAGTTCCATCGGAAGCTCCTTGGGGGAGATCTGGCTCTCCTGAAAGGTGAAGGGAAAAACGCATTGGCACGTTCAGCTCTTCTCTCTCGAATACGTCGATCTATGGTAATGGACAGTTGCATGAGATCCTCTAGGGATGGTGGGAGTTCTACACGTGCGATTTCGTCTTTCAAAGTTTCTGTCAGGCCTAGCCGAAATTGGTTCCTGAGTGCGATATCTGTCCACTGGGTCTCTCGGCACCAACATTTGAATTCAGAAATGTAGTCCTCCACTGGTCTTTTCCCCTGTTTGAGATTTCTGATGGAATTTTCAGCAGTCAACTGTTTATTGGGATCCTCATAAAGGAGGGACATTTCTGCGAGAAAAGTGTCCAGGGCTCCAAGGAGATCCCCGTGTTCTTCTAGATAGGCGTCGGCCCAAATTCTCGGTTCACCCCTGAGGTATGAGATGAGGGTGAGAATTCTAATCCTATCAGTATAGTAAGTACGGGGACGTAGCTCGAACATCAAGCGACAAGAGCTGATGAATTGCCGGAAAAGTTTCCAATCGCCAGAGAAAGGTTCTGGAGTACAGACCTTGGGTTCTGGTCTCTCTCTAACCTGAGCAAGGTTCTGCTGGCGGAGAGCTTCATTTTCTAGGCGGAATTCAGTTAAAGAATTAGTTAGGGTATCTACCCTTTGAGTGAGTCCCAGTAGATGATTCGCTAAATCAGCGGGATCCATCTAATATATATATAGGGTCTGGTTATTCTGTAACGGCTACGCCGTCACCATGAATAGGAGATGAAATGGTAATTATTTATTCTGGAGGATACTCAGATTAAACCACCTGGTTGCTCTATGATGTTAAACAGAGCTCATGGGTTATTTCATCACAACCTCCTGCGATATATCTCCTATTGATGGTGTGGTGCATCTACCATAGGTTATTTGAGAATCCTCGTAATACGTCTCAGTCTCTACAAATATATGGTATCAGGCAATCAAGAATATATCATAGTATGCAATCCAGGATGAACAGTATTCTGAGTATACAGGCTTGATACAGTAAGCTGTGGGTACTTGCGGTTTAAATGTGACCAGGTGTGCAGTTCCTTCCTGGAAAGTGATTAGTAGCAGGTGCAGGATGCCTCTATGGTTCTGTAGATTGCCAGCTCTGTGGCCAAGCAGCAAGTCATAGGTAGTAGCAGGGTCCGTGGTGTAAAACTTGGTGCTGTGAGCCTGATGATCTCCTTAACAAGGTGAGGAACTGTGGGACTCAGGAGGAGGTCTTGGGTCTCAGATGGCGGCGAGCGTCAACTTTAATAACCAGACACTGAGCCGCCATGAGAGGAGGTTTAAATAGCCGGCCTGTCGCGGGACACACGCTGGGCGCGCTTCCGCGTTCCAGCGTGGAGCGCAGGATTCGACGGCGCGTCGGAAATGACGGAATCAGGATGCTGGACGGGGCGCAGGATTCGACGGCACGTCGAAAGTGTCGATGACAGGGTGTTGAATGGAGCGCAGCTGTCTAAGGATGATACAGCTGCGCTCGTTCTGTACAAGGTAACGCCAATGGTGTTACAATACTTTATATTTGCAGTGTTTACTTGTCCGAATCTCTAAGGCCTCGTACACACGAGGGGATATGTCCGCTGAAAACGGTCCGATGGACCGTTTCAGCAGACATCTCCGCTCGTGTGTATGGGCTAGCGGACAGATTTGTCCACCCGACAGATTTCAAAGCAAGCTTTGAAATCTATCCGGTGGGAATCTGTCCGCCCGACATGTCTGCTGGTTAGTACACTTACCAGCAGACATGTCGTCCCGCACCGCCGCCGCCGAATGTATTCGGCGCATGCACGGAAGTGTTTTACTTCCTGGTGCGGTGACGTAGCGGTGACGTGGCGGCGTCAACGTCACCGCCGCGTCACCGCCACATCACCGCGCCGCCCGGTGCGGGGAATTTGATCCGATGGTGTGTACACGCCATCGGATCAAACTCCCGATCGGACATATCCGATGGAAATGGTCCGTGGACCGTTTTCATCGGATAAGTCCGGTGGTGTGTACGAGGCCTAAGTGTTGTTTCTCTCTGGTGCTTTATTCCTCTGTCATCAGCATGAGTCTCTTCTAAGAAGTTTTCTTGACACATGAGATACGTGTCACAGTGTCACAGTCTGGTCAAGCAATAGCATTATATTGGACTTTTTTACTTTAATGGTATATTCATTTTTGATATTTGCTAGATGCAATATTCACTTTGATATATATTTATTATCAACCATGTTGTGATATATAGAAGAGGTTGCAAGCACCACACTTAGTGCCACATTTAGTTTGCTAAAACACAGTGCCAAATAACAAAAAATAGCCTGGTCATGAAGAGGGTAACATTTTCCAGAGGGCAAGTGGTTAAAACCATACAATGTACCTTGTGGAAATTGAATTGAAATGAAATACCCCAGAAAAAAAATAAAAAAAAATGAAATACCCCAGTGCTGCTAGGCATCATTGACATCGCCTGGCCAACACAGGAAAACTTGTCAAATACTGTATTCCAAGCAAGCATCTATCTTAGCACTGTAACACAAATTTGTCGAGGTCCTTTATCATACCAGGACAGACTCTTCAGAATAAAACTTTGAATGGAGTAGATAATCATCTTTTTTCTGTATTTCACTTTTTTATAAGCACATTGTTCAGTTTCTTTTCAAACTAAAAATAAAATTCCCTTTTATTTTCTACATATTTCTTTTCCAGTTCATCAATATGACTAATAACCTCCCTGCAAAGAGACAACATATGCCTGATGCCATATAATTAATGGCTATGGGATGCAAACAATAAACTGTTTTCAATGATATTGTTCTGTTTGGACCCATCACTGCATTCTATTCTTCCCTGCTGGTTTAGAATAAATAAGGATAATACCAAAGAGCAAGAACTGCTAACATTCAAACACACATTGTAGTGAAGGATGACAAGCATTGGTAGCTTCAGGTAAGTCTAGAGAGCAGTGGGTAAGAGTCAAGAGGCATTGGTCAGTGGAAACTGCAGTATGTGTCATGTATCCCCTGTTCCTTGTGACCTGGTTATATTCACAGTCTGTTTGTATCACCATTGCATAAATGTAACTTAACCACTTCAGCGCCGGAGGATTTGGCTGTTCAATGACCGGGCCATTTTTTGCAATTCGGTACTGCGTCGCTTTAACTGATAATTGCGTGGTCGTGCGACGTGGCTCCCAAACAAATTTACATCCTTTTTTCCCACAAATAGAGCTTTCTTTTGGTGGTATTTGATCACCTTTGCGATTTTTTTTTTGAGCTATAAACAAAAAAAGGGCTACAACTTTGAAGAAAAAAGTTATATTTTTTACTGTTTGCTATAATAAATAATCCCCAAAAATGTATAAAAAAAAAGTTTTTACTCAGTTTAGGCCGATTCTGTATTATTCTACATACATTTGGTAAAAGAAAATCGCAATCGCAATCGCAATATCCGTGCTATTTTGAAGACAAGTGACACAAATGATATGCTTGAAAATATATATTTAATAACTAAAAATACAGTGCAAATTAATATCACATATATTTTGTCATAATACAAATACATGGATATATCAAAGATAAATGATGATGCAGATAATATTCATATTTTCTACACAAGCTCTTATTATAAAATATCATATCATATTTCAATACTTAAATGATACTTGTTAAATTTAGACTTGGTAACTTAATTAATAGCCCTCCGTGACTTCACGGACTTGTGTAAACAATTGTGTTTACCTTAATAATGGTGTTTCCTTCTCAAAATCAAACAGATCTTCTAACATAAACTTTAAACGTGCACAGACGAAATGTCATATTGTGCACAGCTTGATAAATCAATCAAGGCGTATGTTAAATTTAGGATGAATCAATTCCTAAACATATATCATAATAAAACCATTGTACAACTTTAGCTAGTGTTTTAAAGACAGGCAGAACTATGTATGTCTCTTAATATTTGGAATATAATTATTTCATACTGCAGTTAAAAATAATACAACTCCAATTTGCTTTGCCATATATGTAAATGGTGTTAGTAATATATATGCAAAAACAATTTGATTACCAAAAGGTATACATGAAAAGATTAATACTTTATCAGGACTTTAAGAATTCTGTCATTTTGAGAAGCAAAGTCCCAAACTTCTTTCCACATTCCTACATCTCTGTGTTTCAAGATCACCCAGTCTCCATCCAAATTACTTCTGAGTTCTTCCTCTTTCAGCCTCCAGAGAGATAGAGAGACATATCGACCCCGAGAGCGATAACGAGAGATCTTTTCTTTGCCTCTGAGTAGCTACTTTTATCTTACTGCAAAAAGTGTGTGTGTGTGTGTGTGTCCCTACTAGGTAATTGATGATGTAACGTGACAATGTGTTTTTGTATGTTACCATGACAACCAAGTATGCGGCCATCTTGAATAATTACCAATTTCACCTCTAGGGGCAGTGTTAGATAAGAAATGACTTCTAATATTATTTTGTTCACGTCTAAGACAATTTATGACACCATTTGACCTAGGCTTAGTAAAACACCATTAAAGGGGTGTTCCACCCAAATGTAATGTTTATTAAAAGTCAGCAGCTACAAAAAGTGTAGCTGCTGGCTTTTAATAAACAGACACTTACCTTCTCCACATTCCAGCGTCGCGCCGACCGGGGCTCCTCTCCTCTCCCCCCCTCCCCGGCCGGCGTCCTCATTGCAACTGTGGGCATCCAGCCATGACAGCCTTTGGCTTCATGGCTGGGCACACACTGCGCATGCGCAAGCCGCACTGCGAATGCGCGCGTGGCGTGGCCCGCCGCTGATTAGACAGGCGATCGTCTAGGACCTGTCAGTGTCCTAGACAATCGCCAAAGGGAGGGGCTGCAGTAAGGCAATTAGGCCTAATCGCCTTACCAGCACCTCGGCGGAAGCAGGAAGTGGGACAGGAAGTCCCACTCCTACTGAAGCCCCCACTCCCCCCCAAAAAAAATTACATGCCAAATGTGGCATGTAAAGGGGAGGGGATTAAGCAGAAGTTCCATTTTTGGGTGGAACTCCGCTTTATTTGACTAAGGTTGACAAGCATGTGTCAATATCCCTAGACATTCTGGCCATGATTCAGATACATTGGCGTATCTTTGTGCAGGCATAGCGTATCTTCTTTACGCTACAGCGCCGCAACTTAGAGAGGCAAGTGCAGTATTCACAAAGCACTTGCTCCGTAAGTTGCGGCGGCGTAGCGTAAACTGGCTGGCGTAAGCCAGCCTAATTTAAAGTAGGAAGGAGGTGGGCATCATCTTTTTAAATTAAGCGTGACCCCATACAAATGAATGGCCGGTCGAACTGGGCATACGCGCGCATGCTCAGAATCACGTTGCGTATACTCCCTAAGATAGGTCGGCGCAATGTCTATTACATGACCATAACCTACGCACTGCCCTATTCACGTAGTACTACGTAAACGGCGTACACGACATAAAATTCGACAGCGTCGTTCCCTGGCCCATACCTTTGTATTAGCTGCGCCTGCTATATGAGGGGTAACTTTACGCCGGACGTAAGCCTTATGCAAATCACATATATGAAGCCGCCGGGCGCATCTACGTTGGTGAATCAGCGTATCTTACTCATTTGCATATTTATAATGGGAACGCCAAATGCGTCCAGTGTAACTTTGCGCCCACGATACGCCGGCGTAGGCAAGTTACGTTGGACGGCTGAAGCCATGTTTTTCGACGTATCTTGCTTTGTGAATCGGCGCAAAGATGCAACGGCGCACATTTGAAATTACGGCGGCGTATCTGGAGATACGCCGGCGTAAATCGTTTCTGAATCCGGGCCTCTGGCTCTAACTTATAATATATGGGTTGGAAAAGTTTACCCCACATAATTCATTAAGGGCTGTAAGTTATTTGAAACTAAAGTACTGATTCTAATGAAAAACTAACAGTTATTCATAGACAGTCTCATTAATAGAATATCATGTTTGCAACTTTTATCACAATAATCTATATATATGCATTGATGTGTTTTATATGCATAACTAATACATTGTTAAGATATTATGAAAGAAACATTACTATTTAAAATATCTAATACAATAGCTTATTTATAAATAAGCCCTCTTGCTTCAGTCATGCAAAGATAATTCCTGTGAGCTCATATATATCGTCTGTAGAATCTCCCTTTATCTTGTTTATTTTACTAAGTGTTCAATTTATTGTCTGGGAAGGTGGTACAGGCAAACTTACAACGTCTCCTTGTGAGACAGGAAAACCTCTTCTTTAAAGACAGTGAACTTAGTTTCAACTTTTAGGCCTCATACACACGATCAAATCTGTCTGCTGGAAACGGTCTGCTATACCGTCCCAGCAGACAGATTCGATCGTGTGTACGGCCGAGCCGACGGATTTGGCCACCCGACAGATTTCAAAGCATGCTTTGAAATCTATCGGGTGGGAATCCGTCCGCCCGACATGTCTGCAGGTTAGTACACTTACCAGCAGACATGTCGTCCCGCACCGCCGCCGAATGGATTCGGCGCATGCGTGGAAGTGTTTTACTTCCTGGTGCGGTGACGTGGCGGCGTCAACGTCACCGCCACGTCACCGACACGTCAGCGCGCCGTCTGCTGGCAGGGATTTTGGTTTGCTCGTGTGTACACGCGAGCAAACCAAAATCCTATCAGACAGATTTGTTCAAATCGGTCGGTCCGACCGATTTGAACAAATAGATTGCCTCGTGTGTACGAGGACTTAGAGAGAAAATTGCTCCCCTCATGTTCATATGAAAAATATACAATATACGTATTTATTTCTTGAGCCTCAATTTGTCCCTGCCTCTTTTTAAGCTGAGCCTCAGCTATTATCTGAGCAGGCATTTTAAAATTATCCAGAGGCTTCCCACTGTTCTGTAGAACAGCAAAGAGGATGGTACTTTCTATTGACCAATCCAAACCATTTTTGGGATAGTAATCCCAAGCCAACAACTTTTTATTTTATTTGGCAAAGCTTCATAAGACAGTTGGAAAAATCTGTGTTTTTCTCAGCCAAGCTATAGGCTTTCTTGAGAACTTTTAAAAATCCTCTGATACTTTGATTTGGCCTACATTTCAAAGTACACATGGTCCTTCTGGCAGCAATAGCAGACTTATAGGGACCAAGTTCTGTCTTCATTTCCCATGCTTCTCTGAGAGAAGACATTACCTGATTTTTTATCAATTCTTTGTGATGCAGACCAA
Source organism: Rana kukunoris (assembly GCA_029574335.1). NCBI lineage: Eukaryota > Metazoa > Chordata > Amphibia > Anura > Ranidae > Rana > Rana kukunoris. The sequence goes on along the minus strand of CM056051.1, from coordinate 458,629,637 downwards.
TTTCTAGCGTCTGTCATTTTTCAATATTGCAACTAACAATGGCAATATCAAAAACAAAAATAAAAATTATAATTAATTAATTATAATGACAATAAAACAATAACAATTACAATAAATGACAAAATATATACATATATATATACTGTATATATATATATATATATATATATATATATATATATATATATATATCATTTTGCACAGATATATCACGTGTTTCAAACGTCAACAGATCTCAGCAGTGCCTCCAATTATGTAAGAATGTTTATACTGAAATAATAAAACAGTATTGTATTTATGAAATTATGCAAATCTTAGTTTTGGGAGATTTACCCTTTTCCATAAATATCAACAAAAAATTAAAGGGGTGTTCCAGCCCTAAGTTGTGTTTATTAAAAGTCAGCAGCTACAAAAAGTGTAGCTGCTGGCTTTTAATAAACACTCACTTACCTGCTCCTGTGTTCCAGCGACGCGCCGACCGGGGCTCCGCTCCTCTGCCCCCCTCCCCGGCCGGCGTCTCCATCCTGACTGTGGGCACCCAGCCGTGACAGCCTTCGGCTTCACGGCCGGGCACCCACTGCGCATGCGCGAGCCATACTGCGCATGCGTGCGCGGCGCGGCTCGCCGCTGATTGGAGAGGCGATCGCATGGGACCTGTCAGTGTCCCATGTGATCGCCTACAGGGAGGGGGCTGGTGTAGGCGATTAAGCTTAATCGCCTAACCAGCCCCTCGGCGGAAGCAGGAAGTGGGACAGGAAGTCCCACTCCTACTGAAGCCCCCACTCCCCCCCAAAAAAAATTACATGCCAAATGTGGCATGTATGGGGGTAAGGAGTGGATTGAGAAGGGGTCATTTTTTTGGGTGGAACACCCCTTTAAAGTTTGTTTATCCGTGCTATTTCGAAGACAAGTGACACAAATGATATGCTTAAAAAATAGGGGCCCAGATTCATAAAGCAATTACGCCCGTCTAACTGGTGTTAGACAGGAGTAATTTCAAATTTTGCGCGCCGTATCACTAGTTTGAATCCTCAAACCATGATACGGCGGCTTCGGGCTTCGATCCGAGAGGCTTACGTCTTCGTAAGCCTTCGGATCTAAGCTGCGATATTTTTGCGGCCGCTGGGAGGAGTTTGCGTCGTTTTGATGCGTCGGGATATGCAAATGTGTTTTTATGGCGATCCACGAAGATACGAGCGGTCTTCGCAATCGCTTACCTCTGTTTTTTTTTACGTACTGTTAGACCAGCTTTTTGCTGGTCTAACGGTGCGTAGCCCATGTTAAGTATGGCCGTCGTTCCCGCGTCGAATTTATATATATATTTTTTTTTTTTTTACGTAACTCGTTCGGGAATAGAAATGTCCGTAAACGACGCTACTCAAACAACGAATGACGTAACAACGTGATTTCGCGCAATGCACGGCGGGAAATTTGCGAACGGAGCATGCGCAGTTCGATCGCCGCGGGAACGCGCCTATTTTAAATCCTTCACGCCCCCTACTCGCGTAGATGGATTGCGACGGGAGAAATACACTACGCCGCCGTCGTTTACTGGACAAAATCTACCTGGATTGCACGTAGAGCCAGGTAAAAAACGGCGGCGTAGTGTATTTCTGATACGCTACGAGAATCTAATTCTCTATGAATCTGGGCCAGGATTTTTAATGCAGCTTACCTGTAAAATCCTTTTCTTGGAATACATCTTAGGACACAGAGAGTTAATTACTTAGTGGGTTAAATAGTCACCACAGGTGATTAGAAACTGGCAACCCTAATTACAAGGCAAGTTCCTCCTCTATATAACCCCTCTCATATGGAGAGCTCCTCAGTTTTGTAGCAAAGCAATAAGTGTCTCAACGTTTAACCCTGAAGAGGGGCGGGAGCTTTGTGTCCTGTGATGTAATTCAAGAAAAGGATTTTACAGGTAAGCTGTATTAAAAATACTATTTTCTTGTTTATACATCATCGGACACAGAGAGTTAATCACTTAGTGGAATGTCCTATAGCATTGCTTAAATTGAGGGGATGGAGACACAGATCAGAAACATAGACCACCATTGGGTCAGAGGATCTATACTGCTGCCTGCAGTACACTACACCCAGAGGCAGCATCCTCATGCCCTCTCACATCCACCTGTTAGAAATTGATGAATGTCTGGACCGAAGACCAAGTAGCAGCCTAGCAGATCTGAGCTGCAGAGGCCTTGTGCAGCACCGTACCAACCGCTCTAGTCGAGTGCGCTTTAACCTGAAAAGGAGGAATCTTCCTTTCTAAAGCATAGGCCTGAATAATGACTTGTCGAATCCACCTCACAATAGTGGACCTTGACGCTGCCTGGCCCTTCCTTGGGCCCCGTGGCAGAATAAAGACACAATCAGTCTTTTGTATCTGAGCAGTAGCTTGTGGATACATTTTTACTGCTCTTACAACATCTAGAGTATGTAGATTCTCTTCCTCTGCAGACCGCAGATCTGGAAAAAAAACGGTAGGACTACATCTTGATTCAGATGAAATCCTGAAACCACTTTAGGCAAAAAATAATCATATATGGCTCCTTACATGGAAGAGCCGCCAATTCCGATACCCTCCTTGCCAAGGATATGGCTACAAGAAAAATGTGTTTCTTTGTCAAAAGAACCAAAGAAGCATGGTGCAATGGTTCAAAAGGTTGCTTCTGGAAAACAGACAAAACCAAATTTAAGTCCCATGGGCACACGGGAGACTTAACTGGTGGATTCAAGTGCAGCGCTCCCTAAACAAAGGCCCAGGTCAGGGAATGTGAGGCAAGCGGTCTTTGAAGAATACCGACAGCCGAGATCTGGCCCTTGATAGTGCTCAAGGCCAACTTAATTTCTACACCTAACTAAAGAAAGGCAAGAATCCTGCTAATTGCATACTTTCTAGGATGCCACCCCCTGGGTTCACACCAGGAAACATATGCCTTCCAGATTCTATAGTAGATAAACCTGGAGGCCGGATTCCTAGCATTAACCAGAGTGAATAGGACTGGACCTAAATGCCCACGCCTCCTCAGAATCTGGGTCTCAATAGCCAAATCGTCAACTTTAGACTTTGTAAGGCAGGATGGAATAGTGGACATTGTTAGAGTAGGCCATGTTTACTATTTTCGCATTCCAAGATCTCCTGAGCCAAGCCAGGGTGACCAAAATCACCGGCTTTCCTTCCCTCTTGACTCTCTGAAGGAATCGTGGGAAAAGCGGAACTGTAGGGAACGAATAAATCAGAGAATACTGATCCCATGGAATAGTCAAGGCATCCGACCCTTGAGCCAATGGATCCCTTGTTCTTGACAAAAAGTTGTCCAGTTTTGTGTTGAACCTGGAAGTCAACAGGTCTACATCTGGGGTACCCCATTTCTGACATATAGACCATTCTCCTGGACTTAGTTGCTGGCGGCTTAGATAATCCACCTGCCAATTTTCTACCTCTGGAATGAAGACTGCATATAGGCAAGTAATATGCCTTTCTGCCCATGAAAAAAATGTGATTCACCTCTGTTTGGGCATTCTGCCTTCTGGTGCCTTCTTGGTGATTGATATAAGCCACTGCGTGGCACTGTTGGACTGTATCCGAACAGGACAAATCTGCAGTCTGTGAGACCCGAATCTTCAGAATGTTGATGGCCAGGAGCTTTTTGGCTCTAGACCACTCTACCTGAGCAGATGCTTCTTCCAGAACTGCTCCCCAGCCTGTAAGACTGGTGTCTATGGTTAAGATTTTCCAAGTAACCGGAAAAAAGCACCTTCCCTTTAACAGGGAACAACTACCAATGCAGGATCATTGGAAGGTCCGAAGCCTGGATTCTTTTGTTCCAAGTGGACAGAATACTGCCCTGCAATGGCCTTGAGTGAAAACTGGGCATAAAGAACAGCCTTGAATGAGGCTACCATCTTTCTCAATAACCTCATACAGAGACGGATGGAAGGTTTTGTCCTTGCTCTCATCACTCGGACCAAATCTTTTATGGTTTTGGCCTTTGGCCTAGGTAGGAATACCCTGCTTTGGGATGTGTCTATAATCATTCCCAAATATTACAGCCTTCTTTGAGGCTGTAAGGAGGATCTTTCTAGATTGAGGACTTAGGTACTCTAAATTCTCCACTGTGCTGCACACATTGTGGTCTAGGCGTGTTAAGGACTGATCTATGGGCAACAGATCGACTTGAAAGGCCATTACTGCTATGCCCCGTGCCCTCAGCTTTGCCAGAGGTGGGTCTAGTACCTTTGTGAATACTCTAGGTGCAGTAGCCAGACCGAATGAAAGGGCCACAAAAAACTGGATGTGGCGCTGATCCACCGCAAACCTTAGAAATGTTGTCACATGTAGATATGCATCTCTGATGTCTATTGATGCCAGGAATGCTCCTCCCTAAAGGGTGGAGACCATTGAACGGACAGACTCCATGTGAAAGGAGCGAATGTTCAGAAACTGATTTTAAGTCTTTCAGATCTAGGATAAGACCGACATCCCCATTTGGTTAAGGAACCGTAAAAGAGGTTTAAGTAGAACCCTGAGCCCTGATCTTCTGGGGCTACTTCTATGATTACCCCTTGGGCCAAAAGGCATTCCAGGGCCAAAAAACAATGGCCCCCCTTTTTTCTGGATTCTTGGAAATCCTTGATCTCAGAAAAATGGGGTGGCGGAGTTCTCTGAATTCCAGCTTGTAGCCTAGAGATACTGTGGAGATGACCCACTTGTCCTGAACCTTTTGCCACCAGGCACCTGCAAATTACAGCAGCCTTCCCCCCACTCGGCTGAGTAGGGGCGCCCCTTCATAGGAAGGTTTTGGGGTTTTGTTTGGAAGACCTTGAAAGACCTTGGAAGCTCTTTTTTGCCCTTGGGCTTGGCTCTGGGACTTTCCCCTAGTATTAGACTGGGGAGGTCGTCACAACTGCCTGGAAGACAAAGTTTCAAAGGCTGGGGAAAGAGAACGTCTAAATGAGGGACATTTACTCTTCTTTTAAACCGGTAATAGTGTAGACTTGCCTACTTGCCTGTAGCGGTAATCTTTTGGATATATTTGTCCAAATCATCCCCAAATAGGGGATCCCCATGAAACTGAACGCTGCCAAGAAACCTTGGCTTCCCAATGCGTCAGTCAAAGGGACCTGCGCATATGCACCAGCAGTTGATTCAGACGGGATGCCTGCTGAACTGAGTCCATAATCACATCAACCACAAAACATAGAACCTTAGGAAGGTCCTCATAAACCAACTTCTTCTGCAGGAAGGAGGTCAACCACCTGTTTCATGTGTTCCTTGAGGAACTGGCACATGCCAATTGCTGCAATTGCAGGCTGCACCACAGCACCGGCCATAGAGTAGGAGGCTTTAAGCAAAGATTCCAGTTTTTATCAGTTGGATCTTTGAAACACTGAGCATTGTCTACAGGACAAGTCAGGTTTTTGTTTACACAAGAAATAGCTGCATCTATAGCTGGCACACCCCATTTCTTGGTGAAACCTTCCTCCATAGGGTAAAGGAGGAAAAACTTCTTAGGAGGAGAAAACTGTTTATCTGGGTGAGCCCAGTCATCAGACATCAATTTCTCCAATAAGGGATGAATTGGAAAGGATCTTTGCAGCCTGTGGGGATTTCTGAGACTCCGATGAGGAAACAGAGTACATGCCAGCCTCAGCAGGGGGCAATTTGTATGTGGTACACACCATCTCTGCACAATATTGCACCTGCATTTTAAGTCCCTGAGAGGTAGAAGGAATCAGATTGCTCATCTGATGAGAGACCACAAACAAAAACAAATCTCCTGCGCTCCGATAAAGAATACTATGGGGTAGTGTAGTTCAATTAAAAGGTATCTTCCAGAGTCTTGCAGCCCTTCTCAGAATCGTGGGAATTCATGAAGCTGAGAAAAAGAGAGAAGAACGGAGGGCGTGCCGACCTAGTGTGATACTGCTTAACCACTTGACCACTGGGCACTTAAACCCCCTTCCTAACCAGACCAATTTTCAGCTTTCGGTGCTCTCACAATTTGAATGACAATTACTCAGTCATACAACATTGTACTCATTTGAATTTTTTGTCCTTTTTTTCACACAAATAGAGCTTTCTTTTGGTGGTATTTGATCACCTCTGGGTTTTTTATTTTTTGCGCTATAAAAGAAAAACGACTGAAAATTCTGTAAAAAAAACAAAGAAAATCTTGTTTCTGTCATATTAGCGGGTTATTTCTCACACACAGCATATGCATACCACAAATTACACCTCAAAACACATTCTGCTATTTCTCCCGAGTATGGAGATACCACATGTGTGAGACTTTTACACAGCGTGGCCACATACAGAGGCCCAACATGCAGGGAACGCCATCAGGCGTTCTGGAACACCCAGACCAATTCTGACATTCCTCTCCTACATGTAAAAATCATCATTTATTTGCTAGAAAATTACATATAACCCCAAAACATTATATATGCTTTTTTTAGCAAAGACCCTATAGAATACAATGGCAGTGGTTACAACCTTTTATCTCGCATGGTATTTTCGTAGAAATTTTTTGAACGCGTGTTTTTAAGAAAAAAAACAGTTTTGTGCTAAAAAAATAACAAAACAGTAAAGTTAGCCCAATTTTTTTCATAATGTGAAAGATGACGAGTAAATAGATACCCAACATGTCACCCTTCAAAATTGCGCACACTCATGGAATGGCGCCAAACTTTGCTACTTAAAAATCCCCATAGGAGACGCTTTAATTACTTTTATTGGTTACATGTTTTTAGTTACAGAGGAGGTCTAGGGCCAAAATGATTGCTCTCGCTCTAACGTTCGTAGAGATACCTCACATGTGTAGCTTGAACACTGGTTTTTTATATATGGGGGTGGGACTTACGTATGCGTTCGCTTCTGCATGCGAGCACACGGGGACAGGGGTGCTTTAAAAAAATGGGTATTGCAGAGTATTTGGGTATTGCAGAGTATTTGGGTATTGCAGAGTATTGGGGTATTGCAGAGTATCGCGCAGGGTATTGCAAAGTATTGGGGTATTGCAGAGTATCGCGCAGGGTATTGGGGTATTGCAGAGTATCGCGCAGGGTATTGCAGAGTATTGGGGTATTGCAGAGTATAGCGCAGGGTATTGGGGTATTGCAGGGTATTGGGGTACTGCAGAGTATTGGGGTACTGCAGAGTATCGCGCAGGGTATTGGGGTACTGCAGAGTATTGGGGTACTGCAGGGTATTGGGGTACTGCAGGGTATTGGGGTACTGCAGGGTATTGAGGTATTTCAGAGTATCGCGCAGGGTATTGGCGTATTGTGCAGGGTATTGCACAGTATTGGGGTACTGCAGAGTACTGGGGTACTGCAGAGTATTGGGGTACTGCAGAGTACTGGGGTATTGCAGGGCACTGGGGTACTGCAGGGCACTGGGGTATTGCAGAGTACTGGGGTACTGCAGGGTACTGGGGTATTGCAAAACTGGGATGGATGGAGGGATGGCTGGATCTGTGACTGCATTTGTCACAGATCCAGCCACAGTGCTGCTGCTGACACCCCGCTCCCCCCCCTCTCCTCTCACACTGTACCAAACGGTACAGAGAGGAGACTCAGGAGAGGGAGGAACCGGCGTCATCAAATGACGCCGGTTTGTTTACAAGTGATCGCGCCGTCATTTGACGGCGCGATCACGTGGTAAACGCCCACTATCAGCGGCAATTTACCGTGATCCGTGATGCGCCAGGTCTTCTAGACCCGGCGAGCACGGACACTTCCGCGAGCGCGTCCCAGGGGCGTTGTGTCAAAGTAACTCCACCGCGCTGTAGCAGTAAAATGCCTATGGCGCGGTGGGAAAGAGGTTAAATGAGTTTTATTAAAATATTAAAATCAATCATTATACTCACAATGTGGAGTTTAAAATCAGGCCTTAAAAGACAGTACAGCAGAAATCCAGCAACATCACCAGAACACGATAATCACTTGAGTCTACAATCGATGTTAGGGCTGACGCGTTTCGGGGGCGTACCCCTTTCTTCAGGGCTCAGTGGTCTGCACTATTAGCTCACTCCACAACCTGATGCCGAGTAGGTGTCTTATGCCGCGTACACACGGTCGTTTTTTGCGATGAAAAAAAACGAAGTTTTTTAAAACGTCATTTAAATTGATCGTGTGTGGGCAAAACGTCGTTTTTTGTCTTAAAAAAAACGACCAAAAAAAAATTCCAACATGCTTGAATTTTTTGTGTCGTTTTTCAAAACGTCGTTTTTTTTCACAAAAAGTCACCGTGTGTAGCAAAAACGTCTTTTAAAACGACGTTTTTCAACCCGCGCATGCCCAGAAGCTAGTTATGAAGCGAGCTTCAATGGAAAAGAGTGGTGAACGTAACCTCGCTTTTTGTGAAAAAACGATGGTGTGTATGCAAAATTGTCTTTGAAAAGTGACGTTTCAAAAACGTCGTTTTTTACTTCACAGAAAACGTCGTTTTTTTTTTCATCGCAAAAAAACGACCGTGTGTACGCGGCATTAGGTTTGCCTGGTCTGATCCACTGGGGTGCTTACAGCCCACAGCTTTGTATCCACTCCACTTACAGAAGGCTCTGGCGTGCTGGGCATTTAAAAACAAGCCTCTTGGCGTCTGCACACTAGGGAGCCATGCCATCTGCAGAAGGGAGTAATTCTAACTATGGAGTGATTCTAACTGTGTGGGGGCTGGGCTTTCTGTGACACAACACTGATCACTTCTCTCGATTACAGGGAGCAGACGATCTGTGTCCTGTCACTGGGCAGAACAGGGAGATGCCTTGTTTACAATGGCATCCCCCCGTTCTGCCACTCTGTGACACGATGGCAAACACGGTGACGTAGCCCGCACCGCCTGCACGCGATGGGGGTGGGAAGTGCACACCCACAAGGCGGGAATTTCAAAGCAACATACCCATACCTTGCTTTGCGCCCACCAGCCATGCTGCCGATGTATATCTACTGGTGGCAGTCGGCAAGTGGTTAAAGTCATATTTCAAAACTTAGAGCAGAAATACATAGTGGGTTAAAGTGCATCTGTTAAGGTTCTCATGTACCAGGTCATAGTATAGCTAAATAGTAGTAAATCACATTCAACTGGACTTGTGCCCATAAATGGAAACAACTATAGGTAACTTAATATGTACTGTATGTGTCGTTTCCCCCTCATCACCTTTCAAATCCTTGCTCAGGACACCTGTAGTCTATGATAACCCAGTGCCTGTTAGAACTATGTTCATTTTTTGAGAGGAGGTGATTTCTCTTCTACCTCTCTGTCCCCCCAATTTTCCTGTCAGGGTCTGATAAGTATACAGATTGGTATCAGCATCACAAGATGCCTGCATTCTTGTTTACCTTTCCCCACCTAGGAAATAAAAAAATCAGGCCACATTAAATATTTGTGGATCAGGATGGAACAAGTGTCATCTTTGTATGAATTGGCCCCATTCTAATGCCGCGTACACGATCATTTTTTGTGATGAAAAAAAAACGAAGTTTTCTGTGAAGTAAAAAACAAAGTTTTTGAAACGTCACTTTTCAAAGGCGATGTTGCATAAACACCATCGTTTTTTTCACAAAAAGCGAGGTTACGTTCACTACTCTTTTCCATTGAAGCTCGCTTCATAACTAGCTTCTGGGCATGCGCGGGTTGAAAAACGTCGTTTTAAACAACGTTTTTGCTACACACGGTGACTTTTTGTGAAACAAAAAACAACGTTTTGAAAAACAACACAAAAAATTTAAGCATGTTGGAATTTTTTTTTGGTCGTTTTTTTGAAGACAAAAAACTACGTTTTGCCCACACACAATCAATTTAAATGACGTTTTAAAAAACAACGTTTTTTTTCATCGCAAAAAACGACCGTGTGTACGCGGCATAAGTCTCAAGCTTTACAGATTGTTTAGATCATCTTGATTGGTAAGAACATTACATTTTTATTATGTTGTCGTCTTTAAAACTTTGTGTGTATTTTGAGATGGTCTTTTAAAATGATGCTTTATCTTGTTCCCATAAACTTTATGTCAACAGAAAAGAACAGAACGATATTTTGTTGTCAGCAAATAAATGTCTTTTCAACAAAACTGAGTAGTTTACTCGAGCTCTAAATATATAGAAATGTTTATGCAGCTCTTGCCTTATAAACCTAAACATGTCTACTCCAGGGTCAAAGTATTCCGCTCTCTTTTTAAAATATCATCTGATTGCATTAAAGGGGTTGTAAAGGAAAAAAACATTTTCATATTATGCATCCTTTACCTGCAGACATTCCTCTTTTCACTTCCTCATTGTTCGTTTTTGCTCAGAAGTTGCTTTATTTCTTCTCTGTTTTGTTCACTTCCTGCTTGTCTAATTGTTACCACCGTGAAGGGAGGCTTTACTGCGGTGGTCAGTGACATGCTCGCCCCCTCCTGGGAACTACATCTGTGCGGCAGGACGCTCTCTACGTGTAATGCCATGTACACACAATCAGACTGGTCCGATAAAACTGGTCCGACGGACCGTTTTCATTGGACCAGGCTGAAGTGGTCTGATGGTCTGATGTGTGTACACACCATCGGACCAAAAATCCGATCAGACCAGAACGCGGTGACGTAGAACACACCGACGTGCTGAAAAAGGAAGTTCAATGCTTCCAATGCTTGATTCTGAGCATGCGCGGGTTTTTGGTCCGATGCTTTGGCGTACTAACCATCGAATCGAAGAAAGTTTTAAAACTTTGGTCCGACGGACAATGGTCCGTACACACCATCGAATTGGTCCGATGAAACTGGTCTCCAGACCAGTTTCATCGGACCGGTCTGATCGTGTGTACGCGGCCTTAGGGACTTCAATGAGGTGTGAATTACTGGCCATGCCGCAATTCATACTGGGAAATGTAGTTCTTACATGAACGAACACCGCAAACCAGGAAGTGAATGAGAGAACAGAAACTAGAACGCCAGAGGTGATATAGATGAAGGAATTTAATAGGTATTTACTTGTTTTTTTAACAGAATCATTACACTATTCTGTCTGTCTACCTTGCAGACATATTTTTAGGCAAAAAAATGTTTTCCTTTACAACTCCTTTAACTCTAAAAATGTCTGAAATAAAAAAAAAAAATTCTAAACAAGCCACGGTTGATTTCTAAAAAAAAATAACTGTAAGAACCTTTTTTTAATGCATCTGAAAGTATTTAGGTAATATAATCGTGTGTGTATATATAAATGTATCAGAACATTGACCAGGTCAGTAGATCAGTAGAGTAGTGGTCTTTGTCAGGAGAGGAGCGGACAGTGTCAGTAAGGCAGTAGACGGGCTAAATAGACCAGTGGACAGGATCAGTAGAGCAGTGGATGGTGTCAGTAGGGTAGAGGTTGTTGCCAGTAGAGCAGTGGACGGTGTTAGTCAATAGAGCAGTGGATGGAAGGGGACTAATGGGGACTAAGGAAAAGGTTGGGACTTTAAATGAAACAGAACACTTGGGGCAGAACGAATATATAAATCAAATAGTAAATTGTTTATTAATAGCATAGTTGGAAAAAAAGCATGATAGGTAAATAGGGTAATCAATATGATGTTAAAATAACTATCTCGTATCTATTACCCTAGGTAAGATTGTTAGGACCACTGTTATGTGTTCCCCCTCTTCCCGCTCTAGTTACTTACCCCTAACTGGTAATATACCATCATCTATTTTGTACCATAGGTATCCCCAGCCTCTACCTGCTCCTGATGACTGGAAAATGTCCACGAAACGCATCAAGCCTACCCCATAGAGGTAGCAAATTGAAGGACGAAAACTGGACAGCCACACTCCGAAATCACTTAAAATAAGTTGTCTTTTATTTTTTAACTGTACACACAGTCACTGCAACCAACAAAATACAGTATGGCCGACGCGTTTCGCACTTACAATCAGTGCTTATTATAATTTTATGATTTTGTGTTTCAAACTTTATCATACCCGGGATGTCTACTAGACTCTGGTTTGGACAAATTTAAGTGAGTTATTCCTAAAAATTGCAGGCCTACAGTATAAAACGCAGAATTTCCATGCAAAATAATTGTACCGCTTTTGGTACGTAATTCCAGACAGAATCATACCGCCAGGGAGGTTAATATTATTATTGATTACTGTCGATCATAGTGCTTATCATGGGTTACATTGCCTACTATGTTTTTATTAGAACTGTCTAGGATCGATCAGTCATGCTTCTTTTATACACTGTCAATATATTACTGATTTACCATGTGTACCTACCATGCATTATTGCTGGTTGTACTGTTTATCATATGTTACATTGTCTACCATGTTACTATTTATTTGTCATGACTGATTATGGTTCTATTATGTATTTTAACATCACATTTATTACCCTATTTACCTATCATGCTTTTTATCCAACTATGGGCCAGATTCAGGTAGATGGGCGCTTCTTTACTTTGGAGTAACGTTTCTCATTTACGTTACTCCGCCGACACTTTCGGCGCAAGTACTGTAATTCACATAGCACTTGCTCCTAAACTTGCGCCGGAGTAACGAAAATGCGCTGGCGTAACCCGACGCAAGTGGAAGTGGGTGTGATCATATGTAAATGATGGGCGGAGCCCAGCGCAGAGGCTTACGTTCAGCGCATCATCCACGGAGCATGCGCAGTAAGTGAGGCTTCACTCGCCCCCTTGTGCGCATGCTCACAACTTCCGTCGGCACCACTTCACGGGAAACGTCAGCGCAATGCGTTCCGTTGGGCGTTTAAATGCGCCCGTAGATGCGCCATTCCGGCACTAAAGTATATCCTGTTCCCCCTCCCCGCAGTGAAGTTACTTTTGTTCTGAGATGGCTGCTCCAGTTCCCCGCAAACACACAGGAGAAAGCTGAACTCTAAAGGCCAGGAGCTGTCAGCCGTCATCTCGGCTATGGAGACCTATGATGTCTTCCTCCATGGCTGTAAAAGTTGACAGACAAGCATGGACAGAGGTGTTGTCCTGCAAGTGGGGGTGCTCAGTTAGCTCTTATCGTCGGTAACGCTGCTGTAGCTGCTCTCCTGCTGACCTGTGGCCGTCTGGAGTAAAGATAAAGCAGCTATTTGTAGAAATAACTTTGCGCCGGACGGACGAGATACGCGCGGCGCATGTAGCCAGCGTATGGTGCTAATCCGTTCACGAATCGGGAAATCTCCCTCATTTGCATATTTGCAGGGGAAATCAATAGGCGCGACTGATGCGCCAAGCGAAATTATGCGCTGACGAGACTCTGGTGTCGGAAAGTTAAGCCGATCGGAAATGGCCCGTTTTCTGTCGCATCTAGTTTGGTGGGTACGGCCACATAGAAACGACGGCGCATATTCACAGTTACGCGGCGCATATCGAAATACTCCAGCGCAACTCTACCTGAATCTGGCCCTATGTTATTAATAAATGATTTACTATTTGATTTATTTATTCATTCTGCCCCAAATGTTCTGTTTCATTTAAAGTCCCAACCTTTTCCTTAGTCCCCGTTAGTCCCCTTCCGTTCATATTACCGGGGATGGAGATCTATGTTTAGGATGGCCACCAACCAGATCTTTGGATTTAGCAATCCTTATATCTTCCATTTTCAAGAGCAGTGGATGGGGTCAGTAGGGTAGTGAAAAGTGTTAGCCAGTAGAGCAGTTGACAGGTCAGTAGAGCAGTGGAGGGGGTCAGTAGGGCAGTGGACAGGGCCAGTAGATGGGTGGACGGGGTCAGTTGGGCAGTGGATGGGGTCAGTAGGGCAGTGGATGGGTGGATAGGGTCAGTAGGGCAGTGGATGGGTGAGATGGGGTCAGAAGGGTTCAGTAGGGCAGTGGATGGGGTCAGTAGGGAAGTGGGTGTCAGTAGGGCAGAGGTTGCTATCAGTAGGGCAGTGAACGGTGTTGGTAGGGTAGTGAAGGAGGTCAGTAGGGCAGAGCACAGGGTCAAAAGTTTTTTATTTTACAATTACATTTTTTAGTAGCTTACTTAAATTCTATATATTTTTTTAGGAGCCCCTTTGGGGTCCTCTGATGTGTCACCTTTGAGACAGAGAAAGGGACTGAGGAAACATTTCCCAGTCCCTTTCTCTGTAGCGTCAGCTGCACTGCAGATGAATGAACAGGAGACAGATCCTCCTGTTTATTCATAAACTGAAGCATGGTGATCAGTACCAATCACTTGCTCTAGTCTTTCAGAAAAGGAAGGGCCCAGTAAATTACATATTTACCAGCCCCTTCCCCGCCGCTCTCCATCCAAACCCCCCTTCCCTCCTGCAGCATCTGGTGGGAGAGGAGAGTAGTCAGAGAGCTGCGGGGAGCCATCCCTGGTGAATGCAGGACAGGTGGCAACCCACTGACTCCATGAGCACCTGGTCCAGTCGGCCTCATTTACCTGGGGCCAAGGGACTGGGTGCAGTGCTTTTCTGAAGGACCCCTGTGAGCTGAGAGCCAGTGATCTGGGTCTTTAATTCAATTGTTACAACTGCAATGAAGTAGATCACTCTGCCTGCACCAGAAGTGGTTAAATAGTCCCTTCTCTTCCCCCAGGTCCTTAGCTGAAAAATAGGACCTGGGAAGTTTTTTTGTTAAACAGCTGAAGAGTGGGGGGGGGGGGGGGTTGGCCAAAATGTATCAGTCAGACTCCTCTCTTTACTGCTGGCCCCCTTGCAGAATTAGCAGGGCCAGACAATGTGCATGGGTGATTAAGGTGTGCCCACCCCATGCCTGTGATTTCAGAACAGGATTGTTTTCCCCTTTCTGCCCAGACCATTTTGCTGATTTCTGTGATATCACACTTTACATGACAATTACTCGGTTATGCAACACTGTACCCAAATTAAATATTTATAATTTTTTCAGACAGATAGAGCTTTCTTTTGGTGGTATTTAATCGCCACTGAGTTTTTATATATATATATATATATATATATATATATATATATATATATATATATATATATATATATATATATATATATATATATATATATATATATATATAAAGGAAGTAGGATTGAAAATACAATTTAAAAAAATCCTGTTTTGAGATTGGCAAGTGAAAATAATAGAAATGGAAAGTTGAGATTGGTAAGTGTTTTCTCACCCATATCATAGGTATGCTTACAATTACACCCCAAAAAACAATCTGTTCCTCCTTCCTGATACCACATGTGTGAGAACTCTTCACAGCCTAGCTACATAGAACCAGCAGATGACCTGGTCCGGGTTTGGTAGTCTAACCTCAGTGGACAAGGTAGAGCAGAGGAGGCACATGCTGCAGACTAGATGGCAGAGCTGCACATGTTATGTCTCTCTTTTCTTTGCTCGCTGTCCATGCCCCTTGTCATCTTTGTGTTTGTCAGCCCCACCTAATTAAAAATGAACCTCCTTACTAGCAGCATGGTCAAACATTGATGGGGGATGGAGGCGACCTGTTGACCTCACTAGCCCTGCAGCCAGCGCACAGATTAGAATGGGACCAATGACTACATGCACTAGGTCCCCTGGGGAATTCAATACAAATGTATAATTATATAGTTACATTGTTGGTAATGTTGAATAAATACACCAGTCCATCCAGTTTAACGTGTGTGTCACTACCATTTCTTATATCCCTTTGTATTGCATTCTCTAAAAGAACACATCCAAAAGTTTTTTTTTTAATTATCGGTACTCCCTGCTATCACCACCAACTGTGAAAAAGAGTTCCATATCTTTACCGAACTAATAGTAAATAACCCTTACACAGTTTAAGGTTAAATAATTTCTCACCCAACTTCATTGAGTGGCTGTGAAGACTGATTGTTTTCACTCTATGCTAGAATCACCATTTAGATAATTGTATATTGTGATCATATGTCCTCTTGGCATCACTTCTTAAGGGAAAAAAAAGGTTTAAAGTGATTGTAAAGTGTAGTTTTTTTTGTTTTTGTTTTTTAATAACAAACATGGCATACTTACCTGCTTTGTGTAATGGCTTTTCACAGGGCAGTCCAGATCCTCCTTTCCTCGTATCCCTGGCTGAAGCTCCTGGTCAATGGTGCCGATGCTGTATGTCAGCCAATCAGGAGGTAGAGTCCCGGACCTCCGATTTACTTGTAGACATTGCTGGATAGAGATGGGGCTCAGGTAAGTATTAGGGGGGGGGGGGGGCTGAGTGGGGCTGCTACATACAGAAGGCTTTGTATCTTAATGCATAGTATTTTTAGCCCCCAAGTACATTATTATTATTTTTTTTCATATTAAAGCGGAGCTCCACCCGCATTTTTTTTTTCAAAGTCGGCAGCTACTAACGGTGTAGCTGCTGACTTTGAATAGGGACACTTACCTGTCCTAGGCGACCGCGCTGACGGCCCCCGCCGATGCCGATCCTCGATCCCGTTTCCTACTGCGCATGTGCGAGCGACGCGGCACTTTGTGAATGGTCCGGCTGCTTTCTGGGATACACACAGTTCCCAGAATGCAGCGCGGCCCATTCACAAGAAGACACCGAGAAGAGGAGGAGGAAGAAAACAGCACCGCGGATCATGAGGGCAGATTCGGGACTTCCGCATAGCAACAGCCTATTTAGGGTGAGTATTTTTTTTTTTTTCCATTTCATTTTTATTTATTTTTTTCAGATTTAAAAAAAAAAAAAATATCAGGGTGGAGCTCCGCTTTAAACATCATTTGTTATGTAGTTGTCCAGCTTTTTTACCTTAATGCATTCTTCACATTAAGGTAAAAAAAAACTTCAATGTTCAGCTTCTGCCGCTTTCCCTTATACTTACCTGAGCCTGATCTCGATCCAGTGGTGTTCATGATAGCAGCTGCTCTCTCCATCCTCATTGGCTCAGAGAAAGCAGCAGAAGCCACTGGCTCCCACTGCTGTCAATCACAGCCAGTGAAGACGGAGCAGAAGGTAGAGCCACACTATGGGTGTCAATGGACACACAAAGCTGGTGCGGAAGTGAGCAGGCACAAGGTACTGGCTTGCTATGGGTGCATTCGGCAGAGGGGAAGATCCAGGAGAGTCGGCAGGGGACCTGGAAAGAGAAGGATCTGGGCTGCTCTGTGCAAAACCATCACACAGAGCAGGTAAGTATGACATGTTTGTTATTTTAAAATTCAGAAAGGTAAGGTTTACAATCACGCTATGGGGTACTTTATTATATGCTTTGGTGAAATCCAGATACCCCAAATCCACAGGCCTTCCTCTATCCAAATTATAGCTTACCGCCTCATAAAATGATAACAGGTTTATCTGACAAGAATAAGTTTTCATAAATCCATGCTGGTTACTACTAATAATTAGTGTTGCTCACGAATATTCGCATTGCGAATATTCGCTACGAATATTGCATATTCGAGTATTCGCGAATAACACGAATATCGCGGCGAATATTCGCTATTTCGAATATTCAAATTTTTTCAATTTTTTTTTTAGAACAGATCACATCCTAGAGATCCCCATCGACGTCTAAAAGCATTGCTGGTATGATTAGAGACCTTGGGCCGAGTAGCTGCAGCGCTCATTTTATATTGCCGAAAAATCGCAATGCGATTATTCGGCAATAGCGATATCGCGCGATTATTTTATATTGTAATATATCACGAATATTCTGAGCCAATCAGAGTGCTCCATTCCGCATTTCTCGAAATTTCGCAATTATTTTGTATTGTAATATATCACGAATATTCTGAGCCAATCAGAGTGCTCCATTCCGCATTTCTCGAATATTCGCAATTTTATATTGTAATATATCACGAATATTCTGAGCCAATCAGAGTGCTCCATTCTGCATTTCTCGAATATTCGCAATTATTTTATATTGTAATATATCACGAATATTCTGAGCCAATCAGAGTGCTCCATTCCGCATTTCTCGAATATTCGCAATTATTTTATATTGTAATATATCACGAATATTCTGAGCCAATCAGAGTGCTCCTTCCGCATTTCTCGAATATTTGCAATTATTGTGTATTGTAATATATCACGAATATTCTGAGCCAATCAGAGTGCTCCTTCCGCATTTCTCGAATATTCGCAATTATTTTATATTGTAATATATCACGAATATTCTGAGCCAATCAGAGTGCTCCTTTCGAATATTCGCAATTATTGTGTATTGTAATTTCGAATATTCGCCAATCAAGTGCTTTCGCATTTCTCATTCAATTATTGTGTATTGTAATATATCACAATTCGCGAGTGCTCCTTCGCATTTCTCATTCAATTATTTTATATTGTAATATTCACATTCGCAGTGCTCCTTTCCGCATATTTCGCGATTCGCGAAATTCGCAATAGCGAAAATTCGCAATAGCGAAAATTCGCAATATTTTCATTTCCAAAAAATATCACGAATATTCGTATTTAGCGAATATATCTTGAATATTCGACTATATATTCGAGATATATCGCGAAATCGAATATGGCATATTCTGCTCAACACTACTAATAATACTATTTTAAATTATTGGATGTGGCCCCTTAGCATCCTCTCCAATAGTTTACATACTATTGATGTTAGGCTGACTGGTTTTGTAGTTTCCAGCTTGTTGGCCCCTTTTTTAAATATTTGCACCATATTTGTCTATCAGCTGGTTACATTCCAGTTAGGAAGCCGTTCTCATACTGATACTATTTCTATAAATCTAGTCCAAACAGCACTCTTTTGGTTACTCAGGTTTGAAAGACGCCTAATACAACAATGATAATGTACATAGAGCAGTAAGTTTGTGACTCATTTCAGCCAATCAGCTAAGAGCATTTTGTAGAACTGGTGTAAAAGAACTCATGGATATAAAACAATATTATATAACTCAATGGACTCATAACCTTCTTAAATAAAAAGTGAATTATTTAAGAAACTGAAATGTATAGAGATGGCGATTTAATTCATGTCTTTGGAAAATGACATTAATTCATAAAAGAATACTTTCTCTTCTACGTGATTCTTTTTAAACTACCATGTTTTAATGAAAGCCGACATCAACTGAGTATTGGATTGCAAGCTATGAATAATCTTTCACCAGACATTTTATTCTTCAAAATTGGCAAAATAAAGTGCTGGGTTTGCCAGCTATTGATCCTAAGAAAAACTGAATTTGCGAACAGTATAATCTGTTTGTGACATAGTGTGCCAGGACTTAAAGAACTGTACAAAAGAAAATTTGAACACAAATAGAATTATTAGCTTCCCTGTATGCAGTCTCACTATGAACCATAACCAATTAAAGGCAAAGCTGCTGGTTGTCTAGTGACCTCTGCACTGGAGTGGAACTATGCATTCCTCATCAGCTGGAACATCGATCCTCAGTCTCATTTTCCCAGCCAATGGTGACCACATACACCCCTTTATATTGTGAGCTAGACAGCATGATAGTGAGCATTGCTTTTGACAGAATTGTTACTAAGACAAATGTCCAATAGACTGAAAGGGTAGTTACCCTTTATCAAAAAACTGCCTATGCAGGTAAGGGGCCTGTGATAAAGACAAACTATGAAGCATTGGCCAAAGTTAAACAATGATATGCTGTATATGTAAAATTATATAGGTGCAGGCCATTTATGTACCTCCTGAACCTTAATGCCACGTACACACGATCGGTGACTTTCATCAGTCTTGCCTACACACCATCAGTTAAAAATCTGATCATGTCCAACGCGGTGGTGTAAAACACGACGTGCAGAGAAATATGAAGTTCAATGCTTCCGAGCATGCGTCAACTTGATTCTGAGCATGCATGGTATTTTGACCAATGGATTTCCCCACAGACGATCGTTTTTTTCAGAAAATTTTAAAACAGGTTCTATTTTTTTTCACCGATGGGAAAAAAAAACGATGGGGCCCACACATGATCGGTTCGTCCGATGGAAACGGTGCAGGACCGTTTTCATCAGACAAACTGATCGTGTATACAGGGCATAACTGAAAAACTCTCAGTCGCTTCAATCATTTTATTTGGATTTTTTCCAAAAATAAACAAAACATAAAAACAAAGCCAACTCCTATCAGGGCTGAACTGTTCAGTTAGCCCAGTCTAAGTTCGGAGGAAAACATAGTATGTAAGAAATTAGGATATCAATGAACATGAGGCCATTAGCATAGCAGTACATAGTTGAAACCCCTTTGAAAGAACAACAACCTATTGATAACCATAACAAAATAACATGTAAGAAATCATATATGGGGATCAGGGCAGCTCACACTAGCCCAATGATTCAGTAGACACGCCTGAAAGGTAACCCCCTCTGGAGAGAGCTTTTCCAGAGGGGGTTATCTATTGCGGTGATGAGCCAAGAGAGACAACGTGGGACCCCAGAAGAGGATGTTTGGGGCCACTCTGTGCAAAACAAACTGTACAGTGGAGGTAAGTATGACATGTTTGTTATTTAATTTTTTTTTCTAAAGTGAACCTTTAGTGTCACTTTAACCTTTAATGAGTACTGGAGACTAGATGTAGTTGTGAATATTTTTTAGGATCGATATGTGGGTCAGCATGCATTTGTGCAGAGAGCTTTTTTTTAAAATTTTGACCTGAGAGCTGCACTTCCTAGACACATTCATGTCCCAGGCTGAGGATTTTAAAGGCTCAGTGATCTCTTATCGGGGCTTAGCATGCATTCACTATACAGACAGCTAGTCTATGAGTTTTTGTCTGCAATATCCATAGAATTAGTTTCCAGCAATGAGATTTATAAGAAAAGCACTACTCCAGTGCCATGACTGTCAGTTTCAAAGAAAGAAAAACTCGGCATTGGCATCAGCTAAGAAATACAGCACTGACCTAATCTATGGCTTCGGCCCAATGCCAAAGGATTGCCAATATCTGACAAAGATTAACTGTCTGCTTCCTCTGGATAGTTGATTTTCTCAGAACAAAACTACATTTTGTGTACTTTGAAGCAGTGGCTAGTCACAGAAAGGGAATTAAAGTTCCTTTGATAAAATAAAAACAAGTAGACAATTAAAGATCTATTGGGATGAAAAAAACATTTTAGGACAGCATGTGAAAATGTCAAACTATGTGTTTCATCTTGTGTAATACTGAAAGAGCAAAGGCATTGCTTAAACCTGAAATTCAGGAAAACATCTAAACACTTAAATGAAATATTTATATGGGATTTTCTTTTCCTGCCAGAGGATTTGTATTTCTATCTACCTGGTCCTAAGATTTACAGTACATATATACAACATGATTGGTCTATGATTGGATAGTACAGCCTAGAGACTGGTGAAGTCATCTTTTTGCTTATACCTGATTGGTCCTACACCGAATGTGAGTGGTGCTGTACATGAGATTACAAGTGGTTAAAATAATGTCAAATGTAGTAGCATTTCATTAAACCACTTGCCGACCAGCCGTCGTCGTTATACTTAGGCAGGATGGCACGGCTGCACGAATCCCATTTGGTGTACGTCGGCCGCTTTAAAAGATCTAGGGGGCACGAAGGCAGAGCCAATGAGCATGGCTGGTGGCTGCGATGTGCACCAGTCACCCACGACCGCCTCTTAGAGAGCCAGAATGGGGATCTGTCAATGTAAACAGACATCCTCCTTCCTGTCAGGGAAGTAGAGAGAGATCTGCTGTTCCTAGTGATCAGGAACAGGATAATCTCTCTACTCCCTGTCAGTCCACTCCCCCCACAGTTAGAAACAGCTCCCTATGGAACACTTAACTCCTTGATCACCCCCCCCGTGTTAACCCTGCCAGTGACATTTTTACAGCAATCAGCAGGTATTTTTAGCTCTGATCAGTGTATAAATGTCAATGGTTCCAAAAAAGTGTCAACAGTGTCAGAATTGTCTGCCGCAATGTCGCAGTCCCACTAAAAATTTGCTGATCACCACCATTACTAATAAAAAAAATATTTATAATAAAAATGCCACAAATATATCCCCTATTTTTTATAGGCTATAACTTTTGCACAAACCAATCAATATCCGCTTATTTTTTACCAAAAATATATAGGATACATATTGGCCTAAACTGATGAAGATTTATTTTTTATTTTTTTTGGTATTTATTATAGCAAAAAGTAAAAAAAAAAAAATATATAATATATATATATATAGTGTTGTAAGTAATGGAGTTACAATAAACGCAGCCCCTTTTGAGGGTAACAAGTAATCTACCTGATTACTCTTCCCCTCACTGTAACTCAGTTACCATTACTTGGGCGGCATTACCGCAATTACATCTACCGCCACTAGATGGCAGCAGAGTAATTGCTTCTGCCGGCGCTGTGAACATAAATATGGGTGGATCCCGCTTTAGAATCATGTGACCGCTGTGATGGCCTGTCACAGCGGTCTGAAAACTCCCAATCGCAAGGAGCCCTGGATACAATGAGCCCCAGCCGCCTCACACTGACCTATCACCGGGGAACAACTCGCATCGATCACACACACTGTGTGCGCAACCTGATCAATGATCCGGGGAACACATGGCCGGAACAAACGTTCCTTATACAACACAGTGTACACAGCGACAACTAGTGGTCAACATGGTAAGTGCAGGACACCTATACAGACCAATGATCAGCAGGTTATTTTTGGTCAGTGATTTCATCTCTTCATCAGACAACAAAGAAAAATCTGACATCCCCATTCCAGATCCCTTGCATCTAATAAAGCTTATATAAGATAAATAAAATAATAAACAATAAACTATAGAAAATTCTAAAGCCTAATATAAGATTTTAAATTACAGATTCTGTAAACGTCAAGTCAATGTATATTATAAACATACATTTTAATCCAGCTTATAATTTGGATGTAATATGTAGCAGATGGATAAGGGTTTTAAGTCCTATTAGCTGCACATACATGGTGGGACGGATGCACCTAGGCTGGGATATACACAAGATCACCATTTGTTTCCGGTTTTCTTCTCTCAAGGATCTGGCATTCTTTTGTCTTGGAGTATTAACTCACTGCTCCCTGGCAAGCGCCCATCATCTGCTTCTCAACAAAGCATTGTAGAATATAAAAAAAAAAATCAGTTACTTTGCTGAGTAACTAATTACTTTTTCAATGTAGTAACTGAGTCACTAACACAATTACTTTTTCGGTGAAGTAATTTGTAACTGTAACTAATTACTTTTTTAAAGTAAGGTGAGCAACACTGTATATATATATATATATATATATATATATATATATATATATATATATATTTTAAATTGTCACTCTTCTTTTGTTTATAGTGCAAAAATAAAAACCGCATTGGTAATCAAATAACACCAAAAAAAGCTCTATTTGTGGGAAAAAAATACATAAATTGTATTTGTGTACAAGGTCGCATGTCCGCAATTGTCAGTTAAAGAGATGCGGTGCCGTATTGCAAAAAATGGCATGGTCATTAAGGGGTTAAATCCGTATGGTCCTTAAATTGTTAAAAAAGTGACAAAAGCTCCATAGTTCCTTTTTTTTCCCCTTTCTTACTAAATTTCTGCAGCTGATCCTTCTGCCTAACTCCGCTATTAGTCATTTATCTTGCAACAAAGATCCTCACACTCCTATTAGGTATGGGACCAACTATATGTGAGTATTGAAAAAAAAAAAAAAGTGCGCTCACTGGTCTAATGTGAGTTCCTTACATTGTGGCCCTGCCCATTCCAAGAGGTCCAGAAAATCTTCAAGACACTGTGATGATGACAGCTCAGACCGCACTTCACGCCACTGGTCCCAGGTTCCATTCTTCACGTCATAGATCAGAGAGGTCAATATCCAGAGGACAAGATCCTTCCCCCTCTCCTAGGACCTATACAAAGAAGAAATGCTGGACAGGCGGGGCCACACCACTACCAGACAGAGTGGTCTGTAAGGATTGTTTTATGGACTATGCGTCCAACCGCAAGCTAGAAAATCAGCACGCTGTGGATCTGCTCAAGTGAACAATGAAGGTCTCCTTCTCTGAGCTTGTGACTTTGGTCCCCGCTCAACCAGTTCAGCAGATATCCCAGGTTCAGAATACAGAACCTAATCTCCCTGGTCCTTCAGTCGGTACACCTCTGCCACTGTCAGGCTGACCAGCTAGAGATTCATCACCTGAAAATTCCTCAGAGGACTCTTTAGAGCAGTCAGAACCTTCTGGCTTCAGTCTCTCCTTGGTAAAGCCGTTCATCCAGGCAGTCAAACTGCAATCACCAAAAAAGATGCAGAAGAGTCTCCCCAAGAGTCTACGAGTTGCTTCCAATTCCTCAAAAGGAAGCAGGTTTTCTTCTCGTTGATGGGCGAGATTAGGGTGACCACATTTGTCAGGTCATTCAGAATGAATGGTCAAAAAACTTTCATGGGGCCGGTTCAATAAACTATACCCCTTAACAAAGTCGGGAAGGCAGTCGCTAAACTCCATGCCAGTGGTAGATGCGTCGGTGGTGCGACTCGCAAAAAAAAAAAAAAAGAACTTTACCAATGGAGGATTCCGCTTCCTTCAAAGACCCTTGAGACAGACGAACCAACCTGGAGCTGAAGAGGAGCTACTTAGCCCCGGGAGCAGCGTGTAAGCCAGCTATCGCCCTCACATCGGTATCAAATGCCATAAGATCTTGGACAGATAATATTGAGAAGGCTTTTGTCAGGGCATTAGAGCTGCCCGTTCGCGGCCGTTCACCGTGGGCGCGCGCATGCGCGGCTCGGGCGCGCGCGTGCATGTATTAGGCGCGCGCGTGCGCGGTATAGGCGCGCGCACGGGCGCGCACGGACACGCTCTCCATCCGGCCAATCAGTGGCTTAGGCGGGCTATTTAAGCCAGCCTCTTCCTCCTGTCTGGTTGCTGGCTTCTAAGTGAATCTGATACCTACGACCTTTTGATCCTGATCCTTTGACCTTTTGGCTATTGTTACCGGACTGCTGCTGTCTCCTGCTCTTGACCTTTGGCTTGAACTATCGGACTTCCTGATCTCTCCAACCCTCCTGACCACGGCCTGTTTCCCGGATTAATCTTCTGCTTGTTCCCAGCTCCAGCTATCTGGACTTCCGGACTATCTCCGTGTGCTTCCTCAGCTGACCCCAGTGACCTGCTTCCGGATCAGTCTCTGCTCCACGGATCCAGTCTTCATCCACCTGTCGGTACCGGTGCCTCCCGGTGCGTCCGTCCCCCTGTACCCACTCCAGGGGGCGGATCGCGCTAGGTCGCAAAGGGAGCCGCCCTCAGCATCTTGGCCTTGGTGAGTTTATCTTTAACTACCGTGATAGTACAAGCCAGCCAGATGTCCGAGGCCGACAGGGCGCGCTCTCCCTTCGAGACTCTTTGCCTACAAGTCTCAGCACTAACCGACGCAGTACAGAAGTTGCAGGACGGATACGTACAAATGGATGGTCGCCTCCAACAAATGGCTGTCACGCCTGGACCCACGGCCTCTCCCGCGGCTCCAGCTATGGGAGCATCCACCTCCCAGTCTTCTCCAGGACCAGCAGTGGTTGTTTCTCACCCAGAACCTCGCGTCCCAACACCTGAGCGATTCTCTGGTGACCGCAAGAAATTCCGGGCGTTCAAAAATGCCTGCTCACTGTACCTGGCCCTGCAACCTAGAACTTTCTGTTCGGAAGCCGTGAAAGTAGGCTTTGTGATTTCTTTACTCACGGACGAGCCACAGCCTACTGGAACAGAAGAGCCCAATACTGGACACTGTAGACACCTTCTTTAAAAACATGTCTGAACTATATGATGACCCCCTCCGTTCAGCTATGGCCGAAGCTACTCTCCACCAGCTGAATCAAGGAAGGAGACCAGTGGAGGACTTTATTGCGGAATTCTGAAAGCGGTCTGCTGACACAGGGTGGAATGAGGCTGCCCTAAAATATCAATTCCGCCAAGGTCTCTCAGAGTCCCTCAAGGACGAACTAGCTAGAATTGATCCACCTGCTACTTTGGAAGCTTTGATTCAATCAGCTACCCAACTTGACAGACGCCTACGTGAGCGACGTTCAGAACGCTGTCAAGCCACTCGTCCCAGCTGGACCCCACCAAGGTTCCCTCCAGCTCCTCTGCCTCTCCCGGTTCCGCCCGCTTTCTCGCTTCAGGATCCTGAGCCCATGCAACTCGGGATGGTCCGGGCTCCCCTCACGCCTGAAGAGAGGCAGCGTAGATGCCAGTCAAATCTGTGTCTGTATTGCGGTGGAGCAGGCCACTTCCTCCGCACTTGTCCCATTAGACCCAGTAAGTCTAGACCATCATCCACCTTCAATTACCACATTACCAACTTACCTCAGACTTATGTTATCCTCTTTCTCTCCCTACAGCTCCCGGAGGGGGCGACCCGGCTACCGGCCATCGTTGACTCTGGGGCCTGCAGCTGCTTCATGGACTCCGCCCTGGCCCAGAAGCTGCAGATCCCTTGTCGTCCTAAGGACCTCCCCTTACAGATCCATCTGGCAGACGGCTCACTTCCCCGCTCAGGACTTGTTACCCACGAAACCCTACCTATTCCTGCCGTCTCGGACACCAGACACTAAAAGTACCTGTGCCTAGACCTTATCCCGTCTCCTTTGGCCCCCATCATCTTGGGGCTTCCATGGCTACAAGTGCACCAACCCAGTATAGACTGGTGCGAAAAGGAGATCAAATTCCCCTCAGTCTATTGTGCCCAACACTGCCTCATACCTACTAAACCCGCTTGTGCTACCTTGATGACAGCGTCAGAAGACCTCCAACACGTTCCCGCGGTTTACTCAGAATATAGAGACGTGTTTGACAAACAGCAGGCAGACCGCCTTCCTCCGCACCGGTCATACGACTGCCCTATTGACCTGTTGCCTGGTTCTAAGATCCCTTTCGGGAGAATTTTTCCTTTATCAGAGACTGAATTAGTAGCCCTTAAGGCTTACATCGACGAAAACTTAGAAAATAAATTCATTCGTCCTTCCTCTTCCCCAGCCGGGGCAGGAATCTTCTTCGTCGAGAAAAAAGATGGCTCCCTCAGGCCTTGCATCGATTATCGGGAGTTGAATAAAATAACCATCAAGAACCGGTATCCGTTACCCTTGATCCCGGAACTGTTCCAACGATTCCGTTCAGCCCGGGTCTTCTCCAAACTCGACCTCCGGGGTGCCTACAACCTTATCCGAATCCGGCCCGGAGACGAGTGGAAGACAGCTTTCAGGTCAAGGTTTGGCCACTTTGAATACCTGGTGATGCCTTTCGGGCTCTGTAATGCCCCTGCCACTTTCCAGCACCTGGTAAATGACATCTTCCGTCAATTCCTGGATGACTTCCTGGTCGTCTATCTAGATGACATCCTCATCTTCTCAGTATCCCTTGAAGTGCACCGGGTCCACATTAAACAAGTCCTGGCCATCCTCAGGCAACATAAATTATATCTTAAAGCTGAGAAATGCGAATTTGAAAAGACCACCATTCAGTTCTTGGGCTTTATCATCTCGACCAATGGGATATCCATGGATCCGCAGAAAGTCAAGGCAGTCCAGGACTGGCCAGCTCCGACCGACAAAAAGGGGGTACAGCGGTTTATTGGCTTTGCCAACTTTTACCGAAGATTCATTGCCGGCTTTTCATCCACTGTGTCCCCTATTACCAAACTAACCCAGCAGGGATGTCGTTTCCACTGGTCCCAGGAAGCACAGGAGGCATTCACAAAGCTCAAGACCTTGTTTTCTTCCACGCCTGTTCTAAAACACCCAGACCCAACCTTGCCCTTTATCTTGGAGGTGGACGCCTCGGAAATCGCCATCGGAGCAATCCTATCGCAGAGACAGGGACCTAAATCTCTGCTACACCCTGTAGCTTATGCTTCACGGAAACTAAGCTCTCCGGAAAGAAACTATGACGTCGGTGACCGGGAATTACTGGCCATTAAGTTTGCCTTGGAGGAATGGAGGTATCTCCTGGAAGGTGCCCTTCACCCCATTCTGATTTTTACGGACCATAAAAACCTGGAATACTTGCGATCCGCCAAACGTCTGAGACCAAGACAAGCTCGCTGGGCCTTGTTCTTCACCCGTTTTCAGTTCCACATCACTTTCAGACCGGGGTCTAAGAATGGGAAAGCAGACGCCCTTTCCAGAATGTTCACCGAAACACCCGATCCGCTGGAGCCTAGTACCATCCTAACCCCAAGAACTTTTTATTAATTTCTCCAATTGACCTACTGACCTCTCTTAAAAGGGCCTCCGACCAATGCACCGACGAACTGGCACTCTCTCTGGAGAAACAAGACGGTCTACTGTGGTCACGGGGCAAAGTCTTTGTACCTACAGAAACAAGGCAATTGGTGTTAAGCACATTCCACGATCACAAGCTGGCAGGCCACTTCGGAGCACGGAAGACCGCGGAGTTGATCAGACGCTCTTTCTGGTGGCCGAAATGGAAATTAGACTGTAAGACCTACGTGTCTTCTTGTACCCGCTGCCAGCGTTGTAAGGGTCCAAACACCAAGTCCTGGGGCCTACTCAAACCCCTTCCTGTTCCGGAACGCCCCTGGACAGATGTTTCAATGGATTTCATTGTAGATCTGCCTCCTTCCGAAGGCTTTACTACGATTCTAGTGGTAATTGACCGACTGTCTAAATTAGCACACTTCCTGCCTATGATTGGTACACCCTCCGCGACTGAGACAGCCAAAATTTTTTTTAAGGAAATCATAAGACTCCATGGGGCACCCAAGAGCATCGTGTCAGACAGGGGTGTGCAATTTACTTCTAAGTTCTGGAGGGAGCTCTGCAAGTCGCTTGAAATTAAGATCTGCCTCTCGTCTGCCTACCACCCGCAGTCCAATGGCCAGACAGAGAGGACCAACCAAACGTTGGAGCAATACCTCCGTTGTTTCTGTTCATCATCTCAAGACGACTGGGCATCTTTGCTACCAGCAGCAGAGTTTGCCTACAACAATTCGGTTCACTCATCTACTAACCAGACCCTGTTTTGGGGCAACCTCGGATACCATCCTTCCTTCCGGACTCCATTCCTGAAATATCGGTCCCAGCTGTCCAGGAACGTATAGTTGCCATGCAACAAAACTTCCAGAAACTCCAGGAGACCATGCATTAAGCCCAAAAGAGTTACAAGAAGTTTTTTGACAGGGGGAGGAAGGACTGCCCGAACTTCGAAGCTGGCGAAAAGGTCTGGTTATCGGCCACAAACCTCAAACTACCAATCCCTTCCCGGAAACTTGGCCCTAGGTTCATCGGCCCATTTAAAATCAAGCGGAAGATCAACCCTGTGGCTTTCGAACTAGAATTACCGGACTCCTACAGGATCCATCCTGTCTTTCACGCATCCCTGCTCAAGCCTTTCATACCAGACACCTTCCCTGGAAGAGAAGAACTCCCACCGCCTCCGGTGGTGATCGAAGGTGAAAAGGAGTTCGAGGTGGAATCCATTCTGAATTGTCGAAAGAGGGGGAGGCAACTTCAGTACTTAATCAAGTGGAAAGGTTATCCTCCTGAGGACAATTCCTGGGAGCCTTCCAGAAATTTACATGCCCCTCGGCTGATCCGAACTTTCCATCGGGACCACCCGGAGTTGATGAACAGTTTGGGCGTCCGGAGCCCGCCCCTTGGGGGGGGGGGGGCACTGTCAGGGCATTAGAGCTGCCCGTTCGCGGCCGTTTACCGCGGGCGCGCGCATGCGCGGCTCGGGCGCACGCGTGCATGTATTAGGCGCGCGCGTGCGCGGTATAGGCGCGCGGCGCGGGCGCGCGCACGGACACGCTCTCCATCCGGCCAATCAGTGGCTTAGGCGGGCTATTTAAGCCAGCCTCTTCCTCCTGTCTGGTTGCTGGCTTGTCACAGCTTCTAAGTGAATCTGATACCTACGACCTTTTGATCCTGATCCTTTGACCTTTTGGCTATTGTTACCGGACTGCTGCTGTCTCCTGCTCTTGACCTTTGGCTTGAACTATCGGACTTCCTGATCTCTCCAACCCTCCTGACCACGGCCTGTTTCCCGGATTAATCTTCTGCTTGTTCCCAGCTCCAGCTATCTGGACTTCCGGACTATCTCTGTGTGCTTCCTCAGCTGACCCCAGTGACCTGCTTCCGGATCAGTCTCTGCTCCACGGATCCAGTCTTCATCCACATTTCGGTATCGGTGCCTCCCGGTGCGTCCGTCCCCCTGTACCCACTCCAGGGGGCGGATCGCGCTAGGTCGCAAAGGGAGCCGCCCTCAGCATCTTGGCCTTGGTGAGTTTATCTTTAACTACCGTGATAGCTTTGCATCAGGATGTCCCCAAGGAGGATATAATTAAAGCCTTGGAAGAGCTTAGATTGTCAGCAGACTCTGTCAGGGTAGCAGCCATTGATATGATCAGGTGCTCTGCAAGATCCATGTTGCATTCAGTAATGGTGAAGAGGGCCTTCTGGCTGAAAGATTGGACGGCTGACTTATCCTCCAAACAAAATTGGTGCAAAATCCCATTGGGAAAGCACTATTCAGAGACAAAACGGATAAAGCTATCTCCAGGCTGTCAGGAGGGAAGTCCGGTATGCTTCCCAAGGACAGAAGGCGGTTCCTCTAGGTTCCGCCAGACAAATTCAAGGGATTTTTGGGCAGTCAAGACAGCCCAAAGAGAAAACAAAGACTTTGGAAAGGTACTCAGACATTCTTTTTTGAACAGGAGGATGAAGGACCTTTCCCGCTCCACATGAGCAGAAGCAGTCTTTGACGCCAGAGTAGCCCAGGCACTCCCGATGGGAGCCAGGCTAAGCTTCTTTGTCCCAGTCTGGGCCACATGCTGCCAGGACCCCTGGGTTCTGTCAACAATTCAATTGGGGCACCTCTGGAATTTCTCTCATCCCCAACCCCCACCTCGGTATTCTTTCAAAAGAACAGAGGTTCCATCCTCTCTGCCGAAGGTTCAAGCTCCGTAAAACTTCTTAACGTCACTCCAGCTTCAGGGGGCGGCTGTTCTGGTTCCCTTGGCAGGGCACTGCGCAGGATTCTACTCCACCCTATTTCTGGTCCCAAAGAGGACATATGACAGACCTTCAGAGGCTCAGTCCGTATATATGCCCCCAAAAGCTTCGGAATGGAGTCCCTGCAGACGATTATTCAGGCAGTCCAGCCATCAGATTGGATGATTTCAGTCGATCGGCAGGATGCCTACCTACACGCTCTAATTCTACCTGCAATTCAAAAATATCTGAGATTTGCAGTGGGATGGACCCACATACAGTTTCAAGCCCTACCTTTTCGGTCTGTGCACTTCTCCCAGGGTATTCACCAAGATACTAATATCCGCTCTGGTTCCCCTGCGGGAGAGGGGCTTGAGGATATACCACTACTTGGACGACATCTTTCTCCTAGCAAGCAATCCTGATCAGTTGGTATGTCACCGGAAATTCTTCTACAGACCCTAAAAAGAGCTAGGGTGGCTAATAAATTCCGAAAAAAGTCAACTAGCACCCACACAGCAGGTGATCTACCTGGGTGCAATGTTCAACACTCAGGAGGGGACAGTGTCATTACCACCGCCAGAGGCAAGGATTGTCACCCAGAGAATGATCAAGGTCATCCGGAGCCCATATCTGACGGCTTTAGAATGCCTGAGCCTCATTTGCACATGTCTTCTGTATACCCATGGTTCCTTGGTCCCATTGGTACCTGAGGTAGTTCTTGACAGGTTTCTTGGTGCAGTGGAAGAAACGGCTATCTCAGACGATACTGCTGACGGGAGTAATGCACAGGAGGCTTCACTGGTGGACAGTTCCAGGAAACCTCTCCAAACCTCATTACCTGGGTCCCCATTCTTGGATCACATTTATGTCCGATGCAAGCGGACAGGGCTGGGAAGCGCATTGCGGGGAAACCAGAATACAGGGTAGATGGTCATGTTCTACCCAGGGAGTGGTATCCAACATCTTGGAGATTAGGGCAGCCTTCTTAGCACTAACTTCTTTGACATCCCAAATCAAAGGCCAGAGAATACTTCTATGCCCAGACGACATGGCAGCTGTCGCTTATCTGCAGAAGCAAGGAGGCACTCGCAGCAGGTCGTTCCTCAAGGAGGTGGCGCTGATCACGCTCTGGGCAGAGAAGAACCTCCTGGACCCCAGAGCAATGTATCTACCAGGCAGGTTGAACAAGGAAGCAGACACTTTGTCCAGAAACTTCCTGGACGACGAGTGGGCTCTCCACCCCCTCGTCTTCAAACAAATAGTCAGCATTTGCGATCCCCCTCAGGTAGACTTGTTTGTCTCATGAAAAATGCCAAGCTAGACAGATTCTTCTCTTGGATGCCGCATCCACAAGCCGAGGCAGTGGATGCCCTGTCATGCTCCTGGAGGTTCACCACGGCACATGCCTTTCCTCCCAGGCCATTAATATTCAAATTCCTCCTGAGGCTCCTCAGGGAGTCAGTCCAGGTGGTGGCAAACCTTCCATATTGGCCAAAGAAACCCCGGTTCCCTCTAGCCATGCGCCTCAATGTGAGCTCTCCAATCAGGATCCCTCCTTTCCCTCAACTTCTGTCGCAGGGCAGTCTAGTTCATCCAAACCCTCAGAAGTTGAATCTTCAAATCTGGAGGTTGAGAGGCGAAAGTTCGAGTCCCTAGGGTGTTCCCCAGGAGTCCTAACAACCCTTCCTCTAAAAGCCAGAGCCTGCAACTTATGCCATATATTCAAAATCTGGGACAAGTTCTTGTCATTTGCTACCAGAGATGGATTTGATCCAATCCTTCCCTCTACGTCCAATATTCTAGGTTTCCTTCAGACAGGACTTGATCTGGGGCTTGGTCTGAGCTCCCTCAAAGTGCAGGTAGCAGCAATCTCTGCCGCAACAAATAAGAAATGGGCGGAGGATCCTTTGGTAGTCACTTTCCTCAGAGGAGTATTGAAGATTCGTCCTCCTGTCAGATGATCATTTCCTAAGTGGGATCTGTCCCTGGTCCTTTGAGTTCTATCTGACCATCCCTTTGCTCCAGTGGAACAAGTAGCAATATGGAGCCTGACACTAAAGACGGCTTTCCTGCTAGCCATTACATCTGGTAGAAGAATCTCGGAACTTCACTCCGCAGGGATAGGTGACGGCCACATCCTTTTTTCCCCGACAGGGTGGAACTTCGCCCTCTTCGAGGGTTCACACCTAAGGTCGCTACTCCAAGCCACCTGTTGGAACCCGAGCACTACCAGTATTTACAGACACAGGTTTAGAGTCTCGTCGTGAGCTGGATGTATCCAGAGTGCTCAGGGCCTACCTAGAAACTATTGACCCCTGAGAGACTTTTTATTGTACCGTTCAGTAAATACAGGGGCAAAGAAGCTTCCATCAGATCTCTGGCAGCTTGGGTTGTGAAGTTAATCCAGAAGGCCTACAGGATGAAGAATATCCTCCATCCTGAGTGAATGCTCATTCTACAAGGGTAGTCTCAGCTTCCTGGGCAGCAAGGACTAATGGTTTGTTGGAGACGGTGCGTAGGGCCGCCACCTGGTCTTTTCACCATATGTTCCTCAAACACTACCATATTGGTCCAGGAGCTCTCACGACTGTTGAGTTCGGAAGAAAGGCAGTTCAGGCTGCTATGTCCTCTTCTAATTAAACATTTATTGTTAAGCATTATCCCACCCATGTCAGCTAGTTAATTATCACAGGTATGCTGCCATGGAGGCACCAGGAAAACGGAAAATTGTATCATACTTACCAGTAATTTTCCTTTCCTGGTGCCTATCCATGGCAGCATACGCTCCCACCCTCGGTATTCTATATTACGGAGAATGTTGGGGGAGGGGCTATGCCTTTTAATTTATGTTATTCACTAGCCCTGAAGGAGGAGTCGAGGCAGAGCTCTATCACAGGTATGCTGCCATGGATAGGCACCAGGAAAGGAAAATTACTGGTAAGTATGATACAATTTTCCATTTTACCTACATAATTGTCCGGTCTTAAGTGGTTAAGGGAAAACCTGAGCACAAAAGGTGTGAATCCATTCTATGTCAGGTAAAATGCTTCTCTACTTAGCTCACCAACATTCAGAAAAATACACGTATTGCAGATGAGTTCAGCTACAAAATGTAAAAAGCATCAAAAGATGTTTCCTGCATCAAGTTAAACATAATCTTTTAATTATCAGACGGCTCACGAAAGGCTTGGATAAATCTACAGGCAAATGAGAAAATCCATTTAAGGTGTCACCCGTGCTTATTTGGTGCACATGTGCTTTCATGCCCTAATTAGACCATAAAATTCAGATAATAAAAAAAACGAAATAATTGAAATGAATGGTAGCTTTTTCTTCTGCATGCTCAGAAATGTTCAATGTTTCCACAACATTTTACAATATGCAGGGGCTTGTATTCATTATTATAATGCACATTGCATTAAACTATTATTGTGATTGTTGCTGCAATTTTTACCTCAAGGAAAGCCATAAATTCTTTCTAGACTACATGTATAGAACCTACATTAAATTTCTATTAACCTCAAGTTTGGCCATGTAGAAGTCAGAATTCAGCATATAATCAGCAAATAGTTACAGAATGCATTTTTTAACAATTGATTTTAGGGACTGTGCAAAACATTCCACTTTTTACCACAAATTTCAAAATGAGAAAGTTTAAAAAATTAAACTTAAAAATAATAATAATAATAAATAAAGCCCACTTCCGCCTGCATTCACATACATGCACATACAAGCATACACTCATAAATCAGCTGCACTTACACATGGAAACAATTACACTACCCATATTAATATTATGTATTGTCGTGAATGCCAGAGTTAGAGCAATATTTCCAGTGCCACCAATCATGGTAAACTCTAATGCCCTGTACACACGATCAGTTCATCTGATGAAAACAGTCTGATGGAGTCTTGCCTACATACTATCAGTTAAAAAAACGATCGTGTCAGAACGCGGTGACGTAAAACACTACGACGTGCTGAGAAAAATGAAGTTTAATGCTTCCAAGCATGCGTCGACTTGATTCTGAGCATGCATGGATTTTTAACCGATGGACGGGCCCACAGACGATCGTTTTTTTAACCATCAGATAATTTTAAAACAAGTTCCTAGTTTTTTCACCGATGGATAAAAAACCGATGGGGCCCACACACGATCGGTTCGTCTGATGAAAACAGTCCATTAGACCGTTTTTATCAGACGAACCGATCATGTGTACGCGGCATAAGTTGA
This sequence comes from Rana kukunoris, assembly GCA_029574335.1. Lineage (NCBI taxonomy): Eukaryota > Metazoa > Chordata > Amphibia > Anura > Ranidae > Rana > Rana kukunoris. The sequence goes on along the minus strand of CM056051.1, from coordinate 458,594,581 downwards.
TGAACTGTTATGGGCTTTTAAAACATCGACGATTCTGTATACCATAGTACTGTATGTCGTCATTTCACAGGCACATGCAATTTTAAAGAGGTTGTAAAGTGTTTTTTTTTGCTAAAATAATAAACATGTATGCTTACCTACTCTGTGCAATGCTATTGAGTGGTTCTTAACCTTCTTCTGGGGTCCCCTACTAGCCCTCTCAGCTCCTCCTCTTCGCTGTGGCTAGATGGTCACCATAAATGTTTAGACTGCCCTTCTGCCCTTTCTCCCACTACGATTCTAGAACCCTCTAGAATGTAGGGGGAAATAATCAGACCAGCATCATTTGTGTACACTAAAATGTACTTTACTGTACTGTTACTGAAAAATATGAGCTTGATAAATACTGTAGCTGTGCTAATATTGTGTAACTTAATGAATTGCAACTACAACCATTTTATTCTCCATGGTCCCTGTCTTCAGAAATTATATAATGGTTCGAGATATCTAATCTTTGGGCTTAACTACTTGCCAACCGATATGCCAACAGAATATCTGCTGCATGGTGGCACAGAGGTCCAAAACAACGTACCTATACAACCAACGTACCTAGACAATCAATGTAATAATGTCACTGGTTCCCACAAAAGTGTCAGTTAGGTATCTGATTTGTCCACCGCAATCCCACTAAAAAACACTGATCGCCACCCAGGGCCGGCGCTACCACTAGGCGGACTAGGCAGCCGCCTAGGAGCGCACTGCCGCCTAGGAGCGCAGCCACGATCATTAGGGGTGTTGAAATAATTGGCGGCAGGGCAGCTGAATCACGATGGCGCGCCTTACCTCCCCTCCGCCTCCTGTCCTGCTCCTTCTGATAAGTCAGAGGCACCCCCCTCTATCTCCTCCTAGTTCGCACTGCCACCCACCCAGATCGCTCAGTAACTCCTCAGAAGGCGATCTGCAGGGGGCTGAGTCCTGTACCGCCCGGAATAGGAAAGAAGATGAGCTCTGAATGGCAGAGCAGTGTTAGAACGTCGCTGAGGAGGCGGGGTTGAACGGTCCGGACTCCAGAGTGGTGGAAGAGAAGAGGGCGGAGTCGGTCAGTAATGAAGGGGAGAGCAAATTCAGTGTCCAGTGATGTTAGGAGCCGGGACGTACTCATCACACTGCTTGTCATCTGATCTTCCTGACGGTGAGTCACCTATACACACACTGACTGCCTTGTGTGAGTCAGTGTGTATGTGACAGGACCTACTGCCAGGGGAATACCGACCTTCTTACACAGCTGTCTGCATACCGACTGTGCACAGGGGAGTGTACTGTACACCTCCAGTGCCGTCCCCCCCACCCCACCTGTATACTGCACCCCCCACCCCCACCTGTATACTGCACACCCCCACCCCCACCTGTATACTGCACACCCTACCTGTATACACCCCCCACCTGTATACTGCACCCCCACCTGTATACTGCACCCCCTCACCCCCACCTGTATACTGAACACCCCCACCCCCACCTGTGTACTGCACACCCCCACCTGTGTACTGCACACCCACCCCCACCTGTGTACTGCACACCCACCCCCACCTGTATACTGCACCCCCCACCCCCACCTGTATACTGCACCCCCACCTGTATACTGCACCCCCCACCTGTATACTGCACACCCCACCACCACCTGTATACTGCACCCCCCACCTGTATACTGCACACCCCACCCCCACCTGTATACCGCACCCCCCACCTGTATACTGCACCCCCCACCTGTATACCGCACCCCCCACCCCCACCTGTATACTGCACCCCTCACCTGTATACTGCACCCCCACCCCCACCTGTACACTGCACCCCCCACCTGTATACTGCACCTCCCACCCCCACCTGTATACTGCACCTCCTACCTGTATACTGTACATTGGAGGTATTACACTGAGGTGATTACATTTGGGGGGATTACAAAAAAATCTCCACCCGCCACCTTCACCATATACATGGGCAGGGCAAAGGGGTAGATTTGGGGCAGAGCCAAGGGGGCGCCAAAATGAGGTTTCGCCTAGGGTGTCGAAAATCCTTGCACCAGCCCTGTCGCCACCATTACTAGTACAAAAATGTAATCAATACAAAATTCCATAAAAATATCCCATATTTTGTAGACGCTGTAACTTTTGCTCAAACCAATCAATATACGCTTATTGGGATTTTTTTTACTAAAAATATGTAGCAGAATAAAAAATGGCCTAAATTGATGAAGAAATTTGAATTAAATTTTTTTTATGGGATATGTAGTATAGCAGAAAGTAAAAAATATATACGGTGTATATATATTTTTCAAAATTGTCGCTCTGTTTCAGTTTATAGCGCAAAAAATAAAAACTGTCAAGGTAATCAAATACCACCAAAAGAAAGCTCTATTTGTGTGAAAAAAAATATCAATTCTATTTGGGTACATGGTCGCACAACTGCGCAATTGTCAGTTAAAGTAACACTACATAGTGGCTTTGGATATACAGGTATTTTTATGTTTATTCAATCTATGAAAGGAATATAAGAGCAGGGAATATAGACTATTTCCTTTGATAAGTTACTGTAGTATTAATTTTGGAAAGTTTATGTAGATTTGGAAAAGTAAATGTTAACTTTGAATAGCCACTTCTCTGCAAGATAAATAATAATAATTACGGAAAAAAAAAAAAAAAACGGAATATTGTATGTTATTGGATGATTAAAGTGAACAAAAGTTACATTTATTCACCAAGCTAAGTAAAAATGTTATTTGGAAAGTGATTGGTCCCAGTCCCTTGAATACATCAACACAATTGTTCAATCAGAGAGAGAGCACACGGCTGAAAGATTTTCAGGTAAAATTGTATTCATGTTTTATTCATTTTATATTGTTATTATTTTATTTATTTCCTATGATCTGTAACTCCATTTAGTGGCCATAATAAAGTATTTTCCTATTATGGCCACCAGATGAAGCTGGTGATCATAGGAAATAAACATATCAGACACATTACAGAAATGATTTGTAATGGCTGTGTGAATGCTGTAAATTATCACCTTAGAGAAAACAAAGGTGATCAGCAGCACTTAAATAACAAACAATAAAGTGCAGAAAATAAGTGGAAATCCAGTGACACAAGTCCATATATAAAATTAAGGTGTTAAAGAATGTCGTTCAAACATAAGAGAGTCATCCAAAGGGTGATAGAGTCTTCACACTACACCATGTGTATATTGCAGCTCACTCCCCGTCAGTGTTGAACTCTCCAAAAATTATTGCCGAACACTCTCGTGTTCGGCAGAAACACATTACCCGTAAAGGGGTAAGCCAATGGTCTTCTCCTCTCCATGCACAGTGGACGAGTAGATGCAATCACATGGGGAGAGATAACAAAGAAAGAGCTCCACTAGTGTGATAACGTCAAACACACCAATGTTTATTCAAAGAAATCTTCATACGTTGCACTTACAATATATATAAGTGAATTCAGCTTAAAAAATTCAAAAAGGGCGTTGCACGAATTAGAGGTGAAAATCAAGTCGGTGATATCTCACCACACTGCCTCTGCACCTGCCAATTCAGCTTAGACATCTCTTGTTGTAGTAAAATGTTCCTACTAGTTGCCGCACAGCCACGCTAAAAATAATGTGTGAATGCTGTGGCATTTATAAAGAGACCCAAAGGTTTTGCCTGTAGTTCTGCTTGAAGGTATACAGGATCTGCTGTTATTTCTTTAGAAGATGCTCAATGATCTGTGTCACCACTGTCATAAGCACACTCTCTATTGAATGTATATTTGTAATATAAAGATTTTAAAAAGCAATAACAATAGAACCCAAAAATATATAAATGTTTTTTTTTTTTTTTTTTATAAATGGTATATATATATATATATATATATATATATATATATATATATATATATATATATATTGTAAAGTTTGGGGGCCATAGCTCAACGGGGATTCAGTGCTTAAACCGTTGTTTTAAAGGAAAAAAGGCTTTTATTCACAGAAAAGCAAAATAAGGCTTTCTCAGCATGCCAAAAACTATAACATAAAAGTCCGCTTGGCTCCAGCGTCAACAAAAAGTCTGCTTATATCCAGCACAAAACAGTGAAAGCAAAATGACATACGGTTTGTTGCAAGATCAATCTTCACCCCCTGAACTTCAAAAATCCTCACTGTGCAGCTAGCAGACTTCCATCTTGTCCTCACAGGTGCACTCCCCAAACTCACTCACCATCTCCAGCACCACTTCCTGCTTTAATAGGTGGATCTCTGGGAGAGTTAACACCATGTGCGCTGGCTCCCAAGGTTTAGGAGTGGAGGCTCCGTCCCACCCAAATAACACTTTGGAGCCTCCAAAATTCCAGGCCCCAAACTACTTTATTAAAGATAGAGAAGACTGCAAGCCAGTCCTCTCTGAATTAGCGCCTGCCTGGAACTTTTCACCCACGTTTGGGTGACCCCCTGAACCTTCTACCTCTATTTAAATGGACCATAGTCCAAATAGTGGTGCCGTATAGCACCCGTCCAGGACCCAACCCCGGCGTCCTGTACAATATATATTACCAATCGTAGAAACACTAAGGGGTCATTCACACTAGAGATTGAGGGGGCAGCAAAACCCCAAGGTTGAGCTGTATTTTTGCCATCCTCAACCATCCCCCCTTTAACTGCAGAGGTAGCAACAGGGTGTGTTCACATGCCACAAACTCGATGCTTCACAGCCGCGGCAGAAATTTTACACCCTGCTTCTTTTGGTGGGCCATGCACCCTCCGAGTTTGAACCAGTCAAGTGAATGGCGCCTCTCTGCAAACATCCCGCAACCGTATACAATGCATGTGGTTGTGGCAGGCTGAAGTGAAGTTCAACAGGTTAAGGGTGCATTCACACTTGTCATAAAAAATCACACAGATAGGTATATGAGGCTCATCCAAAGCAGTAAGAATATGGGAGACAGGTGTAGTACAGAAAGTGTTATGGCGCATACACATGACCGTTTTTCGGGTTGTAAAAAATGACCTTTTTAGTGGTCTAGAAAAAAACTATGGGCCAGATTCAGAGAGCCATTACGCTGGCGTTACAGGAGATGCGCGGCGTAGTCTAAATCTGCGCATGCGTATCGATGCGCCGCATCCCCAAAAAGATATACGCATGAAATCTAATTTTTTTAGACCGCCGTCATTTCGATAGACCGACGCATCTGTGCACGCAAAACTGCTCTAGACACACTATTGATTTGCTATTCAAATATGCAAATGAGGGAGTTACGGGGATCCACAAAAGTAAGTTGGTGCAGCGCAGACTACGCGCTGTGCGCAACAGCTGCACGTCCTGTCTAAAATTAGTCCATATAAAAGGTGGAATAAAATTAGACAATGCGTCTACATGTCAGCTAAAGCAACACTGTTAGTGAGCAGCGGAGCAGTCACACTTGCTGGACAACAAACTGTATGCCAACATGCCAGGGGCATCCATGCTCATAGCTATACTACTGACTTTAGAGGAGCAAAGAAGGAGGAGGGCACGGAGGAGGGCACGGAGGAGGGCACGGAGGAGGGCATGGGAGAGGATATACCGCACACGCATAGACATCTTTGGCATGAGTGATTCTGAGGTGTATCGCATCTTCAGATTCACCCCTGCTGCCATCATGGAATTAACCACAACCATGCAGGAGGACATCACCAGCCCAACACACCGCTCACATGCAGTGCAGCCACTGGTCAAGGTCCTGGCAACACTCCATTTCCTTGCCAGTGGCTCTTTTCAAAGAACAAGTGGAGTGGTGGCTGGGATGTCACAATCCTCCATGAGCAGATGTGTGCACCAGGTTATCCCTGCAATCCTCAGACGCATTGGCCAACCAAATCATCAAACCAACCACTGAGGATTTGCGGCTAAAGGCAATGACAGATTTCTACAGAATTGCCAGATTCCCACGCACCGTGGGGGCCATTGATTGCACACATGTGACACTCCAGCCCCCCCATGAGACAGAGCACATATACCTCAATCGGAAGCATTGGCATTCCATCAACGTACAGGTGATAGTCGATGCCCAAGGCCTCATATGGCACGTCCGTGCCAAACACTCCGGATCCAGCCATGACAGCTACATATACAATCATAGCCCCATCCCAATGGAATTCGAACAGAACGTGTATGGGGACACCTGGCTGGTTGGTAAATGACATGGGTGGCAGCCATGACTGTCCCCCCCCATGATGCACACATCACAAGGGGCACATGCATGACTAACATGCTCCTGTCTTTTCCCTTACAGGTGACTCTGCATATGCACTGGGACCCCATCTCATGACTCCTATCTGGAACCCCCAAACCCCAGGAGAGGAAAGATACAATGAAGTCCATGCCCAAACCCGTGCAGTGGTGGAGCGCACCTTTGGCCTCCTGAAGTCACGTTTCCGATGCCTGGATAAGTCTGGGGGTACCCTGTTGTATTCCCCAAACTTTGTGTGCCAGATCATCGGTGCATGTTGCATGCTGCACAACTTCGCACTGAGAAAGGGCCTGCAGATTGACATACGTGATGACCTGACCCCTGAACCAGACAATCCCCCCTAACCGAGGCTACCCCGTCTTCTGAGGGAAGAGCAGCCAGGAGACAGCTCACATTAGGCATCTTTGCACGTTAAACACACACATTAATCATGGCACAATGAGAATGCATGCATGCACACCACTGTGGTCCCTAGCACAGACACATCACATCCTCATCAAATTGGATTAGCACAAGCCCACCATGCAGGACTTGTGAGCAGCAACGCCACGCCACGGTTCCAATTATGTCACTGTACATTCATACACCATTCACACGGACCTGGGGATCACTTCTCACTGGTCCTGGGGAACCCTTCTCCTCCACAAATGAGGGTGACACCCCTTTCCGGCAAGAATGTCACCCCCACATTCCAAAATCATTCACAACCCAAAAAAAATACATTTCCAGCAAAAAACAAAACATTTCCAGCAAAAAAAAAGTCCAGCACAAAAAAAAAAAGAAGGGGGAAACCAAATTAATGCCGCTGGCGTGACCCACGCCTGGGGCGCCCACGGCCATGGCCCCGGCTCCTCAGGGGAGACTCATGGGGGGGTAATCCGGGGAAGGAGGAGCAGCCCCTCGTCTCTGCCCACCTGGCGGCCTGCCCTCCAAGGCCACGGCTATTCTGTTCAGGCCAGCATTTAGTGTTGCCGTATTGGCCTGGATTGCCTGGGTGAGGGCCCTCACATCCTGCCCAACGTCTGCTGTAGTAGTCTGCAGTTCGTTTAGGCAGTTTGTAAGATCCCGGGAGTGGCATTCCAGGTCCCCAAGCGTATCCTTTATGGAGGACAGACTCTCCTCCATCCGCCCCAAAGTCTGGCTGACCTGTCCCAGATGGTGGGTCTGAAGGGCCTGGTCCCTTCTGAGATTGGCGGGCAGAACCTCGGCCACCCCCCTGGTCTTCTGGAATGACTTCCTGCCTCCAGATGATGCTTGTGGCTGGGGAGAAGGGGAGCCCCTTGGGAGGGGAGCCCTGTTGGGGGAGGAGTGGGAGGGACTACCCCTTATGGAGGGCTGGCTGCTGCCAGGCAGAGGGGAAGACTCCCCCAAAAATAACAAGCCACTGCCTGACATGTCCTCCTCCTCCAACTCAAACCCCTCCTCCTCAACCTCCTCCGAGGACTCTGGCCTTGTCTGGGGGTCCTCATCAGGCTGTTGTCCCGGGGATAGTGCAGTCAGGCCAGATGGCCCAGCACCCTCCTGCACATCTGTGGATGACACAAATCATTCACAGGTTGGAGGATCCACACACTTGCCACATATTCCCTTTCACCCCCTCCCCCACACATGCTACCAGATAGGAAAAAAAAACCTTACCTGTCATCACGGCCTCCTCAATGGAGTCATAGCCAGGCAGGCCCTTCACTTGTTGCCTATTAAAGGTCTGGGCCACCACACGCTCCTCCGCTGTCAGCCTAACAGGGCATGGTGGGCCCCCTCCAGTGACCCTGGCATGTGCTGCCATCTGCCCCAGCTTCTTACGGACCAGACGCCGGAGATCATTGATCTTCTTGACGATCCCCTCGCGTGTCCGCGTCTCCCCCCCCACAGAATTTACCTGGTCGGTAATGTTCTGCAATATCTCCTTCTTCCTGGCCGGGAGGGTGTTGGCACTCTCCGGGCCGTGCAGAAACCACCCATATTGGGTAAGGGCCCGGGCAATAATTTGTTTCTCCCCCAAAGTAAAATTGGTCTTGCGCTTCCTTTCAGTCATATTCATACAACAACTCTCTCCCAAACAATCACCAAAAATCACTCACAAAAACAAGCAGGAAAAATCAAGCAACAAAACAAACAAACAAAATCTATCAACCAAAAAGTCGCACAACCAGTCACCAAAAGACACTATCAAATGTATTCTACAAAACACTAGCTCAAACAGTCAACAAATATCACATAGACAAGTCACAAAGCAACAAACGCGAACACACAACAGAACAAAAGCACCTTGCTGTATAGGAAGGGATACTTTTGCAAAGGAAGGGCGTTTGTGTCTGTCTATTTAAGCTCTCTGCGTAGCTCACTAAGTAGCCCGGGTCCACTTCCAATTTCACTGATTGCGTCGTTCCCGAGTTGTGAGCATGCGCAGAGAGGTGCTGACCATGGTCTGCTTCATGTGCGCATGCGCGATCCGGCCGGCCCTTCATTAGCATGGGGTCACGGCTCATTTCAATGTAACACGCCCACGTCCTTCCCAATTTGAATTACTCTGCCTTACGCCTCGGGAATTACGTTGCACCGGCGCAAATTTCTGCGCAAATACTACGAGGATACGGTGATTGCACCTCTACATTGCGCCGGTCTAACGTAAAGGAGGTGCGCTACACCGGTCAAAATATGCGCCAATGTACCTGAATCTGGCCCTATGTTTTTTTCAACCCGATCATTAAAACGGCCTTGCCTACACACGATTGTGAAAAAAATGCTCTAGTAAAGCGCGGTGACGTACAATACGTATGACGGCACTATAAAGGGGAAGTTCCATTCGGATGGCACCACCCTTACGGCTGCTTTTGCTGATTTCGTGTTAGTAAAAGACAATTTGCACTTTTCAGTCTGTCAGGCCGCGTACACACGTACGAGAACCTCGACGGGCCAAACACATCGTTCCGCCCGTCGAGGCTCTCGCCCGGCCGTCGAAATCGTCGACCAAGCCGTCGGGAAAGGCGTTTTGGCTCGACGGCTTTCTCGACGGGACGCTCGGCGAAAACGTACACACGACCGAGTATCTCGGCAGAATATGGATCCCAGCGAGCTTCTCGCTGGATTCTGCCGAGGTTCTCGGTCGTGTGTACGGGGCCTTACAGCGTGATGAATGTGCTATCTCCATTACAAACGCTAGTTTTCCCAGAACGATCGCTCCCATCTCATTACTTGCTTCTGAGCATGCGTGTTTTTTTTTCACGTCGTTAAAGCCCACACACAACCATTTTTTACGATGTAAAAAACTACACGAAAAACGTGAAAAATTAGAGCATGTTCTAAATTTTTAATGGTCATTTTTTACATCGTGAAAAATGCTCTGGAGCCCACACGCAATTGTTTTAAATGAAATTATATTCAAAGAATTTATCAAGGAGAAACTTCAAATATTTTATTTATTACCCACATAAAAATTCATTATTAAATAGTTAGAAAAATACACATATATCCAAGACACTGATAAAATTAGACTTTAGTCTAAATGAGGACACAGATGGCCACCACAACCATACAGACGGCTTACAAACCCTCCTGCAGGAGCAATGCACAGACCCACAGATATGTATTTTAAAGAGGATTCCTCTAATAAAAAGTCAATATAGATAAGCTGGGGCTTAGGTAACTGATTAGATATTGATGCTAGAGGTCCGGTATCACATATTACAATGTGTAGTTAGTTCAAGTCAGTGGTTAAGACAGGATTCAAAACTGAGGAAGCCACATAGATATACACTGCTATAATGAATTCATCCTTCACTGTGTATTGGAACAGAAATGGGAAGTGTGGGACCCGCTTGAGATAAGGGTCCAAGTGTCAGGTAAAGTGACCATACGGTGTCATACAGCGTGTAGCAGTCAGTATGTGTCCAGGTGAATAGGGATGAGCTTCGAGTTCGAGTAGAACTCATGTTCGACTCGAACATTGCCTGTTCGCCGAACAGCGAACTATTTGGGATGTTCGCGGCAAGTTCGTGTGAACTTTAGAATCCTGTTAAAGTCTATGGGACTCAAACGTTTGAAATCTAAAGTGCTAATTTTAAAGGCTTATATGCAAGTTATTGTAATAAAAAGTGTTTGGGGACCTGGATCCTGCCCCAGGGGACATGTATCAATGCAAAAAAAAGTTTTAAAAACTGCAGTTTTTTTGGCAGCAGTGATTTTAATAATTCCTTTAAGTGAAACAATAAAAGTGAAATATTCCTTTAAATTTCGTACCAAGGCGGGGTGTATAGTATGCCTGTAAAGTAGCGCTTGTTTCCCATGCTTATAACTGTCCCTGTTCAAAGTGTAATTTCTGAAGGAAAAAAAGTAATTTAAAATCACTCGCGGCTATAATGAATTGTCGGCTGCCGACAATACAGAGAAAAGTCATTCATAAAAAAAAAAATGTGTGGGGGTCCACGGCATTTTTTTTTAAATTTGGGGTGGAGTTCCCCTTAAAATCCATACCAAACCTGAAGGGTCTGGAATGGATATTTTGGGGGAACCCCACATCATTTTTTTTATTTGACGCAGGGTTCCCCTTAATATCCATACCAGACCCTAAGGTGAGTGATTTTAAATGACTTTTTTCCTTCAGAAATTACATTTTGTGCATGGACAGTTCTAAGCACAGGAAACATGCGCTACTTTACAGGCATACGGTACACCCCCCTAGGTACAAAATTTAAAGGAATATTTCAATTTTATTGTTTCACCTTAAGCATTATTAAAATCACTGCTCCTGAAAAAAACATCTGTTTTTTAAAACTTTTTTTGCATTGATACATGTCCCCTGGGGCAGGACCCAGGTCCCCAAACACTTTTTAGGACAATAACTTGCATATTAGCCTTTAAAATTAGTACTTTAGATTTCAAACGTTCGAGTCCCATAGACTTTAATAGGGTTCTTTTTTTTCTTTTTTTTTTAAATGGCTGCATACGTGGGGGACATGGCTTCATATGAGGGGGGACATGGCTGCAATATATGGGGGGACATGGCTGGATATATGTGGTGGGACATGGCTGCAATATGTGGGGGACATGGCTGCAATATGTGGGGGGACATGGCTGCAATATATGGGGGGACATGGCTGGATATATGTGGGGGAACATGGCTGCATTTGGGGACACATTTAAAAAAAGTATCGGTATTCGGTATCGGCGAGTACATGAAAAAAAAGTATCGGTACTTGTACTCGGTCCTAAAAAAGTGGTATCGGGACAACCCTATTCATAAGTGTGAGTGCACCCATGAAGCAGGCAGTGAATAAGCAGTACAACACCTTCCAAACGCTGGCTCTCTGGAGAGAAATTTTCATGTGGATCGCTCTTCAGAGATCAAAGCATGTATTAATGAGCCCTAAAATGCCTCTTTATAGCCCGTGTGTATCATCACAAGGACTATAGAGCTGTTCTGGCCACCAGAGTATGAAGGAGGGATGGGAGAGGATGCTTGTCAGTAGAGGTTCCATCCGCTGTTGCTATTTACTATCTTTTTTGCAGTACTGCGTTTCACCAGCAGGTGTCTCCTGGCAGTTTGGAGCTGTCAGGAGAACTTCTCCCTGATGGTGTTATATCATCCTTGGGACGTAGTACTGGTCTCCACCAGCGGATGGACCCTGGCAGTGTGGAGCGTATGGCTCTTGCTGTGCTCAGGTGTCACTTGAACTTAATCACCACACCTCTACATATACCCAGAGAGTTCAAGCATACCTCGCCCTGGTATCTTTCTACCTTTCTGACATCCTGACCCTGCAATCCTGACCCTAAGCCTGCTATCCTGACCCTGCTTCTGATCCGACCTGATCCCTATCCTGGACTTGCCCTCTCTGCTCATCCCCCGTCCTCATCTATCTTATGATCTCCCTGTTATTGACCTCAGCCTGGCCTGTTTACGATTACGTATCTCCCCTGCATTTGTATATATTATTTGTTGTGGTTGTGCACTGTTGTTCTCACTTGTTTGTCACCTTTTTAATAAATACCTTTTTCTTTCACTTATATGAGGTTCTGGTCTCCTCTGTGCAGTCACACAGTCTGGTCTATTACCTTCCCTGACAATGATCTACATTGGTCCTGCCACAGGTTCTCCCCCAGGCAATTGCTCTAGTCACAATGCTTGTTGCAAGAGATAGTCATGGCCAGACTGGAATTGAGAAGGGAGATGTCACGTACCTAGTGGAAGAACCGGACATGATGAGAAAGGCCTCTCTTACACCTCTGACTCAGGGCCCTTGATAGAAAAACAGGTAGTGCAGGAGTACAGAGTGGCACGCGTGCCTTTTGGTCTTGCTAGCATCAGGGCTGGATGGACTCTCAGGATCAAGTAGGGGAAGACAGTCAGAAAACTACAGCGGAGCAGGAGTGTTGGATGGACACCAGTAAGCAGGCTGGTTCTGGGGATAGTGGACAGGCACAAGCTGGTAGCAGCCAGGCGGTGAGTGGCACCAGTGGAATATAGGCAGAGGCTCACAGCAGGCAGTCCAGCAGCAATGGGAACAGAAGCAGAGTCAGAGGAACCGGGTCATACACAGGCAGATGGATCAGGTGCAGATGCGTAAGCAGGGGCAATGTCAGGATGCAGGCCAAGTCAGGAACCGATCAGTGAAGCAGCAGCAAGGGGAACAGGCAGAAGCATGGTCAGAGGCAAGCAAGGATCAATACAGAGTAGTCAAGACAAGTGGGGTCAGTAACACTAGTCAGATGCAAAGTAACAGGTTGCAGTTATGCACGGTAATGCTATAGACAAGACAGTACTGAAACATAGCACAGCCTCAGTTTAAATAGCCTACTTGGCACCAATGTGAACACAATTTCTATTAGCATGAACAGGAACATGAATCAGCCTGTACCTATACACAGGACGCCTTCTAGAATGGCCATCCTACCTGCTGGAATGTCCTTCCTGATAGGGGGGTTTTAGGGGTGACAACATTCTATCTGAAGGCACATCAATGTAGTCCATAAAGCTTCAGCACTGAACAGGGTAACAATGGGGTAATGATTTCAATCAGGGGAATCTGCATCATTACCCTGTTGTAGAAAACTCCAGGTACTGGTAGCAGGTATTTATAAACAGACAAAAGGTGATACTTCCAGTTACAATATTGCTGTTTGCTTACTTTCATTGTATTGGTCCAGAGCTTATTATTGTAACATTGGCTACAGTTCTACGTTTACAGGGTAGCAGAAGGTTGTTTGAAGCGTCGGTCCTTATCAGAAACCAACTGTGCCGAGACAGACTGGTTGTTTGGGAATATGCTGCCATAGCTACTCATGGAACTAAATACGCATGGTAAAAGTAAAGGCTGAAAATCAGTGGACTGGCTCCCTGTGTAAATGGAGAAACACTTAAGAACCCCTTGAACATCAAAGCAATATAATATGAGTAGAATGAGCCCTAAATTGAAAAGGCAAAATAAACCTATACATATAATTTAGTGTACTTTACAACTTAGCATTTAGTAGGTATACAGCAGATTTTCATCTTTGTCAATGATGTGTTTATATGATGCTATGATGCTGGGAAAGAGGAATCAATACCCCTCGCTGCAATCATTAAGTGTTCAGTTTAATATCTGATACTGAAAGACATTTGAACACATGCTGCATAATCATTTCAGCATGTCAGACAGCATAAGTGGAGTCTGAATATGAAATTTTCTCATTTTTTTTCTTGCAGAACAGCAGTGGCCTGAACACAGTGTAGCAGCCAGCCTTTTATTGGTCCAATTATTTGATATCTAACACTCATATATTAGATTTAGAGTTATCCATAAACTACAGGCTAAGCAATATGACAGTAGCCCTCTGTGGTACAATAACTGGACCCTCAGGAAAATAAATGCTGTAACATATGAATCGAAATTGCAACATTCACAAACATGTATAAACAAGGTCTTACATGCGTCCATATTTGTATGAGGCTTACCAGAATGAAATTTCCTTTATACAGTTGTATACTTGTCACATGCCTGTGGCCATTCTTAAATGAAATGCATGGCATTTTCAAAGTGGTTAACTACACAGGTAAATACCCTTAGCATTGTGTGCTTATTTTGAAAGATTGTGTTACTTTATGTAATTTGCAAAAATATATGGACATAGGGGAAGTTTTATTTGCTTATTATGTATGATCTGCTTCCTGCTTAGCAACCGTACACAATAGTTGTGCTTTACTGCTGCATCCCACAATGCAGGTCTGTGAATTGGATAACTCACTGAAACAATGTGTGGCATACAGTGCCTCGAAAAAAATATTCATACCCCTTGAAATTTTCCACATTTTGTCAAGTTACAACCAAAAATGTAAATGTATTTTTATTGGGATTTAATATGGTAGACCAACACAAAGTCACACATAATTGTGAAGTAGAAGGAAAATGATAAATGGTTTTCAAAAACGTTTTACCAATAAATATCCTAAAAGTGTGGCATGCATTTGTAATCAGCCCCCTTTATTAATTCTAGGTAGGGTTTATACTAGTCCAAGGGGCAGAGATTGGAACAAGCTCTTGCTATAACTTGAAGCACATTGGATTGCAGAGCTTGAGGCGACTCACTCCCTGGGACTAAATGAACAATTGAGCTATTGATCCTTCATGGAGGTTTTTTTTCAGGGGGGGTATTAGAAAGAATGAACAGGGTACCCCAGTCATATAGAGCGACACCTGTGAAATATGTATGCTTTTTTTTTCCTAATTTATTCTTGTCTCCTGCTTTCCTTTCAACCCTACTTCTATGTAGTTGTGAGATGAGCTACTGTATGAGCTGTAACTGTGATATAGATATGGGTGGATTCTGTACAAATCATCTAATATCATTAATTCTAATTACCTATACCCATCTTACTACTTAAGTAACTAGCAGGGGATTTGATTACAATCCTTACCTAGAATCATTTCAGCTGCTTTGACTGGTGGCTCTATCCTGGTGGACGTCATTCCCTGTTCTATATGTGAGATATGCTTGCTGATTGCACTTTTTTCATGTCCACAGACCGTTCTGTTGCTGGCTGAGACGCAGCACACCTCCAGCAACGCAATTGCGGGCTTCTTTTGGGATGTATGGAATCAAGTTGGGGGCCACGTGTTTCACCTCCCTACCCTGTCAAGGTTAATAGGATTCTCCCATATATGGCACTTCCATTCTCTTGATTATAGTCAACCCCTTATCTTCTGTTGGGATGTTGATACACACGTTACTGTCTTGGTTATATTATATCTGTTTCCCTGTCTTATGTCCTGACTAATATGCATGCTCTCTTTTAGAATTAATATCTTTTTGTGATCTTCTATGCATATATAGTACTGTATTTGCTGGCGTATAAGACTGGAAGAAGGGGAGGAATCGTGCTAAATGTGAGACAATGCCTAGTAATGGCACAGTAGGTTACCAAATAAAAAATATTCATGAAAGTTATAATATGTAGTTGAAACACAAAACCTAAATTAATATTTTTAAAGTCCAAAAATAAAAAATATGTGAAAAACGTGAGTCAATAGTGAAAAAAGGGGGGTTAAGTTCTTTGTAATGGTCAGAGGTCCATCTGTGAAGCCAATGGTGCTGAATTTTTCAAAAGAAATACAGGAAGATCAATGTCCCTTTACCAATCACGATTATCTTGCACTTGTAGGTTTCAATGTGAAGTCACAATACCGGAAAAAAGAAAAACAAAAAACTTGCATAGTGTAATACCGTTGAGAATTGTGAATAATATCCACCCGTGGGGGATAGCTGTATGGTAGACAGGGGGCAGTGACAACCCTCCACCACAGTACACACTGACCCTTACCAGATAATATGACCCTCTTGAGGTCAGTAACAGCCTTAAGAATACTGTATTCAAACTTCGCCTTACATCATCATATACAGATAGGATGGATCCTCAGTGAAAAAAGACAAAAAAACCTTTTCATAGTATAGACTGCATGAATATAGATCACAATCACCCGTGGAAAAAACAACAATCAAAACTGTGAGGAAGGGAGAGTGCTGGTCCCACCACCGATCAAACACACTGACCCTTACCAGACAGTAGGATCCCCTCTGGGATCAATATAGGCAGCAAAAGAGTGGATGAACTGCTCTCGCCTTATAACATGTCAACACGTCATAAACCAATCCTCGATGGGTCACAGTGATTAGCATGGAATCGAAAAAAACTAAAATAGTGTAAATCTGTATAAAATGTATTCTATAAAAAGCCAAGAAATGCACTTACAAACAAATGCAGGTTTGGAGCGTATAATAAAAGGTGCCGGCCGGCTTGTGGAACGCATACGTCCCCTCGTGTGGTTGCGATGACGTGGAATGTCTCCTCCCAACGTTTCGTCTTCACAAAAGACTTGGTCACGGGATAAGGACGACGCTCCGCGTCATCGCATAAGAACCCTCTGCGGGCGGAGTCAGTTTCACATGGACATGGCCCCGCCATCTTGGAGAAGGGACAAAGTAAGGGAAAACCGCTCAAGCGTGTATTTCCCTATCACAAAACAATAAAAAATAAAAATAAAAAAACAAGACAAAAACTAGATTGGCTGGTTACATATAGGCAGCCACTGTCTGTCATGTAACAGCGCGGGAGCGGAAAAAAAAAATGTTTAATGAGCTCGCAATCCAAAAGCACTCATTTAAGATGGCAATGGAGCTTAGCAAGATACACAGGGAAAATAAACTTTATAAACATCCCAATGGGCCATGTTACCATATGAAACCGGCACATAGCCACTTGTGTTAATATATATCTAGCAAACGATACTATACAATACACTTATTCTTAGACAGGTAGGCACACATTATGACCCATAACGTATGTCACATATCAGCTGGATCATGAGTATTCACATCAGTGATATCCAAATACCATACTACCTGGAGTAATCACAGTATATCACCCAAAAGCAACATTGGGGCACATCTGGATGTTAATCAATCGTCCAAAAGGAATAATGGAAATTAATAAATTACAACAAAAATTAAATAATTAAATACAATTAAATAAATACACAACCATATAAACCTTAAAGGTAAAGAGCAACATGGGAGGTAAATAATAGAGAAAGCACATATTGCTGCACAATGCAGACCGTGGATAGTCAAATAGAGTGGAAAGTACGTGGGATACTATGACAAGGGGACTCCACAAATTATTGAGTGTCCATCATAGTGCCTCAAGAATTGTCTATGAAACAATTAACGTCCACTTCTATATTGAGGCCATGTGGTTCAAAACATCTGAGAGTATGGATCCATGTCATCTCAGAGCGGGAAATACTCCTAACGAGGTCACTACCTCTCCAATGGGCCTGGTATTTATCAATCCCCACGAAAATGGTGCCCCTTGGGTCTTTCTCAAGAAAGTAGCGCGCGGTTTTCCTCAACAAGCCAGCGCTAGCTCTGAAACGCGTTGTGTGCTTTTTGGCCCTGATCGACCACCGTCCTCCTGACGTCACCATCCAACAGACTCTGCATACGAGCTGCTTCCCTTTCAGCCTTACAGCTCACAGATCGTAAACATCGCTCCTTGCCAGCAATCCAGCTAAGAACATTAAAGGTTCACGGACATTCCTCATCAGCTGCTGTCCCGTTTTAAGTGTCAGCACTTCCACCTTTAGCAGTGATATACTCGGCACTCTTCAAGTCTCTGATCTGATGCTCTCCACAGCCTGTACACACTTGACTGCCAGCTTTTTCATCTCCTGCCGCTGCCTTATTTTATGTAAGTGCTGGATACGTCCTATTTGCTATTACATTTTACTAGATAACCTAGAGGCGCTTTTTTCTTTCTTTTCTTTTTTTTCATGTATATTGGAGTTGACTTCACTCTTGGAGAAGCAGCCCTGGTTGTCTACAAAAAATCCATTCACCAATTGATTACCTCTTTATAGATCTGGATTTTTGATACAGATTTTATGGACAAAAATAAATGAAACATTATAGACATTGCCGCTAAAGTATTCCCGTACTAGCCAGTTACTCTTTATATATGATTTTCTCATGTTTATTCCTATTGGTGAACACTCTGAGCGCTGTATTTCCTTGTTATTTATTGGTTAAAAAAAATGATTGTGTTAGAACGCGGTGACGTAAAACACAACGACTTGCTGAAAAAAATTAAGTTCAATGCTTCTAAGCATGCTTCGACTTGATTCTGAGCATGTGTGGATTTTCAACCGATGGTCGTGCCTACGGTTTTGACCTATCGTTAGGTTACATTTTAAACCAAGTTGGCTTTTTTTTTAAATAACCTATAGTGCCCACACATGATCGGTTTTGACTGATGAATACGGTCCATCAGACCGTTGTCCTCTGACTATCCTATAGTGTGTACGAGGCCTTAATCTTACTAGAAAACCACATGGATCCCCTGTGCCATAATCTGTCTTTAAAAAGTACAGGTAAGTATTATCTCTCTACTATTGTCCTATTTTTTTTAAATTCTGCACTATATATATGGAGTAGAAGAAAAATTGCAGATCATTATCACAGCATGGTTTGTTCTATGACTGTTTAATCACATTTTCCGAGTGACTTTGGTATTTGCTGTGCAATATGTTATGTCTG
The DNA here is from genome assembly GCA_029574335.1 of Rana kukunoris. Taxonomy (NCBI): domain Eukaryota; kingdom Metazoa; phylum Chordata; class Amphibia; order Anura; family Ranidae; genus Rana; species Rana kukunoris. Next base: position 458,575,778 of record CM056051.1, on the reverse strand, counting down.
TTTAAGTGGGCAACCAGAATGATGAATTGTGACAATGTGGTATCAACATTGCAATTTCTATGGTTTTCTTGCTGGTGCAGACAATGTGTGGCATTATAGACAAAGCACTGGAGGCACAATTTTAGGAGGAACAGGGTAACTTCCTGGTTTTTAAGGAAATAATAACAGACACCTTGGAGGAGATTTGCTAAAACTGGTACACACAGAATCTGGTGAAGCTGTGGATAGTAGCCAATCAGATTCTAACTTCAGCTTGTTCAATTGGACATTGACAATAAATCATGGAAGCAGATTGGTTTCTATGCAGAGCTGCTCCAGTGTTAGTAACCCCCCCCCACACACACACACACACACACACACATCCTGAACACATTACATTTTCTTAAAGCAAAACTAAGCTCAATTTTTTTATAACATTAAAAAAATGCAATATGGGTTAGTATAAGCAGAATGCACCTTCCATCTCTCTTTCTTTGCTTCATCTCCCAAATATAAGTTTTTTTTCTGCTGTTATCAGACTTCCTGTTCTAGGGTGGCTTAGTCATTCTCTATACTACACTTGTGTATGTAAACACATCACGCATTATGGGAATTGTAGTACACATAGAGAACAAAGCTTGCGACCAGAAATAATGGCACTGCTCCCTCTCTACACCAGTGATCATCAACCCTGTCCTCAGGGCCCCCGTGTTAGTGGGCCCTGAGGACAGGGTTGATGACCACTTCTCTACACCAGTAGCAGTAAGGTACATTTGTAGTGGATAGGGAATGTGTACAGGGTGAAAAATAAATCTGAAAACAATCGTTTGAGACATTGGGCTCAATTTACAAAGAGAAACGTTATTGGTTTTCTTCGGTTAAATTACCGCACCTTATTTAACGCTAGCAAACATGGTATTCACGAAAGCTATAATCGTTATTCAACACAGTTGTTATGGTTTTCAACTGACTCTTTATCCAATCGTTATGCTAACTACTCAAGAGTTATTTTAATGTCCCAAATCGTAATAATAATGTCTAAGATCGTTAAATAATGCTGGAGAGATGCCTTCTGGGAGCAGAAGGGGAGGAGAACAGCTGCATGTGGAAAAGAGCAGATGCAGAGAGAGAGAGACACAAGCAAGACACACGTGGAGATTGAGCATGCGATGTGCATAACTTCTAGTGTGTGTTTTTCTAAAGCCATGTGTATTTCCTCATACAGAGAATAAATCATGGGAGATGATAATCGGAATTTAGCTATCACCTCGGTTTCAGAAAAGTCATCCAGGGGCGTGACCGGAAGCCAGCCTGGAAGGAAGCATCCCCTGAGAGCTCCTCTCCAGCCCGCAGCTTACAGGCAAAAAAACGGGGGTATACGCCGCCATCCATGAGCGGTTCGCGGACCACCAGATCCAGCAAAGCAAGGGGATCATCCCAACCCCCGCCAGGCTCCGCTACAACGCTAAAAGACTACTTTAAGCCGCCCGACATGCCGCCGGGCGGAGGGGACAAGATGGCGCCGGACGCAGCCACCCTTAGGACAGAGACTTCTCCTCCTCGCTCCCCCTTGCCTGACCATCCGGAGCCATCCCCGACCCGAGCGCGGACCACCGCTCCATCCCTGAGCCCGGATGGCTCAAAGCCGTGGGTGAGTGAACCTCAGCACCCCCACCCCCCCGCAGCGGATCACGAGGCACAGGCTGCGGCCCTCCTCACCTCTCCGGAGCGGGACACCCCATGCACGGGGGCCTTCCCCCTCCTGCTACGCACGGCCCCGGACCCTGAGCAGCACAGCGGTCCGCAGATCTCTCCCTCACCCACGTTTGAGGAGGATTTCCCGGTCCTGCAGGCCTCCTCACGCTCCCAGGCCTCCATGGGACTCTCAGAGCGCAGCAGCTCCTCTGCTGATGCCAGGCCAGGCTTTACCTCCCCCGCAGCTCAGGGACAGACCCACCCAACCATCCATCCGGGGAATGGGGATCAGTTGGGGAGTTCTCCCCCCTCATATGCCTCTATGGCCAGCACCAGTGCGCCCTGGCACGGGAGGGCCCCCACTCCACTCGTGGATCAGGCTGAGGCCTGGTCCAACCCATGGGACTTACCCCAGCAACCCCCCCTCGAGGCCAGACAGCACAGGGAATCAGCTCCCTCCCGCCATCCATCCCCCACTGATCCACTACAGCCTACTTATGATGTCAGGGGACCCCCCTACCACCCCCCCCCCCACCATGGCAGTCTTATTTGCAGGCCATGCCCACGAAAGATGATTTTAAACAGCTTGTTGAGGACGTTAAGGTGACCTGCTGCGCTGAAATTCAAGTTCTCCAAACGGGCCTTAAACACTTAACTGACAGAATGGAAATGGCAGAGGAGGAGATCCAAGAGACCAAACTGGCGGTGCATCGCACCCAGATTCAGGCATCAGACCACCGTCTCATGCTAAGAGACATGCAGCGGCATTTGGAGGACCTGGACAACAGGGGGCGCCGCAACAACATCCGCATACGCGGTCTCCCTGAAGCAGACGGGGCAGAAGACCTGCAGCTCACCCTTCAGAATTTATTTAATGAAATATTGGGTGAACCACCAGACAAGACCATCGAGATGGACAGAGCCCACCGAGCCCTTAAACCAAAGAGCCCAGCCTCCAACCCACGTGACGTCATATGTCGCATAAACTCCTACAAGTTGAAGGAAAACATAATGCGCAAAGCCCGTCCCATGCGCAACCTGGCCTTTGACAACAACCCTCTGCAGCTCTACCCGGATGTCTCTTGGATCACGTTGCAGAAACAACGCCTACTACAAGCCCTGCTCCGCACCTTACAGGACAAGGACATTGTGTATCGATGGGGCTTCCCCTTCAGCCTGTCCGCCAACCACCAGGGGACCTCAGCCACTCTACGCTACCCAGAGGACCTGGATGACTTCTGCAGAACCCTGGACATCCCTGTTCCCCGGCTGCCGGACTGGGACCTCATGGCCACACCACCCCCCCGCCAGTAGTCTGGCAGAGAGTCCCACCGCCCAAACGCCCTAGGGGCCGAAACCCTGCCCGCAACTCTCCCAGGCACGGGCACACCTAGGATGGTAGCCCTGGCCACAAGAGTCGCCTTGAGCACTGCATGAAGCCCTCCTGTTTTGCTTTTGTTTTTGCTTTTGATTTCACTCCATCACCTTACCCCCGGTTGCCCCAGCCTTACCCCTACGCCACACATCGGGTCTGTCTCGGATGAGACACCGAAGAGGCTGCCCTTCTGATCACGGACCCCCCCATGGCTTATAGCCTGAGAGTTCCTTCTCCCCTAACCCCCACAGTGGAGTCTCTCCACACCACCCCCTTGCCCCCCCGACCTATGTTTTTGGACTTTTTGGTCGGGAGGTCCTTAAGGAACTGTTGGGACCTGAGGGCCCCCGGGCCGCTTGGGCCCTCACTGTTGAATGTTGATGTGTTCTCCTTATGTTTTGTTTTTGCTCTCACCCTTTTCTTTCTTTTCAGATATCTCTCTCTCCTCTCCTGTGCAGGCAGCACCCGACAACGCACCCTGGTGGCTGTCGCCTCGGCGGTCTCCCCACTCACCCTCCCAGAACCTGATGCAGCACGCCTGACTCCAGCTAAGTACAACCCACGATCTCTCCACCCACAGTATGGCTAAGTTGCTATCTTTAAACGTACACGGGCTTAACTCCAATAGGAAACGTCATCTAGCACTTAGGGAATTCAGGCAATCAGGGGCGGAGATTATAATGGTACAGGAATCGCACTTCTCCAAGGGCGATTCCTTTACGTTTGCATCCAGGTACTTTCCCTTAGTATACCAGGCCTTTAGTTCACGTAAACGGGCAGGGGTCGCAATCCTGGTTAAACAAGGCACCCCCTTCACATGCACAGACTCCTACATCGACCCTCTGGGCCACTTCATCATTCTGAGGGGAACATGGCACTCACGAGACGTCACTCTATGCACCCTGTATGCTCCCAATGCACATCAGCACAGATTTCTAAGCCGGGTTCTTACCCGCCTGGCTAGATCCCCCCGCGACCTATTGGTGGTGGGGGGGGGACTTTAACCTCCCCCATTCGGTGGCCTGGGACCACCTGGTGGTGAATCCTCGGGCCTCTCAGACGAAAGCCCTGCGGGACTCTAAACTCTTCCGTCAGCTTACAAGGAAACATGCTCTATTTGATGCATGGAGGGCACTTCACCCAGGGGATCGCCAGTTCACCTTCTATTCATCCCCCCACCACACGCACTCACGTATAGATTACTTTCTAGTCAACAATACTACATTACGCGTCACTGACTCCGCACAGATCCTGCCCATCTCCTGGTCCGACCATGCCCCCATCACCCTGACCCTTGACCTCAATACTCCCACCCGCAGGCCCTATAACTGGCGTCTGAATGACTTTCTCCTGAAACACACCCCCTCCAAAATGGAAATAGACTCTGCCCTGCAACTCTACTTTAGCGAAAATGACACGCAGGACATCTCCACCACCACACTGTGGGCCGCTCACAAGGCGGTAATCAGGGGAAGGTGTATGGCCATCTCCTCGGCCCTTAAGAGGAATGCCGAGTCGGCTAGGAAACAGGCGGAAGCGCAGCTCCGAGCCCTAGAAATTCGCCTACAGACTTCCCCCTCCCTGACGCTCCTTAAACGTATCGCCCTGGTACGGTCAACGCTCCGGGACCTTGCGCTGGGTCGAGTCGAGAAAGCTCTAGTACGCCTCCGCCAGGTATATTATGACAAGGGCAACAAGGCACAAGCTCTATTGGCGAGGAAACTAGCGGACCGCTCGCTCGCGTCCACCCCACACCAGGTCCAGGATAGTTCGGGCAATATTCTTTCACACCCTCAGAGTATTGCAGATGCCTTTGCAGCATTTTACGCTGACTTGTATAACAAGCCGGAAATCCCCCATGACCCACCCCCCCCCCGACCTGCTAGATAGGATGACAGAATACCTAACTCGGGCGGGCATTCCCCGACTACAACCGGACGACCTAGCCTCCCTCAACGTCCCCATTACAGGTGAGGAGCTGACCATGGCCATTGAGTCCCTACCCGCCCATAAATCTCCGGGCCCTGACGGATTCCCATATGAATATTATAAGACCTTCCTCCCCACACTCCTCCCCCACATGACGAAGCTCTTCAATGCCTTTCTACGGCAGACCCCCATCCCGCAAGACATGCAGCGCTCATTCATCACCCTCATCCCCAAACCAGACAAGGACCCTTCACTATGCGCGAGCTACAGGCCGATAGCCCTACTGAACTCTGATCTCAAGATCTTCACGAAGGTCCTCTCCCTCCACCTAAATGTAGTTTTACCCTCTTTGGTCCATAAAGACCAAGTGGGCTTTGTCCCCCTCCGCCAAGCGGGGGACAACACGAGAAAGGTGATTGACCTAATTGACGTGGCAAGCAGGGAGGGCCCGGAGTCTCTGCTCCTGAGTCTGGACGCAGAAAAGGCGTTTGATCGCCTTGGCTGGCCCTTCATGTTCGCCACGTTAAAACATATGGGTTTTAGGGGACCTTTCCTACAGGCGGTCCGACACCTCTATACCGACCCGATCTCACAGGTGAAAACACCCTTTGCCACTTCATCCACCTTCCCCGTTACTAATGGAACCTGTCAGGGGTGCCCCCTCTCCCCCTCCTCTTTGCCCTCTGCGTCGAGCCCTTAGCAGCGACGATCCGAGACAATCCGGACATTCGAGGTATCCCGGTAAGGGGGAGGGAGTTTAAGATCTCCCTCTTTGCAGATGATATCATCCTGACACTGACGCGCCCCCGCATCTCCCTGCCCAACCTACACAGGGAATTAGAACGCTACGGGGCCCTCTCGGGATACAAGACTAATACGTCCAAGTCCATGGCCATGCCGATTAATATGCCCGAACCAGAAGCCTTACACTTGCAGTCCGTTTTCCCATACCACTGGGAGCGAACCTCCCTGAAATACCTGGGGGTCCACCTGACCCCAAGCTTTGCATCCCTATATCAAGCCAACTTCCCCCCCCCTATACAGCTCAATAAGGGCGCTGATCCATAAATGGAAGTCCCACCAGATATCCCTATTGGGCCGGATAGCGGCCATAAAGATGGTTGTCCTCCCAAAACTATTATATCTATTCCAGATCCTCCCTATCCCGGTCCCCTATGCTCATCTACGAGCCCTACAAGCCGACCTCCTCCGGTACGTGTGGAACTACAAGCGCCACAGGATCCCACGTTCGGTTATGACGGCGTCACAAACCGAGGGAGGCCTGGCCTTCCCAGACCTGGTCAAATACTACCAGGCATCACAACTCCGGGCAGTGGCATCATGGTTCCCCCAGAAGTCTTACAATAGATGGATGGAGGTGGAAAAGATCTGGTTGGCACCAATACACCCCAACAACCTCCTGTGGAACGTGAATGCGGTAGTGGAGCCTGGACGTCTACTGGGCTCCATGCGGCAGCTTCAAAGTACCTGGAGGAGGCTAGCCCGAGACGGTCAACTTCAGTCCGATAGCTCCCCGCTGACCTCCTTCCTCTACAACCCTAAAGTGCCGACCAGTCTCACCCACCAGATGTCCTGGCCCTGGGCCCTGGAAACCTATTCCACTTTGGTCATCTAATAGACCCCAGATCCCGCACCCTACACTCCTTCACTGATCTCCAAGCCAAACATGACATCCCACGACAATGCCTTTTTCAGCTACCTACAGATCAGGCACTATGCCCACACAATCGCCCCCCGGCTCCTTTTCTCAAAACCGACCCCATTTGAGCGAATCATACTCGAGGGCACAGCCCGAAGGGGCCTCATATCTGATATTTACCAAATTCTCAATGAATACCACCATTACAAACCAAAGGTAAACATGCATATATGCTCCGATGGGAGAGAGAGCTGGGGGAGGTGCTATCGGAGGATGAGTGGAGGGCGGTTTGGAGGCAGGCGGCCAAAAGTTCGATCTGCACCCTTTATAAGGAAAACACATATAAAATACTGTTCTTTTGGTACCTGACCCCGGACGTCCTCCACAAGATTTACCCCTCCGCCTCTGACCGATGCTGGCGTTGCAACCAAGCCAAGGGCACATTGTTCCACCTCTACTGGACGTGCCCCCTGATTGTCCCATTCTGGACTCAGACACGAGAGCTCCTATCCCGCCTCCTGGAGGCACCCATACCCCTCTCCCCGAAGCTGTTTTTGCTGGGCCTATCCCAACCTCGCATAGCTAAACCTTACAAGAAACTGTTGAGACACATAACCACGGCTGCGAGGTGCCTGATAGCGCTTCATTGGAAGAAACCAATCCCCCCATCCCAAGAAGCCCTTTATGCTAGGGTCAAAGATGTAGAACTTATGGAAAAAATGACGGCTAGGATCCGGGATAGGTTGGAGGACCACGACCTGGTCTGGGAGAGGTGGCACGTGGAGGAAGACCCGCCGTGAGCCAACAACAGGTCACCAAGGTACACTACTCCCCCCGATAATCCTGCCTGCCCCCCCCTCCCCCCTCTCTCCTGTCCTCTCCCCTCTTCTCCCTCACCCCCCCTCCTCCCTGTCTCCCTCTCTTCACCCCATCCCCCTCTTTCTATCTCCCCTCTTTTTTTATCTTTTTTTTTCTTTTGAATCCCCAATTGTGTTACAAGTTACTGATAGCATAAATAGATACAAAACCACTGTGTAAGCCTAACTAGCTGGAATTTTGTACACCTTCTTATCTAATGCACTTGAACTGCTGCTATGTTTTGTAATGACCTTTTATGAAAATAAAAATTGTTATTTGAAAAAGAAAAGTCATCCAAAATAGTACGTGAACGGAATACACGTTTATAAATCTGAACAACATTCTAACGTGTTCTTCTTCGCCTCTGGATAATTTTAAGTTCAAATAGAGCATGGTTCCATCTTGCCCAAAACTACTAAAAACTTCACTACACTACAAAAATCGCCAAAAGCTTCCCCTAACAACGAAATATCGCCTGGGAAATGTCATAACGACACCCTGAGGGAGGTGTTAATGTAACAATTGCTTAACGATCGATAACTGTCAAAAAAATCTTTGTGAATTGCACTTCTGTACATATTTAACGATTTGACTCGTTAAAATAGCGATCTGACTCTTTAAAATAACGATCGAATCGTTAAATAATGATTCACACCTTAAAATATTGGTTCCGTGTTGTGAAACGTTATTTTATGATTTTTCAAAGTGTTAAATCGTTTAGTGAATTGAACTAGCTTCAATAACGTGCAAAATCGTTTTAAACAAAAAGAGGGCCATGGCATACTTGATACTTTAGAATGATTGTTTAGTGTCACTTTAAATTCACATACATCCTTGTCTCCTCTGTCAGTTATATTCAGACCAAAAGTCCTTTGCTGTTATCTGATATTCTAAAAAGTGTTAGGAAGATATAATAACGACTTACAGAATGTATTTTGCTTTTTTTTTTACAAAAAACTGGTTCAAACTGATTTTATTTCTTTATTTTATTTTTTTATTTTATTTTTTTAAAGGATATTGTGATAGACTGGGACTTTTCATCGGTTAAAACTGATCGTGTGTAGGCCCCATAGGTTATTTAACCTTCGGTTAAAAGAAAAGACAACTTGCTTTAAAATTTAACCGATGGACGCCTAACGATAGGTCAAAACCGATCGTTCGTAGGCACGACCATCTGTTAAGAATCCACCGATGCTGTTTTCATAATGTTTTTATATAATAGGTTTCTTTGATGGAAGTGGATATTTTCAGTTCACCACTAGATTTACTTCTTCTCTGTAATACAAAATCTTTTATAGTATTCTTACAAAACATAAAAGGATGCTGTTGCATCCAACAATGAAGAAGATCCAACAGATACATTTGTCATGAATTATATTTGTCCCCTTAAGAGCCAAATCTATTTTCAACTAGGTAGAAATTCCATTTACAGTATATACCTTACTAGTAGTATAAGTTAAATATGCTGGTCTACCGTATTTTTCGGGGGGAAAACCGCACACTGGCGTATAATGCGCACCCCAAACTTAGAAAGGTAGATTAAGGAAAAAAAAACTTACATTTTTGCCCTGCATCCATGGTCGGCCTTGTCCGGCGTCCGTCTGCAGCCTTGCGCAGGGTCCGTCCAGCCTTGTGGGTGTCCGTCTGCGGCTTCCTTGCACGGGATCCAGCCTTGTGGGTGTCTGTCTGCGGCTATGTCCATCCTTGTGTGTGTCTGTCTGCGGCGAGTCCATCCGCACCTTGCCCGGGGTTGCAACGGTGATTGTTTTTGGCGCCTCAGCCGAGAGGAGCCGGATTTCCTGTGTGTTCGGCTCCTCTCAGCTTCTCTCGGCTCCTCTCTCATGGCTGCGGGTGTAGCCGAGCGTGGCCGAGCCTAGCCGAGTGCGCAGTACACTCGGCTCCACTCAGTCTATTTCGGCGGCGCCCGGGAACAGCAGTATCGGTGTATATCGCGCACCCACGATTTTCCCCTAAATTTACAGTATTTTACTTTCTTTTTCTCAACCACACCTATTTTAAGATGCTGAACATATTTAGTATGTTTGTTTATTATGATTTTTTTATTTATTTTTTGTAAGCTGGCAGATCTCTAAAAGCAGACAGTTCTTTACAGAGTATACAGTGTACAGTATAATGTATATCTCATGCACTTGCAACTCAGTGCTTGATAACTGTTTCTGATTATATTCTTGCATTTGCAGTATCGTATTGCTTGCATATGAAAGAGAAGGATGTTGCATTATGGGAAAACTGAGACAGAGTGTCCCCAATGGGCAACCAAGAGACTACTAAGGCAGTGATGGGCAGTGAGATAGATAAAATTATTTATTGATCATATAAAGATACTTGAAGTACAAAAATTAGGATAAGAAGTTAGTCAAAAGATTAATGCTACTAAATGTATATAATAAAGATTCCACAGATATGCCTACTTACAGCAGCCGGCCGGTGCTGCACACATGAATCTAGTTCATGTAACATACAACAATACAACATAGACAGGACACAGACATATGACTAACATTAAAAAACATATAACTAAGGCGGTCCGGACGCCAGGTAGGTCGCTGCTGCTGAAGATTCCTAGCGGTAATTACCGCTAAAAAAACTATTCAAAATGAATATATATAATATATGGAAATATCCAGCAGTAGTACCCCTGCGGGAGAAGGATATTGTTGCAACTCAAAAAATTACATAGTATGGATGTATGCATACGATTTGATAATCGTTATGGACCCTCACTACCCTGACCCGGTAGTGAATGCTGGTCAGTAGGAGCACAATATAAGTTGCAACCACTGTTGATGAGACTGTGCAACTTTTGGATTTTTTCTGTAGTTCCAATATGAATTTCATTGGCTATAGCATTGGCAAAGTTCATAGATAACCATATCGGTACATAGACTGATTGACACTATCATAGTAGTAAACTGATTAGTTTTGAAGTGTCCCCCGGTTCCTTCAGGTATAAATACTCCTGGCAAAAAATAAAGAGGAACAGTCTTACCGGGCGGGTCTGATGGTAAACAGCAGTGTTTGGCTCCCAGCTCTTAAATACTAAGAATGCAGGTTTGTGACTGTTGTCATCGAGTCTGTCACCACCAGACAACGTATGTGGCGGATAGCCTTGCCGAATGTGCCTTCATAGATCACACTTTTAGATTGGATATGTAAGTCGCGGCTCTTTAGGAAAAGCTGTACAGCCGTACAGCCGTTTGTAGTGTTTGTCCGTTCTCCGGCATGGAAGTTTCCTCAACGAGGTCCCGATCCCGCTGGGGGTTGTGGGCGTGACGTGGCGTCCGGTGCCGTGTCTACGTCAACGCGTTTCGCAACGTCAATGCGTAAGCTTCATCTGGACGTAGAGGGAGGAGCGTGCGTCACTCCTTTATACGCTATCGGCGCACGGCCATCCCTCATTGTAGTAAAGATTTGCAATAGGAGTCCCCATGGATAGACTAGATGCTGTCTCCTATGTGATGTCTATCGTAAGGCCCCGCCATGGGTATCCCAAATACAAAGCAAACACATTGAATATTGACACATACAGAGTCTGTCTTGTCAGGACAAGGTACAACCGCTAAAAGGCAAAAAATGCAATATTAATTGTTCTAGCTTCTAGCAAAAAATGCCGTATTTATCTCCACCTCTGTCTGTGAGGGTATATTTGTCTATCAAACCTTGTAGTAGGGGCGGAAACTCAATTCTCCCACAGATTCCCATAAATAAGATTAATCAGAAACATGAAGGAACAAAGGAAAACCATGTGACTATAATTATAGAAAACATTTTTTATATATGTGATATGTGATACATGATAATGCAGATAGGATACTAGCTGATAATTTAAACATAGAAGGACAAGAGGTTTGAACACAAAACATAAAACACAAAACGTGCATGTAACAATGTAGCAATGGAATGCGCAGAGGGTTATGAGGCTACGGCTCCAGAAAGGGTTGCATACTTAACTCCGTGTTGATTCCTAGGGGTACCAACGATTTGAGGGTGAAAATCCACCACTTTTCTTTCTGGAGCAGTATTCTATCAAAGTCTCCTCTTCTATGAGACAGATTTAACATGTAAATGCCTTTGACCTTCATACCATCGGGTTTACCTTGATGGTATTGTGCAAAATGTAGTGCCAATGGACTTTCCTGTCTTTTTTCTTTGTCTCTCTGTTTTTCTTTTCTTATCTCTCTAAGATGTTCTCCGACTCTAACTTTGAGCTGTCTTTTGGTCTTACCTATGTATATCTTCGGACAGGGGCAGGTAATCATATATATGACCCGCTCCGAAGAACAATTGATAAGATCCCTGATCTCATATTGATTGGCACCTAATGCATCTTTGAAAGTACTCGTTCTATCGACAAAAGGGAAAATCTGACATTTCGAACATGGGAACTTGCCGAGACTTCGAGGAAAGTCTGATAGCCATGATTTGTTCGTTTGTCTAACGTATTCAGACTGTATCAACATATCCCCCAGATTTTTTGCCCTACGAGCTACCATCTTGGGGCCTGTGCCCACAATATTTGCTAGGTTCTTGTTACTGGTAAGTATGCCCCAGTGTCTCTCTAAGATATTTCTCACCTTGTGCCACTGCGAGCCAAAAGTGGTTACGAGTCGCACTGGGCCATATTCCACCCTTTCTTTCCCTTTATCATGTGTGGTTGGAGTGAGCAGACTCTTTCTGTCCCGTCTAGCTACTCTACATCTTGCCGTTCTGATTTGCGTATGGGAATAACCTCTTTCGCGAAAATTAGTATATAGATCTTTCGCCTCAGTGTGATATGTGGACGGATCAGAGCAGTTACGCTTTATCCTGACAAATTCACCCATGGGGATACCATTCTTCTGCCACTGGGGGTGGTGGCTGTCTGCCTGTAACAGGGTGTTGGCGGCAGTGTCCTTCCTGTATGTACAGGTCGTGACCCTGCCCTCCTTGAGTCCAACCTTAAGGTCCAAAAAGGAAATTTGAGACCTATCAAAAGTATAGGTTAGATGGATATTTCGATCATTTGAATTGAGCTGAATAATAAATGCATGTAGCATCTCAATACTACCCCTCCAGATGACCAATACATCATCGATATATCGCAGCCACGTATGTACGTGGCCGCGATATAACGACGATCCAAACACGTCTTCCTCCTCCCACTGGCCGTCGTATTGCTTGCCCCTATCTCCAACTTTGTTTCCCTTTTCCATTTATATTCATTATAGAGTGTTTATTCCTGGAAAATCCGTAAACCACATTCCCTAAGGCATATGCCTCCTTGAATATATTTTTCAAAACAAACAATATGCCACAAGTATCATGATCCAGGCTTATGAACTCAATGCAATTTAAAGAATTCATGTGTAATCTTCTTTTGTTACAGAATCCCTACCGTTTTCTTTTTAAATAGTATTAGAATGAAGTCATGTAGCCACACATACATTTATGGGTATTCTGGCAATTGACCCCAGAGTACACCTCCTTTGATTCTGGCACTTCGCTGGAAGGCCACAGGTTAGAGGTGGGGTGCCCCTTAGCCTCTTAAAGTGCTGCAGGGGGTAAGCAGTGTAGGTGAGTGGCTGGGCTAAGGAAAGAGCCTGTAAGAAAAAAAAATGCAAACCAAAGTTGTTAGCCTGGAGACTGTACCTGTGTTTTTTTTTTTTTACAAAGATAAGTGCATAAACAACTGATGTTCCTAATGTGAACTGTCTTCTGAAATTGTTCCATTTTCTCCTTTCCATTTGTTGCTGACTTCCAACATAATTTATGTAGTTTATAAAGAGCATTTTTAACACGCTGAACTGAACTGATAATCAAAATGTGCTTTTTGTCAAACAAAATAGCTTGAATTTAAAAAAGTAAAGATTTGCTTTTAAGAAGACATTTAGAAATGTTAATTGTGCCTAAACAGTACCCTGAAAAATGGACCTTAAAGGAGAAGTCCAACCTGAGCTTGTTTAGCTGGCCTTCTCCTGTGGATCACAGGAGTGCAATTCGATTTGCACTCCTGTGACCTGTTTTCAGCAGAGAGCAGTCTAAAGTCCACTCTCTGCCGATGTTACTGGAATCAGTGCAGGCACCATGTCAACACGACAAAAACAGTCTGGATCCGCCAGGTGCCTGGAGGAATGAGGACATGAGGCATGGCAGAAAGCAACATTGCCATTCTTGGGGTAGAGGGTAGTGTTTTTTTTACTTTTAATCTCTTTTTATTTTCAAAGAAAAAGGAAAAACAGAAGGATAGGCAATTACATGTTACACCCTTCACATTGGTAGCCCCTTAATATATCTATAACATATATGTATATATATATATCAACCCCCTAGGTTAACCCGGGCTCATTTCCGGGAAGGGCTCCTTCGTATAATCTTCCAAAACTTATAATCAATATACCTTCCCATCCTGATCTCCCACCTACATGAAATTATTTGACGCTAACTACTCCATAAAACCAGATTCTTTCTTTCCCTGAGGAGAATTAGCTTCACATCCTTAAAATAGATCCTATATCAGGGTCCACTTAATAAGCATAGCCTTTCTTATCTTACGGTCCTTCAAGTATCAGGGGTATATTTAGAGGTTCTGAGGTCACTTCTATTTATCCTGCTCATTCTCTTCCCTCTTTACTCTCCTCCTCTCTCCCCCCCCCCCTCTCTTCTCTCCCCCGCCATATCCCTCACCTCCCCTTTTCCTTGAGTTCCTTTCTTATCTCTTCCTTCTTATGTACCCCTACTTCCTTTTGTCTTTTATTTCCCCCCCCCCCCCCCTCAAAGAAAAAAAAAAAAAAAAAAAAAAAAAAAAAAAAAATTAATTTATCCTTCCCCTCCCCTCTCCCCCCTCCCCTCCCCCACCTCCCCACTCCCTACCCCCCCCCTCCACTACCCATCCACCTCCTTCCCTCTTCTGAGTTCATAAATACGTTCCACCCTCCCCAAGTCTGGTTATATTGTTCATTTCTATCTTGGGCTGATAGTATTACGTCCTCCATTGCGCAAATATTTCTAACCCTATATAGCCAATCAATTATCGTAGGGGGTTTTTGTTTCTTCCAGTTTTGGGTTATCCCGGCCTTAGCTTCGTTAATCATATAACATATAATCGATTTCTTATATATTTTAGTTGGAATCTGTGTTAAATGAAGCAAGCAAAAAGCCGGGTCCTCTTGTAGTTTATATGTTGTAAATTTTTGGGTTATCTTTACTACTTCCTGCCAGTATTTTCTAATCCTTGGGCAGGTCCAAAATAGGTGATATATAGTTCCCCTATCTTTCTTACATCTCCAACATAAGTCTAAAGTTCCCGGGTACACTCTACTTAATTTTTCTGGTGTGTAATACCATCTATTTAGTATTTTATAATTTAATTCCTGGAGCCTGGTGCTTATTGATGATTTCATGGTTAAATTAATTATTTTTTGCTGCTGATTTAATGAAAAGTTCCTCCCCATATCTCCAGCCCAATCTTTTATAGGTAATAACTCCTGACCTTCCGGGGGTGCAGTTCCTATCTTATACATCTTAGATAGTAATCTTTCTGGTGGTTCCTGATTTTCACAATATCTTTCGAATTGTGTTAATTCCCTTTTATATCGATTTATTGGACCCAGAGAATTAAAAAAATGGCGCAACTGTACCGCCTGCCAGTCTTCCACCCCATATTTTCCTTCCTGCGATGTCAAAGCTGATGCAGTAGGCCATCTGTCTTGTTCTGAAAAATGGGATATCTGAGTTAGGCCCTTCTCTTTAAGGCTCCTATATGCTCCTTTTTCCATACCTGGTGGGAAACAGGGGTTCCCTAGTACTGGGTATAGAGGGGAGAAGCTTGAGGTATGTTTTCCTATCCGGCAAATCTTATAGCCTATTGCAAGCGTCGTCCCTATAGTTGGATGTTTTTTTAGTTGTTTCGGCAGTGCTAGATAGCACCAAGATGCTCGTTGCAGTGGTATTTTACTCATTTCTTGTTCGATATCCACCCACAGTTTGGATCCTCTCTTCCTACCCCATTCTATAATCCTCCCCATATGGGTCGCTTGATAATATTTAGTTACATCAGGTATTGCTAATCCACCATTGCTCTTAGGCAGAAACATCCTATTCCTACTGATCCTAGATTTTTTCTTAGCCCAGATAAACTCAAATAGGGTCCTATTTACTTGAAGTAGGAAGGCAGAGGGGATCCTGATTGGTATTGTTTGAAGGAGGTATAATATTTTAGGAAGTATACTCATCTTGATAGCATTGCATCTCCCAAACCATGAATGAAGTCCCCTCTGCCATCCCTTCAAGGTATCCTTGATTGTATTCATCAATGGAGGAAAGTTTGCTCCAAAAATATTACCTAGCTTTGGTGTTATGTAAATCCCTAAGTATTTCAGGGCTATCTTTACCCACTTAAATTTAAATTTAGGTTTTAAGATTTGTTGTAGGTCCTTCCTTAATTCCACGCTCATTACTTCAGATTTCTCGTAGTTAATTTTTAAGTTTGCTAGTTCCCCATATTCCTCAATTTCTCTCATCAGGCTCTGTAGTGAATCCTGCGGATTGGATATGGTAAACAGCATATCGTCTGCGAATGCAGAGATTTTATATTCCCTGTCTCCAATTTCCAATCCCCGGATATTAGGGTTTTGCCTAATCCTATTAAGGAGGGGCTCCAATGTCAAGACGTATAGTAACGGGGATAATGGGCACCCTTGTCTTGTCCCATTTGATATTTTAATGGGGTCTGAAAGAATCCCATTCACCTTAATTGATGCTTGAGGTATAGTATACACCCCCATAATCCATCTATACATATCTTCTCCTACTCCCATATGTCTCAATACTCCTGCTATAAACTTCCAATTGACTCGATCGAAAGCCTTTTCGGCGTCTGTGCTTAGAAAAATCGAAGGTGTTTTAGTTTCCCTTGCCCAGTGTACCAGGTTTAACACTTTAATAGTGTTATCCCTGGCTTCTCGGGCTGGGATGAACCCAACCTGATCTGGGTGTATTAACTGAGTCAAAAGAGGTTTTAGTCGGGCTGCTATTAGTTTAGTAAAAAGTTTCAGATCTGTATTCAGCAATGAGATCGGGCGGTAACTACCGCACTCCGCCGGGTCCTTCCCCTCTTTGGGGATCACCGCAATATGTGCCATAAGAGCTTCCGGGCGGAGTGCGGTAGAGCGGCCGATCTCATTGTACATCCCAATCATATATGGTCCAAGAACATGAAAAAAAGACTGATAATACTGAATAGAAAACCCATCTGGCCCGGGGGCTTTCCCCTTTTTAACCCCTTTCATGATACCTCTCAATTCCTCCAGTGTAATGGGTCTATCCAGGCTCTCCTTTTCACTTGATGGTATTCTTAGCAATTGTGTTGAGGATAAATAATCCTCAATCCTTCTTCCAGGGATATCTGTTTGTTCTAGATTATATAAAGATGAATAATATTCACCAAACCTCTGTGCTATTTCTTTCGGGAGAGATTTTATCTGGCCATTCTTATCCTTTATATGTGGTATATAGACATTATTCCTAAGTCCTTTCAGTTTCCCTGCTAATATTTTGCCACACTTATCCCCTAGTTCATATATTGTCCTTCTACCTACCTGGATAATTGCTTTAGCTTTATACCTCAATAGGTCAGATAACTCCCTCCTTTTATGTCCAAGTTCTTCTCCTACTTTAGTTGACTGTGTACCTTTATGTTGAATTTCTAGGGCTTGAATGTCTGTTGTTAGTTTCCTAACCTTCTTCTCCCGTATTTTTTTAATTCTTGCCCCGTGTTTTATCAATAGGCCTCTCATCACCGCCTTATGTGCTTCCCACACAATACTGGGGTCGCTCCCCGGTGTATCGTTGGTCCGAAAGTAGTCCACTAATTCCTTTTCCATTGCCTCTTTAACTTCTTGTGTCTGTAGTAGGCTTTCATTCAGGCGCCAACGATACCCCGTGGAGAGAGCCTTACCTGATATTACTATGTCTATTGTCACTGGGGCGTGATCCGACCAGGTTATATTTCCAATTTTCACTTCCTCTACTCCCGTCAATAAGTAGTGGGGGATTAAAAAGTAATCCAGCCGTGAGTAACTTTTATGGGGGTTAGAGTAGAAAGTATAATCTTTCTCCTCGCCATGGAGAGTCCTCCATGCGTCTACCAGATGTATTTCTTTTAACTTTCGCAGAACTCGCCTCCTGGATTTCCCTGATATAGAGGAGGTTCCTAAGGAAGTATCCAGTTTAGGATCTAATGTCATATTGATGTCTCCTCCTAATATCAGCTTCCCTTCTGTAAATTTATCCAGTTCAGACAATGTTTTAATCAGGAAGGCATCCTGACTCTTATTGGGCGTATATATAGTGGCTAGTGTTACTTTCTCGTCTCCTAAAGTACCTTTTAAGAATATATACCTTCCGTTTTCATCTACCTGCTTTTCTGTTAGTGACCAGGCAACCTGGTTAGATATTAATATCGCCACTCCTTTAGATTTAGAGTTTAGGCTAAAGGCGTGGTAGGCGCATGGAAAGAATCTATTTTGTAGGTACGGCAGCCGACTGGCTCTAAGATGGGTTTCTTGGACAAAGGCCACATCTGAGCGCATTTTTTTTAATTCATTAAGGAGCATTCTCCTTTTTTCTGGGGTGTTTAATCCTTTAACATTAAAGGTCGTGATCTTTATACTCCCCATCTTAGGGCTCCAAATCCCCTCCCTCCTACCTCTTCCCTCCAATCGAGGTATTAGGGCTGTATTTAGGTGGTGGGTCGATGCAGTTACCCCCCCAAAATAAGGAGTGAGAGGTAGGAGGAGGAAGAGGAGGAACAGAGAGAGAGGTGGAAGGAGAGAGAAAAAAAAAAAAAAAAAAAAAAAAATTTTAATAAGTAAGTAAATAAAACCCCCCCACCCACCCTAGATCCAATCCCCTTACTTATTGACCGTTGGGGTCAGGGAGGGTAATACCGAAAGTCCCCCCCTCTACCCCGTAGCCAATTTAGCTTTGCCTATTTACTCTAGTACTCTATCCCTCAAGTATCCCCCTGAGTAATTCCCTATCTGGGGGTTACCGGTCTGCACACTCCTGTGTCACTCCAGGTCGCGATACTCCCGCCTCATCTAGTCCTCCGTCTACCTCCACTTTATTAGCTAAATCATAGATTATTCTACCTTGCCCGTCTAGATTAACCCCTAGATCTCGGATAATCCCTATTACTTCCTCCCCTTCCTCCTCTCCCCCCCTCCACCCCCCAGGGAAGCCCCTCCCCCCCCCAGGTACCTCGACCCCCCGATAGTGGTCTCGCCCTGGGAGTGACCAACCTCCCTCAAGTGGCCTCCCCCTATTAATCCCCCCCCCTCCCTCCCTCTACTGATTTGGTTTTCCTTTAGAGTAAATATTCTAATTTTCCTAGGGTGCTTTCGCTTTATGTCCTACATGATATAATACATATGAAAATACTTCCACTGCACACAGTATCCGATATAACCTTACTAGCATCACCCAATATTCTTATCATATCTCCAGAGGGAGGGACCAGAAAGACAGGAAACAAGCCAAAACACCAATTCTATCGTACATTGTAACATTACCTAATTCTTCAGCCATAGTTTCTCTTAATAGATGTATTGTCCAAATAGTTTCCCTCCGGTCTATTCCCCGTATCTATTCATCATACTTTCTTAGTCTTAAAGCACTTTCTAAGTCACCCCTTACAGATTCCAAGTAATAGTTACATTCATTTTTATATTCCTCTTAATGTCTGGTTTATCAATTACAACTGACCTTTTTGAGGTCCAAGAGTCCCCTCCCCCCCCACCCCCCTCCCCCCCCCTCCCCCATCCCCATCCCCTGTGTATCTGTTCCCTTATTTGTGTCTATGAATTAATACGTGTAGACCCCCCCCCTCCCCCCTCCCCCCCCCCCCTACCCTGTGTCTTGTGATTATGTCCCCCTCTCTAGTGATCTAGTGGAGTGTCATCCAATTGAATGGTCTATTGTCTCTCAAAATTTATTCCCTCCCTTTACCCTTGTATAGTGTATATTAATTATTTTATTTATAGTGTATTGTGTAGTGTATTGTCGTGCCTTGAGTGATTATATACTGTATAATTAATGTGATTATATTACCCGCCCTTAATCCCCCCCCCCCCTTCTATTCCCTCCCTTTAATTCCCCCCCTCCCTAGCCCCTCCCCCTCACCTCTCCCTCCTCACCCCACTCCCCTCCCCCCTCTCCCCCCACCCCCCCACCCCGACCCCTCCCCGGCTCTTGGCCCCACTCCCTTATTCTAGGATTTCCAGAAGCTCAACGTAGGAGAGGTTATGGGAGAGAACAACCCTAAGCGAGAACCCAAAAAAAATTAAGGGAGAAAAAATTCATAAATACACAAATCCCCAACCACGGATCCCAAAGTCCCTTGTCATCCAGGTGTTCGGCTCCCAGGAGGAAGATGGAAGATGGAAGGGAAAAAAAAAAAAAAAAAAAAAAGGAAAAATATAACCTCTACAGGGCCTCAGATCTCAAATGTTCCTTAATATTGGCTGCCTCCAGTCCACCACTTCCACCGGGTCAGTCTCTAGGAAGGAGAAGAGATCTGGTAGGTCATTTTTGGAGCGCAGCCAAAATGTCCCTGTGCCTTGTTTCCTTATAAACACCGAAATTGGGTATCTCCATCTGTAAGACCCCCCTAGTTCCCTTATTCGCTCTAAGACCGGACGCAGCATAGCTCTCCGCTGTAACGTTGCACTTAATAAGTCTGGCAATATCTTCAACTGGATTCCATTAAATTCAATGGTCCCCATGTCCCAAGATTTGCTCAGTATTGCCTCTTTTTGTCTATAATAATGAAGTCTACAAATCACATCCCGAGGCCGAGAGTTATCTTTAGGCTTTGGGCCTAGAGCCCTATGCACTCTGTCCATCTCAAGATTTAAGGGTACAACGTCCTTCATTATTATTAGAAAAATATTTTTTACCGTCTCCTGGAGGTCTTCTGGGACTGCCACTTCGGGGATACCTCTTATACGTAGGTTATTTCGCCTATTCCTGTCCTGGATTTCTTCTAGTTGCAGCTGTAGGAGGTTAATCACTTCTGATTGTTTACTTCTCTCCTGTTCCAGTGCTGTCACCCGTGTTATAAGATCTTTGGAGGTATTTTCATTCGTTGTCATGCGCTTCTCCAGGCCCTGGACCTCTCCTTTGATCTCTTCCATATCTCTGGAGTGGGCCTCCTCTATTTTCATAATTAATGTAGTGATGTCATCTCTTGTTGGTAGTGCCTGGATCAGAGACTTTAAGATATCAAGTTCATTCCTCCCCCCTTCGCTTAGTCTAAGTGGGGGTTCACTTCCCCCTATAATAGTCACCCGAGGGCTTTGGGGGGCTATGTGTAGTGTCTCTATGTCAGCTCGTACATCTAGCTTTGGAATATTGGTCAGCGTTTGTATTTGTGGGTTCTCCATGCTCTGGCCCTGACCATCTCCTTTCTCCATTTTTGAGAAAAAGCTCTGTATCTCCGACTGACCTGCTAGGCTAGACGCCTGTGTTGTCAATGCAGTCCTCCTAGATGTACGTGTGTCTCTAGCTCTGGCTGCACACATGCCGCCCCACCACTCTCCCCGTGTGCTTCTCACAGCTCTAGTGCTCTGCTCCACGTCTCCTAGAAGCACTTGGGAGGGTCCAATATATATATTATATATTTGCCCCCAGGTTTAGACTAACTAGACTGACTAAGCTAGGGCACTGACTGAGGTAATCTTCCACACAGTTTGCCGCGTCTCCTTACACACTGCCCGTTTTTAACACTGCCTTTATAGCTATGGCACTGTCCTTCTTCCAGCTCCTCTTCTCCGCCCGTCTCCTTATCTCTTATCCCCTCTCACCTGTCTCCTCTGCTCTCTTCTCCTCTTAGCAGCCAGTCCCTCCTCTCCCTTCCTTCTCGTTGGGATCGTTGGGATCAGGTTTGTCACGGCTGCTGCGCTACCCGCTGTTCGTTTAAGCAGCAAAGTACAGGGCATGTAGGGCATGCGGGTAGCGGGAGGCAGATGCGGGGATAGCAGGGGGATGTAGTGAGGAGGAGAGCGGCAGCGGTAGTAGATAGTTAGGCGGGGAGCAAACCCCTAAGACCCGCAGCGTCCGACGGCTCCAAGGGCTGCCCGGGCAGCTTCCGTCTTGTTGCTTCCTGTCACGCCCTCAGCAGGATATCGGGTTGTAGTCCACTAACTCGCACGGAGGAGACGGAGGTAGCGGGAGCTCACAGCTTCACTCCCTCACTCAGTCATGTGCAGACCGCGCCCCCCTCCTTGTTCCAGAGGGTAGTGTTAAATGGATTAGCAGATTTAGATACACCAACAAACTGAAGCCAAACTCCAACTCACACTGTATAACCAGTTACAGCAAACATTTTTGTTTCTTTGATACTAAATAACATTTGCGCAAACCAATCAATATACGCTAATTGGGATTTTTTTTTTTTTTACCAAAAATATGTAGAAGAATATATATTGGAATAAACTAAGGGAAGATTTTTTTTTTTTCATTTTTGGGGGGATATTTATTATAGCAAAAATAAATAAATATTTTTTTTTTTCTTCAAAATTGTTGCCCTCTTTTTGTCTATAGTGCAAAAATTAAAAATGGCAGAGGTGATCAAATAAAGCTCTATTTTTGGGAAAACAAAGGACATGAATTTCATAAGGGTACAATGTTGCACAACTGCATAATTGTAAAGCAACACAGTGCCGTATCGCAAAAAATGGCCTGGTCAGGAAGTGGGTAAATCCTTCCAATCCCTAAGTCAGTGGTTCTCAACCTTTCTAGTCCTGTGACCCCTTGATAAAATTTCCCATGTTGTGGGGACCCCTAACATTAAAATTAATTTTGTAGCATGGGTTGTCAGCACCCAAGGCAATACAAGAAATTTGTACCCCTAACCCACGTACATTTAGTGCTCCCTGAGTCAATTCCACTTGTACAGTATTAAAACCCCTTATGGTACATTTGGGAATGTACCACTCTTTTTCATTGTTCTCCTTTCTATCCCTTGTATCTCTCTCTATCCTAAATTCTTGTTTTTCTCCCCCTTCCCTCTCTCTAGCCATGTTTTTTTGTTATTTCTCTTATTCTTTGTTCCTCCCCCTCTTTTTTTCTTCCTTCCATGTATGTGGTATTAATTGTATTAGTGGAAATGTTGGCTGGGAATTGGGATGAGTGGCAGTGCTGGCAGGGAGTTGGGATGAGTGGTAGTGCTGGTGGGGGGGGGGGGGTGGGATCAGTGGCAGTGCTGGGGGGAGTTCTGATCAGCCAACTTAGGTGCTCTTGATCAAGGTCATCTAGTGATCTGAGAACTGTAGTGGGGACTTTAAAAAGCAACTCTAATCACAGGTAGTGTTACTCACTGTGGTGTCTCTGGCTTCACTGTGTCTCCAGCTCTGTGGTGTCTTGCAGCAGTGACACCTATACTGAAATAAGAAGATAGGGTCTCCTCCAGCCCCTCCTACTTCACATTCCTCACCAGTCAGCTGATCTCTAGTCTCTGCCCCCCACCCATGCTAGGAACAGAATGGGAAGAGACTGAGTGGGTAACCACGGGCTCCAGGAACAGCCCAGCTGGGCTTCCACAAGCTCCAGGGAGACAGCCCTGCTGGATGGACACGTTAAGGCTGGGAGAATGGTGCAGGCTTCAGGAACAGCCCAGGATTCAGTGACCCCTAGCAAATTGTTATTGGACCCCCGAGGGGGTAGAGAACCACTGCCTTAAGTGGGTAACTTTACACAAAGGTGCACATTTCTTTTGACCTATCCTGATCTGTAATGTACAAATGATAATAAGTGAGGCAAATGTGAAATTGTGCAGACACCCCTGGAGATGATCTACTCATATCAATGCAATCTACAAGAAAATGGGAGAATTCGAATTCTAGAATTTTGTCTGTTTGCCTCTTTATGGTAACTTTGCAACTATTTCAAGAGGGTATGAGTTAATTACAATAAATACAATGGTGAAATATATTTTAAAGCGGAGCTCCACCCAATTTTTAAGTCAATTGTAATAATACTATAGCTAAAAAACATTGCTGAAATGGATATTTATGTTTAATAAAAATGTACAGTACCTGAGTTCTTCATTTGCCTTCCGGTCTGGAGCCTTCGGGTTTTCCTCGGGTTATTCTTATTTTCTGTCCCGTGCAGTGTCTTCTGGGAGCTTCTGTCATAGCTCCCTTGTGATCCTTTTCTGGCCTAGACGAATAATCGCGCGATTTCGGGGACCATTGCTATGGCAACACAGACGCTGTCGCCGCTGGTCCGCGCTGCGTGTGCGCATGCGTGAGATTGAGCGGTGGATGCTGGGAACACAGCATCACCGCAACCAGGAAGTCCCTGCCCGATTGTAATGCCCACACTAGAAATGGCAACGGAAGGAATATAAGTGTTTTTACATCACACAAAGAGAGCGGAGCGGACGTTAGAGCGGAGAGAAGTAAGTTTATTTAAGCCCTGCAATTAGCTGTGTTACTAGACTAAAAAAAAAAAAACGTAATTGCATGGGAGATCCGCTTTAAACCACTGCTTCAACTTTTCCCTTCAAAACCTCACAAAAGTATTATTGATGACACCCAATCCTCATCTATTTTAAGTGATTTTGTACATCTTCAGTTTCTTCGATTTACATTACATTGCATAATAAAAAAAAAAAGACAATCTGTGTTAAAAATTATAATGTTATGAAAGTGAATGCATGAAATTTCTTTCTCACAGCTTTCTTGCTCTGGAAGCAGGACTACCACCTCAGATCTACTGCTCACAATAGGCAATACTGAAGAAGTTTATAAAAACATAGTCCTGTATCCTTTTTACTGTCACATTAAACAATAAAAACTCTCCCCCACCCTCAGCTGACAACATGCAGCCAACGCTCTGTTCTTGTTTGATGAGATGATTAAACTATATGAAGAAATCCATGTATGACTCCAGTGAACATCAACATTCATTGTCCCACATGGAAAATATAGATTTTTTGGTTCATCAAGTCAATAAATCTTGACAAAATCCAATATCTGCATGTTTTGAAGCTCACAGGATTATAGCTGCTGTCTCCTATGCTGTAAATTATGTCTGAAGTCTCACTTGCCCAAGATACATAGTCTTATTTGATGGAAAGAGACAGCTAGGCCAGGAACCAAGAGACCCTTTTCTTGACCTAAACTTGATATCAATACATCATTGATTTAAAAGGAAGGGACGATGCAGCCAAAACAATGCATCTGCATACAAAATCTGGGAACGGATTATTTTGAGACATGTGTCAAGGTTAAATATTAAGAATTCAGTATCTATCAGTACAAAGGTCTTCTGTCAATGCACACACTCTTACTTGACATGTTAATTTTGTTCTCGCTTTTCAGATATTTTAGCGCATCATACAAATCATTCTAAAAGGCTATTGTAGGCAGGCAGGCTTAATTTCTATTATTAAAGTATAAATGCATGAATCATTACTACCATTCTGGCTTTTAGCCCTATTTTTGAAATAGTCGCAGTACAATCTGGGACCAAGAAAAATATAATTTGTGAAGATATTCTATATTGTGAAGAAATGCCTAGTTTTATTGGTTATTTGCCTGATTTTAAGTGTATTTAAACCCTAACCAAATGCAATCTAATTTGTTAAGCATGTATGAAAAAATAATTGCATTTTTAATAAAATACTCATTATCGCTTTCTTTTAAGTTAAAGCCTGCTCTTATCTGGCAACACAGCTGATGTCACCGGCTGGCTTAGCCTCTCGGGGCTCCACTGAGTGCTGGAGCCCAGATAGCATGCAATTGTGCTGCAAGTTTTAACATGACTTGGTAAGTTATTGTGAGACTTGTCAGACTTCACCAGTTTGTTGGACAATGGCAGCAAGTCCACATTGACTCCAGATCAACTTTCTTTGCAAACATTCTGCAAGTCTGTTGCAAGTTCTGGTTCAGTTATGTTGTGCAATAGTCATCCCACCATCGAGGTCACTGTGGCTGAATTTTCATGCTGTAGACTTACCACTGCAACCTTGCTCTTGATAGAGACTTGCCATGCAAATTTGCTATAAACTGGAAAAGTGTCAACTAGAACTTGTGCTTCAAGTGCTCTGCAAGTGTACAACTTGTGAAAATATGCAGCAAGTTAATAGACATACAAAGGAGTCTCCTTTGAAAACCTCTGTGACAATGAAGAAGCACAATGAGGAGGAAGAGAAATAACAAAGTGTTGTCACCCCTATCACAGGATGTGACTGAAAAAAGGACCTTCACAGCAGGCTTTCCAGATATTGTAAAAACTAAGGTGATTGGACGGTGGTGCTCCGCTTACCCGGCTTGTATCCACTGCCATCCTGGGCTGAGGACTCCACTAGGGATTCGAGCCCATGTTCGACCCGAACATCGTCTGTTCGACCGTTCGTCTAAATACGAACAAAACGGGTCGTTCGCGTCAATTTAGGTTGACACATTTTTTGGTCTAGTTATTTCTTTCTTTAGAAAAGCATAGAAGTCCCCCTGCAGTCCGTTACTGTTTACTGATGTTTCCTATCAGAATTCCCACTTCCAAAATGGAGTTTTTGTAACTTCCGGTTCCTGGTAGTCAGAACGAGGCTTGGGCATATAAATAGCGGTGGATCACTGCAGAGCCCATCCCCATTGAAAACGTCATTCTGTGACGAAACACGTCTGGGTAATTGGCGTGCAGTGACGCCACCGCATTCGACGTTACGAGGAAGGGCTCCTCTTGTTGCCGGCCGGCATTCGTTTTATGATCGAATTTTCACTTTCGTTTGTAAGTAGTTTTTATTATTCAATATTAAATCTCCCTGATGGTTTTACACTATGTGCGGTCCCTTTGTTTTTTTTTTTCATTATGTTTGGCGATACCTGCACCTGTATTGAGGACCTTCTATGAGATTACATTCTGGATTCCATCCATTGCCATCTGCCTTATCCCTTGAACGGCTGTTAAGTGGATGTACGCTGGTATCTTATTATCTGCTGATTCTGCATTTCATCTATTGTCATCTGCCTCTATCCTGTGAACGGCTGTGGAGTTGATATATGCTAATATCCCACTACCTGCTGGTAAGCCTCTGTCCATATGGTGGTGGTTCACTGGATCATACTAAGCACTTGGGTGTTGTTTATCTTCAAGCACTTTCTTGGACTTTAATACATTGTATTCATAAGGACTTTTTTGTTGTTTATGTTTTTTATTGGCGCAGTTTTTCTCTTTTTATAAAATGCCACCTGCAGGGCGGCCTCGTGTAGTGTGTTCCGGGCTTGTTCCAGATCAGACAGAGAGAGAGAGAGAGAGATCGTCTTTTTTTCTAGCTAGATAGAGCAGGCAGGCTAGTCAGTTAAATTTACAGTGTGTAGAGGATATATATACATCCCAGGAGTTGTACATATATTTATACACTGTATAGTTTAGTTAGATTAGTTCTTCCTAATCTGTCAGGCAGTTGATTGTGCTAGCTGCAGTGTTCTCACGTGTTGTATTGCCCGTGTGCTCAGTGCACCTAAACCAACTTGCTGTATACTGCAAGTTTGCTCATTACTTTGCAACTAAACCCACTTGGTGCATAGTGCAAGTGTGCTCATAACTTTGCAACTAAACCCACTTGGTGCATAGTGCAAGTGTGTTCCTAACTTTGCACCTAAACACACTTGGTGCATAGTGCAAGTGTGATCAGTGTGATCATTACTTTGCAACTAAACCCACTTGTGAGGGGTTGCAGTGTTGTGGCACCAGCACCAGTGCCTAAGGCCCAATTTTTCTGCCCCTGTTCAACAGGGGAGTGTAATTACAATTCTTGATCTAATATTTCACAGCAGGGCATTCCAGCGCCCACCAAGACTTACTGTGAGGGGTTGCAGTGTTGTGGCAACACCAACATCTAGGGCCCAAATTTCTGCAGCGTATATATGGCAGGCCCCTACTTTCAAACATCCAACTTTCTGACTCCTACTTGCAAACGAAAGGAGACAACAGGAAGTGGGAGGAAATCTACCCCTAGGAAGGGAAATTCTCTTCTGTAAAAGGTGTCTCCTGTCCACTGATGCTTCATCACAATCCTTGTTTCACAAAAAAAAAAAAATCATTTGTCTTTGGAACAGAAAGTGAAGTACAATCTTCTGAACAGATGCACACAGACAGCAAAACAAATGTTACAGTGGTGATAAACCTTCTCTATGTTTTCAGAAAAGCTTAAAAAAAGATTCCATGGCTGAAGCTACACTTTAAAGAAGTACCAGTTAAATATTACAAACAGATTCTACTTAACAACAAACCTACAGTCTCTGTCTTGTTTGCACCACCTACATACTGCTGTTCAAAGTATATAGGGCCAAAGGGGCTTGTAATGACTTGGGGGGATGGGGGCTGGAAAACCCATGCTATTTTTCTCAGTGATTTTCATCCATATTGCAGGGACCAGACATTACATTAACTGGTTGCCGACCAGCCTCCACAGTTCTACGGCGGCAGGTGGGCTCCCCTGCGCGAGAGCCCGTAGCTCTATGTCGCCTCTAGAAGTGGCCACTAGGGGCGCGTGTGCGCCACCGGCGGGGCGCGCACCCCCTCTCGCCCCCGAGTCCCGTGCGTGTGCCCGACGGGCACGATCGCCGTCGGGCACCCACGATTGCTCGGTACAGAGCGAGGATCGGGAGCTGTGTGTGTAAACACACAGCTCCCGGTCCTGTCAGGGAGAGAAACGCTGATCTTCTGTTCATACAATGTATGAACAGAAGATCAGTGATTTTCCTCAGTCTGTCCAACCCCCATACAGTTAGAACACACCCAGGAACATACTTAACCCCTCCCCCGCCCCCTAGTGTTAACCCCTTCACTGCCAGTGACATTTTTATAGTAATCCAATGCATTTTTATAGCACTGATCGCTATAAAAATGGTCCCAAAAGTGTCCGAAGTGTCCGCCATAATGTCGTAGTACCGAAAAAATCGCTGATTGCCGCAAATTACTAGTAAAAAATAAATATTAATAAAAATGCCATAAAACTACCCCGTATTTTGTAAACGCTATTACTTTTGCGCAAACCAATCAATAAATGCTTATTGCGATTTTTTAATGAAAAATATGTAGAAGAATACGTATCAGCCTAAACTGAGGAAAAAAAATTTTTTTTTATATATTTTTTGGGGATATTTATTATAGCAAAAAGTAAAAAATATTATTTTTTTTTCAAAATAGTCGCTCTATTTTCGTTTATAGCACAAAAAATAAAAACCGCAGATCAAATACCACCAAAAGAAAGCTCTATTTGTGGGGAAATAAGGACGCCAATTTTGTTTGGGAGCCACCTCACATGACCGCGCAGGTGTCAGTTAAAGCGATGCAGTGCCGAATCGCAAAAAGTGCTCTGGTCTTTGGGCAGCAATATGGTCCGGGGGTTAAGTGGTTAAAGCCGCAAGCAGTTTTAAATTACCTTTTTCTTATAGTAATCTCATTTTGTGCAGGGACAGTTCTACTATAGACACCCAGCAGGTACGATATTTAAAGGACTTTTTCATTTTTTTTTCACTTTAAGCTTTATTAAAATCGCTGCTCCAGAAAAAACAACCGTTTTTAAAACTTTTTTTTCCATTGATACATGTTCCCTGGGGCAAGACCCGGGTTCTCAAAGACGTTTTCCGACAATAACTTGCATATGGGGCATTAAAATGAGCACTCGGTACGTTTGAAGGTTCTGGTGAGAACCGAACGCGGGGGTGTTCGGCTCATCCCTAGACTCCACAAACAGCCACCAAACTATTCATCCTGGTCCCAGGGCACCCCAGGGGAGCTGATCCCAGATGATATTAAGGAGCCTGGCCGGACTTTTTTTCTCGGCCTGCAGCCGGCTCCATACACGGCTGACCCGCTGCCATTTTGTGGCCTAATAGGCCTCCGCGGCCTCCGCGCACGTTTACTGCGATCCAAAGGATAAGCAGCAGCCCCCCAGGGTACTCCAGGGGCAGCCTCATCAGGATCAGGTGGACTGCATCTAAAGTCCGCTGGAGGAACTGGGCTGGTGATGACGCTGCAAAGACACAGTTTTCTTGGAATAGACTGAGGCCAATACATTAGATCCTGCGGGCTGACATGCCCCCCCCTCTGTTACTGTCATGGTCCTGGAATGTGACCCCGACCTCCTGAAGGGTCCATTCCCCTCAGGCTTCATGCCAGAAAGGTATATTCTTTTGTTTTTTTGCATATAATGGGGTCCCTAGGGTCCGTCCTGAGCTTTGACTTCCTTTTCAAATGCTCCCATATATTAATCATGTTTTTTTATTTTTGTTTTTCCTTTCAATTTTTTTTAGGGTCTTTTTTTGATCCGTTTCAGAAACACGGTCGTGTTTCCACTACCTTGTGCCAATTTTTCCTGTTTGTACCTTTTTGCTGAATATATGTTTTTTGTATGCAATGCAAGATATGCTTACAATGCTTAGCAATGGCTATTAACCTCTTTCCCACCGCGCCATAGGCATTTTACTGCTACGGCGCGGTGGAGTTATTTTGGGACGACGTCCCTGGGACGTCGTCCTTCACTTACGCGATTGCGCGTCCCCTGGGACGCGCTCGCGGAAGTGTCCGTGCTCGCCGGGTCTAGAAGACCCGGCGCATCACAGATCACGGTAAATTGCCGCTGATAGCGGCCGTTTACCACGTGAACGCCCCGTCAAATGACGGTGCGATCACTTGTAAACAAACCGGCGTCATTTGATGACGCCAGTTCCTCCCTCTCCTGAGTCTCCTCTCTGTACCGTTCGGTACAGTGTGAGAGGAGAGGGGGGAAGCAGGGTGTCAGCAGCTGTGCTGTGGCTGGATCTGTGACAGATGCAGTCACAGATCCAGCCATCCCTCCATCCATCCCAGCTCTGCAATACCCCAGTACCCTGCAATACCCCAGTACTCTGCAGTACCCCAGCACTCTGCAATACCCCAGTACTCTGCAGTACCCCAGTACTCTGCAGTACCCCAGTACCCTGCAGTACCCCAGTACCCTGCAATACCCCAGTACTCTGCAGTACCCCAGTACTCTGCAGTACCCCAATACTCTGCAGTACACCAATACTGTGCAATACCCTGTGCAATACTCTGCAATACGCCAATACCCTGCGCGATACTCTGCAATACCTCAATACTCTGCTGTACCCCAATACTCTGCAGTACCCCAATACTCTGCAGTACCCCAATACCCTGCGCGATACTCTGCAATACCCCAATACTCTGCAATACCCTGCGCAATACTCTGCAGTACCCCAATACTCTGCATTACCCCAATACACTGCAATACCCCAATACCCTGCGCGATACTCTGCAATGCCCCAATACTCTGCAATACCCTGTGCGATACTCTGCAATACCCCAATACCCTGCGCGATACTCTGCAATACCCCAATACTTCGCAATACCCTGCACGATACTCTGCAATACCCCAATACTCTGCAATACCCAAATACTCTGCAAAACCCAAGTACTCTGCAATACCCATTTTTTTAAAGCACCCCTGTCCCCGTGTGCTCGCATGCAGAAGCGAACGCATACGTAAGTCCCGCCCACATAAGAAAACGGTGTTCAAGCTACACATGTGAGCTATCTCTGCGAACGTTAGAGCAAGAGAAATCATTTTGGCCCTAGACCCCCTCTGTAACTAAAAACATGTAACCAATAAAAGTAATTAAAGCGTCGCCTAAGGGGATTTTTAAGTAGCGAAGTTTGGCGCCATTCAATTTTGAAGGGTGACATGTTGGGTATCTATTTACTCTGCGTAACGTCATCTTTCACATTATGAAAAAAAATTGGGCTAACTTTACTGTTTTTTTTTTTTTAGCACAAAACTGTTTTTTTTTTTTTTTAAAACACGCGTTCTACGAAAATACCATGCGAGATAAAAAGTTGTAACTGCCGCCATTGTATTCTATAGGGTCTTTGCTAAAAAAGCATATATAATGTTTTGGGGTTCTATGTAATTTTCTAGCAAATAAATGATGATTTTTACATGTGGGAGAGAAATGTCAGAATTGGTCTGGGTGTTCCAGAACCCCTGATGGCGTTCCCTGCATGTTGGGTCTCTGTATGTGGCCACGCTGTGTAAAAGTCTCACACATGGGGTATCGCCATACTCGGGAGGAATAGCAGAATGTGTTTTGGGGTGTAATTTGTGGTATGCATATGCTGTGTGTGAGAAATAAACCGCTAATATGACAGAAACAATATTTGTTTGTTTTTTTTTACAGAATTTTCAGTCGTTTTTCTTTTATAGCACAAAAAAATAAAAAACCCAGAGGTGATCAAATAGCACCAAAAGAAAGCTCTATTTGTGTGAAAAAAGGACAAAAAATTCAGAGTAATTGTCATTCAAATTGTGAGAGCACCGAAAGCTGAAAATTGGTCTGGTTAGGAAGGGGTTTTAAGTGCCCAGTGGTCAAGTGGTTAATATACTTTCTTACAATGTTAGGGGCCTGGGCTCCATCCATAAACGATGGCTGGCGTTGAGAGTGTTCAGGTCCTTTAATGCTGACGTGATCATGGTTCAAGAGACACACTTTAATGCTGATGGTTCATTTAAATTTGCATCTAAACACTTCCCTACCACATTTGTCCGGTAAAGTCGGAGTGGCTATTCTCTTCAAACGTTCCTCTTCCATACGTCTCAAATTCTCATTTTTAGATCCTCGTGGCCGCTTTATCCTTTTTAACTGTGATCACATGAACACATCTTTCACCTTAGCGAATGTATATGCTCCCAACTCGAGTCAGATTGGGTTTCTTGAGGATTTTTTGGAAAAACGTACTGCCTTTTCCCAAACCTTCATGATTATTGGGGGGGATTTCAACTTTTGTATGTCCCCTTTCAAGGATAGTTTTTCCTTGCTCCACAAAACTCCCCCTGAACAAGCACAGAAATCCTCTGCTCATTCCGAAAAACAATCAGAGCTCATAACTTGTTTGTACACAAGACTAGATCATTTTTTCATTACCGCCCCACTGTTGTCTTATTTAACTGACTTTAATGCCCATCCGATTACATGGTCAGACCATGTGCCCATTTCACTCTAGCTCCTTTTGTCTGCACCAACTTCTAGAACATGTCGCTGGTGTCTCAATGAGTCCCTTCTCAAGACGCCTGCTGTTCACTTGCACTTACAACACCAATTATCCAAATTGGTGTCTGAGGTCTCTACCCTGTGGGAAGCTCATAAGGCTTTTTTTAGGGGTGAATGCATTGCCACTGGATCTCGCCTTAAGAGAGATCGTGCTCTCCAACACACGACTCTATTAGCCGACTTAACTAAAGCTGAGAGGAATCTTCTTCGTTTTCCCACGGTGGACCGCCTCCGCATTGTGATCTCCCTAAGAAACCGTATCAAATCCCTAGATCTGAACAGAATTGCTAAATTTATGCTCTGGTCAAAGCAAAAATGTTATGAATTTGCCAATAAACCTCACAGAATGTTGGTCAATAGGTTAAAACCTCGCCCCCATGCCTCTTTACCTGATTTCATTCTCCAGCCGGACAGGATTCCTACTTATTCCCCCCCGGGTATGACTAAAGTATTTGGACATTTCTATCAATACCTAAACAACTGTCTATCTAAGGACTCGGAGTCCCAGTTCTCCCAGGAGAAATTTGACGCTGTTGTTGACTCTCTTAATTTACCCAAATTGTCCTCAGGTGACCGTTCTGGACTTAATGCACAGATCACTGCTGAAGAGATCTCCACGGTCATTAAAGAACTCCCATCTCATAAATCTCTAAACCCTGATGGACTCCCTTACTCCTATTATAAGAAATTTCTCCCGGAGTTACTGCCACATATGGTAACTTTATTTGCATCTCTGTTGAAAGGGACTGTACCCTGCTCTCAATTCCTACATGCATATATAACGGTCACCCCGAAACCTAACAAAGACCCATCAACTTTATCTGGAATAACGCCTCCCATAGAATAGCCAGCTTAGTCCTCAAGGCCCCCCGTTCACAGGGTGGCTTACGAGCTTCCTATATACTTAAATACTATTATGCTACTCACTTAAAAGCCATAACCTCCTGGACGTCTAGATTTGCCCCCAAACAGATGGTCTGAAATAGAGATGGGAATTACAGTCCCTTCCCACCCATGCTCTTTGTTGTGGCCCTCGCCCGACAAATCTTTTGCCCACTTACGAAAGGTCTGTCTGAACCCAATGCTATTTACTCTTTGAATTTGGAGACGCTGTTCTAGTACATTTTCTTTATCGTCCCCTTGCCCACCCCTAATAAATATTCTCTTTAACCCGGAAATTCCTGACTCAATGTTGCCCTGGACTCAAGCAAACATATTTCAACTACGTCACCTAGTGCACCCAGTAACGCGTACATTATTATCTTTCACAGACCTACAGTCAAAGCATAAAATCCCGAAAACCCTTTTTTATTCCTTCCTTCAGATTCGATTTTTTTTTGCTTCCGGCTCCCCCCCAACTAACCCTTAGCGTCCCTACTGATGTTGAACTGATGTGTTCTAGAGGCCCTCACAAACTTCACCAGATTTCCACTATCTACAAAATCTTAGATTCAGCTTCTCCCCTCTCT
Source organism: Rana kukunoris (assembly GCA_029574335.1). Taxonomy (NCBI): domain Eukaryota; kingdom Metazoa; phylum Chordata; class Amphibia; order Anura; family Ranidae; genus Rana; species Rana kukunoris. The sequence continues at coordinate 458,541,698 of CM056051.1, read as the reverse complement.
GAATCTACCCATTCATATATGAGGAGATGGTCCCACATATTGTGTAAGCCCATCTCATTGGGAGGTTGGAGACAAATTTGGGACGCTGCCTCTAGGGTCTCTAGATGTATAGCCCAGAAAGAAACTACATATAAAATACTTATGTTCTGGTACAGAACCCCCGAATTTTTAGCAGCACATAAATTGACCCCACATAGCCAATGTTGGAGATGTGGCACCTCTGTGGGTACCCACCTCCACAACTTTTGGGATTGTCCGGTAATAACTCCCTTTTGGCCACAAGTCCATGATCTCCTGGAGAAGATCCTAGAGATAAACATACCCTTTCAGCCTCTATATAGGTCACTAGGCTTACCTCTCCCAAAAATCTCAAAAAATCTTTGCAAAATGATTGCTTTTCTTTTACTGGCAGCCAAACGTGTCATTCCTCAACGCTGGAGAGCTACCTCCCCTCCCAGTTTTGCACAATTCTTATCGACAATTGCCGACATTAGAAGGATGGAACGTCTTACAGCTGTTATAGATGATTCTCTACCCAAATTTAAAGCTATTTGGGAGAGATGGGACTCCTCTCATTCCATCCCACCATAACTGCTTACCCATTGCCCATACCCCCTACAGATTTGTATATGATGTTTCCCCTTTTTGGATTTTCTCTTTTTTATATATAGGTAATAGATTGGTGATATATGCTTCTGTTCAGCAGAGCCATGATAAGTTGTTCTTGTTGAACCCGCCACTTATTTTCTATTTTATGGTATAACTAACTTGTATGCAACCAGACAAGCTATGTTTCCTGCTGAAAGTGTGATTGATTATTTCTTGCACTCGTATTCATTCAAATGTCTGGATTATGTAATTACTTTGTCTGATTTGAAAATCTATAAATAAACAATAAAAAAAAAATAGGGTGATTCCGAACAGATGACTGTTGATTTATATGTATAAGAATATGTAGGAACTGCTGCCCCTATCCCGCTTAAAGGGACCGACGTACACCTACGGCTGTTCACGGAATCATGCCGACCTGCCGTCATATAACAACGGTGGGTGGTCCTCAAGTGGTTAAAGAGCACCTGTCACTTTATAAATGTATCAACTAAATAATTCATCTGTTATGCAAATAACCAAAGTTGTTTACTGTTGGAGGCAACATGGTCTAAGGTTCTATCAGCCATGCTGACACTTACAGAGGAATTTGGCTCGAGGCAAAGTCTACATAGCAGGGTGTCTGGCTTATGTGTGTATAGAACAATAAGATCTACAAGCAAGCTTGAGGACTGCCCTGTGAACAATGATTGGGCCAGAGGCATATGGGTTGGCAATGGGGGGAGTTTGAATAAGTAATGAGTGAGTTTTGTTAAAAGGGTTTGTAACACAGAGCTCAGCCCTCTTTGACTGCAAGGACCTCTACCATGAGGTTGTCTCTGCCATCCGGCTGGATCCTGGCTCTGATGGCCATTTTGGGCCTAAGACATGCAGCCCAGGCCTAGCTTCTATCTGACATCTGAGACCAGCCGATGAAGAGTATCTTGGGGATGTGTTAAGTATTTTTGATGTTTGATTGCATCAAATTTCTATGGTTTTATTTATTTATTTTTGATCAATTAAGACAGGGATCCTCAAACTATGGCCCTCCAGCTGTTGCGGAACTATATATCCCATGAGGCATTGTAAAACTCTGACATTCACAGACATGACTAGGCATGATGGGAATTGTAGTTCCTGAACAACTGGAGGGCCGTAGTTTGAAGACCCATGAATTAAGAGCACCTGTCACTTTAGAATCTCATCAATAAGAGTAAGTTCAAAATATAAAGGCACTTTAAGGTTTAAAAAATTAAACAAATTTACAGATAGTTACTTAAAGGGCATCACACATTTTAAACCAATAGAACGGGGCTATATCTACTACTGTCAAACACCCTTCTTTACCTATACTTTAAGAAGTGTAGAATGGGGCTCATGTGCTGTCGGGGACTGCAGCTAGGGGGCACTGCGTGCGGACACCTGGTAGTCTGTCCTTGCCAGAAAAGTAAATAATATTAAAAGTGATGGTGTCTGCGCTGTGAAATAATGGTATAAGACTCACAACGTGAGTAAGAAAACCATAGGGTGAGTACTAAACCTAAGTGATGATGAACAAGTACAAAACAAACTATGAGGGACAAGGATGCTCAGACAAGCAAAAGGTGAACCTGGGAAACCCCCAGAATCTAAATATAGTGACAGGTGATATCACAAGAAATCCCAAACTTTATGAAGTGCAAATACCAGGATACACTAAGTAACAATGAAAATAAAAACAGATGCAATAAAACCAAAAATAAAGTCTATACAGTGATGCTCCCAAATGAAAAAGATAAAAAAAATCAGTGCTGGGGACAGAAACTTCGGTGCAGACACCTCTAGTGGTCCCTAACCGCTCACCTCACGGCTATTGTACGAATAGCCAAAAGTTAACTCCAACAGATAAGCATAGGCAGCAGTAATTGATGATGGCTGAAGGTCTCAGTAGCAGATGGACATGTAAAAAACATCAGAGAAAGAGCATGGCATAATACTGTGAGGGCACTAAAGAGTGGATGATGAATCACATAGACATGCACTCACATAGAGGCCATGAATAGTGGGCCTATCTCCAACGAACGCCGAGTTCGTGAAAAGATCTGTGTGGATTCGTGGATATCCCCTTGCTCATTTCTCCAACTCCAAATGGCCAAAGCGGGGCTGGATCACTCTCTCAGAGGGTGCAGGTGAAGGTACAAGGAGAAAGATCCTCTGAAGACGTCACGTGGTGTGACGACACGCGTTAGGAGCACTAGAGGGTACACGCCTGACGGCAGGGAGACAAGCTCGCCACTCGTATGGTGTTTCGTCCATTGATCATCTTTTAAATGTGAGTTTTTATATATTTTACCCAATAAACACTTGTTGTACTGCGGTATTGTGCAATGCGCTTTCCTTCTTTCTCCTTGTACCTTCACCTGCACCCTCTGAGAGAGTGATCCAGCACCGCTTTGGCCATTTGGAGTTGGAGAAAGGAGCAAGGGGATATCCAGGAATCCACACAGGACTTTTCACAAACTCGACGTTCGTTGGAGATAGGCCCACTATTCATGGCCTCTATGTGAGTGCATGTCTATGTGATTCATCATCCACTCTTTAGTGCCCTCACAGTATTATGCCATGCTCTTTCTTAGATTTTTTTACATGTCCATCTGCTACTGAGACCTTCAGCCATCATCAATTGCTGCTGCCTGTGCTTATCTGTTGGAGTTAACTTTTTGCTATTCATACAATAGCCGTGAGGTGAGCGGTTAGGGACCACTAGAGCTGTCTGCACCAAAGTTTCTGTCCCCAGCACTGATTTTTGGATATTTTTTGTTTGGGAGCATCACTACTGTATATTTAGATTCTGGGGGTTTCCCAGGTTCACCTTTTGCTTGTCTGACCATCTTCGTCCCTCGTAGTTTGTTTTGTACTTGTTCATCACCACTTAGGTTTAGTACTCACCCCATGGTTTTCTTACTCACGTTGTGAGTCTTATACCATTATTTCAAAGCGCAGACACCATCACCTTTTATATTACCTATACTTTAAATTTATGTAGGAATTTGAACTGAATGCAGAACTGAGGTCAGAGCGTCAGTCTGCATACATCAGATTCTTTTATCTGCATTATAATAGTAAAGTAGTATGTAGCGCCCTGTTCCCATTGAGTGGGCACTATGCGTTAAATTATAGCTGCCTGAGCAGTAGTTTTGGCTCAGAATGATTACTCCAAATTGTTGGCTCTGTTCAGTTCAGCTGGATTGCACAGGTTTCCCCCTGACAGTGGTTGTCGCTGTCACCTCAGGTCACGGTTGGAAAGGCAACAGGCTGGACGTATTGGTATCTCTTTCTCGGAAGAGGCTCAGGGGGCATGGTCAACCCGCTGTGCTTGCTGGGGAGGGGTACTTAAGGCATAGATGCCATTTAGCGGGGCTCGTATTCCAATCTGGCTGAAAGATTATTGGCACCATGAGTCGTGTAACTTTTGTTGGAACTATATTGAGTGTGCAGTCGATTACATGATCTTGTGACAGAAGATCATGGGACGGCCTGACGACACTCATCAAGTCTGTGGCAGAGACTTTGTCGAGCTTCGCATCAGCTGCTAGGCCGGTGAGAGTAGGCCTATCTGATGATTGCTACAATCCAGTGTGGAGCTGAGTTAATCCTCTAGATCTAAGTGACACCTGTGATATTAAAGTGAAAGTGCCTGAGTCTTTCCCTGTCCCTCTACCCCTATGTTGGAGAGCTTTGTTAATCAAACCCTTGAAAGAGACTTTGTGTTGGTGCATACATTCTTAAGGACAACTCTTCAAGGACACCCCTGTAACAAGGGTATAGAACAGTAAGGTAATGGCAGGCCCAAATCAAAACAAGCAGCTCCTTTGGGGGTAGTGCTACAAGTAGAATGGGTACAGTCTCCACAAAAATAATAATGAAAGGAAATAGATGAAAAGGCAAAGGTAAAATGAAAGTAGAAAGGGAGAGGAAGTAAAAAAGGAAGGAAGAAAGGTTGGTTCCCTACACAGTCTAAGCTTACTCTTGGTGAGAAGAAGGGATAGTTGAGTTAACAATTCCAATTCCCTTGTGACCATGCTTATTTTGCTTGTACTTGTACACATAATTACATATAATATATATATAAAATCACTAGCTACTTTGTGTATGTAAAAAATAACCATAGAAGCTTCATTTTGAGTACTGTAACTCTGTCTAATGTGAGGGGTTAACAGAAATTTCAGAGCATTGCATAAGTGGCACCTGCTTCCCATGGTGAAGACGATTCTTGGCTCTTGTTAGAACTACTTTAAATCCTCTTAGGCTTCAAATGGATCTCACTTTAAAACATTTATTCTTAAACCCCTTCTCCCTGTATGAACTGCTAATACTAAAGTATTATCCAAATTAATTGAGATTTTCTCTTTAGCTCTGTGCGTGTCCTACTTATTTCATTGTCTATGCTCCATGCTTCTCTGATTCAGGTTTTTTTCTCTCTTCTTTTGCTTAGCGTGCTGGATTCTAGAGCGAGTGCACTCAGCTGCATCACAGGGCAGTCACACTTTTTTTTTTCCATACGCTTGTTCTGTTTGCAAGAATAAAAGCTTATTTTAACTCTTCTTAGGTGTTTGTGCCTGTAAAATAATGTAATGAAAACAATTATTTCACTTTGCAGAAACTGCTGTTTACAGATAGATTCTACCAAAAGTATTACCTGCACCCGCTATTATGTAGAGACAGTGGTCAGAAATGTTTTCCAAGTGTCATGTTCACAAGCATTAGACAACCCTTGCTGTAGTTTTAGAGCAGGGGTCTCCAAACTGCTGCCCAAGGGCAAGGTGCAACCCTTTGCTAGCCTCTATCCTGCCCTTGGGGAACTATTTCTCTCACTGACACCAACAATGGGGCATTATTTCTTTCACTGATACCAATGATGGGATACTATTCCTCCAACTAATAGGGACCCTACTAGACATTTGAAATTCATTTAGTTCCAAATTCATTTTTTAACAAATGTAGACAAATACGTTTATTTGTAAATATCCGAATTACCACGTTTTAGAATTTCCAAATTTTTCAGAATATTTGGAAATATATTATTATTTATTATCATTTTGTTCTGTTCCATTTGTTTCAATGCATCATTTGTTATTTTTGATAATTTGTAACTTCAAATACATTTGTATTTGTTACATTTACTAACAGCCAAATTTGAAAAGAAATTCCAATACCTATAATTTAATAATTATTATTAGTTAGTTATTATTTCAAATATTTGGATTTTCTGATTTTTGTTCTTTTACATTTTTTGATCTTTCTTTTCTTATATTAAATGTTTTTAAATTTGTGATTTTCCGATTATTCAAATTTTAGAATTTCAGAATTCCAAATTTTTGAGTTTACGAATATCTGAATTTTTGAATATACAAATTCTGAATTTACAAATTCCATATTTTCACATTTCCAAATTTTCACATTTCCGAATTTTCACATTTCCGAATTTTCACATTTCCGAATTTTCACATTCCCGAATTTTCACATTTCTGAATTTTCACATTTCCGAATTTTCACATTTCTTAATTTTCACATTTCCGAATGAAAAAAATAGAATTTTTCTAATTTTAGAGCCAATGCATGCATTTTAGACCATAGGTCAGCCAAATTGCATCCACTTCAGATCAGCTGTATTGCATGCGCTTCAGATCAGCCAAAAGTCATGCACTTTACGCATTAGATCAGCTCCAATCCATGCACTTTACACCTAAGATCATTTCTAGTTCATGCACTTCACACTAAGATCAATCCCAGTTCATGCACTTTACACCTAAGATCAATCCCAGTTCATGCACTTTACACCTAAGATCAATCCCAGTTCATGCACTTCACACCCAATGCCGCGTACACACGATCACTTTTTGTGATGTAAAAAAACGTTGTTTTATCTCACAAAACAAAACAACGTTTTTCAAACTTATTTTTAAAAAACGACGTTGCATACACACCATCGTTTTCTGAAAATGCTCTTGCAAAGTGTGGTTACGTACACCATGTTCGACGGCACTCTGTTCCATTAAAGCTCCTGTCTCATAACTTGCTTCTGAGCATGCGCGGGTTTAAAAACGTTGTTTTAAACATTGTTTTGCCCACACACGATCATTTTTTATGACACAAAAAACGACATTCTGAAAAACGACATAAAAGAAGACATAAAACAAAGTTTTGCCCACACAAGATCATTTTAAATTAAGTTTTTAAAAACGTAGTTTTTTTTCATCACAAAAAACAACCGTGTGTATGCGGCATTAGACTTTCCACATATTTATTTGTAAAAAAATATATATATATTTCTCATTTTCCTTCCACAATTGTGTGCCCCTATGTGTCAGGGAGGTGACCTAGAACCTGATGGTCACTCTGACAGAGATCCAGCATTTCTCTGTGGAGAGAGGAGAACCTTCCAGAAGAATAACCATCTCTGCAGCACTCCACCAATCATGCCTGTATGGTAGAGTGCCGAGGCGGAAGCAGCTCCTCAGTAAAAGGCACATGACAGCCCACCTGGACTTTGCCAAAAGGCACTTGAAGAACCCTCAGACCATGAGAAACAAAATACTCTGGTTTGATGAAATGAAGATTGAACTCTTTGGCATGAATGGCAAGCGTTATGTCTTGGGGAAACAAGGCACCATTCATCACCTGGTCAATACCATCCCTACAGTGAAATATGGTGGTGACAGCATCCTGCTGTAGGGATGTATTTCAGCAGCAGGAACTGGGAGACTAGTCAAGATTAAGAAAAAGATGAATGCAGCAATGTACAGAGACATCCTTTATGAAAACCTGCTCCAGAGTGCTCCGGACCTCAGACTGGGGCGAAGGTTTATCTTCCAACAGGACTACGACCCTAAGCACACAGCCAAGATAACAAAGTAGTGACTACAAGACAATTCTGTAAATGTCCTTGAGTGGCGCATACTTTTTGATTTTTGAACCCGATTGAACATCTCTGGAAAGATCTGAAAATGGCTGTGTACTGACGCTCCCCATCCAACCTGATGGAGCTTAAGAGGTCCTGCAAAGAAGAATGGGAGAAACTGCCCAAAAATAGGTGTGCCAAGCTTGTAACATCATACTCAAAAAGACGTTAGTCTGTAATAGGTGCCAAAGGTGCTTCAACAAAGTGTTGAGCTGTATTGAGGCTGTGAATACTTACAGTATGTACATTTTTTTTTTTTTTTTTAATAAACTTGCAAAGATTTCAAACAAACTTTTTTCAAGTTATCAATATGGGGTATTGTTTGTAGATTTTTGAGGAAAATAATGAATTTAATCCATTTAAAAAAAAGGATGTAACATAACAAAATGTTCAAAAAGTGAAGCACTGTGAATACTTCCGGATGCACTGTTAGGCCCCGTACACACGACCAAATGAATCTGTTCAAATCGGTCGGACTGACCGATTTGAACAGATTTGTCTGCTGGCCGTTTTGGTTTGATCGCTGTACACACGATCAAACCAAAATCCCCGCCAGCAGACAGCGCGCTGACGTGGCGGTGACGTGGCGGTGACGTTGACGCCACCACGTCACCGCACCAGGAAGTAAATTACTTCTGCGCATGCGTCGAATCCATTCGACGCATGTGCGAGAAGATATGTCTGCTGGTTAGCGTACTAACCAGCAGACATGTCGGGCGGACGGATTCCCAGCCGACAGATTTTAAAGCATGCTTTAAAATCTGTCGGCTGGCCAAATCGTCTGCTAGCCCGTACACACACGATTGAATCTGTCTGCTGGGACGGTCGGGCAGACCGTTTCCAGCAGATAGATTTGATCGTGTGTACGCGGCCTAAGTATGACATCTTTATGATTATTTTTTTAAATGTATTTAATATCACTTTAATCTTCAAATTCCATATGTAACATGCAGAGATTACAGTCTATAAATACAAACTGTACATCAACCATCAAAAGTGCCAACAAAATCCTCAAGTGAACTTCCACATCTCCAGTGTATAGCAAATCCACTCTTACTAGAAGGCAAAGACCCTCTGGTAAGGGAGGCCCGGAGTGGAAAAGCAAACACAGCAAAGTAACGTAGGGCCGGGCATGACTAGGGGGAGGTAGGGCAACTTAGAGTTAAAGGCAGGAAGGAGCTGGTTGGTTGGAAGGAAGTCAGGTGGTTTAGCTGAGGAGGTGGAATGTTATTTAAGGAGGGGGCGGGGACAGGAGGCAAAAGTGTGGGAAGGAAGTTGCAAGGAGGCAGGTTTTTCTCTGCTCCTTGCTCGTTTCATATTGCAGCATGGGGGACATGGACAGACTCTTTGCCAGGCTCAGGGCGGCGGCGGCATCGCGAGGACCCGGATGGTTGGAGGAGCAGGTTGGGGGGTTGTTACAGGACGAGGCGGGGGGGTCCCAGGACGCGGACAGGCGATCGCCGCGCACACGCAGGTCCAGGCCCCCGGAGCGTTACTCCCCAGGCCCAGCTACTAGGCCGCAGCGCCAGACTAGGAGTCCCCCTTCACACCCGGCCCCCCCCCCCGGCCAAGCGCACCAATGCTGCGGCGGGGGGTGAGGCGGGCCGGAATACAGGCCGTCGGCAGGGATCGGGGGGTGGGGCTGCGGGTGACAACGGCGCCCGTGCTTCGCCTGCCCGCCGTGGACGCCGCGATCGATCGGTCTCCCCCGTTCGCCCGGGGACTGCTGGGGGGAGGACTCGCCGCGGGAGGAGCCGTGACACGGCCGGTGGGCTGCCCCTTTCCTCGGCCGCCGGCTCCAGGGCAGGGGGGAGGCCGGAATCCCCAGCGCAGGATGGAGGATCGGCGGGGCCCAGTCGGGGCCCTGGAGAGGAAGACGGGCGGTCCGCCCCAACGACAGCAGGGTCCCATCTTAGAGGTCGCCCGGCGGTTAGGCCAGGGTTCACCACCTCCAGGCCGGTGCCGCCTGGGGGGTTGACGTCGCCAGGGACGCCAGCTTCAGAAGGCCGGTCGGAAGGAGAGGCGTCGGATTCGGATGGGGATGAGCCCGCGGCAGTCCCGCCGGCGGTGGACGGGCCGGAGAGAATCGGGGGTGAGGCATCCAACAGGCACGGTAAGGGCTCTCATTCTTTAGATGGGGATGTGGCGGCCGCATTGTGTAGATTGTTGGGGGTGGGAGGGGGGGGGGTGGGTCTCCATTGGTCGGGTGGGGGGGTCCTTCCAGTTCCCAATTCTCCCCCTGCTGCTGTCCCGCTTGCTGCGGGCGCCCTGCCTGTGGCTGCGGGGACACCGGCGGGGCTGGGGGATTTTTTCAGGGGTTTGCGGGATTTGGTGCAACAGTTTTCGGGCAGGTTGCCGCAACACCTGCAGGTTGCGCTGTGGGTGGGGGGAGGGGTTGAGGCACAAGGGTCGGCGCCCCCCCCGGCGGTGGCGGACGTCCCCCTCGCCGGGGAGCCGAGTTTGGTTCCGGACAGCAGCACGCCTGGGGAAAATGGGGGGGCAGATAAACCAGCGGCAGTCAGATCTGATGTGGTGCGCATAGCTGACTCCGCAAAATGCGAAGTTTACGTGTGCTATGAGGGTCCCTTGGGGGCGCATTTAAAACAGGAAGTGCGGGACAAGATTGTAAAAGGGGATTATGTGGAGATCTTCTCCCTCCTCCCGTTGGAGAAGTTCAATCTGGACAGGGTCAAGCCAGATAGCTCCAAGAAGGAGGACGAGGAGAAGAGGAGATACAGGTTGATCCCACGCACTTTCCAGAATTGGTTGCAGGCTTTCGCGATCATGGCAAGCGTCATAGGGAAGAAGAACCCGGAGCATTGTTCTGGGTTGTTCTGCTATATGGATGCTATTGGGGAGGCGTATCGAGTTTATGGGGGTACAGGGTGGTTGCGCTACGACGAGCAGTTTCGCCAGCGCAGGGCCGTCCGTCCCTCCCTGCGATGGGACCACAAGGACATAAGTCTATGGATGCGGATGATGTCGGCACCACGGACGCAGAACCAGTTTTTTCCGGGGGGGGCCGGAGGGGCTTCCACCTCGGGTCCACCGGCCGGAAAGAAGTGGGGGGTGTGTTGGAAATTTAACGAGGGCTCCTGCACCTATGGAGGAACCTGTCGTTTCAGGCATGAATGCTCAGGGTGTGGGGGCGGTCACCCCTTGTCCCGATGCTTTAAAAAAGGGAAGCGGGCCGGGGAATCTGGGAACAAGAGGGAGGACGCCAGTGAGGGTGGAAAGGATGCGTCCTTTTCTAAGTAGGTATCCGGATAGGGCAGCAGCCGAGCTGCTCACCGCGGGTTTCTCGGAAGGGTTTGTCATTCCGTGTGCGTTGTCGGAGGTACCACCCTTTGCGAAGAACCTGCGGTCAGCCTTGGAGAATCCGGAGGTGGTGTCAGGTAAGTTGGCCAAGGAGGTTGAATTGGGCAGGATAGGGGGGCCGTTCGATGTGGTGCCTTTGCCCAGGCTGGTGGTTTCACCCCTGGGAGTGGTGCCCAAAAAGGAACCGAACAAGTTCCGCCTCATTCACCACTTGTCCTTTCCCAAAGGGGGGTCGGTGAATGATGCGATTGACCCGGAGGCTTGCACGGTGTCGTACACTTCGTTCGATGCAGCGGTTAGATGGGTCAGGCGGTACGGAAAGGGGGCGCTCATGGCCAAGTCTGACATTGAAGCGGCATTTCGCTTGTTGCCGGTGCACCCGGACAGCTTTTGGCTGTTGGGTTGCCAGTGGCAAGGGAAGTATTACGTGGACCAGTGTTTGCCCATGGGATGTTCCATCTCCTGCGCACTGTTCGAGAAGTTCAGTTCCTTTTTGGAGTGGGTGGTCAGAGACGTAGCCGGCATCGATTCAGTAATCCATTACCTCGATGACTTCTTGTGTGTGGGCCCCCCGTCTTCCAGGTTGTGTGGGGTCCTATTGGCAACGCTGCAGCACATTGCAGAGAGGTTTGGCGTGCCATTGGCTGCTGACAAGACGGAGGGCCCGGCCACGGAACTGAGTTTTTTGGGGATAGTGTTGGATTCGGTGGCCATGGAATGTAGGTTGCCGGTGGAAAAGGTAGAGAATCTTCGGCTGGAGATCAGAGGTATGTTGGGGCGCAATAAAGTGCAGTTGAGGCCCCTCCAATCGTTGCTGGGCAAATTGAATTTTGCATGCCGCATCATTCCCATGGGGAGGGTATTTTGCCGACGGCTGTCGGCCGCCACAGCAGGGGTTAAGTCACCAACACACTTCATAAGGTTGACAAAGGAGCATCAAGCGGATTTGCAGGTGTGGTGGACGTTCTTGGAGGAGTACAACGGCCGTTCCCTGTGGATGGAGGGCCCGGTGAGTAACTTTGATTTGGACCTTGTCACAGATGCGGCAGGGTCCACAGGTTACGGGGCTTTTTTCAAAGGGCAATGGAGTGCAGAGGGGTGGCCTGAGGCGTGGATCACGGCAGGATTGGTAAAGAACCTGGTTTTGCTTGAATTGTTCCCTGTAGTGGTTGCATTGGAACTGTGGGGGGAAGCTTGCAAAAATTTGAAGATCAGACTTAATTGTGACAACATGGGGGTGGTTCAGGTCATCAACCGGATCTCCGCGTCTTCCTTGCCGGTGGTTCGGTTGTTGCGCCATCTAGTGTTGAGATGCCTGCAATGGAACATATTCTTGTATGCTGTGCATATTCCGGGTGTGGACAACAGGCTGGCTGACGCTTTGTCTCGCTTCCAGTGGGACAGGTTCAGGGAGCTGGCCCCGCATGCGGAAAAGGAAGGGGTGCCTTGCCCAGGGTGGATGTGGGGAATTGTGTCGGAGTCGCCGCAACATGGATCAGGCGTTCGGTGAGTAGGGTTACATGGGCGGCGTACGCCAAAATCTGGAACGAGTGGCATAGCTTCACGCGGCTGGCGGACGCCAGCCTGAGTGATGTGGAAGTGGGGTGGTTGGTGCTGTACTTTGTGGTGCGGCACATGGAGAAGGGGGGTTCGGTCTCTGCCCTTAATAAAAAACTGGCGGCGTTGGCTTTCTTGTTCAAGCTGGAGGGCAGGCCGGACTTAACAAAATCGTTCTGGGTACGACAAACGGTGAAAGGATACAGAAAAGGTAAGGTGTGTAAGGACACTAGGAGGCCTGTATCTTTTTCGGTATTGCAGGCGATATGCCGGGTGCTGGAGGAAGTATGCTCCTCGAGTTACGAGGTGAGTTTGTTCAGGGCAGTTTTTTCCATAGCCTTTTTCGGTGCTTTCAGACTGGGTGAGTTGGTCAGCCCTTCCAAGACGGTCGGGGGGGGTTGCTGGTCGGGGATGTGAGCTTGGGCGAAGACAGGGTGGTACTCCGGCTGCGCAAGTCCAAGACGGATCAGGTAGGTAAAGGGGTGGATGTATTCCTCTATGCTTTACCGGGGTCGGTGGTGTGCCCAGTTAGGGCGATGGGGGAGTTCTTGGCGATTCGCCCGGGGTTGGGCGGTCCCTTGTGGATGCACAAGGACACGGCGTTCGTATCTAGGTTCCAGTTCGTGGCAGTATTCCGGAAGTGCTTGACGGCAGCGGGTTTCGCTGCCGAACAATTCGCCTCGCACTCCTTCCGCATCGGGGCGGCTACAGAAGCGGCCCGGTGCGGGTTGGATGAGGCGGCGGTAAAACGGATTGGGAGGTGGGAATCCAGGAGATTCAGGTCCTATGTTAGGCCGCATATGTTGCTGGAATGATGGCGTGGGGGGTGTTGAAAGTACGGGGAGTCTACTGATGGGATCATTGGTGTGCGGTACGTTATTGCTTGTCACTCATGTTTGTTATTTGTTTTTCAGATGGTGGTCAAGAGCGCCTCGTTTGGATTTTGGGGCACTCCTATGTATACTGGGGAGCCTTAAGGGCGGATGCTAGGCCGGACGGACGGCAATTGGGTATCCCTAGGAGCCAGGCGAAGATCAGGTGGTTGGGGACCCGGGGCATGGGGTGGGGCAGGGTGCTGCCAGAAGTGCAGCATTACGCCCGACTGGACCGTCCTCCAGACGTGCTGGTGCTCCATGTAGGGGGGAATGATTTGGGCATTAGGCCGATTGGGGATCTGATAACGGCCGTTAAGGCGGATGTCTTAACTTTCCGCGCGGCCTATCCCGGCATGCTTTTGGTATGGTCCGACATAATTGCTCGGACGACTTGGCGCATGGCGAGGTCAGTGGTTAGGCAGGACAAAGGGCGGATCAAGGTGAATAAGGTGATTGGGAGGTTTTTGGTCAGACATGGGGGTTTGGTGGTGAGACACATGGAGTTGGAGAGGAACGTGGGACTGTACTTACGCGGAGATGGTATTCACCTATCCGACGTGGGGATGGAGCTGTGGTTCTTGGATTTACAGGAAGGGATACAGAGGGCCCTGCGGGTGTGGAGGGGCCCGTAAGGGTAAGGGATTACCCTTTCGGGCTGTGGCGGTGTTAGGTGGTCTTTGATGGCGGCAGTTACAGATGTGATGGAAATGGTGGTGGGCTCATCGGTGGGATGGGACCCTTATGGGGGATTATTCCAGCGGAACGGTGTCCGTTGGAATACGGTTTATGGTTGCACTGCACGGGAGAAGGTTTGTCTCCGAGCTGGGTCGGCTGGGGGCCGGTTATGGTTAATGGTTGCGCAGTGTACTGGTAAAAGGAAAGTGAAGCCGGGTTGCCGTCAAAGACCAGGAAGCTGGGATTTAAAAGAGTTGGTTACAAATTGTTAAGAAAAGAAAGTTTGTGTGATTTAATTATTTGATTTTAATTATTTAATAGTAATATTTTATGTGGTTAAAATAAATTGGCTGTTGTGGCCATTTTACTCCAACAAGATGGTGTCTCTCGTTAATCTTAGTAATAAGGGGTAACTAAGGTAATAAAGGGTGGTTGTTTGGTTTTGGGGAAAGTTGGGCTATCCGTAGTACACTGGTCAAGGGAGGCCCGGAGTGGAAAAGCAAACACAGCAAAGTAACGTAGGGCCGGGCATGACTAGGGGGAGGTAGGGCAACTTAGAGTTAAAGGCAGGAAGGAGCTGGTTGGTTGGAAGGAAGTCAGGTGGTTTAGCTGAGGAGGTGGAATGTTATTTAAGGAGGGGGCGGGGACAGGAGGCAAAAGTGCGGGAAGGAAGTTGCAAGGAGGCAGGTTTTTCCCACCCACCCTCCCTATGTGTTGTATGTCGGTGTTGTTCGTTTGTTTTCTTTTATTTCAGGTTGGCATGTGTGGGCGTCACGACAGCAGGATCGGAATGGTTTGGCGGTGTTAGGTGGTCTTTGATGGCGGCAGTTACAGATGTGATGGAAATGGTGGTGGGCTCATCGGTGGGATGGGACCCTTATGGGGGATTATTCCAGCGGAACGGTGTCCGTTGGAATACGGTTTATGGTTGCACTGCACGGGAGAAGGTTTGTCTCCGAGCTGGGTCGGCTGGGGGCCGGTTATGGTTAATGGTTGCGCAGTGTACTGGTAAAAGGAAAGTGAAGCCGGGTTGCCGTCAAAGACCAGGAAGCTGGGATTTAAAAGAGTTGGTTACAAATTGTTAAGAAAAGAAAGTTTGTGTGATTTAATTATTTGATTTTAATTATTTAATAGTAATATTTTATGTGGTTAAAATAAATTGGCTGTTGTGGCCATTTTACTCCAACAAGATGGTGTCTCTCGTTAATCTTAGTAATAAGGGGTAACTAAGGTAATAAAGGGTGGTTGTTTGGTTTTGGGGAAAGTTGGGCTATCCGTAGTACACTGGTCATGGACAGTCATTTAAGCAAATGATAAGTAACTGGTTCCTAGGACAGAAATCAGTAGCGCTTGCTAGTTCTTAGGACTAGCTAATGGAGGATGCATTTATGTGAATGAATCTATGTACATTTAAAGATACAGCAATGCACTTTTAAAGGAGTTGTAAAGTTAAACATTTTTTCACCTTAATGCAATCTATGCATTAAGGTGAAAAAAACATCTCATAATGCCCCCTAACCCCCCCCCCCAGCCCCCGTTATACTTACCTGACCCCTCGAAAGTCCCGCACGGTCCCGAGATCCTCTTCACCACTGAGCCTGTGACGCGGCACACCGAGGGGCAGGGCCAAGGATACAGTGAGCGGCTATGGCCGCTCGCTGTATCACGGAAGCGCACGCAATTACTCACCACCATGCAAGCTCTCGCATGACTGTGGTCAGTAATTGCGGGAAGGACAGAGACACCTGCCGAGGGACCACAGAAGATGTGGACCGGGGCCATTCTGTGCAAAACGAACTGCACAGTGGAGGTAAGTATCACATGTTTGTTATTTTAAAGGAAAAAAATAATAATTTACTAACCCTTTAAGTGAACTCAATTGGATAAACTTCAGATTTCAGATCATCACCATACCTTGTGCCTTTAAAATGGTGGGCTTTTAGTGACATCAGGGAGTTGGGTTGGCCAGGAGACTTGTAATTGACAGCTGAAAGCACGCAGTTTAGACCTTGGATCCACCCCACTACATGCACTTTAGATCAGTCCCAAGGCAGACCTCAGATCAGTCCCAGTGCATAAATGTTAGACAAGCTCAATACCCTGTAGCTTTAGGAGCACAGGGTATCACTGTAGATTAGGGGGAAGGGGGCTTTATTCACATAGCACACTGACTGGTGGGCATTTAGTGACTTCAGGGAGGTGAGTGGGCCAGGCTTTGCAATTGACAGCCTAGAGAGCTGTTATCATTGCCATGATCTGCAATAAATGGCCTTTTCTCGCTCACCTTCTGAACCACACATAGCCTAGAATGAGCAGTCATATAGCTTGAAGGAAACAATTTTTATTTATTTTTTAATTTATACAATTCTTACTGCATTTGTTTGCGAGGGTTTCCTACACAGATTTGTCACAAGAGCATATAGGTTTAGAGAATATAATTTTCTTACTGTTTGTGGAGTGATTTTGCATATTTCCTATTATAGTGACCATATAGGAAGTGAAGGAAAAATGCCTCCTATAATTATAGGAACAGTATAAAAACCTGAGCCTTTTCCCACATTTTAAAAAACAAAAATTTAAATGTTTTGGCCAGAACTCCAGCTAAATGTTTCATTAATCTTGGACAAGGTGGGGAAGGGATACAACCCTTGTTTTGATTTCTACGCCAGTTGGTTTTCCCAGTGTTGAGATTGAGATTTTTTCTTACTTTTAGTCAGGACAGAAAAGGATAGAGTGTTTTCTTTTTTTTCATATTATTTATTTTTATTTTATATCCAAGGTCTCAAAGAGGAATCAACATAACATAGAGGTTCAATTAACAAATTAACAGTAAACAATAGATATATATCCACCATCTAATGACTAAACAAAATGCCACTGGGGGAGTAAACCCTCAGGAGGACCTCTCCGTGTCTCTCCTTCCTCCTCGCATTCTACTGGTGAGTCAAACGTCATGAACCCTCCGGTCCCACTCTCTAAATTAACTTACATATTTCCTTCACCTAATTCCTCTCTGTACCCTTGTCCTTTTGTACCTTCCCTTCCCGTTCCCTACAACAAAACCCCCCCCCCCCCATCCAAACAAAACCCCTCATTCAGGAGACGGAGGTACTTCCCTCCTTTCCTATTACTCCTTTCTCTATATTCTCTCCCTCCGCTAGTCCTTCTCACTCTCCTCCTCCAGCATTTTCTTCCCCTCCTCGGAATACATAAATATATTCCATCTTGTCCAGGTTTCCACATACTGTTCTCTTTTATTTTGTGCTGAAAGGACTAGATCTTCCATTGCTCCTATCTCTCGTACTCTATTGAGCCATCTCATAATTGAGGGTGATCTAGTGTCTCTCCACTGTAAGGTTATTCCGCTTTTAGCAGCGTTTATCATGTGACATAAAACTGATTTTTTATATATCCGCACCGGGATATGTGTGCAATGGAGCAGGGAAAAAGCCGGGTCATCTGGTATCTGGAATTCAGTAAATTTTTGAGAGATTCTCTGGACTTCTAACCAATATTGTCTTACTTTTGCACATGACCAAAATATATGCAGCATAGTTCCCTGCTCCAATCCACATCTCCAACAGAGCTCTGAGTTTTCTGTGGAGAACATATGCAGCTTTACTGGGGTATAGTACCATTGGGTTAAGAGTTTGTAATTAGATTCCTGTGTTCGCGTACAAACAGAAGAATTCAATGCCAAATGTATAATATTTTTTCCCTGTGTTGGCAAAAAGGTCCTTCCCAGGTCTCTTTCCCATCTCCTAATTCCCGGCATTACATAATCCCCCTGAGGGGATATCAGCATTCTGTACATCCTAGAAACCACTCGCGATGTTGGTTCCTCCTCCTCAAAGTATGTCTCAAATTTTGTTAACTGTCTCCGAAAATTGGACGGCTGTCCCAGCGATCTCAGGTAGTGTTTTACTTGAAGTGCCTGCCAAAAACTTAATTCAAAGTTTCCCCCTGGTCTCATTAGGTCCTCAATAGATGGCCAACTTTCTGTTTGCAAAAAATGTGTGGCCTGTACAATACCCTTCCCTTTTAATTTCTTAAATACATCTCCCTCTAGTGCCGGTGTAAAACCTGGGTTTCCTATTACAGGGAATAGGGGCGACTGATTTGTTGAAAATTTTGAATTCTGGCATACCTTAGCCGCAATTCGCAGCGTTGGACCAATTGTGGGATGTTTCTTCACTCTGCTTGGTAGTACCCTATAGCACCAGGGGGCTCTCCGTAAGGGGGTCTTACTGATCTGTTGTTCCATATCCACCCATCGCTTATACTGCCCATGTCTACACCAATCTACCACTCTTGTCAGATGAGCCGCTTGGTAGTACTTGGTAATATCTGGCACTGCCATCCCGCCAAAGCACTTGGGCATCCTCATCAACTCTCTTTTTATTCTTGGTCTTTTGCCTGACCATATAAATTTCATCATTAGGGTATTCATTTGTTGAAAGAACGCCGCTGGTATATTTATTGGAAGGGCCTGGAACAAATACATCATTTTTGGCAGGATACTCATTTTTAATATACTAATTCGTCCGAACCATGAGTGTAACCCAGTTTGCCATTTCTCAAGCAGCGATCTAATCGCCCAGAGGCGATTCAGTTCGCAGGTGCCGCGCTATATAAGTTTTCATTCATTCATTCATTCATAATAGAGTTAAAAAGTGGGGGGAAATTTTTTTTGAAAGTTTCCTTTAAATTTACTGGAATCCGGGTGCCCAAGTACTTTAACTCGTTCTTCCACTTAAACCCAAAGTTTTGTTGTATAGTCTTACTCATCTGCGATGTCATTGCCACATTCATCGCTTCAGATTTAGTCTGGTTTATTTTCAGATTTGATATTTCGCCATATCTATCAATCTCTTTCATAAGGTTGGGAAGTGAAATATGTGGGTTAGATATAGAAAACAACAGATCATCTGCGTAGGCGGAGACCTTATGCATCTGCTCTCCTATTTGTATTCCCTGTATGTCCAGGTTTTGACGTACTCTATTTAGTAAGGGTTCCAGGGACAATGCAAACAATAGGGGTGAAAGGGGGCATCCCTGTCGCGTTCCATTCGTGATTTTAAAGGGGTTTGAAAATATTCCATTCACTCTCACTGCGGCACGTGGGGCCGTATATGCACTCCCAATCCGTCTAATCATACGCTCACCCAGCCCCACGTGCCGCAGTACGGAGAAAAGGAAGCACCAGTTTACTCTGTCAAATGCCTTCTCGGCATCTGTATTCAGGAACACGCAAGGGATGTCCCCCTCATTGGCAAAGTGGACCAGGTTGAGAGCTTTTATTGTGTTATCCCTTGCTTCACGAGTTGGGACAAATCCCACCTGGTCCAAATCTACCAACTCCGGAAGCCATATCTGTAGCCGGGCTGCCAGAATCTTCGTAAACAGTTTTAGATCGGTGTTCAACAATGAGATCGGCCTGTAGCTGCTGCACTCCGCCGGGTCTTTCCCTTCTTTTGAAATTACCGTAATATGAGCTAGCAATGTGTCCGGCGGAAATGCTGCGCCCAGGCCGACCGCGTTAAAGACCTTTACTATCTGACTGCTCAGCAAATTGGCAAATTCTTTATAATATTTTATTGTATAGCCATCCGGTCCTGGGGCCTTCCCTATCTTTACTGTTTTTAATATTATGTTCAGTTCCTCCATTGTAATGGGGGATTCTAAACTGGCTCGAGCCGGTGATGGAAGCCTCGGTAAGTTTACTGAGGAAAGGTATTCCTCCATTTTAGATGTAGCGGTTGGTGTTTGTACTAGGTTATACAAAGTAGAATAATATTTGCCAAACTCCTCCGCTATTTCTTTTGGCTTCCGCTTTAGTTGTCCCTCTCTCCCCTTAATTTGTGGGATATACGTTGAAAGACCTTTTTCCTTCAGTTTCCCAGCCAGAAGTTTGCTACATTTGTCTCCAAGTTCATAATTTACTCTCCTTCCCCTTTGTATTATCGCTTTTGCCTTATATCGTAAGATTTCTGTGATCTGTCTTCTCATCTGACCTATCTCTCTTCCTATTTGGGGATCTAATGTCTTTTTATGTTGGATTTCCAGTTTCTGAATCTCTTCTAATAGCTTTTTAACCTGATATTCTCTCCTCTTTTTCCGAATTGATCCATACTTAATCAGAACCCCCCTGATCACTGCCTTGTGCGCCTCCCAGACCATTCCCGGGTCACACCCGGGTGTATCATTTATTTGAAAGTAGGCTGTGATCTCTTTAGCCACCTCTTCCCTGATTTCAGGGTCTTGTAATAGGCTTTCATTTAAACGCCACCTTCTTTCTTGGGCTAGAGCTCCACCAGACAGTGACAGGTGCATGCTGACCGGGGCATGATCTGACCAAGTTATACTACCGATGGACACCTCTCTCACTTCAGAGATTAGATAATGGGGTATCAGGAACAGATCTATGCGGGAATAAACTTGATGTGGATTGGAGAGGAAGGTATAGTCCCTCTCCTCTCCATGGAGTGTCCTCCATACGTCCACTAGTTGGGTTTCCTGTAATTTCCGCAATATTCCCCTCCTGACTCCCTCAGGTGTTGACGAGGTTCCCCTGGAGGTATCTATTCTCGGGTCCAAAGAGATATTGAAGTCCCCCCCAAGAATCAGTTTCCCCTCTGAGAATTCTAACAACTTCGATATTGCCTGCCTCATAAACACGTTTTGGTGTACATTCGGAACGTACATCGTGGCCAGAGTCACTTTAATTCCCCCAATATTCCCTTTCAAAAAAATCAGTCTTCCTTTTGGATCTAGGTAACTATTCTCTAATGTCCAGGGGATTCTGTTAGAGATCAGAATCGAGACACCCTTAGATTTTGCTTCCTGATTAGCTGCGTGGTATACACATGGATAGAATCTATTCTGAAGGAATGGAAGTCCTCCTTTCCTAAAGTGTGTCTCCTGTATGTATGCGATATCTGTCCCTGTCTTTCGTAGGTCATTCAGCAACATCCTACGTTTTTCTGGGGTATTTAGCCCTTTCGCATTAAATGATGTTATTTTTATTCCCTCCATCTCTGTGTCTGAGGGAAAAAAAAAAACCCCTCTTCACTTACCCTATCCCTCCCTCTTCTAAATGTACCACCCTCCTCCCTCCCTTCCTACCTACCCTTCTCTATACCCCAAAGGGAATCGCTCGCCTTCAACCGCCTCCCAATGGTCCGACGGGCGTTAACCTATTCTAGGGGCTGGTCAGTTAGGCTAAGATAGCTCCGGCCTATTCCCCTCCCTCCTCCCCACCGACTCGTTTGTTTCCCTACAGTTTCTCTCTTCTACTCCACATCTTTATCTGTTCCCTTCTCTATCCTTCCATTTGTCCTTTAATTTCATAGCTCTCAAATTCTCAGGATCATTATTTATCATTTTGTCTCCAGGTTAGAAGGGGAGTACAGATTCATAAATACTCAAATCCAAAAAGAAAGGAAAAAGTAATCATTCCCCCTTACTTCAAGTCATATCCCTCCCCCTCCGCCCCCTCCACCCCCCCCAACCCCCCCACCGCCCGATTCACTCCTCTGTATGTAATCCCCCCACACCTCCGCGTCCCCCACCCCCCATTTCTCATTGCTTTGCAGATCCAGGTTACACCTTAAATATTATAACATCTGTCCTTCTACTTTTTTCCTCTCCCCTCTTTTCTCTTTCCTTTACAAAACCTGCCTCCAAAACCTGCCTCCTGGTGGCAGTATTCCCTTTGTTAACCCCACCTCTTCTTCACTTCTTCACTTCCCCCAGTCCCAAATCTATGTCTCCATCGTGCAGTCCCTTGTGAGTCCCTTGTGAGAATTTAATCTCAACCTGTGATACCAATGAGGGAATCTCCCCCCTCAGGGGGGGTCAAAGCCAAAAAAAAAACTCAACTACCCTACAAGGGGCTCTTGTTGGGCGGCGGGGTCCCAGGCGGGGTGGCGCGGCAGACGGGGGGGGGGAGGGAGGAGAGAGAAAAAAAAAAAAAGGGTATATATTGCAATGGGGGGCCTGTAGGGACCGAGCACCTTCATCTATCTGTAAGGGGCACAGACTTATCCGACCCCGGTCACACTCCCCGTCAAGAATGCAGGGGGGGGGGGAGACCCGGGGTGGGGAGCAGGGGGCGGGAGGGGAGAAGGGGGGGCGCAACATGCCAATCAGACCTGCTACTTATATAGGAGACGGGCAAAAAAAAAAAAAAAGAAAAATGAAAATAGGGAATGACCTTTCTCCCTCCCTTCCTCCCTTCATTTCACAGACTACTCTTTACTTCCTTACTAAGCCCCCGTTGACCCCCCCCCTCCCCCCGTCTTTAGGGGGGATTTGCCCCCTCACTCCTGCCGTGCCTATTGTTCTTGTTGGGCCTGGGAGGTGTTGTAATCAATTCGGGACCTCCATTATTTCCATCTCCATGAATTCAAACAGTTCAGGGAGCTCCAGGGGCTGTTGTAAATGGAATGACTGTGTGTTTTTCTTTATTATTACAGCGATCGGGTATCCCCACCGATATGTCCCTCCTGCCTTCCTGACCTTGTCCAATACTGGGCGCAACATTGCCCTCCGCTGTAGAGTGGCCCGGGAAAGATCTGGTAGAATTTGTATCCGAGAACCTTCATATATGATCTCCCCTGCTTCCCACGCTTTCCGGCTTATATGTTCTTTCTGTGAAAAATATTGAAAGCAGCCGATCACGTCTCTTGGTCTGTTCAGATTTACTGATATGGGACCTAATGCTCTATGCAGCCTTTCGAACTCAAGAGGTTGAGGGGGGAGGGAGTCCACTAATTTGCGGCATATTGCCTCTATAGCTTTCTGGAGTGCCTCTTTATCAATCGCTTCGGGTATCCCCCTAAATCTCAGATTCTTACGTCTGCTACGGTCCTCGATTTCTTCTAGTTTAAGCTGCAAGAAATCTACCTGAGAGGCATGTGCTGTCTGGATACGCTCCAGGTGGTTGACCCGCTCCTCTAACCTTCCCCCGGCTGTCTCAATATGGGTGCACTTATCTGCCAGTTGCTGTACTTCTCCCCGTACAGTTTCCAGATCCCTGCGGTGCGTCTCTTCCATCCGTGCTACTAACGCCTCCATATCTGCACGCGTGGGGAGAGCTTGTATGTCCGCTCGAGTGGGCAGTGAATGCAGCAGCATTCTCAGCATTCCTAGCTCCGACAGCTCCTGTCCCTCTCGCAGGTTATCGCTTGGCTGCCTCTGCTCCTCGTGTGTACTCGGCGTCTCCTTCGCTCCGGGAGCGGACATTCCTTGGGCTTCCGTGTTGCTGCTTCTCTCTGCCCGTATGCTGGACTCCCAGCACGTCCCCTCCCCACGTGATTCAGTCTCTCTGCTCCGGTTTGTTGCCGCTCTAGTCTGTGGGAAGAACTGCTGAATCTCGGGCTGTAGCCTAGTCTTAGGCAGTTTCCCCTCGCTCTTCATCCCAGGTACACCGGGCTGTTTTTCCGTTTCCTCTTTAGGGTATTTAGCCTGCTTGTCTCCCCGGTCTGTAGGGACTTTTTCAGCCTCTCTCTCTGGTTAGTCGGCGGGAGGACGGAGGAGCTCAGGAGCTAGTGTGTCTCTACTCCACCATCTTCAGACCACACCCCCGAGGATAGAGTGTTTTCATGTGATCTGCTGTGATTGGTTACAGTGATCACATGGTATCGGCTATGAGCCTGTACACTAATTAGTCATTGGCTGTGTCCGATGGACACAGCCGTTGACAGATTGCGCCGCAACGTGGTCCCGCCTTGGAAGACAACTTATGTCTTGCACCAAGATTAACTAAAGTCCAGCCATCATTTTGTATATGATGTCCTACCCGGCTAACATTTTGGTATAAGCTGGGCAAGAACTGGTTAAAGATGAAAATTTAAAATTTGATAATCTGACGGGCTCCATCTTATAGCCAGGAGCTGGGATTTGATTAATTTTTTACTTGTTCAAATGTTTTTCAGCATGACTGAAGTACAGTTTTGTACACTCCGTTGTAACTTGAAACATATTTTACAAGTTTCATGCGGTATATACCGAATAAGCTTTAATACATTTTTTATAAAATCACATATTTTTCTCACTGGAAACCCTGATGGATAAATAATCCACTAATATCTACCAAAGACCAAAGCCTCACTTAAGTGAAGTGAATTTTAAGAGTATAACTTTTCACATTTTGGTGGTTTTGCATTATTTAAAACAAATGAATACAAAATACTAAAAACAGCAATAATCATAGGGCCAGATTCTCAAAAGAGATCCGACGGTGTATCTCAAGATACACCGTCATATCTCAGTTTTTTGGCCCGGTTATCTATGCGTGTAATTCCTAGAATCACTTACGCATAGATACGGCGTAGGTCCGACAGGTGTAAGACACTTACACCGTCAGATCTTAGATGTAATTCTTCTCTGGCCGCTAGGTGGCGTTTACGTTGTTTTCTCATTTGACTATGCAAATGAGCCTGATACGCCGATTCCCAAACGTTGTTGCACCGTCTCGTCTTCGTTTACGTTGTTTCCGTAAGCGAAAACCTACCCCTGCTATATGAGGGGTACGTTTACGAAGGTCCGTCGTATGCCATGTTAAGTGGCGTCAGGACAGCGTCGTCTTTTTTTTCCGTTGTTTACGTCGTTTTACTAAGTCGTTCGCGAATAGGGCTTTACGTCAATGACGCTCACGTCGGCTTCATTGACGTTTTCCGTCGTTAGCTGGAGCATGCGCACTGGGCTATTTGTACAGCCGCGCATGCGCAATTTGATCGGCGTGGGTGCGCGCTTAATTTAAATACAAGCCGCCCTCTTTGAATTACGCGGCCATACGCTGGGCCATTTAAACTACGCCGCCGCAAATTACGGAGCAAGTGCTTGGAGAATACGGCACTTGCTCCAGTAAGTTGTGGCGGCGTAGTGTAAATAGCTTACACGACGCCGCCGCAGGATCTTAGAGAATATGGCCCATAGATGTCAATTAGCGCATTGTATTTTATGTAAATTACATGTACTCAGTGGTTTTCTATTTACCGCTGTCAAGTTTTATTCCTAGAACTGTGTTTGATCCTCAGAGAGGTTGACGAGTCCAACAAAAGCCCTTGATCCATGATACACAGGCTGAGGTCACCCCACATTTTAGCTTATGGCTATTTTAAATACAATATGCATGTTAATTACTGTAAGTGGCAGAGAAGCAAAATGTAAAGAGAAAGCAAAAAGTGAAGGCAGGAATCGATCACTGTGAAATTGTGAACTTAGATTTTAGTAATATATCTTCAACAAAAATGGCAATTCTGTTTATAAAAATCCTGTAAGTGCAAGTACCTGCAATTCTTTTTTGTGTTATTGGACACCTGTCATGAAAAAAATATATTGGCTGCCATTGCTGACCTACTTTGGAAAAAGCTGAATGTTTAAGTACTTTCTAGGTCACTGATCTGGAACTGGTATGCAGCAACTGAAGTCAGAGAACCTGATCAGCATGTTTGTTTCAGGTAAACATAGTCTTATATTGAATGAACTAATATAAAGGGAAAGTAAGGGGCCAAATAGACAGGTAAAGAGGTAAAAACACAAGCGGTTGTGTTGGTTAAGAGTCAATATAGTAAATTTGTACAATTAGTAGTCCAATGGAAAAGGGGTTATTGTTGATGTAATATCTCTTTTTCTTCCAAAACTGGAGAGAGCTGTACATCAGGATGCAAAATGTGATTCCTGAAGAGCTGTTGGCTTTCCTTCATCATGATGCTGAAATTCCTTATCTTGATGTAAGTGGATGCTTATTTTATACTAAATAAAGTGTATTGGTCGCTGATATCTAGTTTGTAATCTGCTTTCTATGTTTAATGTTCGTTTTAGGCCAATGACACAGGAAGCATTACAGCAAGGCAACTGACGTTTTCAGTAGGAGGTTAAAGTGGGAACTTCAAACAAAAGTAGAAGTTTTTCTCTTCCTCCTTACTCTCCTCCTTTTCCACATTTGGAATAACATTTTTTTTGGGAGGGGGAGCAGGTTCTACTTTTGACAGGCACCCGCTCCCACTTCTGGTCAGATCTCCAAGGTGCATCCACCAGAAGTGCTCCTCCCTGCTTACCTGTTCATAAACTCCTAAACAAGTCACACAACCCAGAAGGCTGTGGAACCTGGGGGACTCGGGAGCTGAAGACCAGTGAAGAACCGGCTCAGGTGAGATCATTGGACAAGTGTCTGTTTATTAAAAATTAGCAACTTGTTGTTTTTGTAGCTGACTTTAAATGTTTTGCAGAAATGACTGAAGCTCCTCATTTACAATATGGTTCTTGTTATTCATCTCATGACAAAATTATTTGAAATTCCTGTCAACCTTGGCAGCATTTACAGTGAGGAAAAAAAGTATTTGATCCCCTGTTGATTTTGAATGTTTGCCCATGGACAAAGAAATGATTGGTTTATAATTTTAATAGTCGGTTTATTTTACCAGTGAGAGACAGAATAACAACAAAAATATCCAGAAAAATGCATTTCAAAAAAGTTATACATTGATTTGCATTTTAATGGTGGCAAAACCATTGTTGGCAATCACATAGGTCAGATTTTTCTTGCAGTTGGCCACCAGGTTTACACACATCTCAGGAGGGAATTTGTCCCACTCCTTATTTGAATATCCTCTCCAAGTCATTAAGGTTTCAAAGCTGATGTTAGGTAACTTGAACCTTCAGCTCCCTCCGCATATTTTCTAGGAGATTAAGGTCTGGAGACTGGCTAGGCCACTCCAGGACCTTAATGTGCTTCTTCTTCAGCCACTCCTTTGTTGCCTTGGCCATGTGCTTTGGGTCATTGTCATTCTGGAATACTCATCCACGACCCATTTCCAATGCCCTGACTGAGGGAAGGAGGCTCTAACCCAAGATTTGATGGTACATGGCCCCGTCTATCGTCCCTTTGATACGGTAAAGTTGTTCTATCGCCTTAGTGGAAAAAAAAAAAAAAGCATGTTTCCACCTCCATGTTCGACGGTGTGGATGGTGGTCTTGGGATCATAGGCAGCATTCCTCCTCCAAACACGGTGAGTTGAGTTGATGCCAAAGAGCTTGATTTTGGTATCATCTGACCACAACACTTTTACCCAGTTCTCCTCTGAATCATGCAGATGTTCATTAGCAAACAAGATGGGTCTGTACATGTGCTTTCTTGAGAAGGGAAACCTTGCCAGCGCTGCAGGATTTCAGTCCTTCACGATGTAGTGTGTTACCAATTGTTTTCTTTCTGACTTTGGTCCCAGCTGCCTTGATATCATTGACAAGATTCCATGTAGTTATGGGCTAATTCCTTACTGTTCTCATGATCATTGAAACTCCAGGAGGTGAGATCTTGCATGGAGCCCCAGACCGAGGGAGATTGACAGGTATGTTTTGTTCCATTTGCGAATAATCACACCAACTGTTGTCACCCTCTCACCAAGCTGCTTGGCAAAAGTCTTGTAAGTCTTCAATCTTGTCTCTGACATCCTTGGACAGCTCTTTGGCCTTGGCCATTGTGGATATATTGGAATCTGATTGATTGCTTCTGTGGACATGTGTCTTTTATAAAGGTAACAAGCTGAGATTAGGTGCACTCCCCTATGAAATTGCTCCTAATCTCAGCTTGTTATAGAAGGCACCTGGGAACCAGAAATCTTGCTGTTTGATGGGGGATCAAATACTTATTCCATTCATTATAATGCAAATCGATTTATAACTTTTTTGAAATGCGTTAAAATTATAGACCGATCATTTTTTGTCAGTGGACAAACATACAAATTCAGCAGGGGATCAAATACTCTTTCCCTCACTGTATTTAGACTTTAGCATGTCCACAATCAGTGCACTTACAGTATTTTTTATGTCACAGGTCCCACACAAGTATGACTAGTAGCTTCAGCTGGACCTAAATTCAAAAAGTGAAGATTTGCGAATATTTAGGGAATGGTTAGACATGATAATAGTGCCTAAGTAGCGCCCTGAAACATCTATCTTTTGTCTTGAATTCCACTTGAAACATAGAAGTGCACTTTCTAGTCCTACATTCTTTCTGTATGATATATCTGCTTTGTGGGATTTTCTACTTCTGACGGCTTCTGAACATTAATTGAAAACAGCACCAGAGACTTTACGATAGGTGCAACAAGTTCAACTTCCTTATTATAATCTGTATCACCATATTACTGCAACTACAGCTTTTTAGAAACAATCACCATTGACCTGAAATGCGGCACAGTATTATGGAGTGCTTCTTTTTTCACATTGCTTTGTCTTGATGCACGGTGCACATTGGTGGAAATTATAAGAAGGGCCTGTGTCAACAGGATTTTGATCAGTTCAAGAACATTTTGCATGGGCCAAAAAACCTGCATGAAACAGGTTAAATGCAAGGGGGTCAACCACATGTCAAATACATCTGTCAATAAATTACAAAAGAATTTCAGAAGTGTCCTAACACCAGCCCTTAAAGGAGTTGTAAAGGAATTTTTTTTTAATATTTTTATGAAATTACTGTTTACAGGGTATAGAGACATAATAGTTAACTGATTCCTTTTAAAAATGATTAAAAATAGATACAAATCAATCATATAATGTGCCTGCACTTTTAGTTTCGTTTTTGCTGTTGTTTCCTGTCTCTCTGATGTACAGAGCCA
Source organism: Rana kukunoris (assembly GCA_029574335.1). Classification (NCBI taxonomy): domain Eukaryota; kingdom Metazoa; phylum Chordata; class Amphibia; order Anura; family Ranidae; genus Rana; species Rana kukunoris. The sequence goes on along the minus strand of CM056051.1, from coordinate 458,513,121 downwards.
GAGAGCCAATATAGGGCAGTTTGTAAAACCAAACTGGATTGGTGCTGAGGGGTTTTACACACACCTCCTTGATTAGTGACCACGGTGAGAAATCTCCCAGTTCTGTGGTTATCAGTAAACAGACAACCAGGAAGTGTGGAGATCAGAGAGGAATTACAGCAACATCAAAGCAAAAACGAACAATGAGGACATGAAAACAGCACTGCATTAAGGTAAAGGAAGCTATTTAGCTAAGGAAATGTTTTCTTTTAGTGATCCTTTAAGCAGAACAAAACTCTCAAAAATACTTATCTTCTCATTCCAGTGAAGAAGCGGTTAAATCTCTCTGTCATCTCCTCCCTAACTACTTGCAGGTGCTGAGTTTTCAGACTCTTGATTGGCCCGTGGTTGAATGACATCATCCTGTGCATGCACAGCAATCCTTCTCTCTGGCAGGGTTAGAGTGTGCTGGGAATGCATGCTGAGCTGTGCAAGTGCTGCTCAGTGTTCACTCAATATAAGACTATGTGCAAGCAGGTACATTACGTTATAACGTGTCTCTTCTGCAATAAAGGGTTGTCTGCTTTTTAATAATTACATCTTGTCCCACTTTAAGTAGGTAAATGTGTTGCTGTTATTCCGAAGCCCCTAGTGCTGCTCCTCAATTGATGTTCAATACTGTACACCAGAGAAGCCTTTACAAAGATAGTTACCACTCCAAGTCGACTCACAGATCCAACAGCAGCTTAATCAGGTACCACTCATTAACATTGGCAATTGTTTCCACAAACATAAGAAAACTAAGGGTCTCTCCTGGTGAAATTTACACTAATTACAGAGGTGCCTTACTTGGGTGAACTGCTGCTTTTGGCATTAGTCAAGAAATTGTTTACTTTATCTGCCTCTGACTGCTACTTTTATGAGATTTGGATTAAGACTTTGTAGTGTCATCACTGTGCTGCTTGCGCTTCTTCTTACTGGAGATTAAGCTCTAGCTTTATGATGTCTGAAGTTGTTTAGCAGAAATTGAAGGTGGGTTCAAGGTAGCTGCTGCAGCTTCAATGGTTTATATTGTGGATATGTAAGTGAGCAGGCAATTGAGAGTAATGCATTTTAACATAAGGAAAGACTTGCTATGAATGTGGTAAACCAGGCAAGTCAGCTTAACATGGAGTTCTCTATTATTTTTTAGGGTGGTATCCAATGCAACACTTTTTAGACTATCACTGAACTGAATCTTATAACTGAACTTATTGGCTTTAAAACAGTATTAAACCCAAAAAACATCTTCATTGAGGTGATTGAACGCAAATTAGTGACAGAAACAATTGAGTACCATCCATGATACTTTTTTTATTTGCACTAACATCCAATTTTTTAGAACAAGCTTTCATGATGTGTCCCCTTCATCAAGATCCCAACAGTATTAACGGACAAAGTTTAAGCAGAGTGTTAACAAAACAATCTTTTATGCCCCATAAACACGATCGGAATTTCCGTCGGTATAACCTCCGACTGATTTTTCTGACAGAATTCCGTTCAAGCTGTCTTGCATACACACTGTCACACCAAATTCCGACCGTCCAAAATGCGGTATAACCTCCGACTGATTTTTTTGACAGAATTCCGTTCAAGCTGTCTTGCATACACACTGTCACAGCAAATTCCGACCGTCCAAAATGCGGTAACGTACAACACTACGACGAGGCGAGAAAAATTAAGTTCAATGCCTCCGAGCATGCATCGACTTGATCCTGAGCATGCTTGTTTTTTTCTCCGTCGGAGTTCCATACAGACGAACATGTTCTCTTTCTAGGTCCGTTGGAATAACTCCAATGGGGCACACACACGGTTGGGAATTTCCAATGAAAAAATTCCATCTGACTTTTTCCATCGGAAATTCGAATCGTGAGTACAAGGCATAAAAAAAACCCACACACAAGGGGACAGAGCCTGGAAGCTTTCCTGAAATATTTTTTAGTGCAAAAAAAAAAAAAAGATCATTGATAGTACTAATTGTTTCTATCCCATAAAACCATAAATGTGTTATATTGCAAATTACTGATGTTTTTTCATAGGCTTTTCTATTTCTTTTCACTTGGTAATCCAGACACTAAATCTGTTATTTTTACAACTTACTTTAACAGACCAGGCTGTCCAGAAAAAGTGTCAGTTGGAAGGTTGTGAGTGTGGAGTTTTATTCTTTTATATAAGATCTTTATCATAAAAGGAGAATTTTTTTTTGTTGCTGTGACTGCTTAAAAAAAGTTAGCTGATGTTTGGCTTTAATTTGTTACTCTAAATCTGCTAGTGTATCTAACATGACCCTCTCTCCATGTTGACAATGCTGCTGTCCAAAGGCATCTCCAATGGAGTGAAGATACCTTTATGCCGCGTACACACGATCGGTTTGTCTGATAAAAACGGGTGGACCCCATCGCCTTTTTATCCATCGGTGAAAAAACTAGTAACTTGTTTTAAAATTATCTGATGGTTAAAAAAAAACGATAGAAAAAAATGATCGTCTGTGGGTACGTCCATTGGTTAAAAATCCACGCATGCTCAGAATCAAGTCGACGCATGCTCGGAAGCATTGAACTTAATTTTTCTCAGCACGTCGTTGTGTTTTACGTCACCGCGTTCTGAAACGATCGTTTTTTTAACCGATGGTGTGTAGGCACGACTGTTGAAAGTCAGCTTCATCGGATTTCTGATGAAAAAATCCATTGGTCCATTTTCATCGGATGAACCGATCATGTGTACAGGACATAAGAAAGAACATGTGTTACCTATCAGATCACCAGATGAAAATAAACACAAAAAATAAAGAATAAAACTAATGTAGCCACTATATTAAAGCCTGGTTCACAAGATGAGATTATCGGACAAATGATCATCCTTTTTTTTGGATGCTAGTCTCCATATGAAAAAAAGGATAGGTTGCTAATGTACGGAAATTCTCGTATGACAGAATACAAATTTGGAAGTGATGCAATATATTTGTTTTGTATTTTTGTACGAAAACTGTACCGATTAAATGAAAATCGTACGATCTGATATCATACGAGAACATTTTTTTTCTTGTCCCTTTGTAACATTTTGGACAACAGCTGTGTGCTAACGATCAAATTTTCGTAAATCATTTCAAAAGTGATATTTTTTGTATGATATTCTGATTGTGTGTCTACAGGGCTTAAGGATTGATAAGTTGCTATATAATACATTTTTGTTTTCAGGTTTATTAACACTTCAAAAGTTTCAAGATGAAAGCAGTTCTAGGAGTGGATCAAAAGTTGCAGGTGAAAAAAAGACAGATTTGTTGGGGAGATCACAAAAAAAAGTGTACAATATACTGCTTTGTCTCTCTGCCTTCCTTTGTTATTTTACTAAAATGTAGTAAAACAAGAAATAAATACTGCATATGCTAATACATAAAGATGTTATAAAGGAAGTGGCAGTTGAATCTACACACGGCATGAAAGGAAAAAGTTGCTAAGGTCACAAAGGTAGGTGGCCCAGTCATGAAGGGGTTAAGGACCCTTCCCGCAGGTGTCCTACAAATCACAGAATGGAAGCCATACTTTATGGTTACTCTTTAGAGCTAAACCTGCAGTAGCATTCTCTACCATACTGTCAAGTTGAGCTGTGTGCTGTGCATTAGCTACAGGACACCTTCTCCGCACTCTGTTACTCAGCTAGTTATATCTGGATATGACACCTAATTATCTATGTTTTTATTGGTCTGGAAAGAGATGCAGTATTGCAGAGTGATGGTGCGCACGGCAGGCACTGTAGCACAGCCTCCCTGCAGTAATATTATTGAGACAGTGATGATATTAAATAACAATACCTTTATTGCAGCAGATTCTTTTTGCTGATAAATAACCTACAATACGCGAAGCAATTCCGTACTTTGTGAAGTATGAAGAGGATAAGACAAATAATAAAAAGGGAATGTATTAATCGAGCAGAACAAGACCAGCATTTCTTTAAACAATAATAGATGACTATAAGAATGTTTACATTTGAACGACTCTGCCTCTCTTTTAAATAAGAGCTTGTTCTAAGAAAAAAACGGAATGTTGTAGAACATGGTGAAAAAGGAGCTAATAAAAGAAAACTAAACCAATTAACACTTTTAGCTACAATACTTGTAGTTAAGAGAAAAATCTAAATTAAAATAGTATGCAGTATTGAATACCTTCTGAAATCTTTTGTTGACCTCAAGTTATTTAACCTCCCTGGCGGTATGATTCTTTCAGATTTTAGGTGCTGCAAGCGGTACCATTATTTTGCAAGGAAATTTAGCGTTTTATACTGTAGGCTTGTAAATCTTAGGAATAACTCACTTAAATCTGACCAAACAAGAGTCTAATAGGCATCTCGGGTATGACATTTTTTTTAAAATAAAATTATAAATTATAATATAATAAACAGTTATAAATAATTATAACAAATGATAATATAAGTATAATAAAAATGATTCAATAATGTAATCAACTCAAAATCACTGAAATTTCCTCAGTTGCAGAATTGTCGCTGTCATTACTTTTTTTTTATGACAAATTTCCCCACAAATCGCTATCGCTCAATTCTGCAAGTGATTATAATTTATTATCACTGTTTTTTAGCTGCTCTAAAACCATTATTGACATAAAGGGACACTTTTGGTTGCTTTGGACAATCTACAGTTTACAGGCATAAAGAACGTTTTTTATTTTATAAAAGAACATGTAGTGCACTGGGCAGACCACTAGGGAAAAAGGGGTGTGTATGTTTACTTTTTTGAATTTGGCGCCGATCTCCGCCCCATGCGTCGTAACGTCGCAGGGAATGGAGCTCGGCAGCACACGGGGACACGGTGTGAATCGAGCGAGCACCCACTCGCTCACACAGAGCGGATGCATCGCTGGATCCAGGAACAAGGTAAGTAAAACTTGCCTGTGGACAATGCGAGGCGAGCCCGAGTCTGACTCAGGGTTACCGATCGCAGCATGAAAATTTAACCCCGAGTCAGACTCGGGAATACTGCCAGGGGGGTTAATCGACAGCTCAGGTGGGATCAGAGCATGGAAAGATCCCACTACATCACATGCTCATCTCAAAAGAAAATTGGTTATATGCAGGGAGTAAAAAAATAAAATACAAATTGCACATGCACCTGACAGAGTTATGGGGATATCATTGAGGGCTCATTCACACTAAAGCATCCTGTTTAGTTATCATATGGCAAGCATTTGCATATGTTGACTTAAAGCAGCCCGTGCTTGATAAATATGCTGCTTCGTTGAATCTTCTTAGAACATTCGACAGACACTATAAGACTTCAGTTGACAGATTCGACCTTAATTTATTTAATCTAATGTTGCGGGCTCTGGGGGGTGGGGCCGAGTCCTGCACTCTGCGACTATGGGTGATAAATGCAGGACTCTGGAGCGTGCCTGCTAGGTAACCCCCTTGGGAGAGCGCTTCCCATAGGGGTTATCTAAAGCCGGGAGGAGCTGAGAGAGCCGCGGGGGGACCCCAGAAGATGGCGTTCAGGGCCACACTGTGCAAAACGAGCTGCACAGTGGAGGTAAGTATAACATGTTTGTTATTTTGTTTATTTAAAAAAAAAAACTTTAATACCACACAGTTTACTATGCCTCCATTATGAATTAACACAGTGAGTGAGTGTGTTAATTTAGAAAAGGAAGGCAACATGAAATTACATATTTATTAGCCACTTCCCCCTGCTCTCCAGCCTGAAACATCCCCTATTGCATCCGGGGGGAGAAGAGAGGAGGGAAGCCAGCAGCACTGCCTGTTGGGGGCCAACATGAGGGGAAGCCAAGGCAGTAAGGGGAATCGGCACCACACATAGTGATTAGGGTGTGCCTAGGCACATCTGGCACACCCCTGTGCATACCTATGGTAATGCATCAACTTCCTGCTTGTTGCAAAAGTAAAAGAACACATCATATGGCATCCTTTAGACGTGTATGTTCCAGGCAGGGTGCTTGATGGTGCATGTGCAGACTTTGACTATGCAGTCTGCCCAACAGTTGAGCTGGATTTGCTGGGCATGTGCTATTTCACGAATGCCTCGTTTCCACTGCACGGATTGGTTCGGGTCAGTAATTTTGGAGCGCTTCGGATGGGACCGGTCTAATCGCGTGAGCGTTTCCACTGCAAATCGGACCGTGAGGGACCATTCGGGGTTTAGAAAAAAATCCTAGCGCATCCACCAATCAGTGAGATGCATTTGTAGGTCCGCCCAAACCAAACCGTTCCACTCTCTCTGGTCCCTCATCTGAAGCAGGATCCTTGCTGGTGCGGTACGGTTCGGTTTTACGGCACACTTTCATAATGGAAACACCCAAAATAGCGTACCGTACCGAACCGATCCACTGATAGAGCAAAATTGTAGAAACAGACATAAAGGAAATAGAAGCAGATGGGGTTCTCTGGAACGATTCTACAGAATAAATAGAGACTAAATGTACACACAATTGTAAGGAAATAAGATCAAACAATTAAAAAGTAAAACTTGAAACGTGTATTTTTAAAATGTAATAATGCTTTAAATAACATTGTTTCTGTTTAGGAAATATACAGTAGGTGATGTATACACTATAAGCAATAACAGTACCTGACATTACTTACAAGAGTTAACAGGGAATAACATACAAATAAACTATTCATTGAATACAGAAGCAGCACAGTATCTCTGAGTCCTGGTAAAACATATCAGATTGTTATCAGTGACTCGGCGTTGCCCATGTATTCTTCGGTGACCCCTATAAAACCGCAAACAGAAGCCTATTTCCACCTGCCCATGAATAACATTTTGCATTCTGTAAAATGTACAGGATGCTTTGTTCCCGTGCTGTGCTTGAAAGTGACATTCCTGCAAACTGAAAGCTTCTCCTTTAGCAAATTAAGTAACCTTCACCTGAGGCTCCCTGAAAATCTTTCAATTTCTTTATTGCACACTGGATGCTTAGAAGATAATAGCTGACAAGTCAGGGAAGCTGTGAATTTCCAATCAAAGATTTCACTGTGAATATTTATGACGGGTTTAACTGTCCTCAGCCACAGAGTTTGCTGGTTGACGTTCATGAGACGCTGACATGAGTTTGCGTTGATTGCATCCTTACAAGTGAAGGGGGCTTTGGTAAACAGAATTACAACTACTTAGCCTGTAGATTAACCAGGCAGAGTGTTTGTGGTGAGTGCATAATCACTACAATTTGTGCAAGATTTGCAAGGCAGATAAAATGGGCTGAAGTAGAAGTTAGGACTTTGTAGGATGAATTTAAATGCTTAGTCACATGCAGACATCCTGTGGCATTATTACATTAGTTAGTGCAAGACGATGTCCAGATACCTAGCCACCCAATCATCTGTAGAGGTCATTATGGCATACCCAGAACAAATTAATTAACGACAGCATGTGTATGTTAACTTGACAATACCTCTGTGATTTACTTAAAATGGTTGTAAACCCTCTCCTATATCCAGTGAAGTGAATAGCCTTAAATGATACACAGAGATGAAAAAAATCATCTTACATAAGTTTTACTTATATATCTGCTGTCTTTCCCTTTCTACACTCTTTGGAAAGTGCAGATCATGTTAAAAATCTTTCTTCCTATTTCAGCAGTGGGTGTGGAGTTTGGGCTTAGACCCCTTTCACACTGGAGCAGTTTGCAGGCGCTATTGCACTAAAAATAGTGCCTGCAAACCGACCCTAAACAGCCGCTGCTGCGTCTGCAGTGTGAAAACCCGAGGGCTTTCACACTGGAGCGGTGTGTTAACAGGACGGTAAAAAAAGGCCTGCTAGCCGCATCTTTGGAGCGGTGAAGGAGCAGTGTGTAAACCACCCTTCCACCACTCCCACCCATTGAAATCAATGGGACACAGTGGCTATAGCACCGACAATGCGCCTCTATAGAGGTGTTTTGCGTCACTTTTTAACCCTTTCTCGGCTGCTACCGGGGGGGGTAAAACTGACGGTTTAGGAGATATTTGCAGAAAAGACTGCACCGATGTCTATGGTGTATGCGCACCGTAGACAACAGCGCAGGCGCACTGAGAGTGCCGTTAGTGAGGGAGATCGTGCCATCACTGACCGCTCCCATGCAAATGCGTGGAAGTGACTTCATCGCGGCTCCGACCAATCACAGCGCCGGAGCCGCGATTCCCGGAAGTAACTCAGGTCAATGGGACTTTGATCTCAGGTAAGTGACTCATAATGAGCTAGTATGCAATGCATACTAGCTCATTATTACTTTCTTTTCCAGGGGTTTGTTTTTAAAGAAAGGCTTTAGAGGGTTTACTTTCTCTGTAATGTGAATGTTTAATTGTTTTCCTTTTGCCATTTCAGCATAGTGTTGAATTTTTTTCTTAAGAGACTCTAGTTGCACTGTTTATAAAAGGAGGCAATGCCTTTTGGCATATTAGGAAGGTTGCTCAGCAGGAATTTCCATATTTTCTGGGGTATCAGTATCCAATGAACAGTGTTCGCTTTTTGAAAGTGCCTTATTTGATTTGTTTTATGTTTTATGTGTCAGCGGCAGTGTTTGTTTCATAAAGACAGCGACGTCTTTGTTCCCTAAGTCCTTTACGGTGAAGTTCACTCTCCTTTCTGCCGATTTCTGGATAGACAGGTACAGGATTAGGTACTTTTATGCTCTTAGTGGAACTTCTATTTTACCCGGGTTGCCAATATCCCCTTTGAGTCTGGTTAACCAAGACGATGTAGAAACGGTTGCCTGGATGATCGGGAAGTCCTGTGCATATACTTTATGATGGAGACAGGATGCCATCATGAAGGCAAATAAATCATGTTCTGGGGTTACCTTGCTTTCTACTTCCACCCAGATTTTGTCTTCTTGACAGGAGAGCCAGTATCGGAGTTGATCTAAAAGTGCGGCCTGATAATAAATGTAAGCATTGGGGAATCCTAGACCCCCAGAATGCTTGGGTGTGTTTAGTGTAGCTAGAGCAACCCGGGGGTTCTTTCCAGCCCAAAAAAAGTTGCGTAATAGAGTGGACAGACGGGAGAAAAAAGAAGGCGGCACATGAATAGGGAGCGTCCTAAAATAATATATTCATTTAGGTAATATAGCCTATATAGGCTGTAATTCGCCCTATCCATGGAAGTCGGATTTTACTTATTTTTGCCATTTCAAGCAACATTTGTTTAAGGAGATAGGGAAAGTTGACTTTTGTACATATAAGATATACTGTAGGTGGGGTTAGTTGGATTAGTTGCTATCGAAGCAGAGTCCCAGTTACGTGGAAATAACTCTTGCAGTAGGTTGTATTGAGTCAGAGACATGCATACAGTAGCATTTTGTCATATTCACCTTGGAGCAGGAAATTTTCCCAAACCAAGATAAATCTTTTTGTACCGCAAGAAGAGAGATAGTGCTTATCTTTAAAATAATATCATCTGCAAAAAGTCCCAGTTCATTTTCTCTTTGGCCCACTTTAATGCCATGGATGGAGGAATTAGTTCTAATATGCTCCACTAGAGGTTCTATAGTCAAGGAGAAAATTATTGGAGAAAGAGGATAACCATGCATACGTGAGGTATACTTCAGCCGCTGAATGAATAGATCCTGAAAGCCCACATTTCAACAGGGCCTGGGATAAGTAACCCCATTGCACCCTATTGAACGCCTTTTTGGCATCTAATGCTAGACGCACAGGGTTTTTTAGTTGATTCTGCAAATCGTATTAGTTAATCATTGTTCTAGTCCCAAAAAGTGTTTGGCGGCCTTTAACAAAACCTACTTGCGAGTATTTTGGCATAGATCTTGAGGTCCGAATTTAATAGGGAGATAGGGTGGAAATTTTGAGGGATAGAGGGGTCTATTTTTCGTCTTCGTATTAGTTGATGTGCCAGAACTTTACCTGCCTTATTACTCTGGGAGTGGTATGACCGTTTTAACTGTTTAAGATATTTGTCATGGTCCAAAATGAAAGCTTGTTTCAACTCCTCCCTGCATGCAGTAAGTCTTGGTGGGGTAGCTGTAGAGGGGGTAATGTTTTTTTTGTGTGTGTTGGGCCTCCAATTCCTAAATCTCTATTTGAAGTTGTGAGATAAACTGCAGTTTTATTTTCCTTTTCCTTTATCCAGATGAATAAGGCTTTACAGGCACACCATACCAAATATGAAGAGCTGGAGGCATCTTTATTAAAGGGTCACTAAAGGATTTTTTATTTTTTTTAGCTAAATAGCTTCCTTTACCCTAATGCAGTCCTGGTTTCATGTCCTCATTGTTAGTTTTTGCTGTAATCCTTCTCTGTTCTGCACAAATTCTGGTTGTCTGTTTCCTTATGAAAAAGGAAGCTTCTCTCTGTGGTCTCTAATCAAGAAGGTGTGATTACTGTGCGTCCCTCAGAACCAATCACTTTCATTTTAAAAACAAACACTGCCCTCTATTGGCTCTGTGTCTCTGTCCTTTACAGAAGCATGAAACTAGATGAAAAACGAAACTGAAAGTGCAGGCACATTATATAATTGATTTTTATCTGTTTTAATAATTTTTAAAAGGAATCAGTTAACTATTACAGTATGTCTCTATATCCTGTAAACAGTCATTTCAGCAAAACACATTTTTTCCTTTACAACACCTTTAACTGCTTGCCGACCGCCCGCCGTCATATTACTGCGAGAAGTCGGCTCTGCTGGGCGAGAGGCCGTAGTCATACGTCCGTTGTAAAGCGCTCCCCGCCCCCGAGTCCCGCACGCGTGCCCGGCAGGCGCGATCGCCGCCGGGCCCACGCGATCGCTCGGTACAGAGCGAGGACCGGGAGCTATGTGTGTAAACACAAAGCTCCCGGTCCTGTCAGCGGGGGAAACGCTGATCTTCTGTTCATACAATGTATGAACAGAAGATCAGTGATTTCCCCTAGTGAGGCCACCCCCCATGCAGTTAGAACACACCCAGGAACACACTTAACCCCTTCCCTGCCCCCTAGTGTTAACCCCTTCACTGCCAATGGCATTTTTATAGTAATCCAATGCATTTTTATAGCATTGATCGCAAAAAAAAAAATCGCCGCCATTACTAGTAAAAAAAAAAATATTAATAAAAATGCCATAAAACTACCCCCTATTTTGCAAACGCTATAACTTTTGCGCAAACCAATCAATAAACGCTTATTATGATTTTTTTTTACGAAAAATATGTAGAAGAATACGAATCGGCCTAAACTGAGGAAAAAAATGTTTTTTTTTTTTATGTATTTTTGGGGGATATTTATTACAGCAAAAAGTAAAAAATATTAAATTTTTTCAAAATTGTCGCTTTATTTTTGTTTATAGCGCAAAAAATAAAAACCGCAGAGATGATCAAATACCACAAAAAGAAAGCTCTATTTATGGGAAAAAAAAACGCTAATTTTGTTTGGGAGCACGACCACGCAAATTGTCAGTTAAAGCGACGCAGTGCCGAATCACAAAAGGTGTTCTGGTCATTGGGCAGTGTGAACTTTGGGGGTTCTTTAGCTCAGCGAGACAAGTGCGTAAACCGTGTCAGTAAAGCAAAGGGTCTTTATTGGCGACCAAAACAAAACAAAACAAAATAATGCTTTCTTCAGCACAAAAATGTCACAACAAAAGTCCTGCTTGTTTCCAGCATAAATTAGATAAGTCTCTCTTCAGCACAGCAAAACAACCAAAAGAAAGGCACATACGTTTTAGTAAGAAGTCCTCCAGTCCTTCCCTGCAGACACAGCTTCACTTCCAAAACTACTCCACCCTCTGTCAGGACTTCCTTTCCTTTTAACTCACTTCCTGGCAGTGGTTAACCCCTTGTGTGCCTGAAGCCAGGGGTCAGAAGGGGAGGCTCTCTTCCCTCCCAATTGTCGCTTCAGAGCCTCCGAAATCCCGGACCCCCGAATATCATTTAAAGAAGACAGAGAGGACTTTTAAGCCCGTCCTCTCTGGATCCCTTTTATCTGTCCGGAACCTCTCACCTCCTTTGGGTGACCTCCTGAACCAGTGCTTAAAGGGACCAGATTCCAAAAATTGGCGCTATGTAGCGTCCATCCAGGACCCGTCCCTGGCGTCCTGTGCATATCCCCCCCCTCTGCCTCAACGCGGAGGTGTTGGAGGCACCACTCGCCATCATACAGTGGACTCGGGAGAGGGCATCGGCATTCTGATGCTGTTTCCCGGGTCTGTGCTCCACCACAAAGTTGAACTCCTGCAGAGACAGAAACCACCTAGTTACCCTGGCATTGGTGTGCTTGTTCTGTCTCATCCACATAAGAGGAGCATGGTCTGATATGAGGCGAAACTTCCTGCCTAGGAGAAAATACCGTAGGGAGTCCAAAGCCCACTTGATGGCAAGACATTCGCGTTCCACCACCGCATAGTTTTTCTCAGCTGGCATCAGTTTCCTACTAAGGAAAACTATTGGATGCTCCTCTCCGTTGATCTCTTGAGACAGAACTGCTCCTAGCCCTTCACTTGAGGCATCTGTCTGCACTATAAAGTCCTTAGAAAAGTCTGGCGCTACAAGCACCGGGTCCTGGCACAGTGCCGTCTTAAGCATTTGAAATGCCTTTTCAGCCTCGGCATTCCATTTGATCATGACGGACTGTCGGCCTTTGGTGAGGTCAGTCAGCGGTGCCGCAATGGTGGCGAAGTTGGGGACAAACCTCCTGTAGTACCCAACTAGGCCTAAAAACGCTCTGACCTGTTTCTTTGTTAGGGGGCGGGGCCAGCCCTGTATAGCCTCTACTTTGCTCATTTGGGGCTTCACTAACCCTCTACCTACAATGTATCCAAGATACTTGGCTTCCTCCACCCCAATCGCACACTTCTCCGGATTGATGGTGAACCCTGCCCTTCTCAAGGAGTCTACCACTGCCTGTACTCGGGGAAGGTGGGAATCCCAATCCGTACTAAAAATGACAATGTCATCCAGGTAAACGGAGGCATACCGTTGGTGGGGACGCAGAGTTTTGTCCATGGCCCTTTGAAATGTGGCGGGGGCGGAGTGTAAACCAAACGGCATTCTCTTGTATTGGAAATGACCCTCCGGGGTAGAGAAAGCTGTTTTCTCTCTGGCCTCTTTGGTTAGGGGAATCTGCCAGTAACCTTTTGTGAGGTCCAGTGTGGTGATGTACCTGGCAGGACCCAACCTCTCAATCAGCTCATCTACCCGTGGCATGGGGTATGCATCGAACTTGGAGACCTCGTTGAGTTTTCTAAAGTCGTTGCAGAAGCGTAGAGTACCATTGGGTTTGGGCACCAATACGATCGGACTGGACCACTCGCTCTGCGACTCTTCGATGACCCCAAGTTCAAGCATCCTTTTCACCTCTCCAGACACCGCCACCCTGTGAGCTTCTGGGATACGGTAGGGTTTAAGCCGGACTGTCACCTTAGGCTCGGTCACAATGTCATGCTCAATGACGTTGGTGAGTCCTGGCAACCCTGAAAACATGTCCCCATTTCTTTGCAGAAACTCTTTTACTTGCTGGGTTTGGGGCCTAGTTAGGGTAGCTGCAACCTGCACCATGTCGATCCCTACCTGGTCCCCTGACTGTACCGCCACCACTGCGGACACCGGTTCTCTGTCTTTCCAGAGCTTTAACAAATTTATGTGATAAATTTGGTAGGGTTTTCTTTTCCCTGGTTGGTGTACCCTATAGTTTACCTCACCCACTTTCTCCACTATTTCAAACGGACCTTGCCACTTGACCAAGAACTTGCTTTCTACCGTTGGTATTAGGACAGCTACCCTGTCACCTACTTGGAGCTGTCTCACTTTAGCCGACCGGTTATATACCCTTCTTTGGGCATCCTGAGCCTTCTGCATGTGCTCTCTTACCAGCGGCATCACTTTAGCCACCCTTTCTCGCATTTGAGAAATATGTTCCACCACGGTTTTGTGCGGGGAGGACTCACTTTCCCATGTTTCCTTTACCAGATCAAGCAACCCCCGGGGCCTCCGTCCGTACACTAGCTCAAATGGTGAGAAACCCGTGGATGCCTGTGGTACCTCCCGGATAGCGAACAATAGGGCAGGGAGCAACATATCCCAATCTTTCCCATCTTTCTGGACGACTCTTTTTAACATAGACTTCAGAGTTTTGTTAAACCTCTCAACTAGGCCATCGGTCTGCGGGTGATAGACGGACGTCCGCAGCTGCTTAATCTGAAACAACCTGCACAAGTCCGCCATCACCTTTGACATAAAAGGGGTGCCCTGATCCGTTAATATTTCCTTGGGGAACCCAGTTCGTGAGAACATTTGAAATAGCTCCCGGGCAATGGCCTTAGAGGACGTTTTTCTCAACAGGACTGCTTCTGGGTATCTAGTGGCGTAGTCCAGGATGACCAATATGTATTGGTGCCCCCTTGCTGACGTTACCAGGGGTCCTACAAGATCCATAGCGATCCGCTCAAATGGGACCTCAATAATTGGCACGGGTACTAGGGGGTTTCTATAGCGAGGCACCGGGGCAGTTAACTGGCAAACAGGGCAGGACTCACAATATCTTTTAACCTCAGCCTTCACCCCTGGCCAGTAAAACCGGTCGGTTATCCTGGCCTCTGTTTTCTCCGCCCCCAGGTGTCCTCCTAGTGCATCGTTGTGGGCTAGATCAAGGAGCATCCGACTATAAGGTTGAGGGACCAGCAACTGTTCTATGGGTTCCCCTCGGCTCTCAACCACACGATAGACTAGGTCCCCCTTTAATGCAAAATGAGGAAACCTCTGGTCTGCATCTGGTATCTGTGAAACCCCATCAATGACAGAAACCTGCTCTCGAGCATTGACCAGGGTAGGGTCCTGTAACTGGGCGGTGCCAAATGCACCCCTGGGTATGTCCAGGTCTGGATGCACTGGCCTTTGGGATGTTTCCCCCTCACCCTCCTCAACCGAGGTAAGCTCCTCGTCATCCTCCCCCAGCATGACTTGTAACGGGGAGACTTCCCCCCCCTCAGAGGTCAACTCGGATTTCAGACCAGACACCGAACTAATATTATTAGAACTAAGATTTTCTGCAACGTCATTATCACTAACAAGTCTCTCTACATTAGAGGGGTGTGTTGTGGAGGTTTCCGGCACGGATCCCCCAGACTCTGTCCCTCCCGAACCCAGTGTCCTTAGTTCTCCTGGCAGACCCGTCTGTACCTGGTTCCATAATTCCAAAAATATTGGACAGTCCCGCCCCACTATGATATCATGTATCAGGCTTTTTACCACCCCAACCTCCTGGGTAATCGAGGTTTGACGATAGGACACAGTTACTGGGACCAAGGGGTACTCCTTGATGTCCCCATGGATACACACTACCCGTAGGGTCTTAGTTACTGGGCCAATCCTTCCAAGTACCCGGGCATGTACCAGCGTGACCATGCTACCAGAGTCCAGTAGAGCCCTGGCCGGAAGGTCGTTTACCCACACTTCACACTCGAATTGTCCAGAAGTCAGGTCAAGATGCGTGGCACACGCACTTTGCGCATAGAAAGAGCTTCTTCGGGCAGCCCCGCAATCCATAGGCTCCTCCTGGAGCGGGCACTGTGCCCGGGTATGCCCCCAGGACCGACATCGCCAACACTGAATGTCTCCCATCTTTGGCACAGGAACCGACCTCCGTGGTTCTATGGCAGACGGTGTAGATCTGCGGACGCCAACATCTGGCCAGGCTTCTCTCCTCGGGGTAGTGGCTGGTCTGGGTGTCCTTGGCATGAGTTCCCGACGCTTGGCAGGCCCAAGCAGGTCCTCCACCACGGTGTACCGTTCGACCAGCTCGACCAGCTGGTCCGCGTTAGTGGGGTTTCCATGGCTTACCCAGCGTTGTAGGTCATCTGGTAGGGACCGTAGGTACCAGTCCATTACCACCCGTTCCACCATTTGTGGACCTGACAACTTCTCCGGCTGCAGCCATTTTTTAACTAACTGAATTAGTTCGTGCATTTGGGACCTGGGTGGTTTGTCCGATTTGTACCGCCAGCGATGCACCCTCTGAGCCCGGACAGCTGTGGTCACCCCCAGGCGGGCCAGGATCTCGGCTTTTAGACGTTCATAGTCTTTGATGTGCTCAGCTGGGAGGTCAAAATAGGCCTTTTGTGGGTCACCAGTGAGAAAAGGGGAGATAATGCCGGCCCATTGGTCCCGGGGCCATGCTTCTCTCTCTGCTATCCTTTCAAAGGTGGTCAGAAAGGCTTCCACGTCATCGCTGGGTGTTAGTTTTTGCAAGAAATGGCTGGCTCTAACAGACACTGGGTTGCTAACGGCAACGGCCGATTGCTCTTGTCCCTGAGCCAGCCGCTGTACTGCCTCCTGCAAGGCAGCCACCTGTGCTTGAGTGGACTCCTGCTGGGCTGTAAACTGGGCGTAAACTAGCAGCCGTGTGTTTTCTTGCTGCACAGCCATCGCTTCCTCATGGCGACGGTTGGCGTCCGCTGACGCTTGCTGCTGGGTCACGGTAGCTTGCTGCTGGGTCACGGTGGCTTGTGCCAAAGCCCTAATGACCTCTTCCATGTCGTTGCGTGCTGTTTGTAATGTCTGGGCTGACTTCACCCAAGACATGCCATAAGTACACTGTCTCTTTAAATGTCAGTTTTTAAACGTTTTTTTGCGCCTGCAAATGCACTTTGCCCGCATTCGACACCAGTTGTGAACTTTGGGGGTTCTTTAGCTCAGCGAGACAAGTGCGTAAACCGTGTCAGTAAAGCAAAGAGTCTTTATTGGCGACCAAAACAAAACAAAACAAAATAATGCTTTCTTCAGCACAAAAATGTCACAACAAAAGTCCTGCTTGTTTCCAGCATAAATTAGATAAGTCTCTCTTCAGCACAGCAAAACAACCAAAAGAAAGGCACATACGGGGAGCTGTGGTGGCTCAACGTGATTGGCACTGCGCTGACAAGCCATTCACCTCTGCAGCCAAGGGTTCGGATCCCGGTCTCGGCTACATGTGAATTGAGTTTGGTGGTCTCAGCCCGGCTCCCGGTGGGTGTGCTATGCAAGGTACGCCTGTGCTTAGTACGCCCACCCCCCCCCCACAAAAACCACCACACTTGCACGCACACGAAATTGGTTTAAAACACATGCACTTTGGCCATGCGGTCTCTTAAAATAAAGAGAGGCGAAGGACCTACGGGGTTGGCTGGGTGGGCTAGGCCCCCTCACTCCCTCATAGGGGGAGTCCCTCTGCCCCATTGGGGTCCCGTTGGGCCCCAGTTGGGCTCCCAAGAGGAGCGGGTAGGGCGGGGTGAGTGGGAGGCGTGTAGAGCAGTTCCCACAAGATTCCCACGTAAGGATCAGGCAGGGAGGGCTGTTGCCATGAGAAATGCATCAGCTGATCTTTAACGTGGTAAAAATGTATTCTCAATATGACATTTCTTGGGATCGTGTCTGGCAGATGAGTCAGTTCAAGTAGTCTTTGTGTACTGTCTATGATGACATTGGTAGGGGACAGAGATGGGAGAATAGTTGTCATAATGTTTTTGCAAGAAAAGACACAGGTCTGCTTCCATATCGGATTCTGGGATCCCTCTGAACTTCACATTGTTTCTACGTAATCTTTTCCATAGATTCACCATTTTTTATTTCAATGCCAGAAGCTCCTCCTCCATGTCAAAGTGTGTGTCTATTAGCTAATTGTGGGCTTGGGTGAAATCCCCCAATTTATGCTCCATGTAGTCCACTCTGTCTACTATAATCTCTAATTCTCTTCTAGTTGAATGCATGAAGTTAGCAATATCATGCTGCAACGCTCCCCTTAATGAAAATAGCATGTCCTTTAACTGTTTGCTGACCGCCCACCGCAGTTATACGGCGGGACGGTGGCACTGCTGGGCGAGAGCATGTAGCTCTACGTCCTACCTTTAGCGGCCGCTAGGGGGTCCCTCGTCCCCCGAGTCCCTCGCGCGTGCCCGGCTCGTTTGTTACAGAGCGGGGAACGGGAGGTATGTGTGTAAGCACATACCTCTCGTTCCTGTCAGTGGGGGAAACGCTGATCTTCTGTTCATACAATGTATGAACAGAAGATCAGTGATTTCCCCTAGTGAGTCCACCCCCCCATACAGTTAGAACACAAGCAGGAACACACTTAACCCCTTCCCTGCCCCCTAGTGTTAACCCCTTCACTGTGTAAAAAATGTGTATAGTTTGCGCCACAGAAAAAAGAAAAAGGCAAATTCTCCCAAAAATTGGATAGAATACCAAGTGTACAATCTAATATATCTAAATATACAAGTTTGTGAGCTGCCTCCCAGATAATTTCAGTGTATGAAAGTAATTGTGGAATAGTAGTATTAAGGGGGCGCTAGATGCCCAAATTAATAAATATATAATAACTAGAAATACTAAAGTGCATAAATACAAAATTGAAGCTTACAAATATGTTAATCTATTATAACATGCATGAAAATCACAAAAATATATTGTGAACTGGTGTCCGTACAGTATTGTGCATATGTGCAAAGAAGTCCCAATAGTGCTATATGATAAGCACCCAGTAGCAAATTGCAGCCTAAGTAGGGTAAAAGTTGCAGGTCTGAAACCACCACCGAACAATTGCACCCGAAGTGATCAATAGGAATGGCTCCTTACCAATATCAGTAGACTCTTTTATTTAAAAAAAGAAATCATACAGCGCTTTTGACAATGTGATGTCTCAAAACGATCCGGATTTGCATGTCAGGTGATCCAATATTCATATACTGTACGTGAAAGCCAGAAACAGAAAGGCAATCATAGTGAAGTATTGTTTATTTAAAACATTTGAAAATAACAAGCCAAATGGCTGCTTACTTATGTAGTGCCCCTATCACGGCACTGAGGCTTAATGCGTGTGTTCGGTGAGAGATCGAATGCGTGTATTCGGAGAAGGATCGAATGTCCGTCGCCCTGCTAGTCCCACTAGCTGGCGTGCGTTCCACCGTCGTAAACCAGCGGACCCGGAACCCGGAAGTGGTATTGGAATGCGTGACTGGTTAGCGCCTTCACTGCCAATGGCATTTTTGTCGCTATAAAAATGCCAATGGTCCCAAAAATGTGTCAAAAGTGTCCGATGTGTCCGCCATAATATCGCAGTACCGAAAAAAACGCTGATCGCCGCCATTACTAGTAAAAAAAAATATTAATAAAAATGCCATAAAACGACCCCCTATTTTGTAAACGCTATAAATTTTGCGCAAACCAATCAATAAACGCTAATTGCGATTTTTTTAACGAAAAATATGTAGAAGAATACGTATCGGCCTAAACTGAGGAAAAAAAAAAATTTATATCTTTTTTGGGGATATTTATTATAGCAAAATGTAAAAAATATTGCATTTTTTTCAAAATAGTCGCTCTATTTTTGTTTATAGCGCAAAAAATAAAAACCGCAGAGATGATCAAATACCACCAAAAGAAAGCTCTATTTGTGGGAAAAAAAGGACGCCAATTTTGTTTGGGAGCCACATCGCACGACGGCGCAATTGTCAGTTAAAGCGACGCAGTGCCAAATCACAAAAAGTGCTTTGGTCTTTGACCAGCAATATGGCCCGGGGGTTAAGTGGTTAAAGTTGTTTCAATTACAGGCTGCCCTAAAGCATCTAATGTTTGCGCAGGCTGTGTTTCCTCCATTTCATCCCCACCATGTCCCCCTTCAGATGATGACTCCCTCTTCTCTGACAGCCTCCACGGACATGCCAGGTGAGTCATCTCTGTATTGTCCCGATCCATTCCACACTGTGAGGATTGCAGACCTTATGCGGTCGGTAGGGATGAGCTTCGTTCGTCGAAATTCGGACGTTATGGGCCGTTCGCGCCAAATTCGAGTGGTGCGTCACGGCCCATAACTCACTGCGCATTGCACGCTGATGATTGGCTAAGCATGCACTATGACCCGCATGCTTGGCCAATCACAGCGCGCAAAAAACGGAGAGCCATAATTGGCCAAAGCCAGGGTGGCTTTGGCCAATTATAGCTTAGGGGGTTTAGTACACGCCCCACACTATAAAAAGCTGCCTGCTCTATCTACCTGCAAAAAAATGAAGCTTTTTATAGTGTGGGGTTTAGTACACGCCCCACACTATAAAAAGCTGCATTTTTTTGCAGGTAGTTACATAGTTACATAGTTACATAGTTAGTCAGGTTGAAAAAAGACACAAGTCCATCCAGTTCAACCATAAAAAAAAAAAAAAAAAAAAAAAAGTAAAACACAGTACATCCTCCCATACACCCAACTCCATACCCACAGTTGATCCAGAGGAAGGCAAAAAACCCCAGCAGAGCGATGATCCAATTTGCTACCGGAGGGGAAAAAATTCCTTCCTGATCCCCCGAAAGGCAATCGGATTTACCCCGGATCAACTTTACCTACAAAACTTAGTACTCAGTTATATTATGTGCATTTAGGAAAGAATCCAGGCCTCTCTTAAAGCAATCTACTGAGCTGGCCAGAACCACCTCTGGAGGGAGTCTGTTCCACATTTTCACAGCTCTTACTGTGAAGAAACCTTTCCGTATTTGGAGGTGAAATCTCTTTTCCTCCAGACGTAAAGAGTGCCCCCTTGTCCTCAATGTTGACCTTAAAGTGAATAACTCAACACCAAGTTCACTATATGGACCTCTTATGTATTTGTACATGTTGATCATATCCCCCCTTATTCTCCTCTTCTCAAGAGTGAATAAATTCAGTTCCTCTAATCTTTCCTCATAGCTGAGCTCCTCCATGCCTCTTATCAGTTTAGTTGCCCTTCTCTGCACTTTCTCCAGTTCTCCGATATCCTTTTTGAGAACTGGTGCCCAAAACTGGACTGCATATTCCAGATGAGGTCTTACTAATGATTTGTACAGGGGCAAAATGATATCTCTATCTCTGGAGTCCATACCTCTCTTAATACAAGAAAGGACTTTGCTCGCTTTGGAAACCGCAGCTTGGCATTGCATGCCATTATTGAGCTTATGATCAACTAAGACCCCCAGATCCTTCTCCACTACAGATCCCCCCAGTTGTACTCCCCCTAGCATGTATGATGCATGAATATTCTTAGCCCCCAAGTGCATAACTTTACATTTATCAACATTAAACCTCATCTGCCACTTAGTCGCCCAATTAGACAGAGCATTGAGGTCGGCTTGTAAATTGGAGACATCCTGCAAGGACATTATTCCACTGCATAGCTTGGTGTCATCTGCAAAAACAGAAATGTTACTTTTGATCTCAGACCCAATATCATTTATAAATATATTGAAAAGTAAGGGACCCAACACTGAACCTTGGGGTACACCGCTGATAACCTTGGACCATTCAGAGTAAGAATCACAGGTAGATAGAGCAGGCAGGCTAGTCAGTTAATGTTACAGTGTGTAGAGGATATATATACATCCCAGGAGTTGTACATATATTGTGACAGGGTACACGATTGTATGTACACCAGTGAGAGACTGGAAAGGTCAGCGTTCCCTGCCCTGGAAGGTGTTAAGCCTGGCCAACAGGTAAACCTCCTCTCTTCCCCCTATTAATTAAAAGTCACCTGGTAAGGAAGGGGGAAAGTGAGAGCTCAGTGTAACAGGTATGCTGAGCTGGACAGACAGGTTGGAAACTGTCTGCATTGGAGGAACAAGGTCTGTCCCAGATAATTGTTTTTTTGGACTGTTATTCTGTTTGTTTTATACTGGAGGCTGGAATAGCCCCTCCAGTACAGTGTAGTGAGGGACACTACTGTTAGTTAGCCTCCTAAATTGGAGTAGGCCATTTTGTTTTGTATTATTTCTTTTGTGCTTCAGTCAAAGCTTCAATCTGCAAAGTCAGGTGCCTGTTGGTCTCCTGTTGTACTGCAGCTGCGACAGCTGCCTGTCTACTAATCTCTTGTTGCGCTGCAGCGGCTTGTCTATTAGTCTCTTGTTGTGCTGCAGCTACCTGTCTATTAGTTTCTTGTTGTGCTGCAGCTGAGGCCACTACCTGTCTATTAGTCTCTTGCTGCACAGAGACAGCTTGTAACAGGGCTTTCACAATATCTTCCATTTTCTGGGTCCTGTACCTTTAAGGCCACTGTAACTGTAAATTGACCGGTACAACAGCGAACATCCCACTTCTAACCACCGGGGACTGTTAATTAATAGGGGGAAGAGAGGAGGTTTACCTGTTGGCCAGGCTTAACCCCTTCCAGGGCAGGGAAAGCTGACCTTTCCAGTCTCTCACTGGTGTACATACAATCGTGTACCCTGTCACAATATTTTTACACTGTATAGCTTAGCTAGATCAGTTCTTCCTAATTTACTGGCAGGTGATTGTGCTATTTAGAGACGTTATCACAGGTATAGACACCCAGCAGGTACAATATTTAAAGGAATTTTTAATTTTTTTATTTTTTATTTAAGCATCATTAAAATCACTGCTCCTGATACCTGTGAAAATGTCTTTGAGAACCCGGGTCTTGCCCGAGGGAACATGTATCAATGGAAAAAAAAGTTTTAAAAACAGTCTTTTTTCAGGAGTCCTGCTCCTGAAAAAACTACAGTTTTTGAACTTTTTTCCATTGATACATGTTCCCTGGGGCTAGACCCGGGTTCTCAAAGACATTTTACGACAATAACTTGCATATTAGGCTTTAAAATTAGCACTTTTGAATTCGAACGTTCGAGTCCCATAGACGTCAATGAGGTTGTAAATGTTCGCGCGAACGGTCGGTCCGTTCGAAGGTTCTGGTACGAACCGAACAGGGGGTGTTCGGCTCATCCCTAGGGGTCGGCTCTGGCACCATCTTGGCTGCGCCGGCCCATTGCAAGAGTTAAGAACTTGTGAGTTTCTTTGGCCCCTCTCTGTTTTTTTCTTTTGTCCATCATGACCATTCAGGTCTCCACTGTTCCTGAATGTGTAGAAGCCATTTGGGGTAGTGTGAGCTGCTGTTGTATGTAGCTGTATAGCTCCCGTTGTCTCAGGGCTCTCGCCTCACACCACTATGCGCCCCAGCTGCCGGCTCAGCCCCCTAAATTATGAAATACATAAATACCCTTTACCTAAATAACTATTATCTAAATAATATTATTTTTGTTGATAAATATATTAACTCAGTCACTAACATCTTGTATATGTTATATCATGGTAAAGGCTAAATTTGTCTTTTTATAAAAAGGGAAAGGGTAAACCACCCCCCACCCCCCACAAGACTTCCCCAATCCCCTAGTTCCCAGTGCATTTATCTATTATATACACTTTTTCACCACTGCCCATCACAACAGGTTTAATGGTCTGCACACATGAACATTTTAATAAACAGCCCTTGGAACTGTGTAACACAACGATGGATGCATTGGGGATCTGTTATATGACATTTCTGACCAATAGGAATCTCTTCTGAGCCTTTTTTTCTGGAAAATAAAATAGAAAATCTTCATTGTTCAGTGTCTCATTAGTCAGCATGGCCAAAGACAGCTCCAAATTGCATGCAATATGATCAGACACAGCCTCTGTGGCTGTTTAGTAAAGTTACACCAATAGGAGTGGTAGCAGGAGAAGGTTATATAGTAGGCGAGGTTGAAAAAATACATAAGTCCATCAAGTCCAACATATGTGTGTGATTTTGTGACAGTATTACATTGTATATCCCTTTATGTTGTGGTCGTTCGGGGGCTTATCTAATAGTTTTTTTTTTTTAAATGATCGATGCTCCCTGCTGAAACCACTGCCTGTGAAAAAGAATTCCACATCCTTACCAGTCTTACAGTAAAGAACCCTCTACGCAGTTTAAAGGGGTTGTCAAGGATTTTTTTCCCCCTAAATAGCTTCCTTTACCTTAGTGTAGTCCTCCTTCACTTACCTCATCCTTCGATTTTGCTTTTAAATGTCCTTATTTCTTCTGAATGCTCACTTCCTGTTCTTCTGTCTGTAACTTACCACCATAATGCAAGGCTTTCTTCCTGGTGTGGAAAAAGCCTCTTGAGGGGGGAGGGGACGAGCAGGAGTGTAAGGACACCCACTAACACACAGCTCCTTTCTCTATCTGCAAAGTAGAGAGTGTCCTGACTTGCCTGCTCGTCCCCTCCCCCCTCAAGAGGCTTTCTCCACCCACAGATCCACGTCCTGTCAGGGAGAGAGGAGACCGATCTGTGTCCCTTGTACATAGGGACACAGATCAGTCACCTCCCCAGTCAACCCCCTCCCCCCACAGTTAGAACACTATGCATGGTACACATTTAACCCCTTCCTCACCCCCCTAGTGTTAACCCCTTTAATGCCAATCACATTTATACATTAATTAGTGCATATTTATAGAACTGATCACTGTATCAATGTGAATGGTGCCCAAAATGTGTCAAAAGTGTCCGATGTGTCCACCATAATGTCGCAGTCCCAATAAAAATTGCAGATCGCCGACATTACTAGTAACAAAAAAAAATAATAATAATTCTGTCCCCTATTTTGTAAGCGCTATAACTTTTGCGCAAACCAGTCACTTATTGCAATTTTTTTTCACCAAAAATACGTAGAGGAATACGTATCGGCCTAGACTTTTTTTTAAATGGCTATTTATTATAGCAACAAGTAAAAAATATTGTTGTTTTTTTCCCAAATTTTCGCTCTATTTTTGTTTATAGCGCAAAAAATAAAAACCGCAGAGGTGATCAAATACCACCAAAGAAAGCTCTATTTGTGGGGAAAAAAAGGACGCCAATTTTATTTGGGAGACACGTCGCACGACTGCGCAATTGTCAGTAAAAACGACGCAGTGCCGGAAGCTGAAATTTCACCTGGTCAGGAAGGAGGGTATACGTGCCCAGTAAGCAAGTGGTTAAAGGGGTTGTAAACCCTCATGTTTTTTCATAGGATAGGATGCATTAAGGTGACAAAACTTATGACACTGACCGGCCCCCCAGCCCCCCAGTTTTACTCACTTGAACCCTTAGTTCCCTCAGTAGAGACACACTGAATGTCTGTAATAGGGGTCAATCATATTCGGTAAGAGGCTGTGTGTGTAACTGGGAGCAGTGGAAGAACTTCTCTTTTGGTCACATTGTTTTTTTTTGCTTATTTCAAATGGATTTAGCATGGACTTTATATCCACTTGGATTTAATCTGCATATATTTAGCGGTCTACTTCCCTGATTTTAATGTATTTGTGTTTGAAGCCAGCAATATTGTGTTAGTAGCTATTTTGTTCTTGGACTATTGTTTTAGCGCGGGTCATTTTAATATATTTTTTAACTATAGATTGACAAATTAACAACAATATGGAAAAAAAAATGATGATTCTATGGTGTTAAAGCTGTTGGGGTCGATGAATATAGAACAAATATGCTATACAGTGGTTATAGCCTAGGGTAGAGAGGAGTTATAATATCTTTTAGGGTTTTTCAATGTATTTTATTCTGACTCCCTACTAGAAAGATTTTCTTTTACGCCATGTCCTGGTGGCAGCAGTCACGGACAGAATAAAGGGACTATTCCTAAATAAAGGGACCAATGAAGGAAATAAAGAGACATCTCACCATGAGGACTTGTCATAAAACTCTAAGGCCTCGTACACACGAGGGGATATGTCCGCTGAAAACGGTCCGATGGACCGTTTCAGCAGACATCTCCGCTCGTGTGTATGGGCTAGCGGACAGATTTCTCCACCCGACAGATTTCAAAGCATGCTTTGAAATCCATCCGGTGGAATCTGTCCGCCCGACATGTCTGCTGGTTAGTACACTTACCAGCAAACATGTCGTCCCCCACCGCCGCTGCGCCGCCGCCGAATGGATTCGGTGCATGCGCGGAAGTGTTTTACTTCCTGGTGCGGTGACGTGGCGGTGACGCGGCGGCGGGGAATTTGATCCGATGGTGTGTACACGCCATCGGATCAAACTCCCGATCGGACATATCCGATGGAAATGGTCCGCGGACCGTTTTCATCGGATATGTCCGATCGTGTGTATGGGGCCTAAGGCCGCGTACACATGAGGAGACATGTCCGATGAAACAGGTCCGATGGACCGTTTTCATCGGACATGTCTGAAGGGATATTTTGGTCTGATGGGTGTACACACCATCAGACCAAAATCCCCGCGGACAGAGAAAGCGGTGACGTAGAAGACACCGACATGCTCAAACAAGGAATTTCAATGCTTCCACGCATGCGTGGAATCAATTCGACGCATGCGCGAGATTTCGGTCCGATGGTTGGGCGTACCAACCATCGGACATGTCCGACGGACAGGTTTCCAGCGGACAAGTTTCTAAGCATGCTTAGAAACTTTTGTCCGCCGGAAACCTGTCCGCTAGGCCGTACACACGATCGAACATGTCCGCGGAAACTGGTCTGCGGACCAGTTTCAGTGGACATGTCTCCTCGTGTGTACGCAGCCTAACACTGTCAGCACAGTCAAATACGCTCATAAGTACACCTTAGGAAATCTGCCAATCTCCAATATTTTATTACAGGCCTACTTAATTTTTGCAGCTCTGGAAGCACTGATACTCATCTTCACACCAGCTCTGAACACAACACTCTACTACATTGCTCTAGTTACAGTTCTCAGTGGAGACCTTCTTGAAAAGGATTTGAACACCTATGCATTTTCCTTTAGAAAAAAAAAATCCTTCTACTACATACAATTTGAAGGGTCTTGCTGCCTTAACAGTATCTGTGTTTAATAGAAGTATCTCACAGAGTTCTTATTACTCTGCAATTTCAAGAAATTAATCTGATCTGAGCTTTGAAGTCATGAGTACAAAGCTTTTTATGCAAGTAGCAGAAAAAAAAGTGAAGTTTTATTCCTGTCGCAAAATATTGTCCAGCCACATATGGTACTGTAGTTTAAATCCAGCAGTTTCCACAATTGCTGAATTACCTAATAAAAAAGTAATGTTTTTAGGAGAGCATGCCAAAGTCACCAGCTATATATTTTTGCATCTATAAAAATGCAAGAGAGAGATAAGGCTGAGAAGTGTGTTAATCTTGAAAAGCTGGCTTTAAACTGCTTTGGAAATGCATTATTGTAAGTTTCTTCAGAAATCCCCAATAATCCTTGTGAATTTTCTGTTCTAGTGATTAATGTCATTCAAATGCAAATAAATTATGTATATGTACATTGTCTTTTCATTGTCATTAATGACAGAGAACTATTAAGATAGCGTGAGAAAAGGGATAATGAGCCCTGACCTTATGCATTGCTTTCCAGAATTCACTGCTTCATGGTTATTTTTAGGCTTTGTGTTAGCTACAAAAAAATATTTTGGTAGAACTCATCTTTAGTGTAAAAATTTCCGTACTGTAATGTAAATGAAACAGTGTCCTTTTTTCAGTAGACATTTTCAGGGAGTTCTTTAATCCTTCTGTAATTTCTCTGTCCAACTGTCCCTCTACTGACCCAGGCATGTTTCACCAAATGGGTTTCCTGCCTGACCCTCTGGTACCTCAGTGTCTGCAAGTTACTGACCTGACCTGTTCTTAACTTTGTCTCTACTCATTGACTTGGCACTGCACAACCTCCCTGTTGTCGACTTTGGCCTGAGCTCGTTTTACCAGTGTACTACTTTTCCAGTTCATTTGAAACCCTTTGAGAACAATTTTCTCAAAGTTCCTGTGATTCCAACATCACCAGCTGACACTTAAGCTACTCTGTTGTCCCTACACTCCCTATCTCGAGGTGTTTGGACTGCAACAGTAAGAGAGGCCACTCTCATTATCTCGGTCTCCCTACCTAGTTACTTGACAGACGCATGTTGCCTATTAACCACTTAAGACCCTGACCAAAATGCAGGTAAAGGACCTTGCCCCTTTTTGCGATTCGGCACTGCGTCGTTTTTTCTGACAATTTCGCGGTCGTGCGACGTGGCTCCCAAACAAAATTGGCATCCTTTTTTCCCCACAAATAGAGCATTCTTTTGGTGGTATTTGATCACTATTTTTTACTTGTTGCTATAATAAATATCCCCCAAAATATATTTAATTTTTTTTTTCCCTCAGTTTAGGCCGATACGCATTCTTCTCCCTATTTTTGGTAAAAAAATCGCAATAAGCGATATCGGTTGGTTTTCGCAAAATTTATAGCGTTTACAAAATAATGGATAGTTTTATTGCATTTTTATAAAAAAAAAAAATTTTTTACTACTAATAGCGGCGATTAGCTTTTTTTTTCGTGACTGCGGCAATATGGCGGACACTTCGGACAATTTTGACACATTTTTGGGACAATTGTCATTTTCACAGCAAAAAATGCATTTAAATTGCATTGTTTACTGTGAAAATGACAGTTGCAGTTTGGGAGTTAACCATAAGGGGGCGCTGTAGGATTTGTGTGTTCCCTGTGTGTGTTTACAACTGTAGGGGGGTGTGGCTGTGGGTGTGACGTCATCGATCACGTTCCCCTATAACAGGGATGACGCAATCGATGCTGCGGCCACAGTGAAGCACGGGGAAGCCGTGTTTACACACGGTTCTCCCCGTTCTTCAGCTCCGGGGACCGATCGCTGCACTCCAGCGGCGATCGGGTCCGCGAGTTCAACGTTCCCGGTCCCAGAGCTTCGGAACGGGTCACGGGAGCGCGCCGCGGGCGCGCGTCCGTGACCCACGGCTGGGTACTAAAACCAACGTATATATTCGTTGATGTGCCCAGCCGTGCCATTCTGCTAATGTAAATGTACAGTAGGCGGTCCTTAAGAAGTTAACAAAGACAGAGACAAAGTTACAATGGAGTATTCTTATAACCAGGAAATGGGTCACACTTCTATGAGCATGCTGACAGATTTGTACTAGTGACACTTTTCTCAGCCCACACATTCAATAAGTCACTAGTAAGGGCAACAGATATGGATAAAGTGTAGTGTACATAGTGAAATAGTCAGTGTGCCCTAACAGCCATGCCATTGCATCCCAGAAAAACCATCCTATTGAATGAATGAATGAAAACTTATATAGCGCGGCACATGCGAACTAAATCACCTCTGGGCACTTGTTGTTCCTGTCTCCTTTGATATCAAAAGAGATGGGTCTTGATCTTTCTCCTGAATGCTAAGTGGTTCTCCTCCAACTGAATGCTGGTTGGTAAAGCGTTCCATAGTCTGGGACCTTGGATCGCGAATCTTCTTTCTCCTTTGGACTTGTAATTGGCTTTCGGTATCTGGAGCAGGTTTTGATTGGTGGATCGCAGAACGCGATTGGGATTGTGAGCTTTTATTTTTTCACATAAATAATGGGGAGCATTCCCATGGATACATCTATGCGTTAGACAGAGTGCTTTAAAAGCAATTCTGTCTTTTACTGGCAACCAATGAAGGGTTCTCAGTGCAGATGAGATTGATTCCCAGGGCCTTTTCCCAGTCACAAGTCTGGCGGCCGTGTTTTGAACGACTTGCAGACGAGCAATTTGGTACTTGGGGAGTCCGAGTTAAAATGAGTAAGTCTGCGTAGTAGGCGCAGCAGATGGTGAGATCCACTGACTACTGACCCTATTTGTGCATCCATTGTTATATAGGAGTCAAAGGTGATACCAAGACTTTTGACTCTGGCGCTAGGGGTGATGATTTTGCCCAGAATGGGCAGGGGTGTCCATGTTGTTGCAGGTTGATTCCTACGCCTGGCGTGAAACAGGAGAAGTTCTGTTTTCGCTCCGTTGAGTTTAAGATAACTCTTTGTCATCCAGTCCTCTATCAAAGAGAGGCAAGTCTCTAGATTGAGGTGGTGATCCTTTTTGTTGCCAATGCGGAAATACAGTTGCGTGTCGTCTGCATATGAGTGGTAAAGCAGTTTTTGGCTGCTGATAATCTCAAAAAGAGGACAAAGATAGATGTTAAACAGCACCGGTGACATAGGCGATCCTTGAGGGACTCTGCACGATACTGTGCGTTTCTCAGAAGTGAAAGGTCCTAACTTCACTGTTTGCGATCGGTTTTCCAAAAAAGAGGGGAACCAAGATAAATCGCCTTCTACGACTCTGGCTACTTTAGCTAGATGGTCTCAGTAATAGTTTGTGGTCGACCGTGTTGAAGGCTGCGCTTAGGTCCAACAGAATCAGAAGACAAGATTCTCCTTCGTCTGCCGCCTCCAGAGCGTCGTCCCATATTTTGAGCAAGGCGGTTTCCATCCCATGTCTGGGACGAAAACCCGATTGAAATGGATCAAGTAGCTTGTGGGTATCTAGATGCTGTTGCAGCTGTTGTACCACTACTGTTTCCTTTACCTTTGAGAGTACATTTAGGCCTGTTATGGGACGGCGGTGGAGTGGGTCCTTGGGATCTAGGGTGGGTTTCTTCAGGATGGATTGGATTATTATACAACAAGAAAAAAATGGTGGCAGGAGGAGGTAACCTTTAGATTGATTTACTTCTACTATTAGTTCTTGCTTGTTTGTATGGAGATTAGTCTACAAAATAATTTTATGTAAAGTGTAAAGTCATGAAGACGTATGTGAAGCTCAGAAAATAGATGCAGACATCTTTTCACTGGAGACTTTGAGAGACATGGCAGAGCTATGTAAGCTACCATATATCTTTCTTTTAACTTTGTATCTAAAAAGTTCAGGTTTAATGCTAATAGATGAGGGTGTGTACCTAGACAAAGCAAACAAATTTAATCCATTGCTAGTTTACCTCTAAATATTCAGCTTAGGGGGTTGGCTGCCCCTGCCCATGCACATAACAACTGTGGCCCTGATTTTCACACCGGATAGGGATCTCGCCATTTAAATAGTTACCATTTGATTTCAGGAATACTTGTGAGTAATATATGTCTGTGAATGTTCTTATTTGTCCAGCCCATGGTATATTTAGAATTAGATATGTGCATTCCCATTCGTACGAATGTTATTTTCGTACGAAAATGTTCATTTTCGTACCCGCGGGATAATGTGTACATACGAAAACGGTAAAGCACCAAAATACGAAAACGACGGGATAACGGATGAGCCGCATAACGAACGACCGCAAATACGAACGAACGATCCGATGGGAAAAAACGACAAAACGAAAATGGCAAAATAACGAAAATGAAATCTGTATCAAGAGGTTTGCATTGTGTATTTTGTTTGAATCCGTTTTGTGTTCGTTTTCAGTTGTATGTTCATTGTTCAATGACATCTATAACAAAAGAATTTCATTATGTATATTGAATGAATTCCTTTTTCTGTGTTCTGTGTATTCAAAATACTGAAGGCAAATTTTTTGTTATAGGTGTCATATCAACATACGAAAATAACAAAAGAAACGGGTTCAAATGCAAATCTTTTGTTTATGTTTTTTTTAATGGCCAGAGAGTTAGGCTGGCCATACATGATACAATTTTCTGTGCAATTTTTTTTAGATTTACCTTCAACTATGTAGTGCAAGGGCCTGCCTGATTGCATACAATTGAAAGTGTTGTTTAGTTTGACCTCATATATGGTTTTTGGTAAATCTAAAAGAAAATTGTACAAGAAAATTGAACATGTATGGCCAGCCTCAGTGACTGAAAGCAGCTTCTCTTTTGTGCAGAATAGTGAGTACACTTGTACAGTAAAGCCTAATTAACTTTTCTGTGGATTTTCATCTGAAGGGAGATCAGTTGGCCAGACTTTTGAACCAAAAAATGGTTTTCTGATGCAGTTTAAAAACGAACAAATTTTCTGAGAACGATCGGAAAACGATCGTTTTTATGTTTGTTGTTAAAATAGTCTGACCAAGTGTATGGGGCTTAACAATACTTACAGATGAAAATCCACAGAAAAGTTTTTCTGTGCACATGTCTATTTAGAATTAGTCACATTCAACTAGACTGTTATGTTACTCATCCAAGTACCTATCTCAATTCTGATGACAGTCAGGAACATACCCCAGCATTTATAGCCACACGGTTATTAACCTTAATCCAATTATCATGGAAAGTGCCAAGGCAGACAGTAATTGTCCAAGAAAGAGATGGAGAAAAAAAATTACAAAATCACCAGGTTCTAAATACATACTTTAATCACCATGGTGCCATGAAGTCTGAGACGGGTGTTAATTGTTTAGGTTACATGGTGAGAAAGTAATTTTTTTTTTGTTACTCTATTTTTTCTTTCTCAATCTATAGTCTCGCATTTCTATTTTCTTAAAAACAGCATCTCATCAAAGGTTCTTCTTAAAATTTACTATATGGGTAAACTCACCTGGGAATAATTTAAGGCTTCCTGGAGGCCAGCTGATATTTTATCCTAATGTTAAATTGGATGCACATTTTTGCATTTTTTTAAGGACACTGAGGCCGCGTACACACGACCGGTTTTCTCGGCAGAATCCATCAAGAAACTTGATGGGAGACGTATTCTGCCGAGGAAAACGGTCGTGTGTACACTTTTCGCCGAGAAAACTGTCGAAGAACTCCTCGAGCCAAAAAGAGAGCATGTCTTCTCTTTCCTCGACGGGAATGGGAAAATTTGGCTCGACGAGTTCCTCGACAGCCAAACAAGGAACTCGACGGGAAAAACGATGTGTTTTGCCCGTCGAGTTCCTCGGTCGTGTGTACGCAGCCTGACATTTGTTAGACACTGATAGATTTATTTAAGCCTGTTACACACCCGGTAGGCTGAAAAAATAGCAACTGAGGAACTCAGGAGGAGTAGTTGTACTAACAAACCAATTAGGACGGCCCCCTGCCAGAACACACCAGTCAGTGCTCTCAGCCATTGGCTGAAAGCATTGACCAGCTGCAGACCTTTTTCAATCATGTTCCTTCGACAGAAGCCAGCTGCCATACATTTCTATTGAACCGGTTGATGCCCCCTGATATTCAGTCCATGTTACCACCTGTTAGTCATGTTGAAAAAAGTCCATCCAGTTCAACCAATGGAAAATCAAACTAGCTATAAGAAAGCCAATATATATATATATATATATATATATATATATATATATATATATATATATATATAAATTCCTATACCCACAGCTGATCCAGAGGTAGGCAAAAAAAACAATAAAGCATTGTCACTAATTGATTTAAAAATACATATTGTGTGTGTTTTTTATAGTAGAGCAATCACTCCCACGTAGAAAGAGTTTTAGATAAGAAATATACATTTAAATAGCTTGTTTATTCCTAAAGCTCCAGTGCATGTCAATGTCGTATATGTACTCCACACTGTAAATCTTTAAAAAATCTTGTACTGGTCAACTGTTTAAAATAGAGGCAAAGGATGTAAATTGTTGTCACATTGTTGGGTTACAGACGTTTAAACAAGGATCAACACAGTTGCTAAGCGGTTAACACTTCTATCTGGCCGCATTAGGGTCGGTATTTTGAATTTCAACCAAAGCACTACCTGTCTGGAGTTTGCATGTTCTCCTAGTGCCTGCATGGGTTTCCTCTGGATATTCGGGTTTCCTCCTCTACTCCAACTACATACTAGTAGGTTAATTATCACATGTCTCTATTGGCCCTAGTATGCGTATGTATGAATGTTGGTTAGGGGCCTTATATTGTAAGTTCCTTAAGGGCAGGGACTCATGTAAATGTACAATATATATGTAAAATGCTGTCAGCACTATATAAGTACCTGTAAAAAATCAATACATTTTATGTGTCGGTCAGAACTCAGCAGTCTTCCAGCACCTTAAAGTAGTTGTAAATTCAGAAGTTGTTTTTATATCTTAATTCATTCTATGCATTAGGATACAGGCTTTCTGTGTTCAGCAGCCCCCCTAATACTTACCTGAGCCCCGTCTAGATCCAGCAATGTTGACAAGTGCCTCGGCCATCTGGCACTCTCCTCCTGACTCTCCTCCTTCTGGCTCCCGCTTCTGTCAAGTCAGTTAGTTAATCAGGAGAGAGAGAGAGGAGAGAGGAGATGGAACCGAATGGGGGGGTCCATGTCTGAATGGACACAAGAAGCTGTGACTCGGCTTGAGTTCCCCCAAAAGCAAGCAGCTTGCTGTAGGGGGAACTTGACAGGAGAGAGGGGCCAGGAAATCTGAATAGGGACCCTAGAAGAGGAGGATCTGGGCTGATCTGTGCAAAACCACTACACAGGACAGGTAAGTATAACATGTTTATTTTTATTTTATTTTTTTAAAACAAGACTTTACAATTGCTTTAAAGAACAGAAACATTGTTTGTATGGCAGTGAGGAGCACAATTTGGACAGAGAGGACAACTGGTTAGTAGGGATGAGCTTCGCGTTCGAAACGAACGTATGTTCGACTCGAACATCGTCCGTTCGAATTTCGAACAAAAACGATCGTTCGTGGCAAATTCAAGTGAAACAAAACGACCGTTTTTAAAACTTTTTTTACATTGATACTACTATCAATGGAAAAAAAAGTTTTAAAAACAGTCGTTTTTTCAGGAGTCCTGCTCCTTAAAAAAACGACCGTTTCTAAGGCCTCGTACACACGAGGCAATAGATTTGCTCAAATCGGTCGGACCGACCGATTTGAACAAATCTGTCTGATAGGATTTTGGTTTGCTCGCGTGTACACACGAGCAAACCAAAATCCCCGCCAGCAGACGGCGCGCTGACGTGTCGGTGACGTGGCGGTGACGTTGACGCTGCCCTGTCACCGCACCAGGAAGTAAAACACTTCCGCGCATGCGCCGAATCCATTCGGCGGCGGTGCGGGACGACATGTCTGCTGGTAAGTGTACTAACCAGCAGACATGTCGGGCGGACGGATTGCCACCCGATAGATTTCAAAGCATGCTTTGAAATCTGTCGGGTGGCCAAATCCGTCGGCTCGGCCGTACACACGATCGAATCTGTCTGCTGGGACGGTCTAGCAGACCGTTTCCAGCAGACAGATTTGATCGTGTGTACGAGGCCTAAGACTTTTTTTCATTGATGCATGTTTCCTGGGGCAAGACCCGCGTTCTGAAAGATATTTTCCAACAATAACCTGCTCCTGAAAAAACGACCGTTTTTAAGACTTTTTTCCATTGATACATGTTCCCTGGGGCAAGACCCGGGTTCTGAAAGACGTTTTCCAACAATAACTTGAAAATTTGTCTTTAAAATGATCGTTTTTTTAATTCGAACGTTCGAGTCCCATAGACTTCAATGGGGTTCTAAATGTTCGTGCGAACGATCGGACTGTTCAACGGTTCTGGTGCGAACCGAACACAGGGGTGTTCGGCTCATCCCTACTGGTTAAGAAGAAGCATGAAGGAGGTCATCTATGGCAAACTGGGACAACCCTTCCTTAACAGGGTTAAGGCCTTTATCAGTATCTGTCATGTATCTTGAACAATTATCAACTGTCCCACACTTTGTGACACCATGTAATTTGATTATGTATTTAGAATAGGGTGTTTTCAAAATTCTTTACCCCTTTCTATCATGTTCATGGACAATCAACATTGGTCTTGGTCCACAATCCAGGGTTGTTGGGCTAAGGTGATCAAGTTACCCATGTATCTCTAAATTCTGGGGTATGTTCCTAACAATAATTATAGCTGAGAAAGCTACTTGGATGAGTCTTTACAGAGCAATCCCAGTTAAGGTTAAATAATTACTACTATGGTAAACTTTAGATATGACTAAAATGGCACAATTTGCATGGTGCTGCAAATATGAAGGCTCATATATCATATTAAAATGATACTGTTTATTATATAACCTGTTAAAAAGTCAAATAACACACATATATATATATATATATTGTACATGATCTTTGATTGCCTCCAACAAAGTCCACGGGGGCATAACCACTCTTCATGAATTTATTACAACAAAGAAGTGTCAGGAAAGGGCTAGAGACAGGCAAGATACAAAATGATCACTGAGTAAAATGCTAAACTTTGCAAATGTAATAGATTCATAAAGACCACTCTATCTTAATCTGATTTTTTCTGGGTCTAATCTTTGTTTACCTGCCAAGTGTCCATCACATCTTAGTGGAATCTGATTATCATAATGATAAAACTGTATACCTGGGATAGGTAAGCTGAGTAATCTTGTGTTTCTGTATGATTTACCTTTTATACCCAACGTTCTTACAATGTTACTACCCAATGTAGCATGAATGTATAAATGTGTGTTTCTGTATAAATACCAGTATTTGATTTAAATGGCATATAGGTCCAAAAGCTCCAAATGCTTAGGTCTGATATCAGTAATTGAAACTAACCAGAAACAGTGTGAGAAAACAAATGTTAACAGCAACACAAAATTGAGCAGTGCTAAGTATCACAATGATAGCAAAGAGAAAAGCCAGTCAGAAAACTTATGTACTTGAATTGCTGCCTATATCGAAATCTAACTTTCTGTCTTTCCCAGCCAACAAAAGTTTGGACGCTGCCCAGCTCACTGAGCACCATATTGTCTGAAACTGCAGAAGTGACAAGGGGAAATCACACAGTCCATCAGTGCAGAGAGGGATCAAAGAGTTTAGGGTATGATGGAACCACAGATGGAGAACGACATGTAAAGAGAAAATCACACAAGTTACCGAATTAGAAAGTGTCACAGGTAATTTTAGACATACATTGTCATTTAAGGGCTGAAAATTCTTCACATAAGCATTCAAAGCTACAAAATATCAGCAGTGCGTGTGCATGTGTGCATGCATGCTTTGAAGCCAACGTCATTGAAATTAATGACTTGGGTATTGATTTCTCAAGTTGTGATAGCACATAAGATTTGCAGAATAGTGCTTAAAGCCCATGTGCAGCCAAAACATATAATTCCGTTTTGGACAGATCATGGAAGAGCATGGAAGAGGTTCTGTCAGGTTTTTATTTCTTTCTTTGTTCCTGTTGGGGGAAATGTTAACTCACTTTCTATCTCCAACAAAGACACAGAGGCAACAGGGACACAGAGAGATTCTAAAAGTGAAAGTGGAAATGCTTCTGCTGTTAAATTTAGGATGAATTACTCAGCCATTCCTGCAGTCAGATAGTCAGAAAACATTTATCCATATATTTATTCACCAGTCTGTATATATTACTTCATTACAAGGCCATTTTACAATTTGTATTGCTGTGGTGGTTTGAGTGACAGCTGTAACATCCAAATTTGGACCCAAATTTATTTTATATTATTTGTTTTTGGCAGGTAGAGCTTGACTATGGTATCCCAGATATAACCTTTACTGCTAGGACACACTGTTTATACTCCCCCTTAAACCTTTAATAATAATGAGACCACCACTGTAACATCCAATAATAAATAACATATATAAACCATATAATTCCTGAGAAAAACAGTTCTTCTCATACTAGTGCTGGACTTTGCAGGCACCACTAACACTGACTTGTAAAACCTTTTAACATTATAACATTTTATTGGCACTGCGGTACCTCACCTCTGGTCATAGGCCTCAAGCCGACAAGCTGGCTCAGAGACGACCACTGACCGCAGTGCCCCCATTAACCAACATTTCAGCTACACCTTGGTAGACTGGAAACCACACCCCTTCAGAACCCATACCACCTCTGGGTAATGGCATCCATATTTGGGGTAATTTCTTCTCCTGCAAAGTCCAAACACCCGCCACTGCCACGGCAGCATGCACCTCGTACCTGCATAAGGAGAAACAAAACACAAGGAAAGCACCCAAAACAACAATTCTCTCAACCATCCTCACCACTATCAGCAAGCCCATAACAAAAAGGGAGGGTGGGTGGGAACTTTTCTCCCCAGACTGTGTTACCCGGGAAAGGAGGGGGAGAATTTATAGCCTATCCTCCTCTGCACACTGCACCTCTCATGACCACTCCCCCCTGGCTTGTAAGGGTTTCTGTTAACCCCGTCATGCCCGGCCCTACGCTTATGGCTTGTTCTTTTGCTCCGGGACTCTGTTTCTCTTGGTGTTAAAGAAGAAGTATAGCTTTTTTGCCTAAACTTCTATGGATCACAGGAGTGCAGTTAGTTTTGCGCTCCTGTGACCCGTTTTTGGCCAACAGAAGGCTTTAGCCATCTGATGTCACAGACCTGGGCCAGGCTCTGAAAATATTTCGACCATGTGGACGGGATCCACCCAGAAGCCTGGACGGCAGCTGGCTCAGGCTCTGAGAGCCTAAGCCAGCCACTCCCACTCCCTTCACAGCCCAGTGCTCCAGTAAGTGTGTGTGTGTGTAGGGGGGCAAAGCAAAGAGCCAGTGACTGACAGTACCGGATCAGTGCTGTTTGATCACTCAGTTCTCAGTCTTAGAGGCAGCAGGAGACTGATGTGGCTCGGAGCGGTGCTGCAGCCAACTAGAGGTTGTAGTTTAATATGATTTTTTTTTTTAAAGCCATACTTCTCTTTATTAACCAAAGTATGCTTGTTATGTTTTACAATAGGAAAAGACCAAATCGTTTGAAAGCAAAACAGTTTCCATAAAATATAACAAATAAAAATGCCAGAACATTATGGGAACCTCAAAAATTCAGCAAATTTCAAAGAAGTATGGAGGCAGAACTCTAACCCTATTACATTCAATGGGAATCAAATCAGTCAAAAGAAAAATGCTTATTTTTTGGGCTAATAGGCAAGGATGTGTAAAAAAAAAATTACATGGGGGTGTGGGTTGGACACTGCCCTGGTGAACATGTACAAATGCAAAAATAAATAAATAATGAAATTTCATTCAGCCAGGAGCAGTTAATTTTTCAGTGAAACATTAAAAACACCCAATTCCTTTAAATAAAATGTCTGAGAGTGCCCTGCTTGTTAAGTACAGAAAGTGCTGCAGCATCACTGACATTTGCAAAGGAAAGGGTTTAAAATTGCCAGCAAATTATATTTCACTCCAAGTTTTAAAAATAAAATAAAACAGCACACATACTTTAAGGAGTGCATTTTGGGAGAGCTGTTGTTTTTTGTTTGTTAAAAAAAAAAGAAGTAGGGGGGGCGTGGCCTGCAGCGGAGCCGGATGGAAGCCTGGTAAAACGGGCTCCACGGAGATTTAGCGGCACTAAACGCCCTGTTTGAGAGACAAAAAAGGTCTACAATTCCAGCGTTCAGGTCCAGGCATCTATGGAGGTGATGACAAACAAGCGGAGGGGCTTCGCAAAGCCCCAACGTCTCATGTACATGTTCACAGTCCCGAGAGACGCGTGGAGGCAAGATGGCGCCGGCGCAGCCTCGACTCCTGTCTCCAGCCAACTAGCACACGGCAGAGAGAAAGCCCATACTCAGAGAGGGACACATGGATCCGCACAGAGGGATGACTCCTGTACTCCTTCTCCCTCGGATAGGCCCGCAAAGACCCGGATGAGAATGGATAATGCTGGCAGTGACCGTGCAGAGAGCCCGGGGACTGATTCTGGAGAAGACACACGTGAGTTGCCAGAGTCTATTACCACTTTCCCCACTAACAACCAGCCCGTGATGGACACTGTCCTTAAAGACATGTTGGTGTCACTACGCAGCTCATTACAGGCTGACATGGTGAACTGCTTACAAAGGGTGAATGCAGATCTGAGGGAGGTGGAAGACAGGGTGGAGCATGTAGAAACAAAGATGGGGGAATATGCTAGTACCATCAACAGCCTAGTGGATGCTAGTGAGGCTCACTAAAGATAAGCTGGCAGAAATCGAGGATAGATCCAGAAGGAACAATTTAAAAATCCGGGGTATCCCTGAATCAGTGCTTCCTAATGATCTCCGATCGTATGCTATTGATCTGTTCTCAGTGATCCTCCCTGACCTCACAGCCATAGATTTTACTATCGATAGAATCCATAGGCTCCCCAAACCTGCCTTTCTTCCTGCAACCATACCCAGAGATGTGATCCTACGTATGACCTTCTTTCATGTGAAGGAACAACTTATGCAGGAAATGCGCAAGAAAGGTAACATCCCTTCTAGGTTCCATGATCTGCAGTTCTACCCTGACCTCTCCCAACACACGCTTCAAAAACGAAGGAACCTTGGTACCATTACCAAAGCCTTACGGAACCATGACATCCGCTACAAGTGGGGCTTTCCCACCAAACTGATTATCACTTATAAAGATAATTCGTTCAATGTGGACACTGTGGATAAAGGCATTGACCTACTGAAGAAGTGGGGTATCCTACCAACTCCCATTGCAGACGCCGCGTCACACTCCCCATTAAATGTGGTCGACCCTGACTGGAAACGGGTCACACAGAAAAATGCTAAATCACATAAATAACCTTCTTCTGGTTCTCCTTACACAGGAAATGTGAGCTACATCGTGGCGATCATGACCGAACTTGGGCATGAACTATCCCCACATGAAACCTGAGCAGCATGTTGCTGCACTCTGGGACAATCCCCAGCTACTGCTTTATGTTGCCATAAATATGGCCGACTGTTTGTTGTTGTTTTACCTGCCTACTTGCGTTACCTTTTTTCTTTCCTTTGTTTCTGACATCTTCTGGATCCACACAGACGTCCTCAACTCTAGGAGACGGTATCGTTTTGAGACCTATACCTACACCCCAATCTGCAGCTCTACGAGAGAACCAACCACGGAATTCTCAGTGACCCTTCCTGGTCCCGCAGTGAGTAACCCTTTCCCCAACTCTGGTTGGGACTATTGTTCAGTTCCTCGAGACCACGTAGATATTATGCAAATTCTCACACCTGCAAAAGCATCGCTCCCTGTGCTCTAAATGGCAGTTAAAATCCTATCCATCAACACGAGGGGCATGAACCACCCTGCTAAGAGAAAGTCTCTGTGGAGGGAAGCTATTTTACATAAGAGCGACATTGTGTGCGCACAAGAGACTCACTTTGAAAAGCAATCACCACCTCAATGCTCTCATAAAAACTTCCCCCATATATTTTATGCCAATGCAGATACTAAATCCAGAGGGGTGCTGATAGCTATACGAGACACGGTAGCCTTTACACTTCACTTGAAACTTGTGGACCCAGGAGGGCGTTACTTGGCTTTGATATGTGACATTAACTCTGTGACCTACACCATTGTTAACATATATGCCCCAAATTCCCATCAAATACAATTCTTCAACAGATTGCTAAAAAAGCTCCAACCCATCAAGCAGGGACTCCTACTGCTCTGTGGAGATTTCAATGTTGTACCCGACCTGAGTTTAGACACCACGTCCACTGCACGCAGAAGCGGGGTGTCTCTACAAGGAGCAATCCATGGGGCTGAATTATTTGACGTGTGGAGATGTCTCCATGCAGGAGAAAAAGACTATACCTATTTCTCGGCTCCACACCACACATACACGAGGATTGACCTATTTTTGTCTGATTACAATGCTCTGACTAGATCTGTTTCAGCTTCAATTAACGAGATTACGTGGTCCGACCATGCCTCGATCACGTTATCTCTCCAAGATAGTTCAAGCACCGGCCCTCCGCCTGTGTGGAGACTCAACACATTTTTACTACAACAGCCTGATGTCAAACTCTCTGTAGAAAAACAACTGTCTGAATTCTTTAAACTCAATGACATGCCTGGTCAAGACCAGTTTACCTTGTGGTCCGCCCACAAGGCGTACATGCGAGGAATCTTTATACAGCTAGGGGCTAGGGCAAGGAGGCAGCGGCAAAAGAAAATTAAGGACATTACAGATGAAATTGCGAAACTAGAGAATAAAAACAAGAAACTATTCTCCCTATCTGTGTCCCTTAGTCTTCAGCAGTTGAGGGGCTCTCTCAGACTCCTCTTATTGGAGGACTTTGAGAAACACTCCAAACGCATGAAAATGACCTACTTTTCACAGGGTAACAAAGCAGGCAAATTGTTAGCGAATAAACTCAAAGGCCATAGAATCAAAACTAGAATCCCCTTTATTAAACATCCTCTTCATAATGCAAAAATGTTTCATCCCCAGGACGTGGCGGATTCATTCAGCCACTACTACGGCACCCTTTATAATCTAAAGGATGACAAAAATACCCACCAACCCTCCCCCTCCTTAATTAATGACTTTCTGAGCAAGGTATCCTTGCCCCAGCTTTCACCTACTCAAATTGAGTCACTAAACATACCCTTCAATGTATCGGAAATTAAAAAGACAATTGATTCCCTCCCACATAACAAATCCCCAGGACCCGACGGTTTTGTGGGTGAATATTACCAGGCATTCGGATCGATACTATCACCATACCTAGAGAATATATTCAACAAAGCTGCTGCCTCCTCGTCCTTCCCATCAGAGATGTTGGAAGCATTAATTGTGACCTTGCCCAAGCCAGGGAAGCCCCCGGACACACCGGCCAACTTTAGACCTATATCTTTGTTGAACACAGACCTCAAATTGTACGCCAAACTTATTGCAAACCGTCTGGTAGATCTGATGCCCATGCTAATCCACCCTGATCAAGTGGGTTTCACGAAGGGTCGTCAGGCCTCGGACGCCACGCGCAGATTGACTAATATTATCCATCTTGCGGAGATTCAAAGAAGGCCTTCTCTGCTCCTTGCATTGGATGCAGAGAAGGCCTTCGATAGGGTCCATTGGGGATACCTGGAGCGGGCTCTCGGGAAGTTTGGGTTCCGGGGCCCCATATTGTCTGCCATTATGGTCCTCTATTCTGCGCCGTCGGCCAAAGTCTTTACTTCGGGCACACTCTCTAAATCCTTCTCCATCACCAATGGCACACGTCAGGGGTGCCCGTTGTCCCCTTTGATATTTAACTTGATCCTGGAGCCCCTTGCCACGTATATTAGATCTCGTGATGACATTAGCGGCTTCTCCACTCCTAGCTCAGAACACAAGATCAGCCTGTTCGCTGATGACATCATCCTGATGATTACAAGTCCTGACACTTCCCTGGCTTCGGTACATGAATCACTTCAAACTTTTGGGAACATCTCGTACTATAAAGTTAATGAAAGCAAGTCTGTTATTTTGGGGTTGGGGGTTGGTACTGTTCTAAAAAGATCACTCAGTTCACGATTTCCATACGTGTGGAGTAATACGGGCATTAGATACTTAGGTATTACCCTGACCGCCTCATCAAAAGAGCTTTATGCTGCCAACTATGCACCGTTTCTGTCCTCCCTTTCACATAAACTAGATTCTCTATCTAAATCAGAACTCTTATGGTCGGGGCGCTTAGCGGCCTTCAAAATGATGGTTCTTCCGCAACTTATATACTTGTTTAGGACTCTCCCTATTCTGGTCCCTACCTCCTTTTTTACTTCAACCCAGACCTTACTGCACCGATTCTTATGGCGGGGTAGGAGAGCTAGATGGGCCTTTAAGAATTCCACAGCTTCTAGAGGAGCTGGAGGAGTAGGGAACATAGTGATCAGAGACTACCATATAGCAGCCATCCTTGCACAACTGAGGACTTGGTTCCCTGATACCCCCACCACGAGATACCCCCAGCCTTCATGATCTTTTGATGGCATATTTCATATCACCTAAAATCCCAGAGGGTATATCCCTCACAATGGAGGCATCTTTGAACGCCTGGGGCAACCTAACTAAAACACCCCAGGAACACCACCCCACGACGTCCATACAGGTCCCACTATCGTCTCTGACAGGAGTAATACCAGACTTAAACATTGCCCAATGGTCCAAAGCAAGGATAGTTAATACTTCAGATC
Source organism: Rana kukunoris (assembly GCA_029574335.1). Classification (NCBI taxonomy): domain Eukaryota; kingdom Metazoa; phylum Chordata; class Amphibia; order Anura; family Ranidae; genus Rana; species Rana kukunoris. The sequence goes on along the minus strand of CM056051.1, from coordinate 458,469,764 downwards.
TGATGATAGGCCCTAGTGGGAAGACTTTCAGATCACTTCAAATAGACTTTGGTCTAGATGAAGCTGAACACTTCACGTTCCTGCGAATTACCCACTTTCTCAGGACTAATCCGCCCCTCGCAGTACAACTTCCATGGAGAGTGGCCCTATACTTCACTAAACAAAACACTAACATCAGGGGAATCTCCTTGTTCTATGATATTATGGGAGATAAACTACTCTTCAAAAAAACGTCCAATGTAGTAGCGTGGGAAAAAGACTTAGGCACTTCATACTCCCAGGAACAGTGGCAGCAGGCTCTGCGAACTACATACGCTTCCACCAGAAGCGTCAACCTCTGGGAACAACACCAAAAGATACTCCTGCGATGGTATCTTACACCATACAGGATCTCAAGATTTAGCCATCAGATATCCCCGCTATGTTGGACAGGTTGTGGACAGGTGGGAACCCTGTTCCACGTACTATGGGACTACCCATGTATACAGCCTATCTGGCATAACATATTCTCCCTGATCACTCAATCAGTGAAAGTAGCCATTCCGCAATCCCCCGGGATGGCGGTCCTTTCACTGGGGATGGACTCCATCCCGAAATCTGTCAGACCTATAGTCTCCCACATCCTGTTGAGCACCAGATTGGCCATCACCCGCCACTGGAAAGACCTGATGGCCCCCTCAGTGCAAGAAATAATCGCATCGACCAACACACATATTGGCTACGAACTGATGTTCGCAGCATCCCAAGGCAAATTTGCCCAAGCAAGCGAACGGTGGCAGTTGTGGACTGAGTGATATGAATCGAGACCCTCTTAGGTTGGTTAACCACCACGGTCTCAATGGTTAATGAGTTCATTGTTTACTTGATTAGTAATGTAGTTGTTAAACATAAAATTAGATCCTGTTACACTATATCCTTACAGATGTCTCTCTCTCTCTTCTGTCGTCTCCCTTCAACCTGTTTCTTTCCTTTGCTATAAATCTCTTTCTCTCCATTCTCAGACCCTGACGGTCCTAATTGTAACTCATCGAGTGCTTGTGCCTCTCTGAGGCCCAACCACCCAGGTGGGCGGAGTGGGGTTGGGAGGCCCTCCTGAAGGACACAGCTTGATCCCGTGGGGGTGTCTGAAGGCCGGTCTCCCTTCCCTTAAGGCTCTAGCCTCCTCATGACTTTGTGACTTCATCACGTTGAAATATACCTCGACCTCTCTAAGAGGTCACCTGTTGGTCTATTCTCTTAATACTAAGGCCTCGTACACACGATCGGACATATCCGATGAAAACGATCCGCGGACCATTTCCATCGGATATGTCCGATCGGGAGTTTGATCCGATGGCGTGTACACACCATCGGATCAAATTCCCCGCCGCCGGACGGCGCGGTGACGCGGCGGTGACGTTGACGCCGCCACGTCACCGCCACGTCACCGCACCAGGAAGTTAAACACTTCCGCGCATGCGCCGAATCCATTCGGCGGCGGCGCGGCGGCGGTGGGGCACGACATGTCTGCTGGTAAGTGTACTAACCAGCAGACATGTCGGGCAGACAGATTCCACCGGATGGATTTCAAAGCATGCTTTGAAATCTGTCGGGTGGAGAAATCTGTCCGCTAGCCCATACACACGAGCGGAGGTGTCTGCTGAAACGGTCCATCGGACCGTTTTCAGCGGACATATCCCCTCGTGTGTACGAGGCCTCACACTTGCCATGTGCCCATGATGAAGTTATTGTTACTTTCCAACTGGACTGTCATACAATCTTGTACCCTATATTTTTCATTGAACCCTGTATTTATGTTGCTTATTGTTTGTTACACTTTAAATTCTAATAAAAATTATTGAAAGTAAAAAAAAAAGAAGTATAAATTTGTGCAATGGATGTCATTTGGCAGCAATTTAAATATATGTCTTTGTATTTCTTTGTAAATATCACTTTTGCTGTAGCACATCATACGGCAAAAATAAGTGCAACATCTGGTGCAGCTCTGCATGGTAGCCAATCAGCTTCTAACTTCAGCTTGTTCATTTAAAGTGGTTGTAAAGACAGAAGAATTTTAATCTTAATGCATTTTATGCATTAAGATAAAAAAAACTTCTGTGTGCAGCAGCCCCCCTCACCCCCTAACACTTACCTAAGGTCCATCTCTGTCCAGCGATGTCCACAAGTGTCTCAGCCATCTGAGATTCTCCCTTCCTCCAGCCATTGGCTGCCGCAAATTAGGCTGGATTCACACTTGTGTTTGCTGACCTGGGAGAGGGGAGGGAAGTCTTGTCGCTGTTATCATGAGGGGGAACTCCACGCCAAATTGTAAATAATAAAACGGCATGGGTTCCCCTCCAGGAGCGTACCAGGCCCTTGAGTCTGGTATGGATTTTAACAGGAACCTCTACGTCGAAAAAACGGCGCAAGGGTCCCCCCAAAATCCATACCAGACCCTTATCTGAGCACGCAGCCCAGCCGGTCAGGAAAGGGAATGGGGATGAGCGAGTGACCCCCCTCCTGAACCATACCAGGCCGCATGCCCTCAACCTGCGGCCCCCCACCCTAAAGCACCCTGTCCCCATGTTGATGGCCGTTGGTTGTCAGGGTCTGCGGGCAGGTGGGCTTATCGGAATCCAGGAGCCCCCTTTAATAAGGGGGCCCCCAGATCCCGGCCCCCCACCCTATGTTAATGAGTATGGGGTACATCATACCCCCACCCATTCACCTGGTGAATGGGTAGGGGTACGATGGTGTAGAAAAATGTCAATAAAAAAACACACTACTTTAAATTAATTTATTAGGGAGCTTCGGGGGTCTTCTTCTGACTTTGTGGGACTTCTTTCGACTTCGGGGGTCTTCTTTCGACTTTGGGGGTCTTTTCCGACTCTCCGGCCTCTTCTCCTGCTTCGGCCTTCTCCTTCTTGGGTCTGATGATGTTCTTCTGAGTCCCTCAAGCCACAAACAATTGTGGGAACCCAGCCTCTTCTTGAGGTCGAGGGCTCTGTGTCTGAATGAACACGGGGGTCTTCTCCGATTCAATAGATCTGCTTGCTCTAGGGGGAACTGAACAGGAGGGAGGGGGCTGGAGCACAGAAGAGACATCTAAGAACAGGAGGATCCAGGCTGATCTGTGTGAATTCACTGCAACGGAGCAGGTAAGTATAACATGTTTGTTATTTTTATAGAAAAAAAATGTGACTTTACAATCACTTTAAAGTTGATGTAAACCTGATTCGTGAAATTTGAGCTGGGCACATATATCTGCAGTATTCTTTTCAATGAGCTAAGTTTTTTTATTTTTTTTCCACAAAGAGTCTTTATTGTGTGAATAATAAAGCATAATACATTGTATACTTACAAAAGTACAATAACAATGAAAAATTGTATACAACAGAAATAAGCAATCATATAGGAGTTACAAACAATAACTTTCAAAGAAGCAAACAAATAGCAAAATTGCCATCATTTTTGAACTAGAATGATAGAACAATATAAGTGCTTAATCAAGCATAATCGAGGAGGAGGGGGATGGGGAAAGGAGGGGGAGGGAGGGAAGAGATGAAAAAAAAAAAACAGAAGCCATGAAAAGGCATGATATCTAATCTTGTCTTTAGCTTTACCTTATAATAGATTTGTAATGTTGAAAGTTGTCCAGTTAAGCCAAGTTGCATAGAATTTTTGTCATTTTTTTCTTGGCAGTGCTTTAAGTGGGCCGGAACGCGGCGGCACTCAGTACCGCCACTTCCAAAAATGGCCCTGGAGAGTACCAGCACCTCTCTGTGCGCCCAGTACGTGGGTTTCCCATACCGGAACGCACTGGCGTAGCGGGGGGGGCTCCTGCACCGGGCGAAAAATTGCGGGGGGGCAAAATCCTGGCGTCTGCGGAATGCGCCGCCGCCGCCACCGCCGCCGCCTTAGGAAAGGCCGCGACTTTGGCCTAGCTCTGGAGCTATCGGCCATCTTGGTACACCCGGCGGCGGCGCGCGATGAGTTTTTTTTTCAGCCCTTCCGCCTGGTTGGCTGGTGGAACTATCTGTCTCCCTTGATGTGGGAGTGGCGGGAAACACCAGCCAACTAGGCAGAAGGGCTAAAAAAAAACAGATAACGGCGCAGGAGATTGGCGGGCGGTGGAGTGGGAGGCGCTGTACCTCTGTGCTGCGCTGATTGGCCTGGAAGTTGGAACATGTGTTTACAGCGCGGCGGCAAGTTTCTCCATCTCCAGCAAGGTAAGCAAAACACTCTCCTGTACCACAGGGGAGAGAGAGAAGGGGGGGGGGGTCGGTGTAAATCTAAAGGGGTGCACTGCCTGATCCCCACCTATCCACCTCAGAGCCTGTCATTTTAGTAAGACTGCTGGGACTTGTAGTTCTCCATCTTCTCCTGGGGCTCATGGAGATTGGAGAACTACAAGTCCCAGCAGGTTATACATACAATAAGGCTCTGAGGTGGATGGGTGTGGATTGCATGCACCTAAGGCCCAGGAGAAGATGGAGAACTACAAGTCCCAGCAGGTTATAATATAAAGCTCCGAGGTGGATAGATGTCTGGACAGTGACAATTGGTGGCACAGTGGTGACAATTGGTGGCACAGTGGTGACAATTGGTGGCACAGTGGTGACAATTGGTGGCACAGTGGTGACGATTGATGGCACAGTGGTGACAATTGATGGCATGGTACAGTGACTGCATTTGATGGCATGGCACAGTGGTTGCGTTTGTTGGCATGGCACAGTGGTGACAATTGATGGCACAGTGGCTGCATTTGATGGCATGGCACAGTGGTTGCGCTTGGCATGGCACAGTGGTGACAATTGATGGCATAGTGGTTGCGTTTGTTGGCATGGCACAGTGGTGACAATTGATGGTACAGTGGCTGCATTTGATGGCATGACACAGTGGCTGCGTTAGATGGCATGGCACAGTGGTGACAATTGATGACACAGTGGCTGCATTTGATGGCATGGCGCCCTGTGATTGGGCGTATGTGGTCATGCGCTAGCGCCGGGGGGGGCGAAAAAAAAACGTTCTGCCCCGGGGGGGCACCGGCGCCTAATAGAGTACCGGCACCTCTTTTGGCCCACTTAAAGCACTGTTTCTTGGGATATACTAATGAGTTCCTCAACTCTTTCCATGCTGTTTATTCTCCTAAACCATTCTGCTTTCATTGGTGTATTAGTAGATCAGTGAGAAGGGATACAATGCTGTGCCGCATTAATCATAAACATGGTGGAGTGATTTCCAATATTGATTTGTAATAGATACTGAGCCGGGGGAAAACTTAAGTTTGACGATGTAACCAATTTAATTGTTTTATGTACCGATACCCAGAAAGACTGAATTAAAGGGCATGACCACCAAAAGTGTAGCATAGTGCCCTCCTCTCGTTTACATCTCCAACACCTGTCAGAAGCAAGAGGTGAAATTTTGTGAAGCGTTGTAGGGGTTCTATACCATCTGGTGATGATGTTGAAACCACTTTCTTGTGTGGCCACATTTAGTGATCCTTTATGTGCGTATAGATAAATTGTATCCCAGTCTTCTTCAGTCAAGTCTATGTCAAGATCTCTTTCCCAGGCTTTACAGGATGAGCTGGAGAAGTCAGTGTTGTCTTCAAATAGTGAGTTGTAGACAGTTGGGATAATGTGTCTGTCTGTGTGGGGACATTTTAGTACAGAGATTTTCTAGCAAAGTAAGGGGTCTTTTCCAGTGGTGGACATTGTCATTTTTGGTTAAGAAATGTCTAGTTTGGATATAGTTCCATTGAGATAGGAGGGATGGTTTGATGTCTTTTAACCACTTTAGCCCTGGACCATATTGCTGTCCAAAGACCAGAGAACTTTTTGTGATTCGGCACTGCGTCGCTTTAACTGACAATTGCGCGGTCGTGCAACGTGGCTCCCAAACAAAATTGGCGTCCTTTTTTTCCCACAAATAGAGCTTTCTTTTGGTGGTATTTGATCATCTCTGCGGTTTTTATTTTTTGCGCTATAAACAAAAATAGAGCGACTATTTTGAAAAAAATGCAATATTTTTTACATTTTGCTATTATAAATATAACCTAAAAAGATATAAAAAAAAAAATGTTTCCTCAGTTTAGGCCGATACGTATTCTTCTACATATTTTTCGTAAAAAAAAATCGCAATTAGCGTTTATTGATTGGTTTGCGCAAAATTTATAGCGTTTACAAAAAAGGGGGTAGTTTTATGGCATTTTTATTAATATTTTTTTTTTACTAGTAATGGCGGCGATCAGCGTTTTTTTCGGGAATGCGATATTATGGCGGACACATCGGACACTTTTGACACATTTTTGGGACCATTGGCATTTTTATAGCGATCAATGCTATAAAAATGCATTGGATTACTATAAAAATGCCATTGGCAGTGAAGGGGTTAACACTAGGGGGCGGGGAAGGGGTTAAGTGTGTTCCTATTTGTGTTCTAACTGTATGGGGGGGTGGACTCACTAGGGGGAATCGCTGATCTTCCATTCATACATTGTATGAACGGAAGATCAGCGTTTCCCCCGCTGACAGGAACGAGCACTGTGTGTTTACACTCACAGCTCTCGTTCCCCGCTCTCTAACGAACGAGCGCGCGTGCCCGGCGGCGATCGCGCCCGCCGGGCACGCGTGCGGGACTCGGGGGCGAGCCGGGGGCTTGCGCGCGGGCCGCCGGCGGCGCGCACGTGCCCCCTAGCGGCCGCGAAAGTCCCGACGTAGAGCTACGGGCTCTCGCCGAGGAGAGCCGACCTGCCGCCGTAGAACCAGTGGTTAATATGTCCTCTCTAGAGAGAAGTTTGCCGTTTTAAAAAAAGTGTTTTGCCAGGATGTCTCTATATGGCCACTGATGCATTGGGAATGACTTTTCCATGCCTGGGGGAAAGTCAGGGTTATGTTGTAGTGGTGTAAGAGGGCTGAGCCAAGGTGAAGGAGTTTTGACTTTAAAAGTATTTCGAAAGCTTTCGAGTGTAGGTCCAATAAGGGGATGTGTTTTGATAGAATTTGAGTGATACTTAGGATTGATACATGGTAGATTTTTTAACTCATGGGGGAATTGCGCTTGTTCAAGGGTAACCCAATATTTCACTGTATAATGTATATTCCAGTCTACAATTCTCGTCAATAGGGCAGCTTGGTGGTATTTCCTAAGGTCGGGTCAATGAGCTAAGTTTTATAGCTCTCCTGACATTTTTTTTTACTTTTTAGACAAAGGCAGCCTGAATCTTTTGTCGGAGGAGGTTGCTAAAATAGAGTAGCAGATAGCAGCTCCTATTACAAAACATCTCTGAGAGTCTCTGCCCATGATGAGAGGGGGTGTGTGCCTTTCCTTCAATCAGCAATGTTAGCTATCTTGGCTGTATGCCCAGACATCACACTCTGTGTTAACCAGGAAGAGAAAATCTCCTAACAGTATCTCAACTTTCTAAACAGTATATAAATGTGAAGACAGCAGATATACATATAAAACCTATGTATGGAGATTTGGTTAATCTATGTGTATCATCTGAGGCTGGTTACTTCACTGGGTGTATTGAGGGTTTACATCCACTTTAAGTTTGACAATAAAACCTGGAAGCTGATGGATTTCTATGCATAGCTACACCAGTTTTTGCACTCTCCAGTTTTAGTAAATCAACTGCTTTGAGTCTAGTATAGATTAAAAGAGGGAATCCATGCCAAACAACAAAAACATGTACAAGGTCCCTCTAAAAATCCTCACCAGGCCCTTAAATTGTTTGTAAACCTTTGATATAGCAAATTAACACAGCATAGCCTTCTATAGTGTGTATTTGAGTTCTGTCTGCAGTCTTGTTGTTCCTCTGCTATCTGCATTTCTGAAAGGTTACATAAACTCAAAGGGATTAAGGGAGGGAAGGGGAGGTGCCTCCAACACACAGCCTGTTATTGGCATCCTCAGCTGTGCATGTTTCCCTATGAGATTATGTAGAGGGGGTGCGTCCCTTCCCTTCACTCAGGTCTCAGATTACACATAGCTCTCCTCCCTGAGCTGTGCTATGTGTGACATCGGATTTCCACCATCTTCTTCTAGATAAATTCTGGGATGTAGAGTAGAGATTTCCACAGATAAACAGATGCAAATTATGTGAGAGGATTTGTTTTTCATCTCTATGTATTTTTGTATCACTTGAGGCTAATCACTTCACTGAGTTTATGTAAGGGTTTACAACCACTTTAATCTAAGCATACAGTCTGGCTGTCCAGGAAAAGCAGGGAGATCAGCATGAGCCCCATTAAACCATACCAGGTCACATGCCTCCATCCACCAAACAGTGCCTCATGCCCTCCAAACCGTTCCAGCAGTTTGGAGGTTACTACGTCTGTTGTTGAGATGGAATCATCACCGGAGGGTAGTACTTCACCAGAGGAACAAGAAGTGGAGCCAGAGGAGTGTGCCCTGGCAGAGCCTGAAACTCCCGAAGTGAAGGAGCCGCCATTAGTAGTAGAAGAGTCTGTAGAGCCTGTTGAATCCAATGTTGTGAATGGTGTTCCAGAGGTAAAACCAGACGAGACCAAACCAGAAGAGAAAGACCCTCATGTACAAGAAGATGCTGAGGAGGTCCCGGCTGTTCCCGCAGTAGCAGCTCCTATGAAGCTGAATCAACGGTCTGACAGTTCTGCTAAAAACAGAACCTTTAGCAAATACTTTGAAGAAACTTGATGATCCAGCTACCAAAGCTGTTACTTTGGAACTGGAACCCAACAAGTTTAAAGACAAGATTTTGGATTGCTCCAAATTTTTTCGCAAAGCCAAATTGCTGCATTACCATATGAAGTATTTCCCTGGCGTTGACAAGTCAGAGCAGGATCAGAGTCCTGTCATGAGGCATATGCAGACAAGAGGCTCTTTAGCTCACGAAAAGGCCAGTCAGCAAAGCTCAAAGAGAAGATGCACCACAAACAGTTCAAATTCCCACTGACCGTCCCTAAAAGACAAAAGCAAGGAGAACTTATCGCAAGGAGAACTTATCGCAAACACATCGCAAGCCAGACAAGCTGTCTGAAAGTGTTAAAGAAAAGTTCAACGATTTTTTGAGTCTGAAGTCAAAGAAAAAGAAGAAGGAAAAGAAAGCAAAGTCAGAGCTGTCTGGTAGTGAAGAGAACATAGAGGTTTCTAAGGAGCTCTCACCAAAAAAAATTACAACCTTCAAAGCTCAACAGTGATTATAAGGCCCCGTGTTCCGGTAAAAGCAGCGATCATGGATGCCGTCCATATACAAGACTAAGTGATGAGGAGACGCTCAGCGATTCTTGCACGGAAAGCTTACTTTGGAGTGATGAGGATTACAACGAAGAGATCGTTGTCACGCATGCTGATGGTTTTCTAAATCTTGGCTGCAACAGGAGCAAGTACAGCTCTGCTAACAAAGACTTGTGATGGACAGTATGGATGAGAATGCTATGGATGCAAATATGGGGGAACTGTTAGAACTCTGCTCTGGAAAATTTGTCTGTCAAGATGATGGTTCAAATCAAGAATCTTTTAGGCCCCATACACACGATCGGATATATCCGATGAAAACGGTCCGCGGACCATTTCCATCGGATATGTCCGATCGGGAGTTTGATCCGATGGCGTGTACACACCATCGGATCAAATTCCCCGCCGCCGGACGGCGCGGTGACGTGGCGATGACGCGGGGTGACGTTGACGCCGCCGCGTCACCGCTACGTCACCGCACCAGGAAGTAAAACACTTCCGCGCTGCGCCGAATCCATTCGGCAGCGGCGCGGCGGCGGTGGGAGCCGAATGTCTGCTGGTAAGTGTACTAACCAGCAGACATGTCGGGCGGACAGATTCCCACCGGATAGATTTCAAAGCTTGCTTTGAAATCTGTCGGGTGGACAAATCTGTCCGCTAGCCCATACACACGAGCGGAGATGTCTGCTGAAACGGTCCATCGGACCGTTTTCAGCGGACATATCCCCTCGTGTGTACGCGGCCTTAGTTGTGCAAAGGCTCATGCTGAAAATGAGAAAAGTGACCTAATGTCTGAAGTAGTTGCTCTCTGTTCCGGTTCTTTCACCAACAGATAAAATGAAGAAAATGAGGCTGGGCTTGAGGATTTCCATCTTCTACCATGTGATGATTCTGACAGCGAAGAGCTTGCAGAAATTGAAAGTGGTGCAGAAGATGAAGAGGAGGAAGTGAAGGACGAAGTAAAGGTGAAAATGGCAGTGAAAGAGGAGGATGACGCCCTGCAGGATGAGGCGTCTGCTTTGCTGGCGGGGAGCGATTCCGAAAAGTGCTCCTACCCCCAGGGTTATGTTAAGAGACAAGCGATGTACGCCTACAGTACCTGCACCCTGGATAAAGAGGAGCCTGCTGGGATATGTATGGCCTGTACATACAAGTGTCATGAAGGCCATGACCTGTTTGAGCTCTACACCAAGAGGAACTTTCGCTGCGATTGTGGAAATGCCAAATTTAAACAGCGGGAGTGCAAGTTATATCTGGATAAAGAGAAGAAAAACCTGGCTAATAATTACAAGGACAATTTCTTTTGCATCTACTGCACATCTTCAGTTCTCAGTCAGTTGCTTGATGGAAATAAAGCTGAAAAACTTAATTCTGACACTGCACTAAATGATGTAGAAAAAGTGTGTTCAATATCCACTGAGCCTTGTGAATGTAGTAAGGCAGGTGATATTCATGACTTTCCCATAGTTGATGATCAGGGTCAGTGAGGAATCTGAATTGCAGGAAATATGCACCCAGACTGAGGCTATTTTTGCCTCTGTGAATTATTTGCATATTGAAGAGCAGTGTGTTAAGTTTTATGTTAATGAAATCAGATTTGAATATAAAGGTAATGTCACATCCTGTGAAACCCAGTCTTTAGAAAGTGTTCTGTCAGAGCAAGTAACGCAGGATAATACTTTGGACTTGACTACCAAGATTCCTTGGGAAGTAAAATCTATTTTTCAAAGTGTAGAATCTGTAATGGTAGGGGAGCCCTCTGAACGTTGTGAAACCTCCATCACTGAAGTGGTCAGATAGGCTAAATGTACTAATTTATTGGATACTTTTTCCAAATGTCTTGAAAGGAATGAAGAATATGAGAATTTGTGTCCAATAGTCGATGGTTTCAAAGAAACAAATACTAAAACATTTTTGGTAAACTATGAGGCAAAGATAGTTGAACAACTAGCCATAAACATAATTTCAAAAGTGATTGTATCTGCTAGACAAGAAATTTTGTCTAGCTCAGTTAATGATGTGTCCGATAGCAGTTGTCAAGTTCTTGGTGAGAATAGGGATATGCGAACAAGTGATGCACAGAGTAAGCAGTTGGTTCAAGAAAGTGACGAGGATTCCGTTTCTGAAAACCTTACATTGGGTTTGGTAGATTTTCACTATACTTGTGAGTCTGAACTATCACAAAGTAAGAAACTTGGAAATACAGAATTGACAAGTAATGATTTCCGTCTAGCGCACAAAAGGGAAGAAAAACCGCCTAGTACATCGGTTTATCAGAGGTCATATGCGTCAGACTTTAGTCCAGTTCATAGAAGAACAGATTTTTTTGAGTGTCACCATGCCTTAGAGGATTGCAGTCTTAGTGTGTTTACATATGAAGAAGGCATTCACATGGATGATCCATTGCAGAGCACAGTGTTATCAGCTCTTGGTATTGGTTATGACTCGCTGAGTTCTTCAGGGATTGAGCTATCGAGGGAAACCTTTGTGTCCATTGGAAAACCAATTAAGGTTTTGCATGGTTTACAACTGAAAATTAGTATATTACAGAGCAAGGAACACCCTCTTATATACCTCAGCCGAAATTTGAAGACCAATAGGAGAATAAATAGGTGGTTCCTGGCCCTTCAGGAATTTAGTTTTGTCGTAACGCATCACCCCGGTGTTAAAATGGGGAATGCAGATGGTTTGTCCCGAGTGCATGTGTGCCTGGCAACCTGTGTTCCAACCCTAGGGTTGAAACAAGAGGGGGGGGTATGTGGCAGGAAGTCAGGTAAATCTGTGTGTGTTGTCCCAGATGGGAGATGCTTTTCTGCCTTGTTTAGACAATACACCAATTACTATTGGGCGTCGGCTGCAGAGATGGCCAGAGAGGTTTGGGGCATTAAAAGGTTTCAGCTGTTCAGAATTAAGCAATTAAAGCCCATATAAAGACATCCTAAGGTTAACGACTGATTGCTGGATCCTGGGGCTTTGTGAGTGAAGGAGCAGTCACAAGCACTTCTAAAGAGGTGAGGTGCTGATGGATATTTCTGTGTGAGAAATATCAAAGAGACTTTTTTGTTGTTTTCTGCTGTAGGACCAACAGTGTCTGCCCAGCAGTAGGCTGTGCCAGACTCCATGGGTAGGTTCCTGGGAAGGTAGACACCCCAAGTGGCAAGGGTTTATTTTATGTTTTGTTTTGTTTATGCTGTTTTGATGCTTGCACGTGTATCCTGCAAGATGGAAAAATAAACTGTATCATTTGTTTTCAGTCATCCTCAAGTGCCTTTTTGTACAGTTCAACGTGTAGTGAACCCATCCAGGGGGTCACACACACCCTCATATCCCTCACAATATATATATATATATATATATATATATATACTGTATATAGATAGATATTGGCAACATAGTCATACATGTGTCAAAACCTTCCTGGATGGACACACACTTATGCTGTGCCCTCTCATTTATTCCTAAGGAGACTTTCCGGACTCCAGACTAACTCTCCATAGTAACTAAGGAGAGTGTAGAGCACATGTCTAGGCCCATCCAAAAATATTTTGACAAAACACTATGTGGCATTCTTAGTGATATTTTTGTGGATCAAGGATATGGGAGTATACAACTGTGAGGGGATTCTGGTAGTGGGGGATTACAATATGAGTGTAACTGCACCAAATATTGTGTATGCATTATCAGCTGCTAAATAATAACTGTTAGCAATGACTGTTTTACAAACAGTTCATTTCAGGCTAACCTTCCTAATTGTGCCTATGCAGAGGGGAGGGGGAGCTCTGCAGACACCGGCTGTGCCCAGCCGGGCGATTGTTTCCCTGAGCAAGTTCAGGCAGGAGGCATTGAGGGAGGCCTACATTCATACAAATGGACTAATGTTCTCTTATGTCTGTAGGCGCCTTATGTGACCTTACAGCAGGTTCTAATCTTTGAGATATCTGTGCTGTCCGAACATCTGCTGCATTATACATTGCTCCTAATTATGACACTAATCAGAGGCTATTAAATATATATAATTACATTAACCTGCTTAGCATAATTATTAACAAAGGTCTTTGAGTGCTAATTTTTCTGCTTTAGTGTGGCTTACTGCCTGCATTCACACTGGATCCAAACGTGGCACACTAGCTTGCACCTTAATAACTACCTGTATATAGCTTTTCATATGGTTTTCCTGTATTTGAATGAGAGATCAAATAAGGAAAAAAAAACTTTCAGCAGATAATGCTTCACACATTGGAAATGTTCAAGTTCAAATATTTTGTGGGAGCTGCTCAGCTAATCACATACAGTAGGGTTTTCCCTTTTCCTATTTTCTTTACTATAAATATTGTACCAGAAGTGTAACTAAAACCTTCAGGGCCCAGTGCAAGAAACTATGAAGGACCCCCCTGACCTCCCCTTTGCTTCCAGTTTTGGGAGGGCAGCCATGGTAATCCTCCCAGAACCCTGCTTCCCATGTGCCTCCTGGGGCGCACATCCAACACACTATGTGACTTCAGACACAGCTGATCACAGATCATTGTAAAAGGCCAATCACAGCTGATCACATGTAAACAGTTATTGGCAGTCCTTTCCTCCCACACTATGTCTGTGTGAGGAAAGGAAAGTCATTAACCAGCAAGACTGTCCATTACACTGATAATTAGAGCACTGATCATCAGTGCCCTGGCTTTCAGCGCAGCCCATCAGTGTCCATCAGTACAGCCTATCAATGCTGCCTATCAGTGTTCACCAGTGGCGCCTATCAGTGCCGCCTATCTGTGCCACCTATCAGTGCCCATCAGTGCTGCCTATCAGTGCTTGTGAATGGCGCCTATCAGTGCCACCTATCAGTGCTCATCAATGCCCCCTATCAGTGGCCACCAGTCCCTATCAGTGCTGCCTATCCGTTTTCATCAATGCCCCTTATCAGTGCTGCCTCTCAATGCCACTTATCAGTGATCATCAATTCAATGTATCAGTGCCCATCAGTGGCATCTACTAGTGCCTCCTCAGCAGGACTCTGAACTAAGAGTGTGTCTCTTATACAGCCCAAAGCCTGCTTTGACAGCTCTCCCACCCTCCTCCCTCACACGAATGGGAGAGAAGAGAGACAATCTGCTCCTTTACCCCCTGCCCCTCTGCTCATGTGTGTGCACCGCGGGAAGTGTGAAGCCCGCCAGGCGAATGATCAAATTTAGCTGCTTAGCTTCACACTTCCACAGTGCACACAGGAGAAGAGGGGTAGGAAGAGAAGGAGCAGATCATCTCTCTCCTTTCCCATCCGTGCGAGGGAGGGGAAACTGTTAGTGTAGGCTCTGGGTTGTATGAGAGAGCTGTTCAGAGCCCTGCGGCCAGCAACTCCGTTGGGGCCCATGACAGTGGGAGAATGCCAGGGCCCGGTTACATGTCCTTTGTGACCCTGGAAGTTCCGCGTCTGTATCATACTCAGGACCAAAAAACATAAGAATGTTATTAATGAAATCCTACAGTAAGCTTTTCTTCCTGAATTTTTTTTCTATTTTTTATTTTATATGCTCATTTTTTCATAGAATAACTAACTGTTTATGTTTAACTAACTATGATTTAATTGCTGTTCCATCTATAGGAGCTAATTATTCTTTGTAGGTAACATTACAAAACACAGCAAATTACCAGAGCTGCAATTAACCCGAGCATTTAAGCAAACCAATGAAAGAGTCAATTTAAGCTATTCCCCTGATATTATAAAGCTGGTATTTTTCTCTAAAAGATATCAGTACAAATGGTTACTGACCATTTCTGGTTTCTGTCTGGATTTGAAATGAATCCACATTTTTTTGTTGTCGAAGGAATCTACAGCTGAATAATTTATCTGGGGCTTGCAAATCCAAAATTTAAAGCTGAAGTTTAATCTGCTTTTATTTTGCCTTCCCTGGTTCCTCCGTCCCCTTCCCATCAACTTGATAATGACATGTCTTAGGCCGCGTACAGACCATCCCAGCAGACAGATTCGATCGTGTGTACGGGCGAGCCGACGGATTTGGCCAGCCGACAGATTTGAAAGCATGCTTTCAAATCTGTCGGCTGGGAACCCGTCCGCCCGACATGTCTGCTGGTTAGTACGCTAACCAGCAGACATGTCTTCTCGCACACGCGTCGAATGGTTTTGACGCTTGCGCAGAAGTGTTTTACTTCCTGGTGCAGTGATGTGGCGGCGTCAACGTCACCGCCACGTCAGCGCGCCATCTACCGGCGGGGATTTTGGTTTGATCGTGTGTACACGATCAAACCAATATGTCCCCAGCAGACAGATTTGTTCAAATCGGTCTGTCCGACCTCGTGTGTATGGGGCCTAAATAAAACCACTCTGTTTTTTATATATATATACAGTGCCTTGCGAAAGTATTCAGCTTTTTGAGTTTTTTATTTGTTAAATAAGTTTGAAATATCCAATAAATTTTGTTCCACTTCATGATTGTGTCCCACTTGTTGATTCTTCACAAAAAATTACAGTTTTATATCTTTATATTTGAAGCCTGAAATGTGGCAAAAGGTTGCAAGTTCAAGGGGGCCGAATACTATCGCAAGGCACTATATATATATATATATTAGACTCAGTGATGTCAGTGATATCTCTGGATCTCTGTGTTTCTCAATGCAATTCAGGCAGATCATGGCTGGTGTAAGGGGCCAGCAGGTGCTGTCCATAACTTCCTGAAAACATTACAGCACCCTGCCTCAGTAGTCTTCTCTTCTCAAGAGCCCCCAACGCTGATGTTAACAGCGGGTTAGCTCTTGAGAGGAGTTATGCAAACATCACAATGTCTTGATGGGTGAATGTCAGCCTGAAGAAGAGGGCATTCCTTGACAGACTTGATTTGCTTGCATATGAACATATTCGCCAGCACACCAAGGAACGTCCAAAACATTTTTAATGCAGAGAAACGATCACAAAAACAGCAACGTTTCGAGGTCTCGCAGGGCCTCTTCACCAGGCAAGTGAGGTGCAGAATCACCTCTATATATATATATATATATATATATATATATATATATATATATATATATATATATATATATATATATACATACATGATTCTGCACACAGCAAAGGAAAAAACAAGATCCCATAGCGTAGTATGTTTAAAAAGAAGGGAATAATTTATTGGCACTAGTACCCGATCCTGGGGAGTGCAGAGAGTTGATATACAATTGCTACACCAATGAATGAGATTAAAATAAAAATAAAAATAAAGATAAAACTAGGAAACCATGTTCAAGAAGCCTATCAGTGACGGAATTACAGTGCCTGCTTTTTATTCGTTTTTTCCTAGTTTTATCTTTATTTTAATTTTAATCTCATCCATTGGTGTAGCAATTGTATATCAATTCTCTGCACTCCCCGGGATCGGGTACTAGTTCCAATAAATTATTCCCTCCTTTTTAAACATACTACGCTATGGAATCTTGTTTTTTCCTTTGGAGGAATTTGGATTACTAGGAGAGTGACACAATATGCATATTGGACCTATATCCTTGAGAGATAAACAACGGGAGCACAAGATTGGATACAGCACCACAGCTTATACTGTATCTACATGCACTTTACCCCTGCAGGGGTGAGTGTTTCTGGTGAGTGGGGAACCTGGTGGGGGAGCACCGGAGCACAGCGGAAGCACTCAACGTTTAACTGATTATCCAGGTACCATGGAATACCGCACCCAGTAATGAACTTTTTATCTATTTGGACTTATCACAGTTTAATATACAGTGGACTTTTTTCATATATATTATTTGGTGCACATCTCACGATTTTCTTTCACCCAAGGATCACATTCATTGCCCCTTGGGCACACTGTTATGATGCTCATATAAAGGCTGTCTATGCACAGGGTGTTCTTTTATAGTATACCATATATGGGTTTATTGTATATCTATTCATTGAGGTTTATAGGCATTACACTTAGGATGATTCATAGTGTTCACTTATTAGTGTATACTACACTCTGGTTACTAATAGATTGTTGGTTTAATATCATATTATTGGTCCACTTCACACACAAGGTTACACAGGTTTTTGATGTTTCTTCAATCCTTTTAAAGACCACAGATTCAAAATTAGATGTGAACACTGGATGCTTACAACGGTTGTTTCTCATTCATGCTAGAGTTAACACTGATTTGCACTCTACTATTATTTGTGCATTATTATTTGCGCATCTGGCTCTTGGTCTCCCCTATGTATAGGGTCCCTTTTCCAGACTGGGCATTATTCTAATACAAGGGCACCCCCATTCTCTCCCTTTCCCTATTTTCCTTAATAGGGAGTGTACAGACAGCGCCAACACCCTCACCATTTTTCATCTAAATAGAGAGCATGACTCTCATTCACATGGACAAGGACTGCAATACAAAACAGGCAGGGGTTCTATTCCCTCTTCACTATATTCAAAACAAAAAAAAAACATTTTGGATTTAGTTATACTTTAAATAGAGGCGATAAGTCTGTACAACGTCTGAGGCTGAGGTTAAGGCTGGAGTTCAGCTTTAACCATGTGACCTCCGGAAAAATATGCACTGTCACTGTACTAATGACACTGGCTGGAAAGGGGTCAACATAAGGGGCAATCAAAGGGTTAACTGTGTGCCTAACCTGTGTTTTACTACACTGTGGGAGGTGTTTTTAGTAGGGGAAGACATAGATCCTAGTCCCTTCTTTGCAGAGACAGAGAATCCATGCCTTCCTTCCTGTCAGAACGCCAATCTGCCCTATTTACAGATTTCTGATCTGTTTCTCTGGTGGATCATCTGTGGTGATGATGCGTTACTCGCTGATCAGCTCCCGCTGTGTATAATCACAATGGAAGTGAGCCGGCGGTGGTGTGTATTTGTGCCCCCTACCCAGAAGTGCAGGATCCTGTTTATATACAGGATCCTGCAAACAAATGCCACCCTCTAGTAGTAAAGCTGCTATAGAGCAGTCGGAAAGAGGTTAAAATACAAGTTCATCAAATCCTAAAACTTTTGCTGTTGCCAGTGGTGGTACATCGTCATGTACCACCTCTAACCAAACTAGTAGAGTTTGCTGTAAGTTTTTTTTTACTTTTAGACTACACTGACTCCTAGGCCGCGTACACACAAACTAATTTGTCCGCTGAAACTGGTCCGATGGACCGTTTCAGCAGACAAATCCGATCGTGTGTATGGGCTAGCGGACATGTTTGTCCAGCGGACAAATTTCAAAGCATGCTTTAAAATTTGTCCGCCGGAGACATGTCCGTCGGATATGTCCGCTGGTTAGTACACTAACCAGCGGACATATCTGCCCGCACATGCGTCGAATGGATTCGACGCATGCGTGGAAGTTTTTCACTTCCTGGTTCGGTGACGTGATGGCGTCAACGTCACCGCCACGTCGCCGTGCTGTCTGCCGGCGGGGATTTTGATCCGATGGTGTGTACACGCCATCGGACCAAAATCCGATGAGACATGTCCGCTGCAAACGGTCCGTCGGACATGTTTGAGCAGACATGTCTCATCGTGTGTACACGGCCTAAGGCTACTTTCACACTTGGGTGAGGGGGGGCGTTAGCACTAAAGCGACACTAATTTTAGCGGCCCTTTTTATGGGGGCTCATTTCGTCCACTAGCGAGGTGCTTTTAACCCCCGCTAGCAGATAAATAAAGGGTTAATAGCGCCCACAAAGCACCACTGCCTAATTGCTTTGCAGGTGCTTTGGCAGCGGTGTGCATTGATCCCAATTGCAGGGGCGGTGGAGGAGCGGTGTATGCAACGCTCCAGCACCACCCAAAATATGCTGCTTGCAGGACGTTTTCTAACATCCTGCAAGCACGCTGCTCCAGTGTGAAAGGCCTTTTTCAGGCACTTTACAGGCGCTATTTTTAGCCCTTTAGCGCCTGAAAAAAGCCTCGGTGTGAAAGTAGCCTAATGCCGCAAACACACAGTCGGAATTTCCGACAACAAATGTTTGATGTGAGCTTGTTGTCGGAAAATCCTACCATGTGTATGCTCCATCGGATTTACTGTCGGAATTTCTGACAACAAATATTTGAGAGCTGGTTTTCAATTTTTCAGACAACAAAAGTTCTTGTCGAAAATTGCTATCGTCTGTAGCCAATTCCGACGCACACAAAAATCCTACACATGCTCGAAATCAATTTGTCGCATGCTCGGAATCATTGAACTCGGCTCGGCTCGTCGTAATGTTGTATGTGACGGCAATCTTGATGTTCGAAATTTCAACATTTGTGTGACCGTGTGTATGCAAGACAAGTTTGAGCGAACAATCCATTGGAAAAAAATCCACGGTTTTGATGTCGTAATGTCCGACCCTGTGTACGCGGCATTATACTTGTAGAGAGGATGATATTGAATAGGACACATCGAAGATGATTGCAGTCTTTAGTTTTGCTTAAGAAGCCCTCCTGCCCTCATAACACTGGATTTCTGTCTGTAGATACAAAAGAAATCCGCTGGCATCTGAAAAAGGCCCACTTAAGCCGTATTAATTGCACAATGTTATAAAGTGCTATCAAGCGTCTTGACCTAAAATAGTCACCCAAATGCTCTGTTATACAGAAGGAGACACTCAACACTTTATGTAGATAAAAAATGATAATTGAGGGGAAGTTTAAAGACAACAGCATTGACCTATACAGTTACCGAGATACACGCCATTCATGAAGTGGTTGGTCAAAAGCCTATGCAATTACATATAATAATTATATTTGATTAATATGCATTACTCCTCTGCAGTCCTTAGAAGGTATGTGCCGTGCTCAGGATCCTCTTGGTGGTTTTTAAAAAGTGCTGGGGAAAATGCCAGTATGTGTAATGAAAGATTAAAAAATGTGTGTTAGCGTAGAATCAATTACAACATCAGGCACCTTAAATAATTTCGCATCTGCAGCAATCTATCAGTTTCATGGGCCTTGTCAATTTCAAAAGGCTTTAACATCAGTTTGACATCAATGAATCTAGCGGGAATTCAAAGAAACATCAAAGTAGCAGTGATAGAAATGAGGGATTTGCATATCTTGGGAATAATGTGAAATTTCATTGCCAGCTCTGTGTAGTCAAAAAGTCATTAACCCCTTCAAGAGTGAGATAGATTTAGAAAGGTGGAGCGGGCAATGTGCCGCAGTGTAAAAGGTATCATGAACGTATTACATCCGGCTTCTAATTAATCTATTCCAATTCATAAAAATGTATGTCACAAATAGTTTACTTTATATATTTACTTTGAGGTCTGGAGATGATTTGCTAAGTGATTGTAGAGGAGGATAATTACAACAAAATAGAATGGTAAAACAATTACACAGGTTACTAACAAGTAATTTTCAAGCGTTTTTCCAATTATTCATAAAAATGCAAAAATCTGATATTAAGCCCTATTGGGGCAAGTTTCAAGTAAGGCCTCATTCACACGATAGGTTAAACAGAGGACTGATGGACCGTTTTCATCGGTCAAAACAGATCGGGTGTATTTAACCGATGGTGTGTGGGCGCGACGGACCATCAGTCAGCTTCATCGGTTAACCGATGACAACGGTCCTTCAGACTCATCGGATGGACTGATCGTGTGTACGAGGCTTAACAGTATCTAATTACTGCAGATTGCTAGATCCTGTCACCCTGTTTTTTTTACATGCCTTGGTGGCAGAGACACAGGCACTGGCCCAATATATGTCTCATTTTGTTTTCTGGGATTTCCATAGGACAGTGCCCCAATAATTTAGCTCTGGTGCCTCATGTTTGAAGTGCAGCTGTAGGGGCAGTAGTTTTAACCTACACATGGTTGCTGAAAAAGCCTACCAGGTGGCTGTCTCTTTTATAGAAAGCGGTGGTTCCCCCTGCTATGCCAACATTGTCGGGGCACATTGAACACTGCTCAAGCTGGGGAAGCCAAACTCCCAAGTGTATCTGGGAGAAAGGTGCAGGCTGCTAAAGGTACTCATCTGAAGCCAGGGGTGTATTTAGGTTTTGTGCTGCTCTAGGCCTGACTAAACTCGTGCACCCCCTACATTAAATATGACCCACCCCTTCCTGTCAAGGTCACAAACCTTGCGGTTTAAGACCCACCCTGAAATTTTCAAGTGGGGACACTAGTTCTGATGGCCTGGGGGGGGGCAATGTATTCCCTTAATTTACATAGATTTCTTCTCACTTCCTGTTTGGCTATGGGACAGGAAGTGAAGGGAAATCTCTGCAATGGGACAGGTATGATAAAAAATTAGAAGCGAAGCAACCCCCCCCCCCCCCCCACACACACACACACACAGTTGCAGAATGCCAACCGCCCACATACTGGAAGCAGTGTGGCCGATTTATAGGGGCGCTAAACTAATTTGCCTAACAGTGTAGCTCAAGCCGGCGGGGACACTGTCCGTGCTGCCCCCCTGCAAAGTGCTGCCCTAAGCCTGGGCCTTGTTGGCCTAGGCCAGGATACAGCATTGTCTGAAGCGTTGCATGTATAGAATCAAAGAAGAACCACACTCCCCTCCAACTGTAGACTTGAATATTGCCTCATCATATGAGACTTTGCCAAAGCCACAATGAATGAATGACTTGTATAGTGCTACACATGCAAACTGTATCACCTCTAGGCACTTTTTGAAGCCAGGGTCTTCCTGGCTGGTGCGGTCATTTACCTTGTAGGATCTCGACACCATTTGGACACACATATATATGTACACACATATATACAGGGCCAATTTGGACAGGATCCAATTAACCTACCAACATGTCTTTGGAGTGTGGGAAGAAACCAAAGTACCCAGGAAACCCACACAGACAAAACATGCAAACTCCAGGCGGATGGTGTCGTGGTCAGGATTCGAACCAGTGACCTTTTTGCTGCTAGGTGAAAGTGCTAACCACTACATCACTGTCTTTGCCAAGGCCTTGCCCTCTGACATGTTTTATTCCTTCCACTGGAGCTTAATCATAGGCAAAGGTATGGGTTCTCACCTTATAGCACAAACCTTCAAATTAGGAAAGATTAATAAGTTTCATTTTTAAAAGCCAGTATCAAGCTACACATCACTGGCACACCGCACAGCGGTCATAAATACTGTATAGACTTACTGCACATTATAGAAATATTTGTGCCTGGTCACCATGTTAGAGAAAGAGATGAGACATATGTTAATCAGAAAAAAAGATGGTTATTATTTCACCGCTATACGGCACATTTTTTAACTTGTTTTCGGCCACCAGAGGGCATGCGCGCACCAGCTGCACGGCGAGGGATCCGATGCATGTGGAAAAAGTAGGAAAAAACGATAGGGCTTCTCTACTAGTCACTCACATCCCCACACAATTAGAACATGCAGAGGGAACACATATTTAACCCCTTGATCGCCCCCTAGTGTTAACCCCTTCCCTGCCAGTGACATTTGCACAGTAATCAGTGCATTTTTTTTCACTGATCGTTGCATAAATGCCAATGGTCCCAAAAAAATGTCAAAAGTCTCTGATCTGTCCGTTGCATTGTCTCAGTACCGCTAAAAATCACAGATCGATGCCATCACTAGTAAAAAAGTAACTAGTAAAAAAAATGACATAAACGTTCCCATAGTTTGCAGACCTTTTAACTTTTGCACAAACCAATCAATATGCGCTTATTGCGATTTTTTTTACCAAAAATATGTAGAAGAATATATATTGGCCTAAACTGAGAAAAAACATGTTTTTTAACCGCTTCAGCCCCGGAAGATTTTACCCCCTTCCTGACCAGAGCACCTTTTACAATTTGGCACTGCGCCGCTTTAACTGAAAATTGCGCGGCCGTGCGATGTTGTACCCAAAAACAAATTGCATACTTTTTTTCAACAATTAGAGCTTTCTTTTGGTGGCATTTGATCATCTCTGCATTTTTTTTGCACTATAAACATAAGAACAGTGACAATTTTGAAAAAAAAAAAAAACACAATATCTTTTACTTTTTGCTATAATAAATATAAAAAATGTTTTTCCTCAGTTTAGGCTGATATATATTCTTCTACATTTTTTTGAGATAAAAACTGGCAATACATGTATATTGATTAGTTTGCGCAAAAGTTATAGCATCTACAAAATAGAGGATAGAATTATGGCATTTTTTTATTATTATTTTTTTTTAAATAGTAATGGCAATGATCTGCTATTTTTATCAGGACTGCAATGGTTGACTCATCAGACACTTTTGACACATTTTTGGGACCAGTGACAATTTTTACAGGGATGAGTGCTATAAAAATGCACTGATTACTGTAAAATTGACACTGGCAGTTAAAACTAGGGGACAATCAAGGGGTTAATTGTGTTCCCTAGATTGTGTTCAAACTGAAGGGGGGATGGGACTTACTAGGGGAAATGACAGATCGCTGTTCATACTTTGTATGAACAAACGATACGTCATTTCTCCCCTGAAAGAACCAGGAGCTAGGTACACATCCCCCAGGGTAGTACCCGGGCCCCCATACACTTTTTATGGCCAATAACTTGCATATCAAAATGGGGACTTTTGATTCTTTGGGTCTTATAGACTTTAATAGGGCTTGCGGTTCAGGTTCAAACTTTTTCCATGTTTGGGAGTTCTAATGCGCACCATTAGGGGGGGGGGGGGTAATTCGTCCATCACTAATTAGAGACAGGGAGAAGTTAAAGATGTGTAGGGAAAAGATCCTTCCTGAAAACCTCTCCACTTGAGTACAGACTGGCCAGCCTGCATATGAGCCCTTCTCTGCTACATACTGCTGTTACGTTACGTAAGTGTTACCATTCGGGTGCCTTCCTGCTGGGTTTGTTGTGAATACTACATTATTACAAGTTCTGTTCTCTCAACTGGGAAAATTACTGCCACCACACTGCACATGTGAGCTGCAAAACCAGGGATCAGGTGCAAGACTTTGGCCAGTGGCAACTTTTAGATGTGTGGCAAAGCAATTCCTTCAGTTATATTCTCAACATTCAAACAGCCAAATTTAAAGGGGTTGTAAAGGTAAAAAAAATCCCTAAATAGCTTCCTTTACCTTAGTGCAGTCCTCCTTCACTTACCCCATCCTTCAATTTTGCTTTTAAATGTCCTTATTCCTTATGAGAAATCCTCACTTCCTGATCTTCTGTCTGTAACTCCATACAGTAATGCAAGGCTTTCTCCCTGGTGTGGAGAAAGCCTCTTGAGGGGGGAGGGGGGCGATCAGGTGTGTCAGGATGCCCACTAACACACAGCTCCTTTCTCTATCTGCAAAGTAGAGAGCCTCCTGACCCTCCTGCTCGCCCCTACCCCCTCAAGAGGCTTTCTCCACACCAGGGAGAAAGCCTTGCATTACTGTGTGTAGTTACAGACAGAAGAACAGGACGTAAGGATTTCTCAGAAGAAATGAGGACATTTAAAAGCAAAATAGAAAGATGAGGTAAGTGAAGCATGACTGCACTAAGGTAAAGGAAGCTATTTAGGGATTTTTTTAAAAACTTTTACAACCCCTTTTAAGTTTGGACTGAACTCTCAGCTCACCCTCCCTGGTCACTACTACCTTCCAGTCCTAGTTTAGATGTAGACTGTTTGCCTCCCTTTCACTTACCTCTGTCATTTCTACTTTAAAGAATACATAAGACAAGGGAAGGAGACAAAGGTTATCATAGAAATTTACTCCCTAAACTACAAATCTTCTTATTCTTATAAAGCAGATGGCATGCTGGGAACTCTACTTCTCAAATAACTGAAGAGAAACAGGTTGTCTAGGCTTTTCCTTCTCCTTCCACTCGGTGTACATCTGTACTGAGGTCAGTATGCGAACAACCCAGCGGTGACAATCTCATGTATCCTTTTATTAAAATTTGTGATTGAGGCATGCTGGTAGACTGCTTAATTAGTAAACGTTTGCTTAATTGTGTTTGTGGTGTCTGTTGTATGAATTATGAATGATCTACATCTGTTCAGCTGTATGGAGACAGGATACAAAGCTCATCAGGGAGGTTACAAGGTGGCAGGCCTTATCCTTTTCATGATATTTGTGTTGAGACAATTGTTTGAGTCTGTTAAGTTGACATATGTACCATACCTTACATTTGGGTAGACACAATTAAAATGATTCAGCAGTTTTTATACTTCAGGCCGCGTACACACGTCCGAGAACCTCGTCGGGCTAAACTCATCGTTCCGCCCAACGAGGTTCCCGATGAGCGGTCGGAAAAGCTTGTCGAGCCAAAGTCCTCATTGAACAACGAGGAAAAAGAGAGTGTGCACACGACCGAGTTACTATGTCTCCCAGCGAGCTTCTCGCTGGATTCTGCCGAGAAGCTCGGTCGTGTGTACGGGGCCTGAGAGATGACACAAACAAAACTGAGGGAGATGGTTGAAATGTTCAGGTCATACAAATAAAGTTTTCATTTCAGACTCATTTCAGACTCTGTGTCAACTCTGTGCTTGAGGGTATGCTTTGGTATTTAATGCAAAACTAAGTCTTTGTAGATAGGCTTTTGTTCAGGTCAGAACTACTTCTCCAAAAATAAGGTAATGAGCCAAAAGCAGAATGGAACAGGCTAATGTTGCATAGGCGGCGTTATTCATACAGGTGCTGATGCCGATAGACCTGGAGGCCAGGTTCACACTGGTGCAACAAACACTCAGACATTGGAAGCTCATGTCGCATGACGTGTGAAAATCAATGTTTCCCTAAACTGGTCCAACACAAGTCAGGCCGACTTTGAAAATGCTCCCTGTACTACTTTGATCCTACTTCAGCCCATTGAAAATCATTGAAGTCGGAT
Organism: Rana kukunoris; assembly: GCA_029574335.1. Classification (NCBI taxonomy): domain Eukaryota; kingdom Metazoa; phylum Chordata; class Amphibia; order Anura; family Ranidae; genus Rana; species Rana kukunoris. Next base: position 458,443,819 of record CM056051.1, on the reverse strand, counting down.
CAAAGTCAGAACGCCGTCTTGCATGCTCTGATTTTGGCATGCGACTTGTGCTCTGATGATCTTGAGGTGGAACACCACGCCAAATTTTAAATAAAAAAACAGCATGGGTTCCCCCTCAAAGAGCATACCAGGCTCTTGGTTCTGTTATGGATATTAAGGGGACCCCCCAAAATCCATACCAGACCCTTATTTGAGCACACCGCCTGGCCCGGTCGGTCAGGAAAGGGGGCGGGATGAGTGAGCACCCCCCCTGAACCGTACCAGGCCGCATTCCCTCAACATTGGAGGTGGGACCCTGTGGCCCCCCACCCCAAAGCACCCTGTCCCCATATTGATGAGGACAAAGGCCTCTTCCCAACAACCCTGGCCATTGGTTGTCGTAGGGCTATCGAAATCCGGGAGACCCTTTAATAAGGGGGCCCCAGATCCTGACCCCCCACCCTATGTGAATGAGCATGGGGTGCTTCTGCCCGCTCTTTTACTAGCGGTGGCCCCGTCTTCTCTGTAATCTTATTCCCTGTTCTCTTCCTCCGTTGTTAACACAACGTGCTCTCTCCTGCTGTAATGCCGTGTGTGCGGTGTGCAGGGACTTATATAGGCATGGGGCGTGATCACCGGGTGAAAGAGCGGGCAGAAGATAGTGGAGCAGCCCGGCAAAAGACACCGGAGAGTGGGAGAAGAACCGGAGAGCCCGGAGAAGACACCGGAGACTGGGAGAAAAGGCCGGAGAGAGCGGAGAAGTCAGAAGAAGACCCCCAGAGCTGCCTAATAAATTACTTTAAAAACCTGTTCAGTGTGTTTTTTTTTTATTGACACTTTTTCCCCAGGTAAATGGTTAGAGGTACGTAGAACCCCATACTCATTCACATAGGGTGGGGTCAGGATCTGGGGGCCCCCTTATTAAAGGGGCTCCTGAATTCCAATAAGCCCCCCACCCACAGACCCTGAAAACCAATGGCCAGGGTTGTCGGGAAGAGGCCCTTGTCCTCATTAACATGGGGACAGGGTGCTTTAGGGTGGGGGGGCTGCAGTGCCCCTTCTTCCCTAAAGCACCCACCCCCCATGTTGAGGGCATGTGGCCTAGTATGGTTTAGGAGGGGGTGCTCACTCGTACCCACTCATTTTCCTGACCGGCCAGGCTGCGTGCTCAGATAAGGGTCTGGTATGGATTTTGGGGGACCCTTAAAATCCATACCAAACCCAAGGGCCTGGTATGCTCCTGGAGGGGGAACCCATGCTGTTTTTTATTTAAAATTTGGCGTGGAATAGGCCTGGTAGAAACACTGGTGCCGACTGTTGCAAAGAGAACTTTGATTGGGTTGTTACTCTTTTATGCTCGGAAAAATATAGCTATGCATTGGAAGAAACCCACTATGCCCTCTCTGGCCCAATGAAAGCGTCTCATAAACGAGAGCCTTCCCCTATATAAAGATACATATGGAAATAGAGGGTGCCCCTTGAAATATGACAAAATATGGCGTACGTGGCTAGCCGAACCTACAACTGCTTAAGAAGTTATGGAGTATATATATTTTTTTTATATCTTATGGGCACTGTACAAACTGGGTAGAGGACGATTGTGTGCCTGATTGATTGATGGGGGAGAAGTCTGATATACTGAGTTTCAATCTGTGTCCTGGGTATGCATATTCGTGTCATGTGTGGTTACGATTGTAAGCTACAAATATGGAGACCTGTTAAACACTATCTGACATGCTGTTTCTGTCCTTGTTATTTTTTTGCTGTTGTTGTTGTTGTTTACTGTTCAAAACGCAATAAAAAGATTTCTCAAAAAAAAATAAAAAATTGGCGTAGACTTCGCCCTCAAGATTCAAACCAAACACAGTGCCTTGTATTGGCGGAGATCCGAGTTGGATCTTCGTTCATTCAAGTCGGACGCGTCTCTGCTTTCAAGTCGCAAGGCAGAGTCGGATCCAAAGTAGTACTAGTATTGTGTCGCACCAGTGTGAACCCGACCGGAATGTTTGTTATGTGGCTTGAGCCAGCAGGTGCTGCATTCAGTGAGGAGGCAGCCATTAATAATTTTATAGGCATGCAGGTGCGGATTAGTGGTCTATTTATGGTCTACAGGTCTTAATGCCCACGTAATTGAGACTTTAAAAATAGTTCAAATGCAAATTAGAAGGAGGTCGACTGCAAGTCAAATTCACCCATAAATTAATTCTGAATAATGTCAGAAGCATCAAAAAACAATGTTCAATGCAAGCAGAAGGCACCTGAATGCATTTGAAATCACAATGCATTTCCCCACACAAGCCTTTAAATGTATGCTTACCTGCATTGCTCTACTCCACCATTTCACTTGTGCTGACAAGTCTTGTGCTGCGAAAAACAGTTTCACATTGGATAAAACATGTTTCCCTGTCTCGGCATACACGAAGAGCCATTGTAGGAACTGTCACTTTTCCCTTCTGTTTGTAGGAACAACAGTACATACAGCCATGGGCGGACTGACCATTGGGACTTTTGGGCACTGCCCGAGGGCCCCATGCCACTAGGGGGCCCCATCAGGGTTGCCAGGCTCAATAAAACCAAGGACAGTATGTAAAAATCTGTTCTGAGATTTTAGCTGCCTTGCCTTTGCACTGCCTCCTGGCGTGGTGGCTGTAAGCCCAGGGGCCCCATAATCTTCTATTGCCCGGGGGCCCCATGGGTTGTCAGTCCACCCATGCATACAGCTGTCTAGCTGACCCAGCAGAGTCCAATATGATAGGAAGTTTTGCTTTGGTCTTTATATCTAGTGTCTGCTCATGTACATTTCAAATATAATCACTTAAAGTAAAATATGAACAAACTTTTCCTTTGAGTCTTTGAAGGGTTTAGTCAACTTTTTAATAACAGCTCTGTAGGAGTCTAGTGTTTTTGTCTATGTGTGGCTATGCATAATTAGCAGAAATATGCTAGAAATTAGGAAATAAGAAACAGGTTTGAATTCGGATTGACCTTAAATATAATGGAATGCTCATGGGTGGGTAGTGGGGTCCCCAAGGTTTCTGTGCTGGGACCAATCCAGTTTAATTTGTTCATAAATGACCTGGAGGATGGGGTAAACAGTACAATCTCTGTATTTGTGGACAATACTAAGCTAAGCAGGGCAATAACTTCTCTGCATGATGTGTAAACCTTGCAAAAAGATCTGAACAAATTAATGGGATGGGCAACTACTTGGCAAATGAAAATGTAAAATAATGCATTTGAGTGGAAAAAAAATATGAATGCAACTGGGTGGAAAACCTCTGGGATGTAATGCCAAACTGCTGCTAACAAAGCAGAATATTGGCATGCATTAAAAAGAGGATTAACTCCAGAGATGAAATGATAGAGAGAGGTAGAGACTCTGGTTTGGCCGCACCTAAAGTATGCTGTCCAGTTCTGGGCACCAGTCCTCAGGAAGGATGTACAGGAAATAGAGAGTGTACAAAGAAGTGCAACAAAGCTAATAAAGGGTCTGGAGGATATTAGTTATAAGGAAAGGTTGTGAGCACTGAACTTATTCTCTCTGGAGATGTGACGCTTGAGAGGGGATATGATTTCAATTTACAAATACCATACTGGTCACCCCACAATAGGGATAAAAAAAATTGCGGAAGGGAGTTTTAGGCCACGTACACACGATCAGACTGGTCCGATGAAACTGGTCCGACGGACCGTTTTTAATCGGACCAGGCTGAAGTGGTCTGATGGTCTGATGTGTGTACACGTCATCGGACCAAAAATCCAATCAGACCAGAACGTGGTGACATAGAACACACCGACATGCTGAAAAAAGGAAGTTCAATGCTTCCAAGCATGCGTCGACTTGATTCGATGCATACTATGTTACTATGACCCGAACCCATGTTGTTCACATTTGACGAAAAGATTTGGCCAGTGCGCCCACCAGGAACCCCAGCTTCTGCAGCTAAAAGTTATTAATTTAGTGGAAGTTTCGCTACCACCATCAAATAAATGACCTATTTGGTCAATAACTCTAGTCAACACACCTTTGTTTACAGTCAGCGTTTGGTCAGGAAAATGTCATTAATGGTAAGTAGTGATGGACAAACGGTTCAGGTCAAACATTGTCTATTTGCCTGTTCGAACACCCGAATTATCATGGCTTTGATCGTTTGTTTGACCTGCCAAACCTCAACAATGTACTTTGCAACCACACAGTGCATTGGAAGCCCTGATTGGCTAAAGCAATGAAAGCGTTGCCCAATCAGGGCACATATCACTGTCAGAGCCCTGATTGATCGCTGTCATGATGATACTATCCAATCATGGCTCTTTGCTCTTAATCACTCACACCACTACAAAATAATTATTTCAATGGCGGCCATGTGCAGTGAGATATTGGCTAGTGTTGCTCACGAATATTCGTATTGCGAATATTCGGCTCGAATATGGCATATTCGAGTATTCTCGATATATTCCGAATTTCGCGGTGAATATTCGCTATTTCGAATATTCGTATTTTTTCAATTTTTTTTTAGAACATACTAGAGATCCCCATCGACGTCTAAAAGCATTGCTGGTATGATTAGAGACCTTGGGCCGAGTAGCTGCAGCGATCATTTTATATTGCCGAAAAATCGCAATGCGATTATTCGGCAATAGCGATATCGCGCGATTATTTTCGAGAAATTCGCAATATTGTTTTTAGCTAAAATAACACATATATTCGATTTCAGAGTGTTACTGTCGAAATTCCGCAATCAATTTCTCATTCGCATTTTTGCGAAATTACGATAAAATATCAAGAATATTCTGAGCCAATCAGAGTGCTCCTTCCGCATTTGCCAAATATTCGCAATTATTTTGTATTGTAATATATCAAGAATATTCTGAGCCAATCAGAGTGCTCCTTCCGCATTTGCCGAATATTCGCAATTATTTTGTATTGTAATATATCAAGAATATTCTGAGCCAACCAGAGTGCTCCTTCCGCATTTGCCGAATATTCGCAATTATTTTGTATTGTAATATATCACGAATATTCTGAGCCAATCAGAGTGCTCCTTCCGCATTTGCCGAATATTCGCAATTATTTTGTATTGTAATATATCAAGAATATTGTGAGCCAATCAGAGTGCTCCTTCCGCATTTGCCGAATATTCACAATTATTTTGTATTGTAATATATCACGAATATTCTGAGCCAATCAGAGTGCTCCATTACGCATTTCTCGAAATTTCGCATTCGCATTCGCATTCGCAATAGCGAAAATTCGCAATCATTTCATTTCCAAAAAATATCACGAATATTCGTATTTAGCGAATATATCTCGAATATTCAACTATATATTCGAGATATATCGCGAAATTGAATATGGCATATTCTGCTCAACACTAATATTGGCGTGGCGAGAGATAAAACAGGGCTCTGTTTAGTGCTACTAGAGAGTTAGTGTGCTATTCTGATTCTATTATCAATGTGGAAAATCAGTTTAGTGCAAATCTAGTGATAGTTCAGTGTGAGTGTAGTGACCACCATTTATCTTTACATTACTGTAAATGTAAGGATAGTTCAGTTAGTGTGAATGTAGTGACCATTCATTTTTACTTTAGTGTCACTTTAGCGTGAATCTAGTCATAGTACAGTCAGTGTAAGTGTAGTGACCATTCATGTTTACTTTAGTGTCACTTTAGTGGGAATCTAGTGATAGTTCAGTGAGTGTAATGACCACAATGCATCTTTACATTAGTTTGAATCTAGTGATAGTACAGTCAGTGTGAGTGTAGTGACCATTCATTTTTAATTTTGTTCTGTGCATTACTGCACATTAAACGGACTACATTTCAGGGCATTACTGCTCTATTAACACAGTATATTTCTGTGCGTTACTGCATGTTGAACGGACTATGTTTCAGTGCATTACATGCTGTTTAACACAGTGGGGTAGATTCACATAGAGATACGACGGTGTACCTACTGATACACCGTCGTATCTCTGAGATCCGACGATCGGATCTATGCGGCTGATTCAACAAATCAGGTTCCGCATAGATCTCCCTTAGAGCCAACAGGTGTAAGTGACTTACACTGTCAGATCTTAGGCTGCAATCTCCCGCTGGCCGCTAGGTGGCGCTTCCGTTTTTCTACGCGACGACTATGCAAATGAGGAGAACCGCCGATTCAGAAACGAGCGCCCGGCCGTAGTTTTTTTTTACGTCGTTTGCGTTCCTCTTTTTCCGGCGGATAGTTACCCCTGCTATATGAGGGGTAAGTGCGGCGTATCCTATGTTAAGTATGGCCGTCGTTCCCGCGTCGAGTTTTGACATTTTTACGTTGTTTACGTAAGTCGTTCGCGAATACGGCCATACGTAAATTGCGTTAACGTCTAAACCAATGACGTCCTTGCGACGTCATTTGGAGCAATGCACGCTGGGAAATTTAGCCGGCGACGCATGCGCATTCCACCGGGGGATTTACGATCCGCCAGGGCAACTTACGAGGCAAGTGCTTTCTGAATACAGCACTTGCCTCAAAAACTGGCACTGGCGGATCGTAAATAAGATAGATCACGCAGATCAAAAGATCTGCTGATCTATGTGAATCTACCCCAGTATTTTTTAATGCATTACTGCACATTTAACGCAGTATATTTCAACGCGTTAGTGCAAGTTTATAGCAGTATATTTCCCTGCGTCACTGCATGTTTAACACAGTATATTTCAGTATGTTACGTGATGTTTAACAAAATAAAAAAAGAGCCCTTACAATCACTTTAACCTTTTCACTGCCAGGTCCATTTGTCGTATGTACGGTGGGGGGTATTGCAGCCACCAGGATTGTGTGTGAAACTTGAAGGCAGACACTTGCCTGCCAGGTGAGAGTGTTTGGGCAGTGCCGCTGATGCCTGATCACTCACACACACCACCTGGTACCGGCGCTCCCCGCTTGCGCACTCCCGCCATGCTTACTGGGCTCCGCTTGCCCATCAGCGGCCCAGGAAAATCATGGCGGGTGCAGGAAGATAGAGGGGAAGGAGAAGATTGGATAACACGTCTGCTCTCCTCCCCTTCTTGCAGTGACCAGTAAAGCAACGTCTCTGACTTCACTTCCGGGTCACATTCTCGGTGTCCCTGGCTCGCTTTGCCTGTGTAGAATGTTTTGCAATGTGATCTGGGCAGAAGTCCATCCTCTAACCTCACATCTGTTTAAACAGCTACCAATATTTCACAAGCATACCTCCCAACTTTTTTGTGATAGGAATGAGGGACACCTAGAAAAAGTATGTAGGCATGGGACACACACCATGCCACACCCTCTTAAAGGAGAATTATACACCAAAAAATATTAGTTAAGCCTACAAGAGCATTTTTTTTAACAATACCAATCCTCTATACTGGTTTTTGAAATTTACAAATGCAGCATTTTAGAAATTGGATGAAAGGTGGAGCACTGGAAAACACCCTTTGAAAGATAAAAAGTGCATTTTATATACAACTATATAGATCAGACCAAAATGAGGGACAAATGAGGAGGTAAGAGGGACAGAGGGACTTTGTTCTGGATCAGGGACAGTCTCTCAAAAACAAGAGTTTAACCAACACATGAAGACAGCAGCGAGCTTGACAAGCTACTCTGCGCTAATGACAAGAGTGATTCACAAAAGAAGGCCTCTTGGATACCCTCAATAGTCCCTCTGCAGAAGTAGTAGAAATGTTCATAAAATAAGTGTACTGATTTTTCCTCAGTATGAAAAATTCACCTCTCATGCACTTGTCACATTCGATGCCGTCACGGCCATCTTGCTACACCCTACCTATGACTAGGAAGCTACCGCGCATGCGTCAAAGTAATTTTGAACATGCACGGGTTTCCACGGTGGCAGGTAAGTATACACACTCTCGGGTTTCTCGGCAGGAGAGCAGGTTCTCTATTTTTCTCCTAGAGATTTTAGGCAGTTTTCTGAAAGCCTCATACACACGCACGGTTTACTAGACAAGAAAGCTCTGCCAGCAGTTTTCTTGTTGGTTCTTGCGTGTGTACGAGGCTTCATTGTCAGGTAGTTGTAATGTGTTATTATTTTAATGATATTACTTGAGAGGATAAAAAGTCAGAGAAAACAACTGAGGAGTAGGGATGAGCTTTATGTTCAACTCAAACATTGCCCGTGGCTGTTCGCCTGTTCGAGAGGGAATACCCTATTATGTCGGCAGATGACCCTGTGACGTCACGGGGCAGGGTCACCCGCCTGTTCGGGAGGGAATATGCAATAACGTCAGGTGACCCCACCCCCTCTTACATCATGTAGATTAATACTATTTAGATTAACTATAAATCAGTATCAATATTCATGGACACAGCGTGGAAGAAAAAAAAAGGGGGGGGGGACAGGACATAGAATGAAAAATGGAGAGGGGGGGGAGAGAAAAAGAATATAGGGGGGAGGGAAGGAAAAAAGGTTAGGGAACAGTAAGGGAAAAGGGATGGGAGGAAAAAATCTGGGTGGTGCATGGGGCGGGAAAGAAGAATGGTAAATTATATATATATATATATATATATATATATATACATAAATATATATATATATATATATACATATCATACTAGGCTGGGCTTAAGATCATGCTACCGCTAGGGTTACCATATACTTACTGAGGAAACAAACCCGCCACCCCCATTTTAAACACAAGAGATAAATATATATAGACCTGCAGTAAAAAATGATAAAGATGTATAAATGAGTGAATAGATAGATAAAAAAAAGTAATACCATCTAAAATCCAATTATAAATAGTAATGACTAGTTCATAGATTGCTATAATACAGTCGCTATTTCTATCCCTTTGGTTAGGCCACCAGGCGAGAGAACGTCAAGTATGATATGTGTATATACAGTATATACTGTATAATTTACCATTCTTCTCCCCCCCCCCCCATGCATCACCTGGATCCCTCCCCCATCCCTTTTTCCTTACTGTTCCCTAACCTTTTTTCCTTCCCCCACCATATCCTTTTTCTCTTCCCCCTCCATTTTTTCCCCACCCCTTGTCCATGAATATTGATACTGATTTATAGTTCACCCACATAGTATTAATCTAGTTGATTAATTAATTAATTCATTGATTTAATATGTCATTGGTTTACCTGAGATGCATTATCATCATTAATAACTGACCACACAATGATACCGATTGATATTGTATCACTATCCTTCATAATGTATAGTATTTTTATCATATATATATATTCTAATCCCATTCCCACCATCTAGTTTCCCTGCATTTATTTACCTTCATACAGCATAAATTTTAGATGAACCCTTTTACCCAGTAATTCTTCTTCATATTTATTTACTTAATTTGCGTTGTGTTTTTTAAATATTATATTCCCCCTGAATTTTTATTCATTATTTTTTGTTTTATGTTATATTAATTCCACTTGCATTGTGTCTGCTTAAAGGGCTTTTAAAGGTATTTTTCCCCCTAAATAGCTTCCTTTACTATAGTGCAGTTCTCGTTCACTTACCTCATCCTTCCATTTTGATTTTAAATGTCCTTATTTCTTCTGAGAAATCCTCACTTCCTGTTCTTCTGTCTGTAACTCTACACAGTAATTATAGGCTTTCTCCCTGTTGTGGATAAAGCCTCTTGAGGGGGGAGGGGGCGAGCAGGAGGGTCTGGACACTCTCTACATTGCAGATAGAGAAAGGAGCTGTGTGTTAGTGGGCGTCCTGACTATCCTGCTCGCCCCCTCCCCCCTCAAGAGGCTTTCTTCACACCAGGGAGAAAGCCTTGCATTAGTGTGTGCAGTTACAGATAGAAGAACAGGAATTGAGAATTTTTCATAAGAAATAAGGACACTTAAAAGAAAAATTGAAGGATGAGGTGAAGGAGGACTGCACTAAGGTAAAGGAAGCTATTTAGGGAAAACATTTTTTAACTTTACAACCCCTTTAATGTTCTTTTTTTGCAATGTGTCTGCTTTGCTGACCTTTTTTTTTTTAAATCTCTGTTCTGGCCCCGCCCCCTGTCACCCTATAAATGTCCCATCCAGCTCTCACACACTCTATGCTTGAAAAAGAGGCGCGGCCATTCTTCCACCAATGGCTTGCTAGCTTCGAAACATGTTGCATGTTTGTAACATCATTGCGCTGTGATGCTCTCCAAGCCTCACTCTGAATACACGCCCGTGTTTACTTTCTACTCTACAGAGACAGAGTGCACACCGAAGCCACAGCATGGCTTGCCATAACCACTGACCATTGTCCTTCTCTACTACACCTTTTACCTGTAACCCATATTCTTATCAGATGGACTTTTCCTGATAGACTGAGGCCGCGTACACACGATCAAATTTATCCACCGACCAGTTTCAGCAGACAAATCCGATTGTGTGTACGACCTAGCGGACAGGTTTTTCCAGTGGACAAATTTCAAAGAATGCTTTGAAATTTGTCCGCTGCAAACCTGTCTGTCCGACATGTCTGCTGGTTAGTACGCCTAACCAGCGGACAGAAATCCCTGCATGCGCCGAATGGATTTGACGCATGCGTGGAAGTATTTTACTTCCTGGAGTGGTGACGTGGCGGCGTCAATGTCACCGCCACGTCACCGCGTCCTCAGTCCGAGGGGATTTTCGTCCGATGGTGTATACATGCCATCGGACCAAAATCCGAGGAGACATGTCCGCTGGAAACGGTCCGTCGGACATGTTTGAGCGGACATGTCTCCCCAAGCCTGGATCACTGAAGAAAACCGCACTGTGCTCAGCCATCCCACTCCACCCTGCACCGATCTGATGTGGTGCCAGCTTTACAGGACTTGCTGTGACTTGCAGTCCCACTTTCATCTCTTCAGCCGAGCAACTGGATCTGAATGCAACTTACATATTCTCCATGTGAGTGGATGTTGTTGTTTATTAAATTATTCTAATGATATATACTCAGAGGCTAACAGTAGAGAAAACAATATTGCGTTCGTTAGTTCGTTAGTGTAACAAAAAAGCAGCGATCATAAAGTGTTATACTACACAGAGAACAATGTACAAAGAATGAGATCGCGGTAAAAATTATGAATGTGAACTGATAAGTGCTATGAGCAATATCAATATGTGAAATAAGTTCATGTGTAAATCACAGAATAAACAAAAGTGAAAAAGTTCATGACAGAAGGTGATCCCACAAGTGCCAATGAATCAACTGGAAAAAGTGCTGGGACAAATGAGACCTCCACCGAAAATCACAATAAGCCTCTTACCAAAAATCAATGATCTCTTAGTGATAGGAGATCATATAAAGCATGATACGGTCTGAAATAATCGGTGTAATTCAATGTGAAGGTCCAATGGAGACAGCCTGGATCTTAGATATGTATGTATCTCCCGATGGGTCATCCACAGGTACATAAAAAACAAATGCCTCACATAGCATAAAACCTTCATTTATTTGATAAAAAAATGGACTTGCACTTACATCAAGTGAAGAAACATCGCGTGTACTGTACAGTATACACATCAGCCGGCCGGCTTACAACAAACAGCCCATATTCCGGGTAGAGATTTTAGTGCGTGGTGACGTCATAACGTCACCTCCCTACGTTTCGTCTGAAAGACTTGATCACGGGATACACGAATACGGGCTGTTTGTTCTGATGTGTATACTGTACAGTACACGCTGTTTCTTCACTTGATGTAAGTCAGTCCATTTTTTTATCAAATAAATGAAGGTTTTATGCTATGTGAGGCATTTGTTTTTTATGTACCTGTGGATGACCCATCGGGAGATACATACATATCTAAGATCCAGGCTGTCTCCATTGGACCTTCACATTGAATGACACCGATTATTTCAGACCGTATCATGCTTTATATGATCTCCTATCACTAAGAGATCATTGATTTTTGGTAAGAGGCTTCTTGTGATTTCGGTGGAGGTCTCATCTGTCCCAGCACTTTTTCCAGTTGATTCATTGGCACTTGTGGGATCACCTTCTGTCATGAACTTTTTCACTTTTGTTTATGAATTGTTTATTCTGTGATTTACACATGAACTTATTTCACTTATTGATATTGCTCATAGCACTTATCAGTTCACATTCATAATTTTTAGCGCGATCTCATTCTTTGTACATATACTCAGAGGCACCCCTTTTCTTGTTTTTTTCCTAGTATACTGGAAAAAGCTTTTGGTTTTCTTGGTGGCTGCCCTGACTGATACCCTGCCATAAAGGTCTATGTGTGCATATATATATATGTGTATATACACACCTTCTTACCTTTGCCCTTGGACTATTGGGTAGTACTACTTGAGGTACCTGTGCTTTGTGCCTTTTTTACTTGTTTCATAGTTAGTCAGTACATCAGGACTGATCAATTTTCAAATGTACATTGGAATCTACTGTGGACTAAATTTATAAAGAAAGATAATTTATTTGCAAAAACTCATAAAAAAGTGTTTTGATATATTTGCTTTTATAGCAAACATTTAGAAAAAACTGTGGTTATTAACTAATTGCCGACTGCCAAACTAAATATACGTCATTACTTTGACGTTAAATATACGTCATTACTTTGACCTTAAATACTGGGGTTATTTACTGCCATAACCCCCATATCTTAATTTACAGAAGGTGGCCGGTGGCTAGATAAAAGTGGTCTTATCGGTGGGACTGCTGCAATCAATTTTATAGGGCCGCAGGAGAGGTGCCCCCTCCCACTGCTTCCCGTTACCGAGCTTACCGGAGCCGTCGGTAACCCGGAAAACGATACAGTGCAAGATAGCCCCACTTGGCTTTATGCCCTTGGAGAACTGGAGCAATGTCTGAAGTCACCCTCGCCATGCTTATTTATATTACAAGAGATGTTTAGATTTTTTGTAATAGAATTTTTTTTTATAAAAAATGTCATTAAAGGATCAGTGTAGAAAAAATAAATACAATTAAAATAATTAAGACATTCTTTTTTAAAGCGCCCCTTCCCAGAAATGAACACATACATAAGTTGCAGCTACATATGTAAAATGTGCTCAAACCATACATGTGAGGTATCGCTGAAATCAGTGAGAGCAATTCTAGCACTAGACCTCCTCTGTAACTCCAAACAGGTAACCTGTAAAAATATTAATATAAGTGTCGCCTATAGAGTATGATAGTTTGTCGCCATTCCATAAGCGTACCCAATTTTTAAGCATGACATGTTAGGTATCTATTTACTTGGTGTAAAATTATCTTTCACATTATAGAAAAAAATTGGGCTAACTTAACAGGTTTTTTTTTGTCATTTATTTCAATTCAATTAATTAAAGTGTATTTTAAAAAAAAATGTGTTTGAAAGACAGCTGCATAAATACAGTGTGACATAAAATATTGTAACAACCGCCATTTTATTCTTTAGGGTCTCTGCTAAAAAAAAAAAAAAAATCTAGAAAAAAATACAGACTTTTACTTGTAATAACAAATGGTCTTGAAGTGGTTAAATACATACAAAAGAAGGCTCTATCATGGATACAGTGTGGCTTGACTGAGTAATTTTCATTAAAGTGGTTGTAAACCCAAATTTCTCTCTTTGTATTTCTACATGTATTTTAATATCCCCAATGCGTCGCTCTCTTTATTTTTTTCTTACCTGCTTCCTTCTCGGGATATCGCCGATATCCCGAGTGGTGACGTCATTCCGCGCATGCGCCGTCTGATAGCTAGACCGGCCAGCCGAGACCATGCCGGCCAAAATCTCTGTTCATGTCGGGGCTGCGTCATTTCCTGCTGTTGACGTCAGCCCCGACATCGCGCGATGGTTTGCGGTTTGATTTCCTCCCCCCGCAGAGTCTCATGGATGTTTACCTTGTGACTCCTACGTCACAAGGTATGAAGGAGGCAGACGGCGCAAGACAAATCCACCTCTGTGAAGAGCTTCTCTTCGTTTCCATAGTAACTGGAAACGAAGAAGAGGCTTGAATATTTGGCGTAGTGCGCACGCGCGGGATTACAGCCATCATAATCAACTGTGGGCGGAAGTTTTCACTGTAGCAGACGCGCAAACCACAAGAACAATGGCGCTGGCATAGTAGAAGAAAGAGACTTCACAAAGGTAAGGATTTAAACCATGAAACGAATAGTGACATTTAGTAGATAACGATCGATGGATGCAGCAGGACACTGGCTTTAGGAAGATGTTTCTAGTTAGGAGAGTAGATGGGGGTTTACAACCGCTTTAAAGTTTGAGGGCATTTAAAGCCTGGGCAGGAAGGGGATGGAGGTGGTTAAGCCTTATTTCTATCACTTTAGAAACTATATTTTCTAAGTATATAGACTTTTAGTTGTCTGTGGGGAGCTATGGGTAGCTTTAGCAAAAGTCCAAGTATACTATTGTAGCGCTACACCCAAAGGAGCCACTGGTTGATTTGGGATCTACTCTCTTTTGGCTTAGCTCACCCCTATATAACTAGCTCAAACCCTCACTTGACATATCAGAAATCTGGTGAGTGAGATATTGTGACCTCTGCTGGGATGGGGTCACAATAACAGGCATACAGCATGCAGTGGCAATATAACAGTGAATTACCTGGTGTTATGGATGGTCCTTCCAGGTGAGAAAAATACACTCCACACAGTGAATAAATTTAAACATAAGAGGGTAAGTTTACTGTATTAAAACTTAAGGAAGACATGCATAAAACTTAACACGAACACAACTGATTCACAAGAGCCCAGGCGAAATTTCAGCTTCCGGAACTGCGTCGCTTTAACTGACAATTGCGTGGTCGTGCGACGTGGCACCCAAACAAAATTGGCGTCCTTTTTTTCCCCACAAATAGAGCTTTCTTTTGGTGGTATTTGATCACCTGTGCGTTTTTTTATTTTTTGCGTTATAAACAAAAAAAGAGCGACAATTTAAAATTAAATTTTTACTTGTTGCTATAATAAATATCCCAATTTTTTTTTATTTTTTATTTTTTTCTCAGTTAAGGCCGATACGTATTCTTCTACGTATTTTTGTAAAAAAAAAAAAAAAAATCACAATAAGTGACTGCTTTGCGCAAAAGTTATAGCACCTACAAAATAGGGGACAGAATTATGATTTTTTTTTTACTAGTAATGGCGGCGATCTGCGATTTTTATTGGGACTGCGTTATTGCGGCGGACACATCGCACACTTTTGACACATTTTTGGCGCCATTCACATTTATAAATATGCACTAATTACTGTTTAAATGTGACTGGCATTGAAGGGGTTAACACTAGGGGGTGAGGAAGGGGTTAATGTGTATCCTGGGTGTGTTCTAACTGTGTGGGGGGAGGGGGGTGACTGGGGGAGGTGATCGATGCTGTCTCCCTATGTACAAGGGAAACAGCATCTGTCACCTCTCCCTGACAGGACGTGGAGCTGTGTGTTTACACACACAGCTCCATGTCCCTGCTCTGTCACCGCCGATCGTGTGTACCTGACGGACATCACGGCCGCCGGGTACACGCATCGAATCCTCGGTGATGCGTCGGGACTGTTACAAGTAAATCACGTGCAAAGACGTGACCCCGGCGCCTCAGGTCCGCGCTGTTGACGTATTCTGTCAATAGCGCGGACCCGAAGTGGTTAAACTAAATAGGCAGTCTATGCTCATGAGCACCCTCTAGTGGGCAGTTCTACGGAACAGTAAATGTCCACGATGCGGCCGGTTGGTGCACGTTAGAATTTGTAATCCACAGAGGGCAAATGATCAAAGAAAGTTGATTAAGCAAGGTATCCTGAATAGCACGTTGGTGAATTGATCAACGTCCAGTGTCAATTACTTTGGTGTAAACACTGCAAGCACCACAGGCCCCTTAAGCCTGAACTGAGGGCCTAAAGGAGGTGGGAGGCCTGTAAGGTGGTACTGAAAAGTCTGTCTAAGAGGAGAGTTTATAAGTTGAGCATGTGCTCCCTCACCTGACAGGCCGATCCTCCTGTGTTCCTCACAGAAGGCGCGTTGACAAAACACTGCTCTACAGCACAAAGGTCCCGGGCGAGGGTGTCCCACTGTTCTGGTTGTCAGCTGGGCTGCTTCTTCGAACTCCGGGTACAGGGGCTAGATGCTGGAGATATTTCGTCCCTCCGGATGGCTGGTCTCTCGTTAAATCTAGGCCCCGGCTTGTGGCCTAACCACATGGCTGTCCCTGTCAGCAGCTCCGCAGAGGAGAAGAGGCTGGATCCGAGAGAGAGAAAAAGCACCACTCCCTTTCCTTAAGTAACCTCCCCCACAAGTGGAGGCATCACATGTTCCAAAAGGGCAAGGCATTGCAGGAAATTTAGTCCGTTTCTCCGAAGAGTCAATGGAGTCCATATCTCCCCACTGGTAATCCCGCAATGCATGACTTCACAACAATGTCTAACATATTTACAAATGATGCATAAAGTTCCAGCGGGATGGCCTGTCACTAGACTCAGACAGGGCGACCCCGCTACACTATGTCTACTGTCACCCCTCTGTCTAAGTTTTGTTTACTTCTTCATAAAAAGTAAGTAGAACTTCTGAGTCACATGAATCCAAGATTGCTATTGCTTTTAACCACTTAGCAACCACCTGCCGAAAAATAACGGCGGCAAGGTGGTTGCTTAACTCTGGGATCACGGCGGGTCACGGATCACGGTAAATCGCCGCTGATAGCGGCGGTTTACCACGTGATCACGCCGTCCAATGACGGCGCGATCACATGTAAACAGACCGGCGTCATTTGATGACGCCGGTTCCTCCCTCCTCTCTCTGTACCGATCGGTACAGTGTGAGAGGGGGAGCGCGGATGGCGGCAGCGCTGTGGATGGATCTGTGACTATTGCAGTCACAGATCCATCCATCCCTGCAACCCCCCCAGCAATACTCAGCATACCCCCCCAGCAATACTCAGCATACCCCCCCAGCAATACTCAGCATACCCCCCCAGCAATACTGTGCATACCCCCCCAGCAATACTGTGCATACCCCCCCAGCAATACTCAGCATACCCCCCAGCAATACTCAGCATACCCCCCCAGCAATACTCAGCATACCCCCCCCAGCAATACTCAGCATACCCCCCCAGCAATACTCATCATACCCCCCCCCAGCAATACTCAGCAGTACCCCCCGGCGCAATACTCTGCAGTACCCCGGCGCAATACTCTGCAGTACCCCGGTGCAATACTCTGCAATACTCTGAACAATACTCTGCAGTACCCCGGCGCAAAACTCTGCAATACTCTGAACAATACTCTGCAGTACCTCGGCGCAATACTCTGCAATACTCTGAACAATACTCTGCAGTACCCCGGCGCAATACTCTGCAATACTCTGAACAATACTCTGCAGTACCCCGGCGCAATACTCTGAACAATACTCTGCAGTACCCCGGCGCAATACTCTGAACAATACTCTGCAGTACCCCCTGCGCAATACTCTGCAATACTCTGAACAATACTCTGCAGTACCCCCTGCGCAATACTCTGCAATACTCTGAACAATACTCTACAGTACCCCCTGCGCACTACTCTGCAATACTCTGAACAATACTCTGCAGTACCCCGGTGCAATACTCTGAACAATACTCTGCAGTCCCCCGGCGCAATACTCTGAACAATACTCTGCAGTACCCCGGCGCAATACTCTGAACAATACTCTGCAGTACCCCCTGCGCAATACTCTGCAATACTCTGAACAATACTCTGCAGTACCCCCTGCGCAATACTCTGCAATACTCTGAACAATACTCTGCAGTACCCCCTGCGCAATAATTTGCAATACTCTGAACAATACTCTGCAGTACCCCCTGCGCAATACTCTGCAATACTCTACAGTACCCCCTGCGCACTACTCTGCAATTCTCTGAACAATACTCTGCAGTACCCCCTGCGCAATGCTCTGCAATACTCTGAACAATACTCTGCAGTACCCCCTGCGCAATACTCTGCAATACTCTGAACAATACTCTGCAGTACCCCTGCGCAACACTCCCTGCGCAATACTCCCTGCGCAATACTCACTGCGCAATACTCCCTGCGCAATACTCTGTGGTCGTTTTTTTTTTCAGGCTTCCCAGCCTAGAGGTGAGATGTGGGGTCTTGTTGACCCCATATCTCACTGAAGAGGACCTGTCACGCTATATTCCTATTACAAGGGATGTTTACATTCCTTGTAATAGGAATAAAAGTAATCAAAACATTTATTTTTGGGGAAAAAGGTGTCAAACTAAAATAAATAAAGTAAAATGAAAAAAAAAAAAAAAAAAACCTTAAAGCGCCCCTGTTCCCGCGTGCTTGTATACAGAAGCGAATGTGCACGTAAGTCCCGCCCACATATGAAAACGGTGTTCAAACCACACATGTGAGGTATCACTGCGAACGTTAGAGCGAGAGCAATCATTTTGGCCCTAGACCTCCTCTCCAACTAAAATGATGTAACCAGTAAAAATATTTAAAGTGTCACCTATGGGGATTTTTAGGTCGCGAAGTTTGGCGCCATTCCACGAGCGTGTGCAATATTGAAGAGTGACATGTTGGGTATCTATTTACTCGGCGTAACTTCATCTTACATATTAAAAAGATAAAAAGTTGCAACAACCGCCATTGTATTCTCTAGGGTCTTTGCTAAAAAAGCATATATAATGTTTTGGGGTTCTATGTAATTTTCTAGCAAATAAATGATGATTTTTACATGTAGGAGAGAAATGTCAGAATTGGTCTGGGTGCTCCAGAACGCCTGATGGTGCTCCCTGCATGTTGGGCCTCTGTATGTAGCCACGCTGTGTAAAAGTCTCACACATGGGGTATCGCCATACTCGGGAGGAATAGCAGAATGTGTTTTGGGGTGTAATTTGTGGTATGCATATGCTGTGTGTGAGAAATAACCTGCTAATATGAAAATTTTGTGGAAAGGAAATAAAAATGAAAAGAATCTTGATTTTGCAAAGAATTTTGGGAAAAAATGACAACTTCAAAAAACTCACAATGCCTCTTTCTAAATACCTTGGAATGTCTTCTTTCCAAAAAGGGGTCATTTAGGGGGTATCTGTATTTTTCTGGCATGTTAGGGTCTCAAGAAATGAGAGAGGCCGTCAGTACATCAGATGTGATCAAATTGATCAATTTTCAGTAATTGGTACCATAGCTTTTATAGACCCTATAACTTTCACCCAGACTAAATAATATCTAAAATATTTTTGTTTTGTTACCAAAGATATGTAGCAGTATACATTTTAGGCCAAGTTTATGAAGAAAAATGACTTTTTTGCAAAATGTTATAATAGAAATGAAGAAAAATGTTTTTTTTTATAACATTTCCGTTCTTTTTTCATTTATAGCGAAAAAAATAAAAACCGCAGAGGTGATTAAATACCACCAAAAGAAAGCTCTATTTGTGGGAAAAAAAGGACAAACATTTCATTTGGTTACAGTGTTGTATGACTGAGTTATTGTCATTCAAAATGTGAGAGCACCGAAAGCTGAAAATTGGTCTGGTTATTAAGTGGGTTTAAGTGCCCAGTGGTCAAGTGGTTAATATTGTTTTATAGCAGACATTTTCTGTGTTGTCCTTTATCAACTTCTCAGGTCCTTCTAAAACGGTGTTATTTTCTTGCCTGGCAATGTACATTACCTGTGTCTGTGTGATGTGATGCCATTCATTTTAAAGGGCAATCCTATGTGCCTTGCCAACAAACTAGGCTGCCCTAACACAATGCACATTAACACACATAATGCTAAAATGCACCGGATGATCATGAATGGGACCTCAAGTGTCATTCTGACTATAGAGGTTATCCTTACAGGTCTGTAGTGACCAAGTTACCAAGCCAGTTATTCAAATTTTTAGAAATGAAAAAAAAAATAGCTTTGAAATAACAGAGCTCAATTCGTTGAATGAATGAAAAACTTATATAGCGTGGCACATGCGAACTGAATCGCCTCTGGGCGCTTGTTGTTCCTGTCTCCTTTGATATCAAAAGAGATGAGTCTTGATCTTTCTCCTAAAGGCTAAGTGATTCGCCTCCAACCGAATGCTGGTTGGTAAAGCGTTCCATAGTCTGGGGCCTTGGACGGCGAATCTTCTTTATCCTTTGGACTTATAGTTGACTTTTGGGATCTGTAGTAGGTTCTGATTGGTGGATCGCAGGATGCTATTGGGATTGTGAGCTTTTATTTTATTGCATAGATATTGGGGGGCATTCCCATGGACACATCTATGCGTTAGACAGAGAGCTTTAAAAGCAATCCTGTCTTTGACTGGTAACCAGTGAAGGGATCTCAGTGAAGGTGAGATGGATTCCCAGGGTTTTTTTCCAGTCACAAGTCTGGCGGCCGTATTTTGAACGACTTGCAGACGAGCGATTTGGTATTTGGGGAGTCCGAGGTAAAGTGCATTTGCATAATCCAATCTGGAGTTCACAATTGCTCCCACCACGACCGCTAAATCTTCTTTGGGGATGAAAGGGGTAAGTCTACGTAGTAGGCGCAGCAGATGGTGGGATCCGCTGACTACTGACCCTATTTGTGCGTCCATTGTCATATAGGAGTCAAAGATGACCCCGAGACTTTTGACTTTGGCGCTAGGGGTGATGATTTTGCCCAGAATGGGCGGGGGTGTCCAGGTTGTTGCAGGTTGATTCCTTTGTTTGGCGTGAAACAGAAGAAGTTCTGTTTTCGCTCCGTTGAGTTTAAGATAACTCTTTGTCATCCAGTTCTCTATCAAAGAGAGGCATGTCTCTAGATTGAGGCGGTGATCCTTTTTATTGCAAATGCGGAAATACAGTTGCGTGTCGTCTGCGTATGAGTGGTAGAGCAGTTTTTGGCTGCTGATAATCTCAAAAAGAGGACGAAGATAGATGTTAAACAGCACTGGTGACAGAGGCGATCCTTGAGGGACTCCGCATGTTACTGTGCGTTTCTCAGATGTGAAAGGTCCTAACTTCACTGTTTGCGATCGGTTTTCCAGAAAAGAGGAGAACCAAGATAAATCGCTCTCTGCGACTCTAGCTACTTTAGCAAGCCGCGTGAGTAACAGTTTGTGGTCTACAGTGTCGAAAGCTGCACTTAGGTCCAACAGAACTAGAAGACAGGATTCTCCTTCGTCTGCGGCCTCAAGAACATCGTCCCATACTTTGAGCAGCGCGGTTTCAGTCCCGTGTCCAGGACGGAAGCCTGATTGCAATGGGTCGAGTAGTTTGTGGGTATCTAGATGCTGTTGCAGCTGTTGTACCACTACTTTCTCCGTTACTTTTGAAAGTACATTGAGGCTTGTTATGGGACGGCGGTGGAGTGGGTCCTTGGGGTCAAGGGAGGGTTTCTTGAGGATGGGTTGGATTATACCCTCTTTCAACTGTGAGGGCACTCTGCCCTCCAAGAAAGACTGGTTGATAAGCTGCGTGATGGGAGGAGCCAGGATATAGGCGCATTCCTTCAGCAGTTTAGTGGGAATAATGTCATTTGGTGATGTGCTATTGCGCAAATCCCCAATGGCATTCTTAGTGGTCTCGATGGAGATGGGTTCCAGGGTGAACTTACCTGATATAGGAGAATTACTATGGGTGTTGTGTGAGAGGCTACAGGGGGGGCTGAGGGGGGGGGGGGGTTTTGCTGAATGCTTTCGCGGATTGCCTCGATTTTATTAATGAAGCAATCCGATAGTTCATTGCAAAATTCTTGTGTGTCTGTATTGGGGGCTTCAATACATCCTGGTTTCATGGTCTGAGTGACCATCTTGAAGAGTTCACGGGGGCGGTTTATGGCGCTGTTGATAGCCTCCGAAAAATAATTTTTCTTGGCTTGGAAAATTCCTTTGTGGTATTTTCT
The DNA here is from genome assembly GCA_029574335.1 of Rana kukunoris. NCBI lineage: Eukaryota > Metazoa > Chordata > Amphibia > Anura > Ranidae > Rana > Rana kukunoris. The sequence goes on along the minus strand of CM056051.1, from coordinate 458,422,078 downwards.
TGTCGCTGCTTTGTAGATGGACAGGTTTAGTTCTGAAGAACATCTTTTCCAGGCAGATTCTGCCCTTCTGCGTTCTTGCTTCAGTAACGACAGCTGGTTGTTAAACCAGCTGCGGTTGTTTTTCCGGATGCGGGTTTTGCGTTTCGGCGCTACCAAGTCGGCTGACTGTAGCATGGCCGAATTTATGGCATCCAGTGTTTCAACGGCCGTTTGATGCGGCTGAATTGTTTCTATTTTTTCGCTTAAAGTGGTTTTGAAGAGTTCCGAGTGGAGCTTCTTCTGACATCTAGTCCAGTGTGTTGTCACTGGATTTGATTTTTTTGTTGCGGGGGGAATTGTGGAAATAGTGAATTTAATTGCATGGTGGTCTGTCCATGGCAACTTTTCATTTTCCAAAATTTTTATTTCCAGAGCTTGCCTGAAAATAAGATCAAGTGTGTGACCTGAGGCATGTGTGGATCCACATACTAGTTGCTGCGCCCCTAAATCTACCAGGTGGTTGATACAGGCGTCGGCAATGGGGTCTTGTGCGGAATTGGCCCAGAGGTTGAAATCCCCGAGCAGCAAAAAATGTTTGCTGTTGAGGGTGTAAGTGGAGAAGAATTTTGGGCCGGGCGGCCTATAGCAGAGCAGAATGTGGATGGTCTCTTTTGAATTTGTTTGCAGGTGTAGCGTAAGGGTTTCCATGAATGGAAGAGGGTTTTGAAAGATTGGTTTGGTGATTGCAAGCTGAGTTGCCCTATTCTGTTTTCCGTTATAATACGGTAGTTTTCTGGCACCAGTTCTCCTAGAATGGTGTTACAGTCGGCTGCGAGCCAGCTCTCTGTAATGAAGAGACAGTCTAGATCGTGTTGTAGAATGAAATCATGGATTTCAAGTCGGTGTTTGACTGCCGATCTTGTGTTGATCAGAGCACATGAAATGCGCTTAGGTTGGGGTAAACGGCTAAAACTTTTGACTGTTGATCGTCGATCGATCCTCAAAAGTTGCTCAATTCTTAGGGTCTTTTTGGTGATGGCTGGTAGTATGGCGGTGAAACGCCTCAAATCCCAAATGGTTTCTGCAGAGTACCGCAGATTAGCCATGGTCGCCATTCACCGGGGGAAAAAGTCGTTTTTTATGGTGGCGATGAAGAGAGGATTCGGTGAATCCTCCCGGCTTGGTCCAGAGGAAGGCAAAAAAAACCCCTAACCGTTGCTATGCCAATTTGCTTTGGTAGGGGAAAAAAATTCCTTCCTGATCCCTGAGAGGCGATCGGGCAAAACCCCTGGATCAAGTGCTATTAAGTTGTACACAAGGGGGGGGGTGTGGGGGGGAGAGAGCTGACACTGCTGCTGGGGTGCACCAAGATGGCCGCCAGCCAGGAGCAGGACCTGGGACCCAGGCTGGTGTGTGGCCAGCTGGGTGGGTTGGTGAGCCGGGGGTGGGGGGACAGGTTGTTAAGCTAGGGGTGGATGAGTCCTACAGGGGCTGGGGGTGAACTCTTGGGCGGTTATAGGTGATATTACTGGCGAGAGAGCGGGGCGCCGCTAGGCGCTAGGCCGCGGATGAAGCCGCGGCCTTTCCTGAGATGCGGCGGCCGCGAATCGGCAGTGGCTGGCGCGGTTCCGGGGAAAAAAACGGGGAAATGCCGGGGGATAGAGGCGGGGAGATGCCGGGGGAGGGTTGCTTGACTGGTGGGTGGTAAGGGTAGGTGAGAAAGGCCCCAGCAATCCGGTGGCTTGTCCTGAAAAGGACAGCTGTCAGTCGGTTCCAGGGGAGGTAAAGCAGAAAAAAATAGTGCCTACCTGGGGAGGATGTCTGGAGAAGGGAGAAGGGGGGCTCAGGAGGAGAGAAAAAGATTCGCTTAAGGGGTGAAACTTCAGAGCCAAGGCTTGGCCAGAGCTGGAGCACGGCTGCAGGGCTGGGAGGGACACTGCCTATCTGCCTCCTACGCCTGCCTGGAGCTATGGCCCACACGCTCCTACTCCTAGGAGACGTGCGCCGCAGTGAACTCCTGATGCTAATCCGTCTGCCTCACTGCTCCTCACTGCTCATTGAAGTCATGTAGATGTAATGTGTCTTGCCCAGGTGCCTTCTTCACCTTTATTTTGTATAACTATTTCTGGACTAGATCACTTCCATGCAAATGCAGTTAATTTAAAGCAGTGATAAAATTATCACCGTTTTGAATTTGAAACTGTCCTTAAATGTTAAGGACAGTAACATTCAATTTGTAGCTCCGTCTTATTCCTAGAATATGGCTAATTATATGCACTCTAATAAGTCATATTGAAACATTCAATCAGCAAATCAATTAAGCTGGAAGACACCAATAGATTCAATCATCTTTATTTCCAAGTTTCTAGTGATTGCAAAGCTTTGAGTTTTGATCTATTTTTCTTTTGTTCAAGCAGGCACACTTCAAAAGGCAGTGTAACAACTTTTTACACAGCTCTTTGAAGTGTGTCTGCTTGAGAAATAGTTGTGTGAGACCTAAAATGTAAGATTTCTGGAAACTTAAAATGAAAAAAATAATAAGTTTACATTATGTCTCAATTTATTTGCTTCAACTGGTTATGTTTTAAATATACAAAGTTGGCAAACTCCTTATTGAATTCTAGTATAGTGGTTTACATTATACGAGGTATAATACATTTTTTATTAAATAGTATTACTATTATTACCACTATTACTACTACTATTAAGGTTTTATTAATGCATCATGTGTACAGGCCTGTCGGAACAGGACAGGCAAAACAAGCAATTGCTTGGGGACCCAAACTGGCCTGGGGCCCCAGCAGAGCACCACTGCTTCCTATAAATACTGCAGCCTGTAGCCTGGCCGCGCTCCTTTCCTAATTTCTCCTGCAGTCCGGCTGGGTACCGTAACCACGTGGTACAGGAGATTCAGTTTCCTGTTCCTGGCCGGGAACAGCAAACAGAATCTTCTGCAGCGTGGTATGCGGTAAGGGGGGGTAAAAAGAACATGGGGAGAGCCGGGGAGGCAGTCAGAAGAAGTACTAGCTGACGTTCGGCAGCAGCAGCTGTATGCGGTAGGGAGGGGGGCAGCAGCTGTATGCGGTAGGGAGGGGGGGTTAAAAAGAACATGGGGGGGAGGCAGTCAGAAGAAGTACTAGCCAACATTCGGCAGCAGCAGTCCCCCCCACTTCTCAACTTGAAACTCAGCAACACCCCTTTCCCCGCTTCTTGCTTGGGGCCCCCAAATTCCTTTAACTGGCCCTGCATGTGTACATACCCATGAAAAATATTTTGTGTTGTCGACCCCCTATGTATCTCCATTCCCAGCATAATCCAACAGTGAGAAACAAACTTCGGGATAGTCTTAGATGAGAAAGATTAGTCTTAAATCTTAACACACATGCAAGATAATAGCATTGCAACCTAATTATGCAATTAGGGCCAGCAAAAACTCTCTGGGCCAGATTCTCAGCGGCGCTACGACGGAGTATCTCAGATACCCCGTCGTATCGCCGTTTTTTTTTGGCTCGTATCTATGCGAGTGATGCTTAGCATCACTTTGGCATAGATACGCTTGAACATCCGACAAGTGTAATACCATTACCATTACACTTGCGGATCGTAGTTGTAATGACAACTCCGGCCACTAGGTGGCCTTTACGTTGTTTTCTCATTTGCCTATGCAAATGCGGCTACTTACGCCCATTCCCGAACGCTTTTACGCTGCCCCGTCGTTGCGTACGTCGTTTACGAACTCGTAAGGTTACCCCTGCTTCTATGAGGAGTAACCTTACGAAGTACCGTCGGATGCCGTCGGATGCCATGTTAAGTATGGCGTCGGGTCAACGTCGTTTTACTAACTCGTTCGCGAATAGGGCATTGCGTAGTGACGATCACATCGTTTTGACGTCGGTTTCAACGGCGCTTTCCGACGTGAGCTGGAGCATGCGCACTGGGCTTTTTCCCCGGCCGGCGCATGCGCAGTTCGTTCGACGTGGGGGCGCGCTTAATTTAAATACAAGCCGCCCCATTTGAATTACACGGGCTTACGCTGGGCCATTTTCGTTCCCCCAAAGCAAACTACGGAGCAAATGCTTAGGGAATACGGCACTTGCTCTAGTACGATGCAGCGGCGTAGTGTAAATGGCTTACGCTACGCCGGCGAATTTCTTAGAGAATCTGGCCCTCTGTTTCCACTCACCATGCTATGTTGACCCAGTTTGGAACATGTGTACTTCTTGGGTAAAAATAAAAAATACATTTTATTTATCCTCACCTGGTTGCTAAATGTATCTACATGGAAGTAGTCTTGAATCTTGACCGTGGTAAAATCCAGCTGATGAAATACAGTAATAAAAAAGAAAAAAAGTGCAGCGCTAAATAATATCTGGAGTGAAACCAAATATGTGATCAAGGTATTCAAATCAGGAGCCCCAATTATGGAGCAAAAATGTGAATCTATAAAATTGCACTAGACCAATACATGTAAATATCAAATAATATGCACAAACATTTTTATAAATGCTAAAAAATATAAATCAAAATAAGTGAGATACCAAATAGTACCACCAGGGTGCTTCACACTGAAGTGAAAATGAATTGTAGCACAAATAAATGTCCCGGAAAGATATGTCAAAAGATAAAAGATCAAATGCTAATATATGTTGTAAATAGCGATATAAAAAAGCAAGAAATGGAAACTCTGGTGATGAAAAAGTCCCAATATAAAATGAACAGAATCACATTATGGCAAACGGAATTGCAAAAACGTGTAGGATAAGTCCATCAACACAGGATTTGGATATTTCAGTGATTTAAACAGGTAGTAAAAAACCCCATCAGCGGTCAATCTCATAGGATCCACAGCAACATCCAATCGATACAGATAAAGTTGGATACTCTTACCGGATGGCGTGGACACACACGTCAGCGACGGTGTGTCAATCAAGCGTGTACGAACTCCTGGAAAGTGATGATGTCAATGGGAGCCCGTTGAGCCAATAGACAATCGATCATCAGAAGCCGAGTGGATCCAAATGTGAGAGAAAATCCTTCAGAGGAAACGTATGGATAATGGCATTGTGGCAGGTAGACCCATTATAGAATCATGTAGGGAAGAAAACACACACACAACTACGCATAGTGTGGTTATTTCCAGTAAAAAAGGCCTTTATTAGGCATAAAATGGTATACAGAAAAATAGGCAAAAAATAAATAAAAAATAAGCTAAAAAGTACAAGACTGCGGGAAGACCAGTACAGGTGATCACATGGGTAAGTAGCGTGGTAGGCAAATAGCGTATGGGCTTATGTACCCGACATGTTTCGAGCCATGAGCTCTTAAACTGGATGAAATACAGTAGTTGCAGAAACCAGTTACAAGGTAGTGACATAATGGTAAATGATTAGTTCTTTTTGCACTACTCTCCTGTGTGTTTTTGGGGATGTGGCAAATGGTAACCTTTTATCACATCTTGCAGGTATGCCTATAGTGGACTGATATTTTTTCATTGCTTGCCACGTTGATGCAAGCTGGGATCCTAAGCAGAGCAAAGTATACCCTCCAGTGTGTTAGGTCACCTGCACTGAGAACTAAGCGATCAAAGACCACTGATCGCTCAGCTCTCTGTCCTGCTTTTCAGCCCACTGTAGGTTGAAATCGGGTCACAGGAGTGCAGAACTAATAGACTCCATAGACGACATGTAGCCAAAATAGATTGATCCTGCCATTAAAGTCCTTGTTCACTAATCTCCTCCATTGTGCTCCTATATTTCAAATCTGCCTGATGAAAAGACCTCAAGCAGCTACTGTATGTATGTAGACAATCAAGAAAAATAGCTGGACGGCTGCTATGTATGTAGTTAAGACATTACTGAAAGTGGGCAGAGGAAAGCAACAGCACTGACATACAAAACAAAGACAAAAAATAAATAAATGAAAACAGTATTCTTAAAAGAAAAATTCTTATGATACACAGTGCTTTAGCAAATTACGGTAAACGTCATCCAACAATGAACAGATAATAATCCAAAAGGTAAAAAAAAAAAATTGAAGTGAGGGACCAGCCATACTTTAGATCAGAGGACCTATAATAACTATGGCCCAGATTCACAGAGCGATTGCACCTGCGTAACAGGAGATGCGCGGCGTAAGTCTAAATGTGCACGTGCGTTTCGATGCACGGCATTCCCAGAACGAGATACGCAAGAAATCTACTTTTTTTTGTCCAGCGTAATTTCGTTAGACAGGCGCATCCGTCCGCGCAAAACTGCGCTAGACACACCATTGATTTGCTAGTCAAATATGCTAATGAGGGACTTACGGGGATCCACAAAAGAACGTTGGTGCAGCGCAGGCTACGCGGTGTGCGCAACAGCAAAATGTCCTGTCTAAAATTAGACCATATAAAAGCTGCTCTAAAATTAGAAGACCTGTTTGGCATGAGTGATTGTGAGGTGTATCGCATCTTCAGATTCAGCCCTCATGCCATCCTGGAATTAACCACAACCCTGCAGGAGGACATCACCAGCCCAACACAACGCTCACATGCAGTGCAGCCACTGGTCAAGGTCCTGGCAACACTTCATTTCCTTGCCAGTGGCTCTTTTCAGCGTACAAGTGGAGTGGTGGCTGGGATGTCACAATCCTCCATAAGCAGATGTGTGCACCAGGTTGTCCCTGCAATCCTCAGACGCATGTCCCACCACATCATCAAACCAACCACTAAGGACCTGCGGCTGAAGGCAATGACATATTTCTACAGAATTGCCAGATTCCCACGAACCGTGGGGGCCATTGATTGCACACATGTGGCACTCCAGCCCCCCCAGGAGACAGAGCACATGTATCACAATCGGAAGCATTGGCATTCCATCAACGTACAGGTGATAGTCGATGCCCAAGGCCTCGTATGGCACGTCCGTGCCAAACACCCAGGGTCCAGCCATGACAGCTACATCTACAATCAAAGCCCCATCCGAATGGAATTCGATCAGAATGTGTATGGGGACACCTGGCTGGTTGGTGAGTGACATGGGTGGCAGGCATGACTGTACCCCCCCCATGATGCACACATCACAACGAGCACATGCATGACTAACATCCTCCTGTCTTTTCCCTTACAGGTGACTCTGCATATCCACTGGGACCCCATCTCATGACTCCTATCCGGAACCCCCAAACCCCAGGAGAGGAAAGATACAATGAAGCCCACGCCCAAACCCGTGCAGTGGTGGAGCGCACCTTTGGCCTCCTGAAGTCACGTTTCCGATGCCTGGATAAGTCTGGGGGTACCCTGTTGTATTCCCCAAACTTCGTGTGCCATATCATCGGTGCCTGTTGCCTGCTGCACAACTTCGCAGTGAGAAAGGGCCTGCAGATTGACCTACGTGATGACCTGACCCCTGAACCAGACAATCCCCCCCTAACCGAGGTTACCCCGTCTTCTGAAGGAAGAGCAGCCAGGAGACAGCTCACATTGGGCATCTTTGCACGTTAAACACACACATTAATCATGGCACAATAAGAATGCATGCATGCACACCACTGTGGTCCCTAGCACACCTCACATCCTCATCAAATTGGATTGGCACCAGTCCACCATGCAAGACTTGTGAGCAGCAACGCCACGCCAAGGCTCTAATTATGTCACTGTACATTCATACATCATTCACACGGACCTGGGGATCACTTCTCCCTGGTCCTGGGGAACCCTTCTCCACCAAAATTGAGGGTGACACCCCTTTTCCGGCAGGAATGTCACCCCCACAATTAAACAGCATTCACAACCCCAAAAAAAATACCAAAAAAAAGAAATTACCAGCAAAATCAAAAAATTTCCAGGAATAAAAAAAGGCCCCCAAAAAAGGGGGAAAAATAAATGAGTGCCCTTGACGTGAGCCACGCCTGGGGCGCCCCCGGCCACGGCCCCGGCTCCTCTGGGAAGACTCATGGGGGAGGGGGTAAACCGGTAAAGGAGAAGCAGCCCCTGGTCTCTGCCCACCTGGCGGCCTGCCCTCCAAGGCCACGGCTATTCTGTCCAGGGCAGCACCTAGTGTTGCCGTGTTGGCCTGGATAGCCTGGGTGAGGGCCCTCACATCCTGCCCAACGCCTGCTGATGCAGTCTGCAGGTCGTTAAGGCAGTTTCTGAAAGCCCGGGAGTGGCAGTCCAGGTTCCCAAGCGTATCCTTGATGGAGGACAGGCTCTCCTCCATCCGCACCAATGTCTGCCTGACCTGTGCCAGATGGCGGGTCTGGAGGAACTGGTCCCTTCTCAGAGTGGCAGGCAGGAGATCGGCCACCCCCCTGGTCTTCTGGGTCGCCTTCCTGCCTCCAGCTGATGCTTGTGGCCGGAGAGAAGGGAAGCCTCTTGGGAGGGGAGCCATGTTGGGGGAGGAGGGGGGGGGCTCCCCCTTAGGGAGGGCTGGCTGCTGCCAGCCAGAGGGGAAGAGTCATCCAAAAACAATAGTCCAGTGCCTGACATGGACTCCTCCTCCTACTCAAACTCCTCCTCCTCAACCTCCTCCTCTTCAACCTCCTCCGCGGACTCCGGCCTTGTCGAGGGGGCCTCATTAGGCTGCTGTCCTGGGGATGGTGCGGTCAGGCCAGATGGCCCAGCACCCTCCTGCACATCTGTGGATGACACAAAACATTCACAGGTTGGAGGATCCACACACTTGCCACATATTCCCTTTCACCCCCTCCCCCACACATGCTACACACCTGATAGAAAAAAAAACCTTACCTGGCATCACACCTTCATGACTTGAGCCATAGCCGGGCAGGCCCTCCACTTCTTGCCGATGAAAGTTCTGGGCCACCGCACGCTCCTCCGCTGTCAGCCTAACACGGCATGGTGGGCCCCCTCCTGTGGCCATGGCATGGGCAAGCATTTTGGCCAGCTTCTTTTTGACCAGACTCCGGAGGTCCTTTATCTTTTTATCAATCCCAGACCGGTTCTGTGTCTTCCCCTCCCCCGCTGAATTCACCTGGTCAGTGATCATGTCCAAAATCTCTCTCCTCCTGGCTGGGGTGGTGTTGGCACTGTCAGGGCCGTAGAGGAAACGCCCATAGTCGGAAATGGCCCGGGCAAGAATTTGTTTCTCCCTCAAAGAAAAATGTAATTTCCTCTTCCTCTCTGTCATACTCTGACCAAAAATCACTCCCAGTCAACAAAAATCACTCACAAAAACAAGCACGACCAATCAAGCAAGAAAACAAACAAACAGAAAACTATCAAACAAAAAGTCTCACAAACACTTAGCAAAAATCACTTTCAAATATCTTCTAACAAACACTAGATCACACAATACACAAATCTGACAAATACAAATCACAACGCAACTAACAACGGAACAAAAGCACTTTGCTATATGGGAAGGGAAACAAAGGGATGTACTTTTGCAATGGAAGTGTGTTTGTGTCTGTCTATTTATGCTGTCTGCGTAGTTCTCAAATTTGCCCTAGTCCATTTCCAATTTCACTGATTGCGCCGTTCCCGAGTTGTGAGCATGCGCACAGAGGTTCTGACATGGTCTGCTTCAAGCGCGCATGCGCAAGCCGGCCGGCCCTTCATTTGCATGGGGTCACGGCTCATTTCAATGTAACACGCCCACCTCCTTCCCAATTTGTATTACTCCGCCTTACGCCTCTGAAATAACGTTACGCATGCGCAATTTTCTGCGTAAAAGCGACGAGAATACGGTGATTGCGCGGCTACATTGCGCAAGTTTAACGTAAAGGCGGTGCGCTACGCCGGTCCAATAATGCGCAGATGTACCTGAATCTGGCCCTATGTTTTTATATGGTAGCCAAAACAGACCAAGCACCTGTTAACAATAAGACAGCAGCTACACGGTTAGTTAGGTTGAATAAAGACGCTAGTCCATCCTGTTCAACCTGTGTGGGTGTGCGTGTTCATGTCAAAATCATTTCACATATCCCTGTATACTGTGTTCACTAAAAGGCACGTCAAGAGTTCAATAGTTCCTGTTGACACCACTGATTGTGGAAGTAAGTTCCACATCCTTATCTCCCTGATAGTGAAAAAAACAAAACAATGCAGCTTAAAGGGTTTTTAGACCCTCGTGTTTTTACACCCTAAGCATCCTATGCATTAAGGTGAAAAAAACACCTGACAGTCACTGCCCCCCCAGCCCCCCCCATTTTACTTACCCCCCACTTTACTTACCCCCCCATTTTACCTCGATGGGGACGCACACTGCCCCTCTCTTCACTGGCTCTTGATTGGAAAGATTTATAGCAGCACAGCCATTGGCTCCCACTGCTGTCAAATCCAATGACGTTGGCGCCAGGGGGCAGGGCTGAGTCATTCGGCGGCTATAAACGCCAAATGAATGACTCTGGAGCGCACCCGCAAAGTAACTATAAGGGGGAGCGCTTCACCAGGGGATTATCTGATGCATGGAGGAGCCGCGAGAGCCGCCGAGGGACCCCAGAAGACAGTGTTCGGGGCCACTCTGTGCAAAATGAACTGCAGAGTGGATGTCAGAGAACTCACCTTGCTAGACGTGGTGTTGGTCGCCTTGGTGCACGCCTGCTCGCACCGATGCGCGCTGATTTGCGCACTTCCGGTCCGCGCTGTTGTGAATGACCCTGTGCGAGCTGGGTCGTGTCTTGGATTGCGGGTGCGGGTGCGCGCGCCTGTGTGTGGTGGTGCACCTGCCAAACAGTCCATTTAAACCCCTGGAATACTTCAGACTGGTGCTGTCTGATCTTAAGGTCCCTGTTACCTTATACCCATTACCTGCCTGAACCATGACCTTCTGACCACCCCGGTTACCTGGATTCTCCCTGCCTTCCGCCTGCATCTGACTTCAGCTTGTCCTGACCTTGCACCTGCCTGCTCCACTGTACCTCGCTGCCTGACCTTGCCTGTGTCCCGACCACTCTACTCTGTTCCTGCCCAGCTCCACTCTTCAGTGGTCCTACCAGCCTGCCCGCTGTCCAAGCGGATTACCAACCTCTTCTACATCTGGTTCCTGAGCCACTTATCTGCAACAAGCTTCCAGGCTCTCATACCCTTCCATACTTCCGTGCCTCCTGTCTCCACTACCAGGGGCCGCGAGTCGGATCCGTCAGGGGGACCTTCCTCTGCTCCATTAGGCTCATAGACCAGGTACGTGCAAGTCTGACAGTGGATGTAAGTATGACTGTGGATAAGGTTACCCAATCCCTTGACCATGTGAACACGCCACTACCATAATAGGTTGGACTCTTACCAGAGAGCCTGGGCCCTTCGTTACAAATGGTAAAGCAGGCTTGATGAATATCTCCCAGCAGGGGATATATTTAAAGGAACCACATCAGGAACAGCTCCAGAGCTTCCAGGTTTTACATGATCCAGCATTTTATGTTTTATTTGGATCTGACTACACCATCGTCCTTTGTGTGGAGTCCCCTGGAAATGCTGGAGTCCACTGGATGTGCTGGAGCTGTTCCTGATGGGGTTTCTTTGTATATCTCCTGCTGATGACCCCTACCAGAACATGTTCATCAAGCCTGTTTGACACTTCGTAATAAAGGGTCCAGGCTCTATGGTTAGAGTCCAACCTATTGTGGTGGTGTCGTGTTTGCCATTTGACCATTATGGTCCATTTGTTTATTTATTTAAATATTTTTTATATCACTCATTGTAGCGCAACACACCTTTATTTGGTTTCACTGCATTGAAGCTGATGCTCCCTGGTATGTGTTGTATACATCCCAAGAGTCTTCAAGAGTGGATGCAATGTCATTATCACCAGGTGAGAATGGAAGCAGAGAGCAGGATAGAGCTGGAAAAAAGTAAACAAAAAATAGTATTAGGCCGCGTACACACCATTAAAAAAAATTTGATCAAATCGGTCTGACAGACCTATTTGATTGGATTTGTCTGCTGGGATATATTGGTTTGATCGATCAAACCACATTTTTCCCGCCGGCAGACAGCGCAGTGACGTGGCGGTGACATTGACGCCGCCACGTCACCGAACCAGGAAGTAAAATACTTCCACGTATGCGTCGAATCCATTCATTCCATTCCAGATATGTCCACTGGTTAGTGTACTAACCAGCAGACATGTCGGACGGACGGGTTCCCAGCAGACAGATTTTAAAGCATGCTTTAAAATTTGTCTGCTGGAAAAACCTGTCTGCTCGCCCGTACACACGATCAAATTTGTCTGCTGAAACGGTCCGTCGGACCGTTTTCAGCAGATAAATTTGATCGTGTGTACGCGCCTTAGAGATTGCGGAGGGGAATGGATTCCAATGAACTAAACCCTATTATTGGTGAGGTGTTCTGCTTTAAAGCCAGAAGCAGCTGGGCAACATGTGTTCAGAAGGTCAGAAGTGGCAGCTACCATATTTAATTTCACACACAGGGGTTTAATAAAGAAGGCACTTGTGATTGTGAAGCCGGAGAGGGAAGTGTGGAGCTGTGATCGCTGGAATGTTGCAAACTCAGGTAAGTTATTACAATGTGCAAGTATGCTGTACATTTTAGGAAAACAAAGGATATGTTGTTGTGCGTGGTATGCATGTTTACAGAAAGCAAACTTGGAGACAATTATTATTTCATAGAAAACCAAAGAAAAGGTAAAAACATTTAAGATTCTCACAGAAAGTGCCCCTGTTGGCAAGTGTACACAGTATTCCAGTTCCCCAAGATAAAAAGAACTGCTAAACGTTTTAGTATTGCAGCATAAAAAAAAAATAGTTTTTGCTGTTTATGATTTCAGGTTGCTTCTGTGCTATCAAAAACACATGATCTCATCAGTTTTCAGTGTTAATTTTTCCAGTGGGAAATCTTGGCAAAATAGTCTATTTTTCTGAACATCTCAAGAAATATTTTGACCAGACAGGACCGAACATGAGCCTCACCCTAAAGTGGTATCTCCACGCTAACCATAGAGCTATGGGAAAAAAGAGGCAATTATCCTGGACAAATTGTGACCTGAACATACTAGAACATTTTATAATTGCCCGAAGGGTTTCTGAAGTTTTCCCACTGAAATCTCCTTGTAAATAATTTAACTTTACTGATTTACTTCGCTGGTGAATTTACCAGGAACAATTTTTAAAAGGCTGGGCCTGTCAAAAGTTCTTTAAATTAATTGGCTCTTTAACTTCTCGACAAATCAAATTAGATCACATTTCAACTTCAATTCTCCACTGTTCCAGCTTCAATTAATGATAGATCGGGATGTAGGATTGCCATAAAGTACAAGTATAAACCACTGTACCCATGCACGGTAACGCTAAGTGATTTTACCCACTGGCATACAGAAAATCTTTATGCAATTAGCAGTGCTAAATCCACTTCAGACAATCTAAACTTGTGTTACAGCTGAGATGCGATTAGGCAAATAGCAATAAATAATCTGTGCCTACCTTGCAGTTAACCCCTTAGCTAATGTGTATTGGAGTCAATGTAAGGAAATTACTTCTATCGACAAAGCAGAGCTGTGTTCTGCACAGTGAAGCATTGCACTCTAATACTAAAGGGAACATCATTGAGGTTTCAGCACTTTAAGTAAAAAAAAAAAAAAATATATATATATATATATATATATATATATATATATATATATATATATATATATATATATAAAAATATAATGTATGTGCTGCAGCACTTATTAATGAATACATTTGTACTGACCGTTTTCTCTTTGCCCCCCTCCACAGTCCCACAAATACCTGTTGAGCTTTTCAGTGCAGTTCACTTGTAAAACCCTCCTAGTAAGGCTGCTAGAGGAGTTCCAGAGAGTTCCAAGCAGAATTCCAGAGAATTCCAAACCTTATGCCGCGTATACACGATCATTTTTTGCGATCAAAAAAAACGACGTTTTCAATCATAAAAAAATACGACGTTTTTCAAACTTCATTTTCCAAAACGACGTTGCGTACACACCATCGTTTTTCTACAAAGCTCTAGCAAAGCGTGGTGACGTACACCACGTTCGACGGCACTCTTTTCCATTGAAGCTCCGTCTCATAACTTGCTTCTGAGCATGCGCGGGTTTAAAAACGTTGTTTTCAACATCGTTTTGCCCACACACCATCACTTTTTATGACACAAAAAACAACGTTTTGAAAAACGACACAAAAATTTCAAGCATGTTGGAATTTTTTTTGGCCACGTTTTGCCCACACACGATCAATTTAAATGACGTTTAAAAAAACAACATTTTTTTTCATCGCAAAAAACAACCTCGTGTACGCGGCATTAGAGGGCTATTTCCTCCAAGACAGCCTGTAGACTGTGTTGCTGGTCTCAGCAGTGGCGGAGCTGGGACCTAAAAGTGATCTGGAACTGATTTCAGGACTGCACCAAAAGGATCTGGTCTAATGATGGACCATCTCATTGGGTTGGGTTTGGAGGAGGCTGTAAGATGGCAACTGTCCTTGGGACATGTGAGTAATGACCCTGAATTGATTTGTGGTGACCGTGTGCATTTGGGATATAAATGTCAAAGGTTGCTTGGACTGAGACTGCTCTCATAGGGTCTCAGATACTGGCCATTAGTGTTGCTCACGAATATTCGCATTGCGAATATTCGCTACGAATATTGCATATTCGAGTATTCGCGAATAACGCGAATATCGCGGCGAATATTCGCTATTTCGAATATTCGAATGTTTTAAATTTTTTTTTAGAACAGATCACATCCTAGAGATCCCCATCGACGTCTAAAAGCATTGCTGGTATGATTAGAGACCTTGGGCCGAGTAGCTGCAGCGCTCATTTTATATTGCCGAAAAATCGCAATGCGATTATTCGGCAATAGCGATATCGCGCGATTATTTTATATTGTAATATATCACGAATATTCTGAGCCAATCAGAGTGCTCCATTCCGCATTTCTCGAAATTTCGCAATTATTTTATATTGTAATATATCACGAATATTCTGAGCCAATCAGAGTGCTCCTTCCGCATTTGCCGAATATTCGCAATTTTTGTGTATTGTAATATATCACGAATATTCTGAGCCAATCAGAGTGCTCTTTCCGCATTTCTCGAATATTCGCAATTATTGTGTATTGTAATATATCACGAATATTCTGAGCCAATCAGAGTGCTCCTTCCGCATTTCTCGAATATTCGCAATTATTGTGTATTGTAATATATCACGAATATTCTGAGCCAATCAGAGTGCTCCTTCCGCATTTCTCGAATATTCGCAATTATTTTGAATTGTAATATATCACGAATATTCTGAGCCAATCAGAGTGCTCCATTCCGCATTTCTCGAATATTCGCAATTATTTTATATTGTAATATATCACGAATATTCTGAGCCAATCAGAGTGCTCCATTCCGCATTTCTTGAATATTCGCATTCGCAATTCGCAATTCGCAATTCGCAATTCGCAAAAATTCGCGAAAATTCGCAATCATTTAATTTCCAAAAAATATCACGAATATTCGTATTTAGCGAATATATGTCGAATATTCGACTATATATTCGAGATATATCGCGAATTCGAATATGGCATATTCTGCTCAACACTACTGGCCATTCCCCTGTCCTCAGCAGTGTCCTGGACTGTGACTTAGAGAAGAGTGTTCTCTTGTGCTGTCCAGTTTTATTGAGATTGATTACCAGCAGCTGTGCAGTGGTGTAGAGTAACCAGATGCCATAAAGACTTGCCTCATGGTCCCCAGCAGTGGCGGCCTGCTCAGTAGGGGCGCAGGGGCACCGCCAGCCAAATAAATGCACCTGGCCCCAAGGGTACTAATGCAGGGTACTGAACACATTGATTCCAATGTTTTTTTTCTCTGAAGCACATGATTAGAGCCTGAGGCCTCAAATGGTTTTAAAAAGGGGGAGACTTGGGGTGCAGAGCACTGCGCCCCAAGCCTACCCACTTGTGTAATATGTGTGGTGGTGGTTGGACCAGACAGGAGGAGGGGAGCTGGTTGCAGCCAATGACCATGCAGTCTCCGACAGTGCCTATGCAGTGCAGAGGCAGAGTTGCTGTGTACCAACTAGATGGAGGAGAGGGAGTGTGGCTGCTATGACGAGCAATCCCTCTAGCAGGATACATGGGGCTTGGCGATCCTTCCCTTTCCCACATTACTGACTCCGCTGTACACAGGACAACATGAATCCTGCGGGGACTGAGGAACCATGTAATGCTGGTGGAGGAGCGATCACACCCAGTATGGGCGCTGGGCAGGTAAGACATTTGGATGGGGTAAGTGCGAACTTTGCGGCAGGGGGGTTTGTTGGCCACCTCCCCCAAAAAATTAAGCACCAGCCACCTCTGGTCCCCAGCTGTGAAGCATTAAACTGTCCAGTATTCACAGTTGCTAAAAGAGAAGACTGTCCTCTAGTTGCTAAGTACTAACCATTTTGGAGTACTACATGCCCTAATCCCCCTCCTGTTACAAGTTCTACATGCAGTAAATCACAAAAAAGACAACCTCTAGCATATTTATTGGAACCAGACTGAATGGACTGTTGCTTGGGTATATGGTGGGCTCTGTACTGTTTTGAAGAGAACCAGTTAAAATCAGCGACCCCTGTGTGGGGTAGCGCCACATACTGTGATGGTGTGCAACAATGATGCATTGCTCCTAAGATTCAGGGCAGAGCTCCCACACCACCTACACTACAGTGGAATGAAAAAAAGTTGCAGGGGGCATAGCTTTCAACTTGATCACTGCTGATTCACAAGCCTAAAGCTTGTGAATTAGCACTTGGGCACACCTAGTTGACTGATTTACTGGTGTATAATAGGTAAAAAAAAGGGGAGAAATGAGGGGGAAGGGAAATGGCCTAGGGGGGGCCTGAAGGTGTTACCAATAGCAACCAATTAATGATCTAGAATTTTCAGATACAAAAAGGATTTATTATAGTATCAAAAAATTATGGGATATAAAAAGTACAGTCACAGACGAACAATGTGATGAAAAATGTAACCATGTATAGGAACAAATTGCCATAAATAATTAACAAACAAGACTCACAATAAACATTACATTAGGATGGCACTGTCCGGACGTGACCGGGTTCAGCCACAAGGGAATTACACTAGATATAAATTAATAGTGTATAATAGACATGTTCCCCCTCTTTGTTTTCAGAATTTTGTTTTTGTTCGACAAATACATTTATTTAGTTACTCCCGAAATTCTTCTTTTTTTTTTTTGATAAAAAATGCATTCGTATAAAAATCTGAATTAATTAAGGTCGAATCTGTCAACTTTAGGCTTGTGGTGTCTGTCGAATGTTCTAAGAAGCTTTGTTTGATGAAGCAGCTAAACTGTACGATGACGCAATTGTACATTTGTGTTCTAATGTTGTATGACTAGTAATAATCATATTTATTCATTATTATTACTAGTCAACCAACATTAGAATTCTATAGCCTATGGGCTGAGCATTTGACCATAAATGTCCGCTCGCTCGTATGTTTTTAGCTGCTTTGTCGAATCTTCATGTCTGTATAATGTTGAATCTTTTCTCTCTATGTCGAATAATCTTGGACTAATAGAGTTAGGTTAGTCACATTCAATTGCAGATTCAATAGATATTGTCACTTTCATGTCGAATCTTCTATCTATATCAAACTGTTGTCGCAACTAAATGAAAATAAAGCATTTTTATGACGGATCTTTCGGATTTCGAATTCTGCATGTTCGTTATTGTTTGTTAAAATGAACACGAAAAGTGAAATTTAGTCTAGTGTATAATAGGAGTGGAAAAAGATGATGGGTACCAGCCACTTTAGTCTACTTCACCTTTCTATAATGAATCAGCAGCAGGGTAGAAGGCTTAAGGGTGCAGGATTACCGGGGCGTGGCTGGCCAGCAATGGAGATGGCTGCTTAGTGCCTGAGCTCGTCTGCCAGGGAGAGAACCGGAGCACTTGAAGCCCGTTTTGGAAGGCGTTTGGCACCCATCCATCCTCCTGAGACCCAGCAGACACTTACCAGAGATGTCTGGGAAGAGGAAGACCGACCATCATCCGCAGAAGCTGACGGCCTTCTTTCAGTACACAGGCCAGGTCAGTCAAAATGGCGCCGGCAGCAACGCAGCGCTGGGGGCCCGATCGGACAGTTACAATCCCATCCTGGGCACACAGGACTCCCTCTGTCCCTCTTCACCTCCCCCGCCTAAAACGGAGGAAAACCCGATAACGGGGAGTCCGGCGAAAGCGCGGCTCCGCACCGATCGCATCGCGCCGCGGACGTCCCCGCAAATCGAGGCCCCGGCTTGCGGCCTACTCCCGGCAAACCAGGCGCTACATTCATCCATGGCCTCCTTCCCTACAACAGGCCAGCCAGTGGTAGATACCACGCTAAAAGACATGTTGTTATCCCTCCAGTCCTCCCTAATGACAGACCTGTCCTCAGTACTCTCTAAAATCACCACAGACCGGCAGGTGTTGGATGGCAGAGTCACACACCTGGAAAATAGTATGGGGGATTTTCAGGGTTTTTTGCCTTCCTCTGGACCAAGCCAGGAGAGAGGAGTTTAGCCAATTCCTCTCCCCACTGCCCTAAAATCCACCCCCCCCCCTGGTGTATTGGCGAACATGGCATGTAGGCAATATTCTGCCGAAACCATTTGGAGTTTGAGGCAATGCGCCGCAATACTGCCAGCCATCACCAAAAAGGCCCTAAGAACTGAGCGACTATGGAGAATCAATCATAGATCGACGGTTAGACATTTCAGTCATTTACCCCAGCTCAAGCACATATCATGTGCTCTGATCAATACTAGATCGGCAGTAAAACACCGACTAGAAATCCGCGACTTCATTCAACAAAAGGATCTAGACTGTCTTTTTATTACAGAGAGCTGGCTCACAGCCGACTGTAACACCATTCTAGGAGAATTGGTGCCAGAAAATTACCGTATCATAACGGAAAACAGAATAGGGCAAAGAGGAGGCGGCCTGGCGGTGATCCACAAGACGCATCTTACGATCACCAAACCAGTCCGCCAAAACCCTCTGCCATTCATGGAAACCCTTACTCTGCAACTGCAAGCAAGTTCAAAGGAGACCGTCCACATTCTGCTCTGCTATAGGCCGCCCGGCCCAAAATCGCAGCTGCTCTCATCATGGACGGATTTCTTCTCCACTTATACCCTCAACAGTAAACAACTTTTGCTGCTAGGGGATTTCAATCTCTGGGCCAACTCCTCACAAGACCCCATTGCCGACGCCTGTATTGACCACCTGGAAGGATTAGGATTGCAGCAACTAGTATGTGGGCCCACACATGCTTCAGGTCACACACTTGATCTTATTTTCAGACAAGCTCTGGAAATAAAAATTGGGGAAAATGAAAAATTGCCATGGACAGACCACCAGGCAATTATATTCAGTATTTCCACCATCCCCCCGCAACAAAAACATCAAATCCAGTGGCAACACACTGGACTAGATGTCAGAAGAAGCTCCACTCGGAACTCTTCAAAACGACTTTAAGGAAAAAAATAGAAACAACTCAGCCGCAGCAAACGGCCGTTGAAACATTGAAAGCCATAAACTCGGCCATGCTACAGTCAGCCGACTTGGTAGCGCCGAAACGAATAACCCGCATTCGGAAAAACAACCGCAGCTGGTTTAACAACCAGCTGTCGTTACTGAAGCAAGAACGCAGAAGGGCAGAATCTGCCTGGAAAAGATGTTCTTCAGAGCTAAACCTATCCATCTACAAGGCGACCACAAGAAAATACCACAAAGGAATTTTCCAAGCCAAGAAGAATTATTTTTCGGAGGCTATCAACGGTGCCCTAAACCGCCCCCGCGAACTCTTCAAGATGGTCACCCAGACCATGAAACCAGAATGCATTGAAGCCCCCAGTTCGGACACACAAGAATTTTGCAATGAGCTATCGGATTATTTTGTTAATAAAATCGAGACAATCCGTGAAAGCATTCAGCAAAACTATTCTCCCCTCAGCCCCCCCTGTAGCCTCTCACACAGCACCCATAGTAATTCTCCGATATCAGGTAAGTTCACCCTAGAACCCATCTCCATCGAGTCCACTAAGAATGTCATTTGTACTCTGCGCAATGGCACAGCGCCAAATGACATTATCCCCACAAAACTGCTGAAGGAATGCGCCGACATCCTGGCTCCTCCCATCACGCAGCTTATCAACCAGTCTTTCTTGGAGGGCATAGTGCCCTCACAGTTGAAAGAGGGTATAATCCAACCCATCCTGAAGAAACCCTCCCTGGACCCCAAGGACCCACTCCACCGCCGTCCCATAACAAGCCTCAACGTATTCTCAAAGATAATGGAAAAAGTAGTGGTACAACAGCTGCAACTGCATCTAGATACCTACAAGCTACTTGACCCATTGCAATCAGGCTTCCGTCCCGGACATGGGACGGAAACAGCATTGCTGAAAGTATGGGACGATGTTCTCAAGGCCGCAGACGAAGGAGAATCTTGTCTCCTGGTTCTGTTGGACCTAAGTGCAGCTTTTGACACTGTAGACCACAATCTGTTACTGACTCGGCTTACTGAAGTAGCCAGGGTCGCAGAAGGCGATTTATCTTGGTTCTCCTCTTTTTTGGAAAACCGATCGCAAACAGTGAAGCTAGGACCTTTTACGTCTGAAAAACGCACAGTAACATGCGGAGTCCCTCAAGGATCGCCTCTGTCACCAGTGCTATTTAACATCTACCTTCGTCCTCTTTTTGAGATTATTAGCAGCCAAAAACTGCTTTATCACTCTTATGCAGATGATACGCAACTGTATTTCCGCATCTGCAATAGACAGGATCACCACCTCAATCTAGAGACATGTCTCTCTTTGATAGAGGACTGGATGACAAAGAGTTATCTTAAACTCAATGGAGCGAAAACAGAACTTCTTCTGTTTCACGCCAAGCGTAGGAATCAACTTTCAACAGCGTGGTCTCCCCCGCCTATTTTGGGCAAGCTCATCACCCCTAGCGCCAAAGTCAAAAGCCTAGGGGTCATTTTTGACTCCTTTATGACAATGGACGCACAAATAGGGTCAGTGGTCAGCGGATCTCACCATCTACTGCGCCTACTACGCAGACTCACTCCGTTCATCCCTAAAGAAGATCTAGCGGTCATGGTGGGAGCAGTTGTAAACTCCAGGCTGGATTATGCAAATGCCCTTTACCTCGGCCTCCCCAAGTACCAAATCGCTCGTCTGCAAGTCGTTCAGAATACGGCCGCCAGACTTGTGACTGGGAAAAAACCCTGGGAATCCATCTCACCTTCACTGAGAGCCCTTCATTGGCTGCCAGTTAAAGACAGAATTGCTTTTAAAGCCCTCTGTCTTACGCATAGATGTGTCCATGAGAATGCCCCCCTTTACTTATGCGAATTAATAAAAGCGCATAATCCAAATCGCGTTTTGCGATCCACGAATCAGAACCTGCTCCAGGTTCCGAAAGCCAACTTCAAGTCCAAAGGAGAAAGAAGATTTGCGATCCAGGGTCCCAGACTATGGAACGCTTTACCAACCAGCATTCGGTTGGAGGAGAACCACCTAGCATTTAGGAAAAAGGTCAAGACTTTTCTCTTTTGATAGCAAAGGAGACAGGAACAACAAGCGCCCAGAGGCGATTCAGTTCGCATGTGCCGCGCTATATAAGTTTTCATTCATTCATTCATTCATACAACCACGGTAAATGAACTGGTGGACACCTATGATGATATACAGACAGAGCAAAAATGGATGAGGGCCAAGCTGGCCGATTTGGAAGATAGATCCAGGAGAAATAACCTGAAACTTAGGGGGGTCCCAGAATCCATTCCGCCAGCTGACCTTCCCAAATATGCCAAGGAACTTTTGCACACAATACTGCCTGATGCCTCGCCTAGAGATCTTATAATTGATAGGATCCACCGCATAGCTAAGCCCTCGCACCTAGCTGCCTCGGTCCCGAGAGACGTCCTGATGAGAATCCACTTTTTTCACATCAAGGAACAGCTACTCATGGCCGCCAGAGGGGGACCGTCGCTGCAACATCCATTCAAGGGGGTCCTGCTCTTCCCCGACCTCTCCAAATACACTCTCCAACTCAGACGACAGCTTAGCCCAATCACCAAGGGCCTCCACAACAACAAGGTCCAGTACAAATGGCGCTACCCGGCCACTCTACTTGTGACGAAGAATGGTTCCTCGCACGTGATCCAGGATCTGCAGAAAGGATTGCAACTACTCCAATCTTGGGGTATTCTACCTGGCTTGCCTCAGGACACCTCAGCTCCTCAAGCTCAACGCGGATCCAGAACCACTCACCACTGCCCCGTTGCCCAGGGGGATGGTCCGGAGCAGATGACCTGAAGATCCCGGGCATTCCTCTCAACATCTACATAACAGATGCTCTCCCTGGCATCCAGCTTTCTACCTGTTCTTTTTTTTCTTTTTCTTTTTTGTGTTGATTGATTCTCTTTCCTACAAGCTTTAGTTTCGAAGCATCAGCCTTGTGTTACAGCACTTCTGTCGCCTGTGCAGTGACCTGCACGGTACAGATCTTTGACCGACGACCCTCTCAGCAACATCCTCATCTCCCTCACGCAGAACAACTCACCCGGCTCTTCTAACTGTAAGTGACACTCTATCCCAAATCCCCCCTGATCCCTGACCTCTAATGGCGACTACAATCCTATCTCTTAACGCTAACGGGCTAAACCACCCGGCAAAAAGACACTCACTATGGAAGACCGCTCTGAACCTAAACTGCGACATACTGTGTGTTCAAGAAACACACCTTGGGCCAGATTCAGGAACAGTTAGGCTGGCGGATCCAGTGATCCGCTAGCCTAACTGTCACTTTGAGCCGGCGTTTTTGTTTTCTGTAACTAGAAAACAAGAAACGCCGGGTTGAAGCTCCGATGCGATCAGCGTAACTGAGTTTCGCCATCGCATCGTTACTTCAACTTAAAAATGGCGCCGGGAGCGTTCCCGCCGATTTCCGCTCAAAAAATATGTTAATGAGCGGAAATCGACAATTCACGAGCGAATTCCGGCGTGACGCAATGACGGTACGACGTTTCCGGAAGCGATACGCGGCGCGAAGATATACCTACATGGGGTTGGAGTATCCTATGTTAGGTATAGGCGTCGTCATCGCGTCGGGAAAAAAAAAAAAACGTCGCTTGCGTAAAAAGATCATGAATGGGAATGTGACGTCATTGACGTTCATTCACAGAATTTGGAGCATGCGCACGGGGATGCTTTGACACTCGACGCATGCGCAGTACGTTCGCGGCGGGATCGCGCTTAGTTTAAATACTACACGCCCCGTACCCGCCCAATTTGAATTCCGCCGGCTCATTTTCGTTACGCTGCCGCAACTTTAGGAGCAAGTGCTTCGTGAATGACAGCACTTGCTGCTAAAATTTCGGCAGAGTAACGTAAATGAGAAGCGTTACTCTGGAGCAAAGATGCTCCCATCTACCTGAATCTGGCCCCTTATGGGCACTGGTGCACCTGTGTGTACCAACAGACACTTTCCCCACATATTTGCGGCACCCTTCTCCTCCAAAAAAAGAGGAGTGCTCATAGCAATCAGGGACACTGTCAAATTCCTCCTGCACCATGTGGTGATAGACCCGGAGGGAAGATATGTTATTCTTGTATGTACTGTAAATGATATGAAATATACCCTGGTTAGCATTTATGCTCCCAACGTCAGACAGGTCAGTTTCCTCCGAAAGGTAATGAAAGTTGTGCACTCCGTCAAGCAGGGACGCTTGATTGTATGTGGAGATTTCAACCTAGTCCCGGAAATGTCCCTGGACTCCACCTCTGCCTCAAAACGCAGGGAGTCCCCTCTAAAACACTTTATGACCACACATGACCTGTTTGACGTTTGGAGGTGCTGCCACGGCTCTGAACGTGATTACACGTATCTTTCTCCCCTTCACAAAACGTACTCACGCATTGACATGTTTCTCACTGACAAATGGCTTCTGCAATCTATCAGCGCGTCTGTGATCCACACCACGACCTGGTCGGACCATGCCCCTATCTCCATCACTATTTCTGACTCCCCTACAACTAGGCCCGCATTTTTATGGCGAGCCAATAACTACATCATACAACACCCTTCTTTTTCACCAACAATCTCTGATCACCTGTCAGAATATTTTGAAACTAATACGGGCTCGGTGCCCGATCCAGGCGTGGTGTGGAACGCGCATAAAGCATTCATAAGGGGAATTCTGATCAAACTAAGCTCCTCTCATAAAAAACATAGATCTCTAAAGATAGACACTCTTACATCGCAAATAGACGCTTCCGAGAGACTCAACAAGTCCGCTCCGGACCCGGCTAGGACCGCTCACATTCTCTCCCTACGCCAGGAGCTGAGACTCCTTCTCCTCCAATCCTTTGAACATCACCAAAGGAAATGGAAGGCAGTTACTTACTCCACATCCAATAAAACGGGCAAAGCACTGGCTCAGCGCATTAAAGGCAGGAAAGCCAAAAGCAAGATTAATCACCTTTTTCATCCACACACCAACGCAAAACTCACAAACCCCCAGGATATAGCCGATGCTTTCAGCACGTACTACGGAGACCTTTACAACCTATGTAATGACCGTAACACACACCAACCTTCCCAGACCGACATAGACAATTTCCTTAACCATGTCACTCTCCCATCCCTCTCAGCGGATCAATTAGCCCGATTGAATGAACCCTTTTCCACGTCTGAAATTTTGGCAACCATCAAATCTTTGCCCCTGGGCAAGTCCCCTGGCCCAGACGGACTTACTGGGGAATATTATAAACAATTCGCCCAACATTTAGCGCCCACCCTGGCTGCTGTGTATAATACCGCGGCTGCCTCCTCCAAATTTGCAACAGAATCTTTACAAGCTTTGGTGGTTACACTGCCTAAACCGGGTAAAGACCCAATAATACCCCAAAATTTCGCCCAATTTCGCTCCTCAACCTAGACCTAAAAATATACGCAAAAACGATTGCCACTAGACTTGTCAATATCATGCCCACATTGATCCACAGGGATCAATCTGGATTTACAACTGGCAGGCAAGCGTCAGACGCCACGAGGCGGGTGATCGACATTCTCCACTACGCCGAGTCCAGTGGAACGCCTTCTCTGCTCCTAGCCTTGGATGCAGTGAAGGCGTTCGACAGAATTCACTGGGGTTACCTACGTAGGGTGCTCGAGAGGTTTGGATTTCAGGGGCACATACTCACCGCTTTACTTGCACTTTATACATCCCCATCTGCACGAGTGTTCTCAGCCGATATGATTTCCCAACCATTCAACATAACAAACGGCACCAGGCAGGGCTGCCCGTTGTCGCCGCTGATCTTTAATCTACTCATAGAACCACTAGCGGAACACATCAGGCAGAATCCACGAATCTCCGGTTTTCAAATAGGCTCTACCTCTCACAAGATTAGTCTGTTCGCAGACGACGTCATTCTTATGTTAACTGACCCAACGCTATCCCTTCTAGAAGCACAAAAAACTCTCCAGTGGTTTAGCGAAGTGTCATACTATAAAATAAATGCCAACAAATCCTACATACTGGACCTGGGTCTTGACGCCACTTCCAAAAACCTGTTGCAAGCACAATTTCCCTTTACCTGGGCGGAACACGAGATTTCCTACCTGGGAATCCGATTGACAAGCACCACCAAACATTTATTTAGGAGTAACTTCAAACCCTTCCTCGACAAACTCCAGAAAGATATTATGGGCCTGGCCAAACATGAACTATCCTGGTCCGGTAGGCTCGCAGCATTTAAGATGATGCACCTACCGCAGCTACTGTATTTGTTTCGCACACTCCCTATCCCTATCCCAACATCTTACTTCCAGTCCCTACAAACTACCCTGAACACACTGCTTTGGCAAGGCAAGAAGCCTCGCTGCGCAAAGCAACTGCTCACCAAACATAAACAGGCCGGAGGGGCAGGGTCCATAGACTTCAAAGAGTATTACTGGGCTACAATTCTTACTCAGCTTAAGGACTGGTTCCAGCCGTTCCCTCTCACACTGTGGGGACAGCTGGAATCCACATTGGTTACACATAACAATCTCCGAGACTGGATTCTGGGAGTACCACATGGCACGCTGGTCTCCAAATCACTCCCCCCCACGATGAGAGCATCGACCTTAGCCTGGAAATTTTTGGTCCAACAAGGTGAAATCCATCCTCACCCATTCCACCATCCTATTCCTTTGACCTGCTTTCAACACTGCACTACAGACCTTGACTTGAAACATTGGACAGCCAATGGTATATCTTACGTCCAAGACCTATTTAGTGGACAAACACTACTCACTTTCCCTCAGCTACAAACTAAGTTCCACCTGGCACATTCGGAAGTCTTTACCTACCTTAGAATCAGACACTGTGTATCTCAGGTGCCCAACCCTTGCTATCCTATTCCCCCTTCAACGTGGTCATTCCTTAATACCTCCCCTTCGAAAAAGAATGGAATTTCCCTTTTCTATAATATCTTTGTCACGTACCTGGTAGGAGTCTGATGTGAAGAGGTCGGCCTCTCTTGTATCTCCAACCCAGAACCCCTCTGAGGGTGAAACAGATGGCGTTCAGGTAGGAGGAACACGAGTGCCTGATGGTATTTGCTTGAGTGCCGTCGGATGCAGGAAGGGCTGAGAACCCCAGATGAGCAGCAGACACAGGGCTAGAGCCCCTAGCAAATCAGGAGGACCTGTGGCGGGAGCCTTGGAAGCAGGAGTCTTAGGATGGCCGGTTGGCAGCAGGCAGGCAGTGAAGTACAAGGGATTGAGCAGAGGTGAGGTCAAAGGTCACAGGCCGGGTCGTCAGCAGGCAGGCAGCAAAGTATACAAGGGTTTAGCAGGAGCAAGATCGAGGTCACAAGCCGGGTCGTCAGCAGGCAGGCAGCAGAGTATACAAGGGTTTAGCAGGAGCAAGGTCAAGGTCACAAGCCGGGTGGTTTAAACAGGTATCGTGGTGAGGTATACAGGCGTCAGGAATTCAGGAATCATAGAAGACCGGTCAGCACCGCCCAGACATCAGAGCGTCCTTTAAATAGGTTAAGAGGGGTCAGGAACGCCCCCTGCGTGAGCGCGCCGTCCGCCGCACCCGCGCATGCGCGGAAGTGCGCCGTTGCGGTTGGTGGATGCGCGCATGTGCGTGCAAATGCGCGCCATTGGTCAACAATGTATTTTGCGTTCCAGGTATGCGCGCATGCGCGCGTGTGCGTGCCAGCGGCGTTTCTGTCCTTTCCTTACAATCTTTCGCCAAAAACAGGTCTTCTCCAAAGCCAAACCTCACTTCCAACGGGATGTGGACGTGGGCCAAACTCTCACTGTTGACCAATGGCAGTCTGCACTTAGGTCCATCTACAAAGCTACTCGAAACGCGGCGCTGTGGGAACTCACACTAAAAATCTCCCAGCGCTGGTACCTCACACCAGCTAAAATAGCTAAATTTGGTATAAACAGCCCTGACACATGTTGGAGATGCGCCGGCACTAAGGGAGATATGTTACATATCTTCTGGTCTTGCCCGTCCATTGCCATGTATTGGTCTGTCATCTTCCGTATACTGACGGACGTCACAGGCAGTCCTATACTCCCATCACCATCGATGGCAATACTAAACATTGATATGGATCAGATACCTGCTGACTCACGCCTCGTAGCCACCAATATCCTTCTGGCAGCTCGGCTGAGCATTACCAGACTCTGGAAATCTACCAAACCCCCGTCGATAGAGAACACTATTGAGCTAATTAATCTGCACTACAACTATGAGCTTATTCTGGCCTCTAGCAAGGGACGCATGGTAGAAGCCCACAAAACGTGGCGTCCATGGACACGTTGGTCCAACACAGCACTATTTCTGTGAACCCGGTGGCCGCAAACACACCCGGGCTATCAGGATTCTAACTTTAGCTGTCACCTTATACCATGTAAGTCCGATAAATTCTATATGCACCCTTATTTTGATCTGTTATCTGAACTATGCTATTTAGCTAAACGATTGAACATGACTTAACCGCTGTATACGACTTTGTTTATTCACTCTTGTCGAAGAACTGGTATACATTCTACTTGTATAATCTGTAAAATGTTAAACTCAATAAAAACTATTGTTGAAAAAAAAAAAAGGGTGCAGGATTACCAAAAAGCACAAAAATAGAATACGTTTTCTGTAGTAGCAACGGGCTCTTAACCACTTAAGGACCGGCTCACGTACATATACGTCGGTACTTTAAAAATTAATATCTCTGTAACGGGAGCAGCTGCTGCCACAACCGAGATATTCATATTTAACGTGGCCGGTCCTGTACACAATAACAGATTCTCCACAAGATCACCATTATCAGCGGCGGGAGAGCGCCCTCCGCCCCTTCCCGGAGCCGTCTGCAGTGGTGGAGGCATTCGGGTCCTTCACGCTGCTTGGCTGGGATACGAGTGAGGGCAAGATGGCCCCCATAGCATAGCAGGACGGAAGCGACGTCAAAATGACACTTCCGCCCATGCTTCTTAAAAGCAAATTTTTCTGTTGTCATTTTTTCAAATGACAATTTATTTTTTATTACATTTTTATTGCATTTTAGTCTAAATATGAGATCTGAGGTCATTTTGACCCCAGATCTCATATTTAAAAGGACCTGTCATGCATTTTTCTATTACAAGGGATGTTTACATTTCTTGTAATAGGAATAAAAGTGACACATTTTTTTTAAAACTGTAAAAATTTATAAAATAAATTAAAATAAATAAGAAAACCCCGAAAAAAATGTAAATCGCCCTTCCCGACGAGCTCGCACGCATACGTTAGTAGTGCCCGCATAGGAAAACGGTGTTCAAACCGCACAAGTAAGGTATTGCCGCAATCGTTAGAGCGAGAGCAATAATTCTAGTTCTAGACCTCCTCTATAACTCAAAAGATGCAACCTATAAAAAAATTTAAACGTCGCCTATGGAGATTTTTAAGGGTAAAAGTTTGATGCCATTCCACGAGCGGGAGCAAGTGTGACATGTTGGGTATCATTTTACTCGGCGTAACATTATCTTTCACAATATAAAAAAAAATTGGGCTAACTTGACTGTTGTCTTATTTTTTAACTCAAAAAAGTAATTTTTTTTCCAAAAAAAGTGCGCCAATACAGCGCGACAAAAAGTATTGCAATGACCGCCATTTTATTCTCTAGAGTGTTAGAAAATATATATATATAATGTTTGGGGGTTCTAAGTAATATTCTAGCAAAAAAAAAATGTTTTAAACTTGTAAACAATGAGTCTGAAAAACAGGCAAGGTCCTTAACCACTTAAGGACCGCCTCCTGCACATTTACGTCGGCAGAATGGCACGGCTGGGCACATGCACGTACAGGTACGTCCTCTTTAAGTGCCCGCGACCCGGTCCGAAGCTCTGTGACCTTGACCGTGGGACCTGCGGACCCGATCACCGCTGGAGTCCTGCGATCGGTCCCCAGAGCTGAAGAACAGGGAGAGTTGTGTGTAAACACAGCTTCCCCGTTCTTCACTGTGGCGCCGTCGTCGATCGTGTGATCCGTTTTATAGGGAGATACTATCGATGACGTCACACCTACAGCCACACCCCCTACAGTTAGAAACACAGATGAGGTCATACATAACCCTTTCAGCGCCCCCTTTGTGGTTAACTCACAAACTGCAATTGTAATTTTCACAGTAAACAATGCATTTTAAATGCATTTTTTACTGTGAAAATGACAATGGTCCCAAAAATGTGTCAAAATTGTCCGAAGTGTCCGCCATAATGTCGCAGTCATGAAAAAAATTGCTGATCGCCATCATTAGTAGTAAAAAAATAAATAAAAATGCAATAAAACTATCCCCTATTTTGTAAACGCTATACATTTTGCGCAAACCAACCGAAAAACGCTTATTGAGATGTTTATAGCGCAAAAAATAAAAACCGCAGAGGTGATCAAATACCACCAAAAGAAAGCTCTATTTGTGGGAAAAAAAAGGATGCCAACCGCAAAATTGTCTGTTAAAGCGACGCAGTGCCGAATCGCAAAAACTGGCCGGGTCTTTTAGCTGCCTAAAGGTCCGGGTCTTAAGTGGATAAGTGGTCAAAGATTCACTTTTTAGTGATTGCTAAATCACTGGCCCTGTAAAAAGAGCCAGATACAGCAATTACCACAAAGAGCAGTCTACTCAGCTCTAACTAGCCCCTCTGCAACATTCCTCAGCAAAAATATTTATTTCCAGTCAAGCTTCCTTCAAGTATTGACTTCAGCTCTAGCTTAGGTCCTTGGGCTCCAGGCACATGCCCTAAGCTGAGGCATGGCCTAAGTGAATAGACACTCTAAACACACATCCTGCCCAGGCAGAGCCTAGGACAAGGGAGAACACTCTGAAAAGGTGACCCAAATATTTGTCACCTTCCCAAACCACATCTCTGAACAAGACCTCGGGGATTGGTTGAGTCAGATAAATATTCACAACCCATTGTTTTTCCCTTTCATTCTTCTTACTGGAAGTTCCTTTATAGTAACGTGCATAAGCAATCAACCCAACTGAGCTTAGGTCAGACCTGCAGAGTGTAGACAAAAGTAAATAACTTACTTACAGCCTAGCAACAACACACACTAAACTAAGTTAGGGACACAACACCATAGAACAGGGTCTTTCAACTATTTATAAGAACGAGTGTGCTATAAGCACATTATATATACAAAGCCACTTTCTAATTCTCTACTGTCAACAGAAATTTATAGGAAGCCTTATGTTTTGCTTAGAATAATTGCCTGCCTAAAACTCACTCAAATAACTGGATAACCTTATGCTCTCTTCAAATCAAGCATGTATGGGTATTTTGTGTCCATTGTTAAAAATGTGTTCAAGTGGGAAACACTGAGACCGGTAAATGTTTGTTTATTTCAACATGACTGTAGCACATGTGATATAATTTTTGTTTTTGATCTTTAGGAGCATTCCAAAAAGTGGAAGATTATAGCCTTGAAAGACCTGAGGAGTTTGAAAGTCCTGAGGACCAGAGGAGGGTTCTAGTTTTCAGGACCTGAATTGTAGCATAGTGCCAGAGGATCTGAAAATGGTTCTAGTTCTGGGGACTTGAGAAGGCTTCTAGCCCTGATGACCCGTGAAGGGGCCCTGAGGACATGAGGGGAATTTCAGACCTGAGGACCTGAGCAGGATTCTAGTCCTAAGTAGGCTTCTAGCCCTGAGCACTTAGCCTTGGCACTTGAGGTGGGTTGTTGTTTTGGGTAGGCTTCCTGTCCTGTGTAAGGTTTTAGTCCTGGGGACCAGAAGGAGGGCTAGATAAACCATAAGTCTGTAAAACATCCATCAGATAAGATAGTGAAAGCCAGATTTGAGTGTGAGTGCAAGGCACTCCCTGTGTCTACCAGCCAGACTTGGTTGTTGACACTAATGGCTTATCTCTACTCATTCTATTGGCTTGAATTTAAAAGAGAAGTACATTTTTTTTTTTTTTTAAGAATCATACTTTCCTAGATGGATGCAGCATCGGTTAGATGCTGCATATGTCCCCTACCATCTCTGACAGTAAGAATTGGGCTATCAGACACAGCTGATTGCTCAGTTCTCATTGCTCCCTGAGCAGAGACTGTTAGTCACTGTTGATTGCTCAGCCCCCCTTTCTCACTGGAGTGCTGGGCTGTGAAGGGGTGTGCTTAGACACTCAGCGGCTCACTGTGAGGCTGAGCCAGGTACCAGTCCAGGCATGTGAGCAGATCCTGACTTTATTGTCACAATCTTGCCCGAGGCTGGACCAACTGTGTGACATCAGCTGACTGCTGGCTTCCATCCACTGTCTTCTGAAAATGGGTCACAGGACTACAGAACGAACTGCACTCCTGTAATCAACATGAGAAGTACAGCCAAATGAGTGTTGGCTGTACTTCTCCTTTAAATGGAGACTTGTATAATTTTGTATTAAATATTTTCCTAACACAAAGTGCATAAATGCCATAAAAGGACAGTTGACTTTTTTTCCTAGCAGTAGGGGCTGTCTACTCAGAACATTGAATGTCCTTTTGGCAAAGTGAACAATAGCATATAAGGTAAAGTTGTGGTCACTTGTGAATATGTGACTACCCACTCATATGAGCTCATATGCTAGCAATCTTATTTTCTATCCCTGCTAATGACTGGGTATTCAATGATTTATTCTGGTACCTGCCTATAGGCCCCATACACACGACCAAGTTTCTTGGCAGAATCCAGCGAGAAGCTCGCTGGGATCCATATTCTGCCGAGAAGCTCGATCGTGTGTACACTTTCGTTGAGGGTCCCGTCAGGAAGCTCATCGAGCCAAAATAGAGAGCAGGTTCTCTATTTGCTCGACGGGCCATCGGGACTAATGGCTCGACGCCTTTTTCGACAGCCTGGTCGACGAACTAGACGGCCAGCCGAGAACCTCTTCGGGCAGAACGATGGGTTTAGCCTGACAAGGTTCTCGGACGTGTGTACGCGGCCTTACACGCACATGATCTTTAATGGCATCCCAGTCATAGTCCGTAGGGTTCAATAAGGAGTTGGCCCACCCTTTGCAGCTACAACAGCTTCAACTATTCTGGAAAGGCTGTCCACAGGGTTTGGGAGTGTGAATATGGGAATGTTTGACCATTCTTCCAGAAGCGTATTTGTAAGGTCAGTTACTGATGTTGGACGAGAAGGTCTGGTTCACAGTCTCCACTCTAATTCATCCCGAAGGTGTTCTATAGGGTTGAGGTCAGGGCCCTGTGCAGGCCAGTCAAGTTCCTTCACCCCAAACTCACTCATCCACACTATATTGCCAAATGAATTGGGCCACCCCTTCAAAACATTTGGTCGAGGGGGATTATGGTGTGGGATTGTTTTTCAGGTGTTGGGCTTGGCCCCTTAGTTCCAGTGAAGGGAACTCTTAAGGCGTCAGCATACCAAGACATTTTGTACAATTTCATTCTCCCAACTTTGTGGGAACAGTTTGGGGATGCCCCCTTCCTGTTCCAACTTGACTGTTTTACAGATTACTTACTGCCCAAAAGATGTCCTGTATTGTATATATTTTTATTTTAAAGTGGGTGGATCCTTTGTCAGGTGGTGAAGACCTGTTATAATAATTCAAAAGTGTGGGTCCCACCTGAGGTTGCCTATCGCCTTTGGGAGGATACTGCATCCCACTTTGTTGGTCCCTTTTTTTCTTCATGAATTGTGTCAACTTACCGACCCCCCCCCCCCCCCCCCGGAGTATCCCTTGTAACTGTGGCTGTGCTAATGTACAGTATAAGTATGGAGGTATTAAATGTATGCAATTAGGGTTTATTGTAAAATAACTGCTCTTCCTACACTCTTGTTTTCTGTGTTAGAATAGCTAATTCTGCTCCATTGGCTCCTGGTTCACTGATCGATTCCAGACCCGGCTTGTTTTCTGTCCATTCTCCTGCCTGTACCCCATACCAGATCCACCCTGTCTGTGTATGACCCAGCCAGCCTGACAATGCTACTCTGTATGCTGTCGACAGTACCGGCTGCCTAACTTCTTCATACTTGCCAAGAGTCCCAATTTTCTTGGGTCAATCCAGATTTTGGGGCCCTCGTCCAGATTGGAGCCCATCCCGATTAATTTCCCGGGACTGTGCTTTTGTCAAGTCAGGAATGTTTTAGGCAAAAAACGGCCACCGGGCTACAAAAAGATGTTCAGTGGAAAGCCAATCGGGCTGCTCTCTTCAGTGTACAGTGGGAAATTCTCCTGTGAAAGGAACTGTAGCTGCTACTGCTGGGGACATACATACACTATAATGAAGAAGACTTCCCACTGCCTGGGGACGCTGATGTAAGGAGAGGCTCTGATGCCTGGGGACACCACAGATGTAAGGAGGGCTCCACTGCCTGGGGACACCAGGGATGTAAGAAGGGCTACGCTTGCTTGGGGACACCACAGATGTAAGGGGGGGGATCCGCTGTCTGGGGACACCACAGATGTAAGGAGGGGTTCTGCTGCCTGGGGACACCACAGATGTGAGGAGGGCTCTGCTGCCTGGGGACACCACAGATGTAAGGAGGGGCTCCACTGCCTGAGGACACCACAGATGTAAGGAGGGCTCCACTGCCTGTGGACACCACAGATGTAAGGAGGGCTCTGCTGCCTTGGGACACCACAGATATGAGGAGGGACTTTGCTGCCTGGGGACACCACAGATGTAAGGAGGGACTCGGCTGGGGGCACCTGATGACAACTGGTGGCATGCGATGTGATAAGTGACACGCTCAGGGCTAGCACTGATTCTGTATTATGGTGAGTTGAACTATTTAATTGTATATTACAATGTAATAATAGAAATAATGCGCTTCAATCATCCTGACACCATAACAACCATGGTGCCAGAATGATTGAAGCGCTAACATCAGGTTTTTGAAGAATCTTTATTTGCTGATTGTTAAACTCTGGAATACACATATTTCTATTGTGGTGTAGGATCTGAGCCTGCTGTCACTCCATCCCTCTTTCCTTCCTTTTCTCTCCTTGTCTCTTCTTATCTCCATTTCTCTCCCTGTCTCTTCCCCTCTCCCCCTCTCCATCCCTCATTCATCTCAGACGCTAACCACACCCCCATTTGAGCCACACCAATAAACACCACACCCACTACCTTGCATAAACCACGCCTATTTTTCGGCGCCTTTTTATTTCCCCTGTGTCGAGCCTACAAATGCATTTCCCGACCCTAATTATAATAAGACTCCGCCTACAGCCAAACAAGTGTCGCTATATTTTTTTTTACAATGTTGGCAATGGTGCTTCTCCCCTGTTTACTGGAGCCACCTGACAACTTCACCTGCACAGCATGGACACCTGCCCTGCTGCTGGGAAGACGATTACATGCACTCATGCTACTCTGTACTCCTGGGCTTCCTGTCTACACTCTCAGGGGCCCTGAGTCAGAGGTGTAAGAGAGGCCTACCTCATCGTATCAGGCTATCGGTTATGTGATAATATGAATGTTATAGAGTAATGTGGTACTGAAAATTGGAAAAAAAAATTTTATGTATTTAAGTGAAAAAAAATATGTTTATCTTTAAAATTTGATTAACCACTGGGCACTTAAACCCCCTTCCTGACCAGACCAATTTTCAGCTTTCGGTGCTCTCACAATTTGAATAACAATTACTCAGTCATACAACATTGTACCCATTTGAAATTGGTGTCCTTTTTTTCCACACAAATAGAGCTTTCTTTTGGTGGTATTTGATCACCTTTGGGTTTTTTATTTTTTGCGCTATAAAAGAAAAACAACTGAAAATTCTGTAAAAAAAAAAAAAAAAAAAAAAATCTTGTTTCTGTCATATTAGCAGGTCATTTCTCACACATAGCAAATGCATACCACAAATTACACCCCAAAACACATTCCACTATTCCTCCCGAGTATGGCGATACTCCATGTGTGAGACTTTTACACAGGGTGGCCACATAAAGAGGCCCAACATGCAGGGAACGCCATCAGGCGTTCTGGAAAACCCAGACCAATTCTGACATTTCTCTCCTACATGGAAAAATCATAATGTATTTGCTAGAAAATTACATAGAACCCCAAAACATTATATATGCTTTTTTAGCAAAGCCCCTAGAGAATACAATGGCGGCCCTTACAACTTTTTATCTCGCATGGTATTTTCGCAGAAATTTTTTGAACGCGTGTTTTTAAAAAAAAAATGTTTTGTGCTTAAATAAAAAAAGAAAACAGTAAAGTTAGCCCAATTTTTTTTCATAATGTGAAAGATGAAGTTACGCAGAGTAAATAGATACGCAACATGTCACACTTCAAAATTGCGCACACTCATGGAATGGTGCCAAACTTCGCTACTTAAAAATCCCCATAGGCGACGCTTTAATTACTTTTATTGGTAACATGTTTTTAGTAACAGAGGGCCGAAATGATTGCTCTCACTCTAACGTTCGCAGAGATACCTCACATGTGTAGCATGAAGACCGTTTTCATATGTGGGCGGGACTTGCGTATGCGTTCACTTCTGCATGCGAGCACACGGGGACAGGGGTGCTTTAAAAAAATGGGTAATGCAGAGTATTGGGATATTGCAGAGTATTGGGGTATTGCAGAGTATTGGGGCATTGCAGAGTATCGCGCAGGGTATTGGGGTATTGCAGAGTATCGTGCAGGGTATTGGGGTATTGCAGAGTATTGGGGTATTGCAGAGTATCGTGCAGGGTATTGGGGTATTGCAGAGTATTGGGGTATTGCAGAGTATCGCGCAGGGTATTGGGGTATTGCAGAGTATCATGCAGGGTATTGCAGAGTATTGGGATATTGCAGAGTATCGCACAGGGTATTGCAGAGTATTGGGGTATTGCAGAGTATCGTGCAGGGTATTGGGGTATTGCAGAGTATCGCTCATGGTATTGGGGTATTGCAGAGTATCGGGCAGGGTATTGGGGTATTGCACAGTATTGGGGTATTGCACAGTACTCGGGTATTGCAGAGTACTGGGGTATTGCAGAGTACTGGGCTATTGCACAGTATGAGGCAGGGATGGCTGAGCTGGGATGGATGGATGGATGGCTGGATCTGTGACTGCATTTGTCACAGATCCAGCCACAGCGCTGCTGCTGCCACCCGCTCCCCCCCCTCTCCTCTCACACTGTACGAACGGTACAGAGAGGAGAGGGAGGAACCGGCGTCATCAAATGACACCAGTTTGTTTACAAGTGATCGCTCCGTCATTTGACGGAGCGATCACATGGTAAACGGCCACTATCAGCGGCAATTTACCGTGATCTGTGATGCGCCGGGTCTTCTAGACCCAGCAAGCACGGACACTTCCGCGAGCGCGTCCCAGGGGACGCGCAATCGCGGAAGTGCACAAGGACGTCCCAGGGACGTCGTCCCACAGTTACCCCACCGCGCTATAGCAGTAAAATGTCTATGGCGCGGTGGGCAAGTGGTTAATAAAATTGTTGTATTTTATTAGTATGTTTTTTGGTGAGTTGTGCCTTTCTAGAGTTTTCCCAAATCAATAGTTTGTTATTATAACAGGGATGTAGCACATTTTAGCCAACTTACCAAGATTTCTTAGATAGAGTTTTGTTATATTTTTTTTACTTAAATTAGATGCAGAAGATTTTCCTCAAAATGATGTAACTATTATTTTTTTATTATTTTTTTACATGTTTTTGGCCATGTTTGTCATGTGATTTTTATTATGTTCTCCTTGTACTATTGTTTTCACTTTAAGGCAACATCATAACTTTCCAATTCAAAGTTTTTAAAACTAAAAAAAAAAATAATTACGAGTAACTGTTGAAATGAAAAGCAATTAATTCTACATTATTTAACTAGGCCCCAGAGAGTATTAAAATGCTTAACCTCCATCACAATGCCATAAACCAGGCAGGTTGTAGAAAATGATTTGTCTTTTTTATTTTTATCACCACTAACAAGTGACAGATTGTCACATAGCAAGAAAAATCTATATCTAGTTGTTAAGTGTTGTAATTTAAGAGAATAAATATTGCAAGTGAAGTTGATGCAAAGCCATATTGGTGACAAATTATAGGTTACCAGATCTTATTACTAGAAAATTGCTAATTTAACATAAAGGATAAGTACAGTTTTATGGAACAGTGCACATAGCGCATCCTCCAAACAGCTTAAGGTAATCATCCAGCTCTGTCAAGTATAATTCCATCTTTACATTGCCTTGCTTATATAGGGTAGTGCAGTATGTACATCAGATTCAGTTCTGCCTCTGCATTTTCCCATTATAATGTGCTTTTCCTTAACTGCTTCAGCCCCGGAAGATTTTACCCCCTTCCTGACCAGAGCACTTTTTACAATTTGGCACTCCGTTGCTTTAACTGACAATTGCGCGGTTGTGCGACGCTCTATCCAAACAAAATTTGTGTCTTTTTTTTCCCTACAAATAGAGCTTTCTTTTGTTGGTATTTGATCACCTCTGCGGTTTTCCGCTATAAACAAAAGAACACAGCGACAATTTTGAAAAAAACATAATATCTTTTACTTTTTGCTATAATAAATAACCCTTTTTTTTCTCAGTTTAGGCCGATATGTATTCTTCTACATATTTTTGGTAATAGAAATCGCAATAAGCTTATATTGATTGCTTTGCGCAAAAGTTATAGCGTCTACAAAATAGGGATAGAATTTATGGCATTTTTATTATTATTATTTTTTTTACTAGTAATGGCGGTGATCTGGGACTGCAACATTATGGCAAACAGATCAGACACTTTTGACACATTTTTGGGACCATTGACAATTTTACAGCGATCAGTGCTATAAAAATGCACTGATTAGTGTTAAAAATGTCACTGGCAGGGAAGGGGTTAACACTAGGGGGCAATCAAGGGGTTAATTGTGTTCCCTATAAGTGTTCTAACTGAAGGGGGGATGGGACTTACTAAGGGAAATTACAGATCGCTGTTCATACTTTCATACTTTCTCCCCCTGAAAGAACCGGGAGCTGCGTGTTTACACACACAGCTCCTGGTTCTCGCTCTGCCACGAGTGATCGCGGGTGCCTGGCAATAATCGCTCCCGCTGGGCACTTGCATTGGCTTTGACGACTTTGGGCGAAGCGATGTAACATAACGTTTCGCCCAGCCGAGCCATGGTCGGCAAGTGGGTAAAGTGAAACTCTAGCTATTATTTTTCTTTTTATATAAATACATCCCCATATTATAAAAAAAAATGTGGTCAAGGACTATTCTCTAACTCCACTCCTCCATCCTGTGTTGCTGGTCTTTCAAAGGTTG
Organism: Rana kukunoris; assembly: GCA_029574335.1. Classification (NCBI taxonomy): domain Eukaryota; kingdom Metazoa; phylum Chordata; class Amphibia; order Anura; family Ranidae; genus Rana; species Rana kukunoris. The sequence goes on along the minus strand of CM056051.1, from coordinate 458,383,371 downwards.
ATTGACAGCTTCCTTCTGTCAGACCAGGGTGTCATGGAGTGTAACATCAAGCAGCCTTGGTTTTTGGTACTCTTAAACTGAGTAATGAAATGAAAGAATACACATACTAACGCCACTAAAGATTGAATTCAAGATTGAAGGATTTTATGTGATATTTTTAAATCTGCTAAAAGTGCTCTGGCTCAAGCCAAAATGTCACAATTTGTACCTGCTTATTAAAAATGGAGCAAACTTTCAGTCTATGTGCCTCAAAGAATTGTAGCAAAGGCTTGTGATATAACTGGAAACTCTTTTTTTTGCAGAACATGATTGTTCTTTTGTTTCTAAAACAATATCTATGGACATGCTTTTACCTATGGCAATTGCTATTGTTTTCCTTCTTGCAGCCCCAAACTCGAATCCTGTTAAAGTCTTAAAATGTTCAGCAAAAGATCATACAGACAAAATGAAAATGACTTCAGTTATAAGCCACTAGCCTAATAAAATTCCAGATTGCATTGATCAATTGGAATCTATGTCAGTGAATGAATAAATATTGTATTGTAAAATACATTGGAAAGTTGCATTAAATATAGATGGGCAGTGCCATAAATAATAGAAAAGTCAATTTTCATGAGTGCTCGAGAAGATTTCTATAAAAGGAAGCACTCCTCAGATTATGCACTGATTGAAATATGTAACCTTTAAGATGTAATCCCATAAAATGATTAAGAATGGAAAAATAGCATTGTTTTTGGCAGTGGAATATAAAGCTGTGCTGTCATTTAGGGGGGGGGGGGGCGGAAATGCATAAAAAGAAAAAAACAAAGATGATAATGAAATGCTGGTTAGGAGTTTCCTTTGAAATCCGTCAAGGATAAAGTTGTCCTAAATTAATTTTGCCTTGGCTATTACGGTTTATAATGCTGGTTTAAAGAACATTAGCTTAATCCTCACTAAACAAGCAAGACAAATAGAAAAAACACTGCATTAGATAAAAGATTCAGCCAAATGGTTTGTCTGCAATGTGGCTCACTTTAGATCTGCAGGGGGTATTTGAAACATTACTGAAATTACAGCTGTGGCGTATTAAACATTAACAAGACATTTTCCACTCTGCTTTCAAATCCCAGACTGGGAAATTCTTGTTGATTCTTAAGTAGGCTATAGACAGTTGATGTTGATCAGATATGTGTAGACTATTTGAGATATTTATGATAAACCTGTCACAGCTTAGGTCTCATGCACACTGGACATTTTTGAAGCTACTCTTTGTTTTTTGTTTTTTTTAGAGGCATGAACATTTAGAGGTAGTAAAAAACCCACAGGAAGTGATGTGATGTGTGTAAATGTCTATTAACAGAACAATTCTATAATTAGCGTAGGACCCATTGATAATGTGGTACTTTGATGCAGTAAGTGGGCTTAAGCGCATGGGCATCCGCTGATATTTTTTCAGGGGGGGGGGCGATACACAGTCGCATTTTACACTTTCTTTGACCGCTAATGGGGGTTCAAAACGCCCCCCCCCCCCACGTTAAAATGTAAAAACACCTCACTGTGCCCCCTGCATCTTTCAATATCTCTTTATTCACTACTGTGTACCCCCCTCTCCACAACTGCACCTCTGGACCCCTTTACATTACATAGCACCTCACAGTTCTGGACCCCTTTACATTACACAGCACCCTGCATCACTGAACCCCTTTACAATACACAGCACCCTGCATCACTGGACCCCTTTACAATACATTGCACCCTGCATCACTGACTCCCTTTACATTACACAGCACCCTGCATCACTGGAACCCTTTACATTACACAGCACCCCTTTCCGTTGACTGAAACACTACATTATATTGACAGTATATTTATTTCAGTTTGACTCGTGTGATAGGCGGAACACTAGAAGACTATCAAACGAGCCAAACTAGGGGGGCGGGACCTTGCACACAGACCCAGCTCCATGACATACGATACGAGTGCCAGAGAACAGAAGGAGGGAAACGATGCAGTTGACGCTTAAAGCGGTCCATGGCCAGTTTGACCCTGCTCCTGGCTCTCCCTGGCAATTCCAGGGGGGGGGGGGGGCAAATGACCCCCCTTGCCCTATGGAGTGGACACCAATGCTACAGCTTCACAATTGCCCATTAATGAAGCCTGATCAATGCCCATCCACAGCCTTACAATTGCCCATCAATGCAGCTTAATCAATGCCCATCTGTAGCCTCACAATTGCCCATCAATGCCACTTGATTAATGCCCATCTGCAGCCTCCCCATTGCCATGAATGCAGCCTGATCAATGCCCATCTCAGTGAGGGGGGCGGTATAAGCGCCATCAGATTACATACAGTGAGAATCTCCTGTTTATTCAGCGGCCTCTTTAATACAAAGTCCCGCCTCCCTGGACCGGCTTCTAGGGTAAACAGAACACTGGTCCAGTGCCAGCCCAGGAGACAGGACTTTCTATTACAGAGGCCGCTGAGTAAACAGGAGGTTCTCGCTGTATGTAATCTGACAACGCTCGTCCCGCTCCCCTCCCCGTTCTCTCTGAGGCAACCCAAATTGCAGTATTGACGTATATAATGCACACACTATTTGCAACCGATTTGCAGGGTGAAAAAGTGAGTGTTATATACCAATAAATACAGTATTTATAAAAGATATTTATAAAGCGCAATTAATCTACACACAAATTTACATATATATTATACATTCTATAAATTCAAATAATATTGTTAGAAACAGTGAAGCAGACAGTGAAAAGTTCCACTGTGCCACAGTTTCACTCTTCAGTAGGTGAGCAAAGGAAGATACTACAAGTGTCACTTTACTTTTAGGACCAAAAAGACAACAAAGTACTTTAAAGGCATAAATTCCTATTGAAATATTAGTTTATTTCTCTTTTAGAATGCTAGACAGAAATGTGTAAACCACCAAGTCCGCCTATTCTACAGTGTATGATTATCATTAATTCCCAATTAGCTCCATAGTGAGATCTGCTTATATGGGTTAATAATGCCACTGGGATTATGGCATTGTGCACTAATTACAGCATATCATTGTGGATCATTGGATGTCATACTGTCTGTACACCCTACCCTCATCAGTGAGTCGCTGAACCTGAGAAGAGCTGTCGCTTCTAATTGTCTGGTAAGTGTAGTGACAATGTTGTAATCCACTCGGGAAAGTCAGAGGCAGCATCTTCAATGTTCCTATATTACCTGGGCATTGAATATGCTTCATTACTTTTTTAACAGCCTCATCAAGATCACTTCGAAGCCCTGGGGTTACAGTTTATGTACAGCTCATTACCTCATTAGTGGCCACAAGAATTTCTACTAACTCTTTGGCTGTCATGCATTTGCATAATGAGGGCATCATTTCTTTATGTTTACAGGCCAGATATTCAAAAAGTTACAACATTCCTTAGAGTCTTCATTCATTTTAGTCCTACCAAAAGGCAAGTGTCTCAGCCTCAAATGGTTTCCCACTTTGACCCTTCCAAAGCACAATGTGCAGTAAATAGTCTGAGATATTGGTATCTTTAATGGGAATAGAGGGAATCTTTTAATGGGAACATTTGTTTTTGTGATTTTATTCTATCTTTAGGGAGATACCTGATTACTTTGTGATGTATCTCTAGGATAGGAAGTGAAATCTCCAAACAGGACACATAAAATGATGGAGTTGTTATCACTTGTACACACAATCGGAATTTCCGATGAAAAAAGTCAGACGGAATTTTTTTATCAGATTTTACGACCGTGTGTGTGCCCCATCTAAATGTTTTCCTTCGCACTTAGAAAGAGAACATGTTGTCTTTTTTTCCGCTAGAAAAAAATTATATCGGAAATTCCATTCGTCTGTATGGAACTCCGACGGAAAAAAAAAAAAAAAACATGCATGCTCAGAATCAAGTCAACATATGCTCAGAAGCATTGAACTTCATTTTTCTCAGCTCGTCGTAGTGTTGTACGTCAATGAGTTCTTGACAGTCGGAATTTGGTGTGACAGTGTGTATGCAAGACAGCTTTAACGGAATTCCGTCTGAAAAATCCATCTAAGTTTATCCCAACAGAAATTCTGATTGTGTGTACAGAAACACTACAGCGAGCCTGGCACGGCTTTGAGGTGGGCCTACAGGTGGGAGCACATGCTGTTTTTTTACACATGCACAGCGATGGCCATTTGTCCTCTCTATTCAAGCCATACATACCCAGTGCCACTACAAATGTGAGTGTAATTTTTTTTTACAATATTACTGTGTGTTTTGATATGGTTTTATGCCCTGAGATCATCCCTGGTATTTTATTTGCATGCATGATGGTACACCATTTGAGAAGGATCTATAGGAACAAGCCATTGGAGACTTAGGAGTATATTCCCGAACACAAGTGCTTCTGGCCTAACTAGCAATAGTAGGTCAGCAACTTTCAGTTAGTGTCTGTCTATAAAGAAACACTGGAGACACTGAGAAGTGTAGCACCTGTTTTGTTTACATCACCATGAGCACTCTTTATTTGGGGCTTTTTACTTTGATGTATTCACTTTTTATATGATTACTTAATGATATTTTGTATTGCTATAACATGTCTGGTGAGATTATGCTTTATATTTTGCCTATGAAGGTTTAGAGCAGCACGGTTTATCTACAAAATCATCTTTTGGGACTACAGGAAGTGATGTCATTCTGCTACATACACCTGGAAGTGATAAGGTACACCCGGAAGTCCTGGGAGAAAGAACAGGGCTTGCACGTAGATGGTGGAGCCAATGCCTTACAAAAACCGCACATCTTATTCCTGGTGCAGGGTCACACACATTTAAATGTGAGTGGATATATTGTTTTTATTGGTGGAATTTTAAATAAAAATTGGTTTTACATTATATAAGCTTTTACTTTTTTTTTTTATTATTATTAAGTAAATTTAAGGATACAGAAATTAGACCAATGACAGAATTACAGGTTTAAGGATATACAGATAGGAACAACCAGTGAGATCAAGTAGCGTGCATTTCTAGTTATCAGCGAGTCATACCACTGCCCACCGCACCCCGTATGGGAGCAAGCTGTGCCATAGGCAGCTAGGCCCTGTGGCCTTAAACCTACTAAAAAAATATAAGCGAAAGGAGACTTTTACCAACTTGTCAGATCAAATTTTTTATTTAAGGTCCTGGTTATCCAAGGTTGTTCTTTCAAAGGATAATAGCACATGTTGAAGCACAAAATTAATTATGCATTATAACACTGAGGAGTAAAAACAGAGGGAATATATTGTTATCTGAATGACTGCCTGCAGAGGCTTGTCTAAGTACTTAGGAGAGGAGTAGACATAAGATATTGAGAAGTAAAGGAAAGAGCGAAACAGCAGAGAGAGGGAGAGAAGAGGGGGTGAGGGTGGTAGTGATGGCCACATGTAGAACAGGAGGAGGGCATAGAGCCCAATAGTTCAAGGCCTCAGGCCTATATTGAGACCCCAATGTAGCGGGCCCATGGTTCCAATACAAGTTTGAATTTCTCTAGGGTGTCGAGTATGTTATTGGAAATTCTCTCTTGAGACATAAACCAAGAGATTTTCTACTTATTGTACAGAAGGTGACAGAGGGAAATTTCCAGGCCCGTGCCATTGTGATCTTGGCTCCAAGGAGGATAAAATGAATTAGAATCTGAGTGGTTTTAGGAATTTGAGGAATCTTGTGGTTAAAGGGGTTGTAAAGACAAAAATATTTTCCTCTTAAATTTCCCGTCGTGTTAAAGTCTGACAGTAGCTGATAAAGTAAAAAGTAATGTTTGGCATTATAACTAGTTTGATACCTGTTGAAATCGAGCTGTTTTATCGTTATTCTCACTGAGTTCCTGGTTTGCGGTGCACATTCATTCTTGCTACTTCATGGCCTAATGGGAACTACAGTTCCCATTAGGCTTAGCCTCCATGCCTGTGAGGGATAAGAGAGCATCTTCATGCAGGGCTGTAGTCATAGGGAGGGGGTGAGCACATTCTGCTTTCCACCATGCAAAACGGCTCAGATGCTGGTGGAAAGCAAGACGAGGAGAGACAGGAAATGGCATTTTCAAACCTTGATTACTGTATTTTGGAGGTCAAAAGGAAAAACAAGGTAAGTGATATTTAAATGATCTAGCTTACAGCAATCAATTGATCTAATAAAAAACAAACCTTTAGGCCTCGTACACACAAGTAAATCCATTTGTTCAAATCGGTCGGACCGACCGATTTGAACAAATCTGTCTGCTGGGATTTTGGTTTGCTCGCGTGTACACACGAGCAAACCAAAATCCCCTCCAGCAGACAGCGCACTGACGTGGCGGTGACGTGGCGGTGACGTTGATGCCGCCACATCACCGCACCAGGAAGTAAAACACTTCCGCGCATGCGTCGAAATCATTCGGCGCGTGTGCGAGAAGACATGTCTGCTGGTTAGCATACTAACCAGCAGACATGTCGGGCGGACGGGTTCCCAGCCGACAGATTTCAAAGCATGCTTTGAAATCTGTCGGGTGGCCAAATCCGTCTGTTTGCCCGTACACGCGATCGAATCTTTCTGCTGAAACGGTCTAGCAGACCGTTTCCAGCAGACAGATTCGATCGTGTGTACGAGGCCTTAGGCCTCGTACACACGAGGCAATCTATTTGTTCAAATCGGTTGGACCGACCGATTTGAACAAATCTGTCTGATAGGATTTTGGTTTGCTCGCGTGTACACACGAGCAAACCCAAATCCCCGCCAGCAGACGGCGCGCTGACGTGTCAGTGACGTGGCGGTGACGTTGACGCCGCCATGTCACCGCACCAGGAAGTAAAACACTTCCGCGCATGCGCCGAATCCATTCGGCAGCGGTGCGAGACGACATGTCTGATGGTAAGTGTACTAACCAGCAGACATGTCGGGCGGACGGATTCCCACCCGATAGATTTCAAAGCATGCTTTGAAATCTGTCGGGTGGCCAAATCCGTCGGCTCGCCCGTACACACGATCGAATCTGTCTGCTGGGACGGTCTAGCAGACCGTTTCCAGCAGACAGATTTGATCGTGTGATCGAGGCCTTAGTGTTCCTTTAAGGAGGGCTATTGCCCTCAGGAATTTCTCGGGAAGTGATAAATTCAGACAAAAAAAAAACACAGAAAAAAAACATTTAGAAGGGAAATCAAAGGAAAGGGTAAGTGAACCAACAATGCACTAGCTTAACCACTTGCATACTGGGCACATACACCCCCCTCCTGCCCAGGTAAAATTTCAGCTTGCGGCACTGCGTCGCTTTAACTGACAATTGCGCGGTCGTGCGACGTGGCTCCCAAACAAAATTTACGTCCTTTTTTCCCCACAAGTAGAGCTTTCTTTTGGTGGTATTTGATTGCCTCCGCGATTTTTATTTTTTGCGCTATAAACCAAAAAGAGCGACAATTTTGAAGAAAAATACAATATTTTTTACTTGTTGCTATAATAAATATCCCAATTAAAAAAAAAAAACACATTTTTTTTTCTCAGTTTAGGGCGATACATATTCTTCAACATATTTTTGGTAAAAAAAATGAAAAAAAAATCGCAATAAGCGCTTACAAAATAGGGGAGAGAATTATTATTTTTTATTATTTTTTTTTTACTAGAAATGGCGGGGATCTGCGATTTTTATTGGTACTGCGACGTTATGGCGGACACATCGGGCACTTTTGACACATTTTTGGCGCCATTCACATTTATACTGCGATCAGTGCTATAAATATGCACTAATTACAGTATAAATGTGACTGGCATTGAAGGGGTTAACACTAGGGGGTGAGGAAGGGGTTAAATGTGTATGCTAGGTGTGTTCTAACTGTGGGGGGAGGGGGGGTGACTGGGGGGGTGACCGATCTGTGTCCCTATGTAAGAAGGAACACAGATCGGGCTCCTCCTCTCCAGAGACAGGACGCTGTCTCTGTGTAACACGGCAATGAGAGATGATCTATGAGAGATCATCTCTCATTGGCCCACAGATCGCATCGCAAACGGCCACTCTGATTGGCCGTTCGCCGCGATCTGTGATTGGCCGTGTCCAAGGGACACGGACAACACAGGGCTTCCCCGCAGCGCGCTCTACAGCGCGCGCTGGGAACGCCAGAATGACATGCCGTCAAATGACGGCATGTTGGATATTCAGGCCCGCACTGTTGCCGTCATCCGACGGTAGCGCGGGCCTGAAGTGGTTAACCACTTCCTTACTGGGCACATATACCCCTTCCTGACCAGGTGAAATTTTAGCTGACTTTAACTGACAATTGCGCGGTCGTGCGACGTGGCTCCCAAACAAAATTGGCGTCCTTTTTTCCCTACAAATAGAGCTTTCTTTTGGTGGTATTTGATCGCCTCTGTGGTTTTTATTTTTTGCGCTATAAACAAAAATAGAGCGACAATTTTGAAAAAAAAAACTATATTTTTTACTTAATAAATAGCCCAGTTTTAAAAAAAAAAAAATTCTCAGTCTAGGCGATACGTATTCTTCTACATATTTTTGGTAAAAAAAAAAAAAATCGCAATAAGCGTCTGGTTTGCACAAAAGTTATTGCGCTTACAAAATAGGGGACAGAATTATTATTTTTTATTATTTTATTTTTTTTACTACTAATGGTGGCGATCAGCATTTTTTTCGTGACTGCGACATTATGGCGGAGACATCGGACACTTTTGACACATTTTTGGCGCCATTCACATTTATACAGCGATCAGTGCTATAAATATGCACTAATTACTGTATAAATGTGACTGGCATTGAAGGGGTTAACACTAGGGGGTGAGGAAGGGGTTAATGTGTATCCTAAAATGTGTTCTAACTGTGGGGGGAGGGGGGGTGACTGGGGGAGGTGACCGATGCTGTGTCCCTATGTACAAGAGACACAGATCCGTCTCCTCTCTCCCCTGACATGACATGGATCTCTGTGTTTACACAGAGATCTATGTCTTGTCCCTGCAGCCGCCGATCCCGAGTGCCTGGCGGACATCACGGCCACCAGGCATGGAAGTGGTTAAAGGAACCTATTTAGAAAATAAAAAACAAACCTTTACAACCATTTTAAGCTTTATGTCTCAGAAAGCTGTTGAAAATTACCACCAAAGCTTCTGTTAACTGAATTTCAAAAGGGTGGCAAATTGATTCACAAAGATTAAAATTTACTGCAACCCTGCAATGGATGGACTTACAGAGGGGCCACCAACAATGATCACAAAAAAATGACAGTTGTTCTGAGAAACACAGGATCACAACACTAACATGGTAATCTGTGATCAGAGAGGCCCTTCAAGCTGGTAGAGAATTTGTTTAACTGTGCGCTTTTGAATACATTGGGTATGCTCTTGTTGGATAAGAAACAACACTGAAGTAGACACATATCAGCTGTGGTCCATGCCTATGATAGTATTCAGCATGATATTAACCAGGTATTTATCGTATATGCTTATGTTTGAACGATAAAATCTCTGCCAATGGGGAATTTACTGTGTCCAACAAAAAAGAATCTAAAGACCGCCTATGAGAAAGCTCAGACTGCCTCTGAAATTCAAGGCCAGTAAAACAAATAAAGATATGATCTGAGAGTTAGGCCGCGTACACACGAGCAGACAGATTTGTTTAAATCGGTCGGGCCGACCGATTTGAACAAATCTGTCTGCTGGGGACATATTGGTTTGATCGTGTACACATGATCAAACCAAAATCCCCACCGCCAGACGGAGCGGCGACGTGGCGGTGACATTGATGCTGCCACGTCACCGCACCAGGAAGTAAAACACTTCCGCGCATGCGTCGAAACCATTCGGCGCGTGTGCGAGAAGACATATCTGCTGGTTAGCGTACTAACCAGCAGACATGTCCGGCGGACGGGTTCCCAGTCGACAGATTTCAAAGCATGCTTTGAAATCTGTCGGGTGGCCAAATCCATCGGCTCGCCCGTACACATGGTCGAATCTGTCTGCTGGGACGGTCGGGCCGACCGTTTCCAGCAGATAGATTTGATCGTGTGTACGCGGCCTTAGACTTAAAAGCAGATGACAGGGTGCATCTAAGAAACCTATGGAAAGGGCAAACCAGCTAACCAGTGAATTTCATACATTGTCTGTGCTCAATTGTCTATTTTTTTTTCTATATACCAGATTTGTCTAGAGGGCATGATAGGGCTTTTGATGACCCAGCAAAGCAGCGTAGGTGTCCACCCAGACAAAATCAACATCAACTAGTTAACCCCCTCCTAGAAGAGCTGTGATGACTTGGTCGGAGTAACTCTAGAAGAGGAAGATGAAAATAACTGGGATGAATACTGAGAAGTAGGATGACTTTGACAGTCTTATCCTAATGTTGCATTCCATTTGCTGTAAAAAATCACACTGGAATATTGAAAGTGGATGTGCCAAAATTTGTAATACAGTCTCAAGTGGAACTCGAAGAGCTGCACTTCAAACTCTAAAATGAAGTCAAGACTTGCTGTCTGGAAAGCTGCTTTCCATGGGAGCACCTGTGCATACGTGCTCCCAAGCTGCCATGTCTGCTTCTATTGACACAGAGTTTGTGGCTCTGCCCCACTCCCGCTCCCATGGAACAACAGCATGAACCAATTGCTCCCACTGCTATCAATTGGATTAGAGAAGAGGAAGACAGTGGCGAGAGTCACTGCTCTTGTTCACATTGCTGGATTGGATTGAGCACATGTAAGTATAGGAGGGAAGGGGGACTGGGGAGGATTTTGCAGCACATACGTTTTTGTACCTTAAAGTGATTGTAAAGCTTTGTTTTTTTAATAAGAAACATGTCATACTTACCTGCTCTGTGCAAGGGTATTGCACAGATCAGTCCCAATCCTCCTTTTCTGCCCCCCCCGGAGGTGTTTCTCCTATTCTCAAGTGCCCCCATGGAAAGCTGCTTTCCATGGGGGCACTCATGCAGGCGTGTTCCTAAATCCTGCTGCATCCACTGACACAGATAACAGGACTCGGCTCCAATGAGGACCCGAGACAGCGTCTGGAGCTGCTGTTTTCATCCCAGTCGCTGAAACAATCGGGCTCAGGTAAGAAAAGGGGGAATTTTGGGGGCTGCTGCAGTACAAAAGATTTTTTACCTTAATGCATAAATTCATTAAGGTGAAAAACTGTGAGGGTATACAACTCCTTTAATGCATACATTGTAGTGTAGTTTGAGGACAGGGCAGAGAAAACCAGTACCTGATCCGTGAGATAAGAGCGAGATTGTAAGGTGGGCAGAGTGGGCTACAAGATGGGAATTAAACTTAAGTAAAGAGTGCAGCAGAGTGACACAGGAAGGAGAGATTGTCAGGTTTCAGTGCTACAAAGAAACCCAGAGAGATGCAAGGGGATGACAGGGAAGGAGAGAGTCCCAAAGAGCTGGTCAGAGGTGTGGCCTGTAAACTACATAGAGCGTGGCTGTCTGGATATGAAGGATCCACATGGGCAACATATACAGGCAAAGGTTTGATAGGAGAGCCCCACAGTGTGTGTTTCCTTTCCCCTGGCCTCTAAGGAAGATGCATCATGCATGAGCAACACAGAGGCATTCATGGCAATGCCTGCCATCAGCAGAGTTCTACCCCAAGGGAAATGCACAAAATGTTTACCTCTGTTGCTGCTTTTATTCCTGTGTTAATGTAATAAGCCCCATGTTATTCATTACTGGTGTGCTGGGTCCTGTTAGGGCAGGTCATCTTTGGGAACAGCAGGAGGACATGACTATATTGTAGCACTTTAGGGAGTTTTTACCATCAGGAAACCTGCCCTGAGAAATGGCAAGTAATTATCACTGGAGTGCATGTTGACAGTAGATGGCTGCAAAGAAACTGCAGGAGACAGTACTGAAATGCAACAAAGTAAAACAGGTGAAAAAGAGTATTTTATTAAAAAGGTAATTGTTTGATACACAGAGACTTAGCCAGCTAAATGGCTGAATACTATTCAGTCAGTCAGCATTAGCCTGAGATGCTATGCATTACTACATGTACCTCTGACCTTACTATGTGCAAGGTAATAAACTGTGAACTACACATTCACTGTCCCCTGTGTCTATCTCCATTACCTTAATAAGCCACTAAAATCATTACATTAAACACTACATTATCGTAAATGTTTTCTTCTATATTGAAATATGCTCTGCTCCTTTTGCGGTGACATTTTACTTTTTATTATGTCAAACTGCTCAAGTGCTGAGACCAGAGGACCTTTCTGTCTTTGGAGAGAAGCTATACACAGCATACAGAGGAAGCACGCGTCCAAATATATGGTCCAAACCAGTGTGATAGAGAAGGTCCAGTATTTGTTTATCCTCCTAGTATTTTGGGTATTTGCATGCTCTGTTACAATATTAAAGATCATTTTTGCTTTAAAATGATTGTAAAGTCAATTTTTTTTTCTATACAAATAATAAACATATTATACTTACCTGCTATGTGTAGTGGTTTTGCACAGGGTAGCCCAGATCCTCCTTTTCTTGAGTTCCTCTTTGGCTCTCCTGGCCCCTCCCTCTTGCCGAGTGCCCCAACAGCAAGGAGCTTGTTATAGGGGCACCCAAGCTGAGCCGCAGCTCCCTGTCTCCATTTAGACACGGAGCACAGGTTTGGCTCCACCCCCTTTCTCTCCTGATTGGCTAACTGACTTTAACAGCAGCAGGAGCCAATGGCACCTCTGCTGTGTCTCAGCCAATTAGGTTGGAGAGTCCCAGATGACCAAGGCACTTGTGCACATCTCTGGATAGAGATGGGGCTCAGGTAAGAATTAGAAGGGCTGAGGGGGGCTGCTGCACACAGAAGGTTTTTTATCTTAATCCATAGAATGCATTAAGAGAAAAAAACCTTCTGCCTTTACAATCACTTTAAGAAAAATATTTTGCTCCTATCTTATTACACACACAAAAACAATTGTTTTGTTAGGAGGGCGCCTCCCTCTCACTTCCTGTTTTTGCTATGGGAGAGGAAGTAAAGGCAAATCTTTCCAATGGCACACATATGGCAAAAAAAAACCTGATAGGGATTATAAACCCAATTGCTTAAAGTGGATGTAAACCAGATTAATGAAATTTGACCTGGGCACATATATCTGTAATGTTTACTTATCTCTCTTCAAAGCCCTAAGTCCAGTGTATTTCTGCTTCTTTGTTCCTTTGTTATCAGTATGATAACTTCTGACAAGCTCTCCAACACAGGAGATAAAAGCAGTTAACAATTTGTGTTGGGGAGGTTGCTTTAAATAGATTAGCAGAGAGCTTGTTATGTCACAGCTCTGTAAGTTTCTGCCTATGTGCAAGGGGGAGGGGGGTGCCTTTCCTCCAATCGGCTGTCACACAGTGTGAGATAAGACTCCCCTCCCAGTGCTGAAAGAGGAAGTAAAAATTCTAACACAGTGGGTACATTCTAAAGTACATATAAAGCTGAAGACAGCAGATATATATGTAAAACCTATGTAGGGAGATTTGTTTCCTCTCTGTGTATCATCTAAGGCTGTACACTTCACTTGGAATAGGATAGGGTTTACATCCACTTAAATCAAAAGGAGAAAACATGTTTTGACTATAATTCTACTACTTTGTGTAGTTTGGGTATAGGGCAGAGAAACCCAGTACTTAATCCATGAGAGAAGAAAGAGACTGTCTAGTGGGAAGAGTGGGCTGCAAGTTGGGAATTTAGCCTAGGGACAGAGAGCAACAGAGTGAAACAGGAAGGAGAGACTGGCAGTCTCTAAATCCCTAAAATACTTATTTCTTGTGACTTAAAACAGCATTTTTCATTCTCTCTATCTTCAGTGTGGAAGGATCCTTTGTGCACAGGGGCGGACTGACCATTCAGGCTCTCGAACACTGCCCGAGGGCCCCATGCCACTAGGAAGCCCCATCAGGGTTGCCAGCCTCAGTAAAACCAGGAATAATATATAAAAATCTGTGTTTAAAAAAAAAAAGATTCTAGCTGCCCCGCCTCTCCAGTACCTTTTCAGTTTGTGTATGTGTATGTGTATCCTGTGTGTATGTATGCTGTGTGTGTATATTGTGTGTCTGTGTGTATACTGTATGTGTGTGTATACTGTGTGGCCCCATAATCTATTGCCTGGGGGCCCCATAATCTCCTATTGCCCGGGGGCCCCATAATCTCCTATTGCCCGGGGGATAAATGAGTTGACAGTCCAACCCTGTTTGTGCAGTGCCCATATCTTACTAGTGAGGTGGATGCTTCTTACTGTATGATGAAGTCATCCATCATCTAGGTCCTTACAGGATCCTTTAATCTTAAAGAACTGGAGCCTTAACATCATGAGGGGGGATGTTAAAGAGACCTGTCAGGAGAATGGCATAAAGCACTAAGAAATCTCCAGTCACCTCCACCACTAGAGGAAATCATGCAGAATAAGGGAAGCACTTTAGAGATTTAGAGGCATTTAGTTAAAGCGGAGCTCCACCCTCAATTCGACTTTCCATTAATATTAAAACGGCTCCTAATGAATGCATAATCGGCTATTTTTATTTATATTATATTTTATAAAAATAACTGCTAGAGTACCTTATTAAACAGCAACGCTTCCGGTCTGCACCCCCTCGGGTTAAAGTCGGGTTTTCTTCTGCTTCCTGTCCCGCGCTGTGTCTGCTGGGAGCGTTTCTCAGAGCTCTCTCTCTGCCAAAACATCGCGCAACTTCGTATTACAGGAAGTGACGTGGATGTAAACAAAGGAAAGGCGGGCGTTTGAATATTCTCTATTACAGCTCAGATGCCAGTGCGCCGGCGCGAGATCGAGCGGTGGATGCTGGGACAGCATCCATCGCAAAGAGGAAGTGCCTGCGTGTGGGATTAGAACGCCCACACATAAGATGGCAACGGGTGGAAAAGGATGATATAAGTATTTATTTGGGACAGAATCTCAGCGGAGCCGCGGAGGGACACCAGAAACGTGAGTGTAGCACAGCAGTGCTATTAGACATTTAAAGAGACCAGAAAAAAAAATGTATTTGGCGTGAGAGATCCGCTTTAACTAAAAATAATTTTGCAGGTGTAGATTGTGGAAAATGTTTGGGTTTTAGGGTGAGGTCAAAAAAACCACAACATGTTATATTTTCAGTCTTGTGCATAATTTGCTTTTTTACGATGGAAAATAGATTTTCAATTTACTAAATGGATCAGATGAGTTACAGCACGCACTTTATATTTAAAGCACATAAATTAATTGAGTGACTTTTTTTGATATTTTTCACTCAAAGAGTTATTTCACAAAGATTATGAGCCATTCCCACATTTTAGTTATTACTTAGGATACAACATTCTCTACATTTTAAATGCAGAAAACTAAAGAATAAAACAGCTTTTTTTTTTATTTGACCAATGACTATTGTAAAACGACTAGCAGTACTATAGACTAGGGCACTTTGCCATTTGTTCAATTTATCACAATGGCAAAATTAGTTTTCTGGTTTGGCAGAGTTATTAAAACATGACATTTTGAGCTTATTCCCAATCATGTGGGTGTAGCCTGGTTTGCAACACCTTTACCTTTCCTGCAGAACATTTCCCCCCATTGTGTTTGTTGCACTAAATATTGGCCTTATTCGGGCAATGATGTCATCACTATCTCTGCTTCTTCCCTATAGCTAATGACAGCTTGGGGAATAGGAAAGGTAAGAAACAACAGCAGTAAGTGCAACAGGTAAACACAGTATGCAAAGTATATGTAGGTTCCTGTAAAACAGAAAAGCAGAAGATGTTTGCATTCAGGCTACCTCTTCCAATAAAATCTCTAAAGGTTGCCTAAGAACCGAATGGGCAGGGAGTGGACATGAGTTACTCTCATCCAGGTGTGTGTGAAAATCTAACAGCTAAAGATTTCTGAAAGTAACCACATCTTTCAGAAAATCATTTGGCAGTTTACACATTGTAAAGATAAGTAAAGGAACCAAGAGCTCCACCTGATGGCTGGGAATGTACATATGAACTGTCCACATGCCATATTTAGTTTTTATCCAAAAATCTTAATCTATTTATTTTTAAATTCATATCTTGAGTACTAAAAGTAATAAATACATCCAGAGGATATATACAAAAACAATATGTCATTCATCTTTAGCTATCAAGGATAATTTGACCATCTAATAAGGTTAGATTTATTTCAGGATTACAGACCTATATTTGACTGTTCAGCAGGGCCAGATTAAGAACATCATGGGCCTGGTGCTGAGGATTTTGGTGGGGCCTTTTATAAATAATAAATAAATGCGTGAGAATCACAGCGCAGCAATTGAGGGCCCAGTCTGAAAATTTAAGTGTACCCTAATGTGCTAATATGCTGTGCATAGTTGTACATTGTGGCATAACCTACACCAGGGCCTCTAAAAAGTAGTAATGTCAGGAAAGTTTACTACCACTTTAACCACTTAAGGACCGCCGCATGTACATTTACGTCGGCAGAATGGCACCGACAGGCACATCAACGTATATATACGTTGGTGCCTTGGGGGGGATCGGGGGTCCCATCGGACCCCCCCCCCCGTACATGCGGCGGTCCGCGCGGCTGCAGGAGCGATCCGACAAGTGGGGGCGGCTATCCATTTTCATCCGCCCCCTCCGGATCGCTCCTAGCCAATGCGCGCGCCCGCCTGACCTGTCACTTCCTCCTCCTGTGTAAACACAGGAAGGAGGAAGCGACGTGATCTCTCCCTTGGCGTTTGTTTCAAGCGCCGCTGAGGAGAGATCACTACAGAACAAGTAAGTCCTGCACCAAACAGCACACTGACACACACATTTAACCCCCGTGATCGCCCCCCCCCCCCTCCCCCCTGTCACAGTGTCACTGAATGCAGTAATCATGTATGATTACTGTATTTAGTGTCAGTGTGACAGACAGTGTGACAGTCAGACAGTCAGTAGTGTCAGGGTAGCCCCCCCCACCCCCCTCAATAAAGTTTTAACCCCTTGATCACTGCCCTAGTTAACCCTTTCACTCCCTATTGCCAGCGTCACTAAGCGATCATTTTTCTGATCGCTGTATTAGTGTCGCTGTTCCCGCTAGGTAGCTATTTTTTTTTTAATGCGTTTTTTTTTTTACTAAAGACATGTGGCTAAATAAATTTTGGCCTAAATGTTTGACTAAAATTTAGTTTATTGGTTTTTTATTATAACAAAAAGTAAAAAATATTGATTTTTTTTCAAAAATGTCGCTCTATTTTTGTATATAGCGCAAAAAATAAAAATCGCAGAGGCGATCAAATACCACCAAAAGAAAGCTCTATTTGTGGGAAAAAAAGGACGCGAATTTTGTTTGGGAGCCACGTCGCACGACCGCGCAATTGTCTGTTAAAGCGACGCAGTGCCGAATCGCAAAAACCCCTTGGGTCATTTGCCAGCGTATTGGTCCGGGTCTTAAGTGGTTAATATCACAGGATCTATGCATAAGTGCATAGTTGCCAACATTTAAAAAATATTTTCAGGGACACTTTTTTTCACAAGTGCTATATTTAGAGTAGCTGAGATACCCTATGTTCCTCTGTACATCACAGTAGTAATCACAAAATTATGTTCTAATAATGGAACAGAACAAATATGAGAACTGAGATTTCCTTTAGTTGAACTAACAAAAGTGTGTCCATTCTAGAGCTGGTAACATTGAGGGTATTCAGTATAATTTTAAAGAACTGTTTTTGCGGTAAGCGACATAGGGGAGGAGTGCGAATGGTATATAAGTGGGAAGTATGTGCAGGTGAGTGAGAGGAATGTGGAGGGTCTAACATTGGGCACTATGTACAGGAGAAGAGTGCAAAGGGTACGGCAAAAGGCACAATGTACAGGAGAGGAGTGTGGAGGGTATGACAGTGGGCAGTATGTACAGGAGAGGAGAGTGGAGGGGATTACAGTGAGCAGTATGTACAGGAGAGAAGTGTGGAGGGTATGACAGTGGGTCGGTATGTACAGGAGAGAAGTGTATGACAGCAGGTACTATGTACAGGAGAGGAGTTTGAAGGGTATGACAGTGGGCAGTTTGTACAGGAGAGGAGTGTGAAGGGTATGACAGTGGGCAGTATGTACAGGAAGAGTGTGGGGGTATGACAGAGGGTAGTATGTACCAGAGAGTACTGTGGAGGGTATGATGGGGCAGTATGTACAGGAGAGAAGTGTGGAGGGTATGACAGTGGGCAGTATGTACAGGAGAGGAATGGGGATGGTATGATAGTGGGCACTATGTATAGGAGAGGAGTGTGGGGGGTATGATAGTGGTCACTATGTACAGGAGAGGAGTGTGGAGGGTATGACAGACTATGTACAGGAGTGGAAGGATGTTTAGAGACTGCGTAGTGGTTAAGCGGGTCATACATGGATTGAAATTACACCAATTATGCAGAGACCAGCCATAGTCGATCTATGTATGGGCTAGCTGGTTTTACACAAGTCAATCTATTAATCGACTTGAGTACAACCAGCCTGTTTTTCCCAAAACAATCAGTGCTGCCAGCTATAGATAGCAACACTGATCATTGTACTCATTGGCAGAACACAACACTACAGGAGTGATTCCCCCATCCACAGGTCAGCAGGTGAGAGGGTGTGTGGGGACAGGCTGGCGAGAGGTACCAGTCAGTGGCTGGGTAGGCACTGGCTAGTATCAGAGCCAGATACACACAGGTTACATCGTTAGAGCGAGAGCAATAATTCTAGCACTAGACCTCCTCTGTAACTCTAAACATATAACCTAAAACATTTTTTAAAGCATCGCTTAGGATACCAATAAAAATTGTGCTAACTTTAGTGTTTTTTTTTTTTTTTTTCAATGAATGAACAGTTTATTTCCCAAAAAAAACATGTTTGAAAAAAATTGCTGCACAAATACAGTACCGTGCTAGAGCTGCACAATTAATCGTTAAAAAATCGTGATCTTGATTCAACCCCCCTGACGATCTCCAATGCAGAGTTTGCTGATTCTTTCATATAACAAGCGGAGAGACTTTCAGCTGTCAAAAGTAAATATCCGGGCAGTCTGACAAGTTCTTAGCAGGAAACATTGGGCCAGATTCACAGAGCCCTTACTCCTGTCTAACTCGCATTAGACTGGAGTACTTTCAAATTACGCGCGTTTTTTCACTACTCTGAAACCTCAAACCATGAAAATACGGCTGCGGGCTTCAATCCGACTGGCTTACGTGTTTGCGGCCGCTGGGTGGAGTTCCCGTCGTTTTCCACGTCGGGGTATGCAAATGAGCTTTTGCCGACGATCCACGAAGTTACGAACGTCAATCGCAATCTCTTACGGCATCTTTAGTCATCTTTTTGCTGCGTAAAGTTATACCAGCTTTTTGCTGGTCTAATATTAGACAGCCCATGTTAAGTATGACCGTCATTCCCGCGTCGAATTTCAACGTTTTCCGACGTCTTTTTTTATTTTTTACGTAAGTCGTCCGGGAATAGGAATGTCCGTAAACGACGCTACTCAAACAAAAAATGACGTAACAACGTTATTTCGCGCAATGCACGGCAGGAAATTTCTGAACGGAGCATGCGCAGTTCGATCGCTGCGGGGACGCGCCTAATTTAAATGCTTCACGCCCCCTAATCGCGTATTTCGATTACGCGGTGAGAAATACACTATGCCGCCGTACCGTAAGGGACAAAATCTACCAGAATTCGGCGTAGAGCCTGGTAAAATACGACGGCGTAGTGTATCTCTGATACTCTGCGCCAATGTAATTGTATCTTAATCTGACCCATTGTAACTAACGCTTCCTTCTTAGATCAAAGGGATAAACTTCTGTGTGTAAAGAAAATATCCGGGCAGTCTGCCAAGTTTGTAAACAACATGAAACATTGTAACCAACTTCCTTCTTAGATCAATCTTCTGTGTGTAAATGAATGTGTGCAAGAAATGTAACCACTTAAAGTTCAACACTTGTTTAAGTTAAAAAGCAATATTTTCTGCTAGAAAATTACTTGGAACCACCAAACCTTATATATATTTTAGCAGAGAAAAAAATGGCAATTGCTGCAATATTTTATGTCACACTGCATTTGCCTACTTCAATGAATAATAAAAACCATAAAAACAAAACAGTAAAGTTAGCCCATTTTTTTTATTTGTTTTTTTCATTTTAATGTGAAAGATATTATGCCGCACGAATCGTGAGAGAATCGTGATCTATCATCTAAGCAAAAAAATTGCAGTTGGCATTTTAGCCAGAATCGTGCAGCTCTATACTGTGCAACATAAAAAGTTACGAAGACCACCATAGAGTAATTTTCTAGCAAAAAACAAATGATGATTTTTTTTCTCAGTCAGCTGCAGTGTGTCAGCTTGTATTTATAATGGCCGCTCTGTATGTAGCTTCTGACAGGCTGTCCAAGCAGGCCCGTATCTCCGGAACTATAAATGATAGCCATCCCATATTTTGACCCGTTGTGGGGTAGGTCTTCAACTGCCTACCACACAAATGTGGGGTTTCTGTGACCTCTGGTTGTCGAGCTACAACCCCCGAAGTCAAACTTTTTTTTATTTTTATTTTATTTTTAGATTTTTTTTTTTTTTTTTGCCCTGCTGTTCATTTGCTTTTTACAGTCTTAACAACTATTTTAGCCATATTTAATCCTTTATCTCACCTTATATGATGATGATGTGGCAGGAGATGTAGCAGGAAGAGAATGAGAAAAATAAAGGAATTTATCAGACTTATATGCTTTTCTCAGAAATGTGAGTTTCCTTCCCAAGGGTCTTTTTAATCAAAACAAACGTTAAGTTTTATAGCTGTTTTGGTATATTAAAAGATCATTAGCTGAGCAAGCGCCAAGTTGTTAACTACCTTAACCCATTTGGGCCTGGGAGTCATTGGTATGCAATGCGTACATATGTGTGTCTGTGCAATAGACAGGGGGTTAAGCCGTGCCCATTTAGGTATCATTGAGCATTAAAAAATGCACCCAGCATGGATCCTGGATCCCCTGAGTTTTCTTCCAATGTATTACTTTTAAATTAGCAAGGGGAAATTCTCCTTGTAGTAGCTGGACAGAAAACAGCTGTGCTCATTAAAAGAGGAGAAACGGCTAAGTGGTTATATAATTAACGCCATGTAATTAACAGAGAATTTTAATAGTACTGTAGTTTTTGCAGCAAAGCTTTACTTCCTGCTGCAATGAATGCTAATCACCGTACTGTTCAATGACTGCAAACTGCAGTAGACTTGCTTGTTTCTCTATCACAGATACTGCAATGCTAAAATGTAACAGCATTGTAACCAGGTTTAGTCTAAGGACATTTGGCATGGGGGAAAGAGACATTGCTGACCTCATTATGAAAAATACTATTTGCCTGGCTCTCTGTGGCTTCAAAGTTGTTTAAGTTAATGACATGAACCTACTATACAGCAATACAACTTAAATGAATCCAGAATCTGCCTACTTGTCCTGGGACAGATGGTGCTAAGGTACGATATAGTATCCAGGCCACTACCATTTGTTTAAAGTTTGTTAACCACTGGTTTCTTTTAGACCAAAATGTTAGCATCATAGTTGTTTTGTCACTAAAAATGTTCTGTGAAGAACGAACAGAATTTTCAGTCCTCAATCTTCTACACTGTACATACATTGTGCAGGCTGATATTTCAATTCTTGGGGAATAATGCTGCCTATGTTCATTTGATGCTGTAAATGCAATAACGTTTATATAGGTGTATTTTGTTCCTCACTCAAATCAATGAAAATACAAAAAAAAAAAAAAAAGCTTAAAGCAATATAGCCCCCCTCCCCCAACTCCCAAAGCTTAGTGGGACCCTTAGGCCGCGTACACACGAGCAGACAGATTTGTTCAAATCGGTCGGGGCCGACCGATTTGAACAAATCTGTCTGCTGGGGACATATTGGTTTGATCGTGTACACACGATCAAACCAAAATCCCCGCTGCCAGACGGCGCGGTGACGTGGCGGTGACGTTGACGCCGCCACGTCACCGCACCAGGAAGTAAAACACTTCCGCGCATGCGTCGAAACCATTCGGCGCGTGTGCGAGAAGACATGTCTGCTGGTTAGCGTACTAACCAGCAGACATGTCGGGTGGACGGGTTCCCAGCCGACAGATTTCAAAGCATGCTTTGAAATCTGTTGGGTGGCCAAATCCGTCGGCTCGCCCGTACACACGGTCGAATCTGTCTGCTGGGACGGTCGGGTCGACCGTTTCCAGCAGATAGATTTGATCGTGTGTATGCGGCCTTAGAGACAAGGTGGGCTTGTATTTCACGTCAGGGTGTAGTCCTTCAGACATTCCCCAGGTTTTGTTGTTATCTGTAGTCCTTCAGAAATAGTGGAGCAATGTGTACAGATGGACCACAGTCACTTTTAGATGCAAAATGAAAGGAGTTTATTGAAAAAGAGAACAAAAGTCCTTATAGTCTTCACAGATAGAGAGCCCTAAAGCCAACCTGGCATTCTGTGACTGTAGCTCCTGGCTGCAAAGCACTTATAAGTTCAGTACCCATGGTAGAAGACACCATACATCAGTGAGGTTCAAGCTTCCAATCCAAGCTTCTTTGGTCCCTTAAAATATATCCCCAGGTTATGTTAGCTAGGCCTGCAATACTGAAGTTTAAAGTGCTCCGTGCTCAAAAGGTCTTCCAAATAATGGTTCCACCTTCACCAGAAAAGATCACCACAAGTGAGGATAGATGGCTCCTTACCAGATGATGTTGACCTATTATTTAAAATAAGGTCAATTGAGCTTGTGAGTCAACTGCTTAACATGGACGATCCGATAACACTTGATGGACATGTGTGCGGTCATCATAAAAGAGAGAGAACAATCTCCATAGTGTAAAACGGTTTAATATATCAAAAATAAAATTACAGTGCCGAGTGGCCTCTTACTTGTGATGGTGCCCGTATCCCGGCACTGAGGCTGTAGGCTTATAGGGATAATGAAGAGAGCTGCGGTCGTTGGCTGTAGAGTCGGCGTGCGTTCCACCGCCGTCGGCTAGGAAACCAGAGGACCGGAAGTTGGTATGTTATTGCGTGCCCAGGTACCGCCTCGACGTACCTTTCGTTGTTGTCGTCATCAGGAAGCGTACCTGGCGCACGCTATGGGCTAGTAATATAGGTCTGTCAATCAACATATAGGAGGGGCAAAAACGATCGCACGACAGCCTCTGTCCCGGTTACTGCAGTCACCATATTTGCAACCGCAATACATAATGTTGACAGCAGATTAAAAAGCCAGTAGTTACAAAAGATTTATAAATACAAATGTAAATATATGCAATTAAGTAATGACTATTTTTCACTCTCAGATATGTTTGAACCCAGATATCCTCGTGTCAAATTGGCCTACTTTAAACTTTGCATACCTGAAGTGTATGCAACACTATGGTAATAATGCTGACTACACTCTTTTAATAAAACCAACCTAAAAAATTAAAAATTACAAATAATATAAATGATTAAAATTAAAATAAAATAAAATGAGATAGTTAATGTTAACCTGGGTGTGACGCAAAATGGGCAGTTACATTGAGCTTAAACTAGCCCATCATTATTCGTCAGTCAGGAAACAGTTGAGATCCAGCTCAATGTTGAGGCCCTGAGGCCTCATCGTCCTAAGACGATGGATCCACTGGGTCTCATTCTGGGACACTGCCTTGGTCAAGTCTGTTCCACGCCAATGGTTGGTGATTCTATCAATCCCATAAAAGGTTAGTAGACTAGGGTCTCTGTTGTGGTAGAGATCGAAATGTTTTGACACACTATGGTCAGAGAACCCCTTTATGATGTTGGCCACATGTTCGTTTATTCTAATTTTGAGTTCTCGGGTGGTCTGGCCTACATACTGAAGATTACAGGGACATACCAATACATATGTGACATACCTTGAATGACACGTAATCAATGGTTTGATGGTATATTCTTGTTTTGTTACACTGGATTTAAATTTGGTGACCTTTTCCCCTTGTCTTTTAGTTTTTTTGCATGATCTGCATCGGGTACAGTAGTGAAAACTAGACCCATCTAGGAAGGTAAGGGGTTTAGCCGGGGGATCTGAGACATTGGCTGCAACCATGTTTCTCAGTCCCGGCGCTCTCTTATAAATGAAGGTGGGCTGTGTGGGTAGGATTTTGGCCAAGTCGATGTCTTTAAGTAGGATTGGCCAATATTCTTTGAATATTTTTTCTATATTTTTGTATTGTCTGTGGTAACCAGACAGAAAAGGCACATCTTCTTTCCTTGATGGTTTAATCCTACTTTCCAATAGGGTTTGCCTGTCCATACCCAAAACCTCTTTTTGAGCCTTTTGTAATATGCTTGGGTTATACCCCTTTTCCACAAATTTCTTAATTAGTGCCTCTGTTTGTTGTTCATAATCCACTAGGTCATTACAGTTTCGACGAATTCTCATAAATTGTCCCTTTGGTATGGCACCCAACCATTTGGGATGGTGACAACTAGACGTTGGCACATACCCATTGCGGTCAGTTGGCTTAAAATAAGTCTTAGTGTGGATTTGGTTGCCTTTTTTTGTTAATGTCAGGTCCAAAAAATGTATGGAGGTTTTGCTTAGTTCAGCGGTAAAGCTGAGACCATAATTGTTGTTATTCATTTTGACTATGAATTGTTCTAAGGAGAGTTGTGAACCCTCCCATAGGAGTATAATGTCGTCTATATACCTACAGTAATAGACTAGGGATGAGACATTATCTCTGTAAATGGTTTCTTCCTCCCATCTATTGAGTACTAAATTTGCCACACTGGGTGCATACCGAGCCCCCATTGCGACTCCTCTGATCTGCTTGTAGAAGATGCCTTGAGCCCAAAAATAATTGTTACCCATGGCCAATTGGAGTCCCTTGACCAGGAACATAATTTGGGCTGGGGGTATTTGGGACTTCTGTTCTAATGCATCTTGGACCGCTGAGATTGCATCGGGTTGGCGAATGTTAGTGTAGAGCGACGCAACGTCTACTGTAACCAACCAAATATTTTCTGAAACTGTAAGGCCTCGTACACACGATCAAATCTGTCTGCTGGAAACGGTCTGCTAGACCGTCCCAGCAGACAGATTCGATCGTGTGTACGGGCGAGCTGACAGATTTGGCCACCCGACAGATTTCAAAGCATGCTTTGAAATCTATCGGGTGGGAATCCGTCCGCCCGACATGTCTGCTGGTTAGTACACTTACCAGCAGACATGTCGTCTCGCACCGGCGCCGAATGGATTTGGCGCATGCGCGGAAGTGTTTTACTTCCTGGTGCGCTGACGTGGCAGCGTCAACGTCACCGCCACGTCACCGACACGTCAGCGCGCCGTCTGCTGGCGGGGATTTTGGTTTGCTCATGTGTACACGCGAGCAAACCAAAATCCTAGCAGACAGATTTGTTCAAATCGGTCGGTCCGACCGATTTGAACAAATAGATTGCCTCGTGTGTACGAGGCCTTAGAGATGCTAAGGACTTGATAAGTTCTTAAGTATTGACCTACCTTGGATAACCAAGGGTTGAAAGAAAATATCTAAGTACTCTCCTACTCTAGAATAGAGTGAGCCTATCCCACTAACAATAGGCCTCCCTGGTGGGTGGGTTTTGTTTTTGTGGATTTTCACCTTTATCAGCTGGGCGTACTTAGTTCAGTTTTTAACCCAAAGAAAGGGACCCACCACCATGTGGAGGTTTTCAAACATATGGTACAGAGTAAAATCCAAGATTTGGAAACCAAATCCACCAATACCAACTCTAATACCAACCATAATTTGGTGTCAGAAGGAATCAAAGCCTTAGAGAAAAATAAAAACATAGTAGTACGCCCAGCTGATAAAGGTGGAGGAGTAGTTATACTCGATAGAGCAGAGTACTATGGGGAAATCCAACGCCTGCTGAGCGCTACCGACACATATCTCCCTCTCTCGGGCGATCCACTAGGGAAACTCAAAATTGAACTTTCCATTTGGGTCAAAGATGGCTTGACACAATCCATCCTCACCGAGAAAGAAGCACAATATCTGGTTCCGAAAGTACCTCGTACACCAGTACTCTACATAATCCCGAAAATCCACAAAAACAAAACCCACCCACCAGGGAGGCCTATTGTTAGTGGGATAGGCTCACTCTATTCTAGAGTAGGAGAGTACTTAGATATCTTCTTTCAACCCTTGGTTATCCAAGGTAGGTCATACCTTAACCTCCCTGGCGGTCTTCCCGTGTGTGGCACGGGGTGAGATTTTTAAGCAAAGATCGGTAACCCCGTGCCACACACGCGCTTACCTCGCTGGATGCAGAAAAAAGTTTACTTACCTTTTCTCTGCGATCCAGCGATGAATCCCCGCAGTACACGGCGGGCGGATGTCCGCCTCATGCTGTGTGTTCCGCCGATTCCCTTCCCTGCGAGCGTCGCGACGTAGGGGGGGGAACGGCGCCAAATTTAAAAATGTAAACAAACACTATACATACAGTACACTGTAATCTTATAGATTACAGTACTGTATGTAAAAAATACACACCCCCCATGTCCCTAGTGGTCTGCCCTGTACACTACATGTCATTTTATATAATAAAAACTGTTCTTTCTCCCTGCAAACTGTAGATTGCCCATAGCAACCAAAAGTGTCCCTTTATGGCAAAAATTGTTTTAGAGCAGCTAAAAAACAGCGATAATAAATCAGAATCACTTGCAGAATTTAGCGATAGCGATTTATGGGGAAATTCGTCATAAAAAAAAAAATAATGACAGCAAAAATTCTGCAACTGAGCAAATTTCAGTGATTTTGATTTGATTACATTATTGAATATTTTTTACTATAATTATATTATTATTTGTTATAATTTTTTATAATTATTTATTATATTATAATTTTTAATAAGAAAAAAAAAAAAAATCATACCCAGGATGCCTATTAGACTCTTGTTTGGATAGATTTCAGTGAGTTATTCCTAAGAATTACAAGCCTACAGTATAAAACGCCAAATTCCCTTGCAAATAATGGTACCGCTTTTAGTACCTAAAATCTGAAAGAATCATACCGCCAGGGAGGTTAAGGACAGTAGAGAACTTATCAAGTCCTTAACATCTCTTACAGTTTCAGAAAATATTTGGTTGGTTACAGTAGACGTTGAGTCGCTCTACACTAACATTCGCCAACCCGATGCAATCTCAGCGGTCCTAGATGCATTAGAACAGAAGTCCCAAATACCCCCAGCCCAAATTATGTTCCTGGTCAAGGGACTCCAATTGGCCATGGGTAACAATTATTTTTGGGCTCAAGGCATCTTCTACAAGCAGATCAGAGGAGTCGCAATGGGGGCTCGGTATGCACCCAGTGTGGCAAATTTAGTACTCAATAGATGGGAGGAAGAAACCATTTACAGAGATAATGTCTCATCCCTAGTCTATTACCGTAGGTATATAGACGACATTATACTCCTTTGGGAGGGTTCACAACTCTCCTTAGAACAATTCATAGTCAAAATGAATAACAACAATTATGGTCTCAGCTTTACCGCTGAACTAAGCAAAACCTCCATACATTTTTTGGACCTGACATTAACAAAAAAAAGGCAACCAAATCCACACTAAGACTTTTTTTAAGCCAACTGAATGGGTATGTGCCAACGTCTAGTTGTCACCATCCCAAATGGTTGGGTGCCATACCAAAGGGACAATTTATGAGAATTCGTCGAAACTGTAATGACCTAGTGGATTATGAACAACAAACAGAGGCACTAATTAAGAAATTTGTGGAAAAGGGGTATAACCCAAGCATATTACAAAAGGCTCAAAAAGAGGTTTTGGGTATGGACAGGCAAACCCTATTGGAAAGTAGGATTAAACCATCAAGGAAAGAATATGTGCCTTTTCTGTCTGGTTACCACAGACAATACAAAAATATAGAAAAAATATTCAAAGAATATTGGCCAATCCTACTTAAAGACATCGACTTGGCCAAAATCCTACCCACACAGCCCACCTTCATTTATAAGAGAGCGCCGGGACTGAGAAACATGGTTGCAGCCAATGTCCCAGATCCCCCGGCTAAAGCCCTTACCTTCCTAGATGGGTCTAGTTTTCACTACTGTACCCGATGCAGATCATGCAAAAAAACTAAAAGACAAGGGAAAAAGGTCACCAAATTTAAATCCAGTGTAACAAAACAAGAATATACCATCAAACCATTGATTACGTGTCATTCAAGGTATGTCACATATGTATTGGTATGTCCCTGTAATCTTCAGTATGTAGGCCAGACCACCCGAGAACTCAAAATTAGAATAAACGAACATGTGGCCAACATCATAAAGGGGTTCTCTGACCATAGTGTGTCAAAACATTTCGATCTCTACCACAACAGAGACCCTAGTCTACTAACCTTTTATGGGATTGATAGAATCACCAACCATTGGCGTGGAACAGACTTGACCAAGGCAGTGTCCCAGAATGAGACCCAGTGGATCCATCGTCTTAGGACGATGAGGCCTCAGGGCCTCAACATTGAGCTGGATCTCAACTGTTTCCTGACTGACGAATAATGATGGGCTAGTTTAAGCTCAATATAACTGCCCATTTTGCGTCACACCCAGGTTAACATTAACTATCTCATTTTATTTTATTTTAATTTTAATCATTTATATTATTTGTAATTTTTATTTTTTTAGGTTGGTTTTATTAAAAGAGTGTAGTGAGCATTATTACCATAGTGTTGCATACTCTTCAGGTATGCAAAGTTTAAAGTAGGCCAATTTGACACGAGGATATCTGGGTTCAAACATATCTGAGAGTGAAAAATGAGAGTGAAAAATAGTCATTACTTACTTGCATATATTTACATTTGTATTTATAGATCTATTTTAATCTGCTGTCAACATTATGTATTGCGGTTGCAAATATGGTGACTGCAGTAACCGGGACAGAGGCTGTCGTGCGATCGTTTTTGCCCCTCCTATATGTTGATTGACAGACCTATATTACTAGCCCATAGCGTGCGCCAGGTACGCTTCCTGATGACGACAACAACAAAACGTACGTTGAGGCGGTACCTGGGCACGCAATAACATACCAACTTCCGGTCCTCTGGCTTCCTAGCCGACGGCGGTGGAACGCACGCCGACTCTACAGCCAACGACCGCAGCTCTCTTCATTATCCCTATAAGCCTACAGCCTCAGTGCCGGGAGACGGGCACCATCACAAGTAAGAGGCCACTCGGCACTGTAATTTTATTTTTGATATATTAAACCGTTTTACACTATGGAGATTGTTCTCTCTCTTTTATGATGCCCGCACACATGTCCATCAAGTGTTATCGGATCGTCCATGTTACGCAGTTGACTCACAAGCTCAATTGACCTTATTTTAAATAATAGGTCAACATCATCTGGTAAGGAGCCATCTATCCTCACTTGTGGTGATCTTTTCTGGTGAAACGTGGAACCATTATTTGGAAGACCTTTTGAGCACGGAGCACTTTAAACATCAGTATTGCACACTATTGCTGGTGCAATAGTATTATCTATGGACTTCAGACAATATATTGTCCACTGCACATTGCATTAATTGTTTGTACTATCACAGTTTTGTTGTATGTTATAATTTACTTCCAATGCATGTGATTGTTATATTCAGCTAGTTCACACTGATCATCCTAAGCACCCCACCATTTTTAGCACCTTTGTATATCTATATACAACTTAATTTTTTCAGCGCCCCTATCCCACTCGTACACACGTTATAATGCAGCACTCTGCATTATCTAGGGAGCAGCTTTCACTTGCAACCAATTGCACCCCCCCCTCCCTCCTTTTCCTATTTTTGGCGCGTGGTTCCCCTCAGTTCTAGAAACTAGAAATAACCAGAGCCAAGCAGAAACTAGAAGTAACCAAAGCCGAGAAAACATATGAAAGCTGAACTATAAAATCAGCTAGGCTGACTGCAGCGCAGCACTACTAATTTTAATTAGATCTGCCTGCTAAGGACAGGGTGGCTACATTAGCTTGATGCATTTTGGAAAGTGATCAAATTCAGGTTAGATGGAGCTGTTAAGGAACTCAACTGGATCTCAGATACTCCTCAAACTGATTTTAAGTGAACATAAAAATAATGGTCATTTGCTTGGCTACATAAGCCCTCTAACAGGTTGAGTCCAAGTAAAGCATAGTAATTTGCATTGACTGCAATACCCACCTTCAGACTGCGTTCCTCCATCAGATAGCATTCCTCTTCCATGTTGAACAAAGTCCAGTGCCATTCAACCAAAGTTCTGTGAGCTCAAGCGGTTTTAAACTGGAGTTATGCTTTAAAATTCGAACTGCTGTGTTGACTCTCATTCCCAGTACAAAAAAAAAAAAAAAAAACAATTAAGGATGTCTAACCCATAAGACACTGAAATAAGGCTGTTATGATTACATTGCCTAGAGTAAGGCATTACTTTTTTTTTTTTTTCTGTGTCCACATTAGAGACATTAAAGCCTAAACTACTGGAACAAATTACTGGTGTTAGTGTATCCAAAGGATCAGAGACATTGTATTTACAAGCATGAAAGTCTGTCATTATCCCTTTTGCTGCACTAGACTAAGTTGCCAACATACAATGCAGTAATGTACTGTATTTAGGCCTTTCTTACTGTACACAAATGCCCAGGCTTACAAATCAATGTTGAACGTGATGTCTGATGGCTTTGCATCTTGACTAAGTTCATTCCTAACAACACTCTTGACCCAGCCACTGCTTTTATTTTAAATAAGCTGGAGCAAGCTAAAAATAACTTGATTAAGGTCTGTGTATAGCTGTAAATCCAATGTTTTGAACAATGAAGCTGTGGGATTAAGCAAGCAGTTTATAATATATTCCCCGTCACTACACCTTCAGTCCTTTATTAAAATGTTTGTCAGCTCAGAGACTTGACGTGTATTAGCCATTCACTGAGCACAATTTCCTGCAGCCTCGGATCGTCCTGAGCTGATGCAGATGTCAAACTCGGGGATTGATTTTCTGTTTATGCATTTTCTGTTCACTTGTTGAAAGATAATTCAGGTCGAGCAAGAGGTTCAGGAAAACACTGACAAAAATCTAAGAAGGCTTAAGCTTTAGAGGAGATGTCAGCTTTTAAACAGAACATAATGATGCCAGTTCTGATAGAAAAAGGGCACATGTGACTGTTGAATATGTGAAGTGCTGGCAGGTCTATGAAGCAGCCTTTCAGGGGAGGCAATTTTGAGTCATGCAATATGGTGTACCAATATTATTTCAGCTCTAGTTCATGATTACTGGTCAACTATAATGCACTGAAATTATTCTGGGAATACTATCTTAAGATAAAGACATCCCTAAAACTCCAATGCAATGTTTACATTCCTAAAGGGGTTGTAAAGGTACATTTTCTTTCCTAAAAAGCTTCCTTTACCTTAGTGCAGTCTTCCTTCACTTACCTCATCCTTCAATTTTGCTTTTAAATGTCCTTTTTTCTTCTGAGAAATCCTCACTTCCTGTTCTTTTGTCTGTAACTCCACACAGTAATGCAAGGCTTCCTCCCTGGTGTGGAATGTTGTGCTCACCCCCTCCCTTGGACTACAGGAGAGTCAGGACACACATTAACACACAGCTCCTTTCTCTATCTGCAACATAGAGAGTGTCCTGACTCTCCAGTAGTCCAAGGGAGGGGGCAAGCATGACACTCCACACCAAGGAGAAAGCCTTGCATTACTGTGTGGAGTTACAGACAGAAGAACAGGAAGTGAGGATTTCTCAGAAGAAATAAGGACATTTAAAAGCAAAATCAAAAGGATGAGGTAAGTTAAGGAGGACTGCACTAAGGTAAAGGAAGCTATTTAGGGGAAAAAATTGAACCTTTACAACCCCTTTAACTTTTTTTCTTTACAAAAATATTCAGAATTATCACAGATTTATTACCTGCTTGCCGACCAGCCACCGCAGTTATACGGCAGCGGGTCGGCTCGGCTGCACGAGATCACGTAGCTATACGTCATCTCGTGAATCAGCCATGATCACCACTGGGCACCCGCGATCGCTTGTTACAGAGCGAGAACCGGGAGCTGTGTGTGTAAACACGCAGCTCCCGGTACTGTCAGGGGGAGAAATGCCTGATCGTCTGTTCATACAATGTATGAACAGTGATCAGTCATTTCCCCAAGTCAGTCCCACCCCCCCTTCAGTTAGAACACAAACAGGGAACATAATTTACCCCTTCCTCACCCCCTAGTGTTAACCCCTTCCCTGTCAGTGGCATTTTTATAGTAATCAATGCATTTTTATAGCACTGCTCGCTATAAAAATGCCAATAGTCCCAAAAATGTGTCAAAAGTGTCCGATGTGTCCGCCATAAGGTGGCAGTACCGATAAAAATCGCTGATCGATGCCATTACTAGTAAAAAAAAATATTAATAAGAATGCCATAAAACTATGCCCTATTTTGTAAACGCTATAACTTTTGCGCAAACCAATCAATAAACGATTTTACGATTGTTTTACAAAAAATATGTAGAAGAATTCGTATTGGCCTAAACTTAGGAAAAAATGTTTTTTTTTTGTTTCATAAAGTTTTATTTGGTGCTTATAAAGACATTGACAAAATAACACAATAATACAGCACAAAAGAAATGAGAAAACAACATAGGATTACATTGTTAACTTTTCAACTGATGTCATATATTACATACAATTGGTATGGAACATTCGTTAAACATATAGAAAACCTTGAGAGAGATAAATACATGTGTACAGACTGAGATCAATATAATTCAACGGTTAACAGTTTATCTTATCAAAGATCTTGTGTCTCATTATTGCTCTTTATTATTATTATTTTTTTTTAAAATAAAAGGTACTCCTCGACCTGTAAGTATGATGTTGGAGCTAGTTTTACCTTAGCGGTTGAGAAGTGTAGGGAGGGGTGTTGGGAGGGGAGGGGGAGGGAGGGGAAGGAGAGGAGCTATGCAAGGGAAAGGAGGGGGGAGAGGTAAAAAAAAAAATATTGTATTAAAATACGTGAAATTATTCAGTTATTAATTTTGACTTTGTATTTTATTTTTCCAGTATAGGTAGCAGACCTTGTTGGGTGTATCTTTGTTTCTTACTGCATATGAGTTGTATATTCCAGAGACTCTTTGAAAATCATCCAGTTGTGCCAGATTGCTGCGAATGACATTATTTTCTCTTGGGATATGCTAATGAGTTCTTCTATTTTTTCAATGTTGTTAATTCTCCTATACCATTCCGTTTTAGAAGGGGTAACATTCGTGCACCAATGGGAAGGGACGCATTGTCGTGCTGCATTAAATCATGATCATTGGTAATGATTTTAAGTAGCGTTTTCTCGGCAGGTAGTTAAAGTGGAGAAGGTATTGTGCTGGGTTGAATTCGAGAGTTGCAGATGTAATTGCTGTAATGGTTTCATGAACTACCTTCCAGAAGTTGTTAATTAGAGGGCAGGACCACCATATATGGAGCATCGTTCCCTCCTCTTGTTTACATCGCCAGCATCTGTCTTGTGCTTTGGGGAGAGAATTTGTGGATAATAGAGGGAGTTCTATACCATCTAGTAATTATTTTAAAGCTGCATTCCTGTGTGGCCACATTTAGAGATCCTTTATGTGCATATGTGTAGATTCTTTCCCAATTCTCATCAGTTAGAGAGGTATCTATATCCCTCTCCCACTTCTGGCAGGAGGAGCTGGAAAAGTCTGTTTTATCCTCAAACAATGAATTGTACAGGACTGATATGATATGTCTGTGCGGGGTTTCTTTCGTGCATAGATCTTCTAGTTTAGTAAGTGGTCTTGTCCATGAGGGTGCAGTCTTGGTGTTGGTCAAATAATGTCTTATTTGAATGTATTTCCAGTATGGGATTTGGAAAGGTTTCATGTCAATGTTCAAGTCTTCCCTAGACAACATTTTTCCATTTTTAAAAAAGTGTTTGACTAGGATTTTCTCGTGTGACCAATGGTGAGTTAGAAAATCTTTCTCAAGACCTGGAGAAAAACCTGGGTTATTTCTAAGTGTCGATAAAGGGCTGAGCCAAGGTGTTGTGTTAGTGGGTTTAAAGGTACTGCGGAAGACTTTTAAGGTGGGGCCTATTAGGGGGTGTCAATGAGCACCCCTTGAATGGTATTTAGGGTGAATCCAAGGTAGAGTGCTGAGTTCTTGTGTGCATTGTCTGTGTTCTAGTGATACCCAATCTTTGACTGTTGCATGTATGTTCCAATCCAAAATCCGGGCCATGAGTGTTGCTTGGTGATATTTTCTTAGATCGGGTAGTGCTATACCCCCCTTGTTTTTTGGTAGGCATAATCTAGATAGTTTGATCCTAGGGGGTTTCCCCCTCCAGACGAATGTGGAGCAGGCCTTTCGGAAGGATGCAAAGAAGGAAGCGGGCAGGGAAATGGGTATTGTTTGCATAACATATAAATACCTAGGCAAAATTGTCATTTTAATTAGGGAAGCTCTCCCAAACCAAGATATGTTTAGAGAATTCCATCTCTTTAGATCTTCATGAGTTTATTTTAGTATTAGTGCGAAGTTTAGTTTAAAGAGGTCTTTCAGATTGGAGGGAATTTCAATTCCTAAATAGGTTATGCTTTGTGTGGCCCATGTGAACGGAAAATTCCTTTTACATAGATCTACAGCATTTGCCGTTAGTGTGATGTTGAGAGCATTTGATTTCGAGTGGTTAATCTTTAAATTAGAGAGTGAATTTAAGTTTTCTAGGTCTTTCAAAAGGTTGGGTATGGAGATGTGGGATTTCGACAGAAAAAGTAGCATATCGTCCGCAAAGGCGGCTATTTTGTAGGGGTTTTTTTGGATCTTGATTCCTTTTATGTTTTGATTGGCTCTGATTCTATTTAGAAGGGGCTCCAAGGTAAGGACAAAGAGCAATGGGGATAGGGGGCAGCCCTGTCTCGTACCATTACGTAGTGTGAAGGCGTTGGATAGGTGGCCGTTTACTCGTACTCTCGCGGTTGGGTTCATGTACAGTGCTTTGATGTAAGTCCTCATTTGGGGTAGGATGCCTATGTGTTCTAGAACTGCCTCCATAAAATCCCAAGCCACTCTATCGAACGCCTTCTCGGCGTCGAGGGACAGAAAAAAGCCTTGTTTTTTATTGGAAGTTAACCAATGACTAAGATTTAGTGCTTTGATTGTATTATCCCGTCCCTCCCTACCCGGAATAAATCCCACTTGGTCAGGATTTATGAAGGTATTAAGTAAGGGTAGCAATCTATTGGCTAAAATTTTGGCGTAGATCTTGACATCTACGTTAATTAATGAGATGGGTCTATAGTTTGTGACTTGTGTTGTATCTTTACCTTCTTTGGGTATGACTGTAATGTGGGCTTCTAGTAATTGTTTGGGAGGTTGATGGTCAGAGTTTAGAGTTTGAAAGGTTTTCAGGAATCTCGGTTTCAGGATGTCGATGAACGTTTTATAATACTGCAGGGGTAGGCCATCTGGACCAGGCGCCTTTCCTACTTTCATTTCTTTAATTGCCTTGTCGAATTCTGGCCCTGAAATAGGGGCTTCTAGTTCTTGTGCTTTGTCATTAGATAGTTTGGGTGGGCTATATTTTTTTAAGAAGTCCTGAATTAGCTTAGATCTTTTATCTGAGTTCTGGGGGCATTTTGGGTTTGATGGTAGGTTGTATAACGAATGATAATATGCTTCAAATTGTTTGGCTATCTCCTCATTAGTGGATTGAATTTTCCCTTGATTGTCCCTAATTTGATGCACGGTTGAGGCTATTCTTTTATTCTGTACTGCTTTGGCCAATAGTTTTCCGCTCTTGTTTCCCTGTTCATAGTAAATCTTATGTCTCAATATGTATTGTCTTTTTGTTTTCAGATTTAGTTCTTCCATCAGAAGTGCTCTGGTTTTGGTTAGTTCATCAAAAGTTGATGTCGCAATATTTTTTTTGTGCGTTGTCTCTAATTGGTGGATCCGGTCTACCAGGGATTTAATTTTCGATTGGCGATCTTTTTTCATTCTATCTAGCTTGTTGATGAATTTACCCCTGATAACACATTATGTGCTTCCCATTGAGTCATCAGGGAGGTTTCATCGTTTTCGTTTCTTGCAAATTAGTCTAACAGTTTCTCTTTCAATTCTAGCACATCTATAGGGTCTTTAAGGACTGTGGAGTTGAGTCTCCAGGTCTTGGTCACTGTTTTTTTATCGGGGAAAGACAATGTTGCTGTTATAGGGTGATGGTCTGATATTGTCATAGGTTCGATTGTTGCAGCTTTCAAGAGGGTTAGGTCAGGTTGGGATATAAAAAAGTAGTCATTTCTAGAATATTTTTGGTGAATGGTAGAGAAATATGTGTAATCTTTGGTTTGAGGAAACAGAGTTCTCCAGGTGTCATGCAGCGTTAAGTCTTTAAGTTGGATCTTAATTTGTTTCAATGCTCTGTATGGAAGGCTCGATGCTCCATTCGAGGTGTCTATAATGGGGTCCAAGGGGGTGTTGAAATCACCCCCCAAGACTAGAATGCCCGTGGCAAAGGTGGTCAGTAGCTCTTTAATTTTGCGAAAGAAAGCTACTTGGCCCGAATTTGGGGCATATATGTTGGCGATTGTGATTGGATGACTTTCCAGTTTGCCTGTTACAAAGATGTATCTCCCGCTGGGGTCTAGCATGGTATTGTGTACCTGGAAGGGGTCTGGTTAGAAATTAGTATGGAGACACCTTTTGTTTTCCCTTCTGTATTGGAGGCGTGTAAGGCTATTGGATATCTCCTGTCTTGGAATTTCGGGACTTTTTCGAATTTGAAGTGGGTCTCTTGAGTACAAACGATGTTTGCTTTATGTTTGTGGAACTCATTGAGGAATTTGGTCCTTTTTTCTGGTATATTGAGACCTTTGGCATTTACAGAAAGTATTTTAATAGACAGTGATGAGGTATGGTGGATGTTGGAAGCCATTGTTTTGGATTATGCCCAAAAAAAAAACAAAACACACACACTAAAAAAATAAAAATAAAAGAAGGGGGGAAGGGGGGGGGGTTTGAGAGAGATACTAAGGGTGGTGAAGGGGAGTGGGGTAGGGGGGGAATACCGGGAGTAGGCTTAGACCTGCTGGCCTACCCAAATGTACCGAAATCCGCATGGTTCAAAGGGCAGTTAAGGATTTGCCCTCTGTTTGGGTACGTGGCTTTAGTCGTTACCGACGTATGTATAAATTCTGATTGTCAGAAGTTAAACAATCAGATGGAAAAAAGAGAAGAACCAAGCTCTGAACGTAAACCCGTTCCTTTCTTTCTCCCTTGCTCTTCCTTCCTATCCGTTTGTGAGTCTGGCACTTCGGAGCAGTTGTTACAATAAAAATGAGAAAACCTAATGTTACAGGAGCGTCTTTATCTTGGTGAGTACGGGGGCCGTTCGTTAGTTTGGGAGTGGTTAGTAGCCAGGCACAAGCCTTGGGTCCTACGTTACAAGTTCTAAGTCTGTATGTGTCTAATAGTGTTGCTCACGAATATTCGCATTGCGAATATTCGCTACGAATATTGCATATTCGAGTATTCGCGAATAACACGAATATCGCGGCGAATATTCGCTATTTCGAATATTCGAATGTTTTCAATTTTTTTTTTAGAACAGATCACATCCTAGAGATCCCCATCGACGTCTAAAAGCATTGCTGGTATGATTAGAGACCTTGGGCCGAGTAGCTGCAGCGCTCATTTTATATTGCCGAAAAATCGCAATGCGATTATTCGGCAATAGCGATATCGCGCGATTATTTTATATTGTAATATATCACGAATATTCTGAGCCAATCAGAGTGCTCCATTCCGCATTTCTCGAAATTTCGCAATTATTTTGTATTGTAATATATCACGAATATTCTGAGCCAATCAGAGTGCTCCATTCCGCATTTCTCTAATATTCGCAATTATTTTATATTGTAATATATCACGAATATTCTGAGCCAATCAGAGTGCTCCTTCCGCATTTCTCGAATATTCGCAATTATTGTGTATTGTAATATATCACGAATATTCTGAGCCAATCAGAGTGCTCCTTCCGCATTTGCCGAATATTCGCAATTATTGTGTATTGTAATATATCACGAATATTCTGAGCCAATCAGAGTGCTCCTTCCGCATTTCTCGAATATTCGCAATTATTTTGTATTGTAAAATATCACGAATATTCTGAGCCAATCAGAGTGCTCCATTCCGCATTTCTCGAATATTCGCAATTATTTTATATTGTAATATATCACAAATATTCTGAGCCAATCAGAGTGCTCCATTCCGCATTTCTCGAATATTCGCAATTATTTTATATTGTAATATATCACGAATATTCTGAGCCAATCAGAGTGCTCCTTCCACATTTCTCGAATATTCGCAATTATTGTGTATTGTAATATATCACGAATATTCTGAGCCAATCAGAGTGCGCCTTCCGCATTTGCCGAATATTCGCAATTATTGTGTATTGTAATATATCACGAATATTCTGAGCCAATCAGAGTGCTCCTTCCGCATTTCTCGAATATTCGCAATTATTTTGTATTGTAAAATATCACGAATATTCTGAGCCAATCAGAGTGCTCCATTCCGCATTTCTCGAAATTTCGCATTCGCAATCGCATTCGCAATAGCGAAAATTCGCAATAATTTCTTTTCCAAAAAATATCACGAATATTCGTATTTAGCGAATATATCTCGAATATTCGACTATATATTCGAGATATATCGCGAAATCGAATATGGCATATTCTGCTCAACACTAGTGTCTAAGTAATGAGATCAGTACTGCGCTTGGACGTCTTGAAAAAAGCTTAGTACTTTAGGCCCTGCAGGATTGACCAAAGAGGAGATAGGAGAACTCACTTAAGCAATTTTAATATCTGACCCCTATAGGGATTTGGTACATTGCTACTCTGCATGGAAACCATCTTCCTATGATGTTTAAAGCAAACAGCATGTAAATACATAAACCAGTATAATGTCCTGAGGTGTGAAACATGGGCAATAAACCCAAACTATTTAACTTGTCGAGCTAGATATTCTCTAGGATCCTTCAGCATAACCACCTGCATGGCCGAGATCAAGGGGAAGAACAATTTATTCAGTGAGTGTCTAATGCATTTCCCTTGTGGGAGGGGGATGGAGATTGAACACTGCCATGTCTCAGCTAACCATGCGACAAGATCCCTATTGATTAGGCATATACATACTATGCAGCATAAGCACAAAGCAAAACAGGGTGTAATGTACATCTTTTTCAATTATCTTCTGAGCTAGAGTTTCCAACAGGAGTCAAAGTTTATATGGGTCCTGATTAAAAGGTCTCAGGTCCAAATAGCTGTATTAACTGATATAACAAAGAACAATAACGATTTTAGTGTCCTGCTCTTTTCCTCATGCATCACCCTAGGTGTTCTATGTAGACCGCTAGGACCGTGAGGTTTCTTTGGGAGATTATTGCGAGACAAAAAGCCAGTTAGTGGCCGTGTGTTCCCAATATGCAGGCCAAACACCCCCTACCTGGGATATGATCTAGAATATGAGTGGGCAGCATAGCCCTATATCTAACAATTGTCCTCCTGAACTTTGAAAAACGGAGTAAAGGAGATGGTACTTACACGGGATGAGATTATAACGGTTGAGGTAGACAAACCTTTATCATGGAAGACTGCCCAGTAGATCAGCGGGTGCTCAGAGCATCTTGAGGATGCATTGTCTCTCGATGGGGGTGTTTGGTATCTCTGCAAAGGACATACTGAAAAGAGCAAGGGCAGGGGTGTCGAGAAAAAACAAAAACAAAACAACAAAAAAAAACACAAAAACAAAAATAAAGGGGAGTCACATAGGTATGTTGAGCTGGTTTTGGACCTGTGTACTACCTTTATCTTCCTTTAGGAGTGCTTCAGTGATAGCCAGGAGGATCAGTTGTAGATCTAAAAAGAGCAGCTCCAGGTAAAAAC
The DNA here is from genome assembly GCA_029574335.1 of Rana kukunoris. Taxonomy (NCBI): domain Eukaryota; kingdom Metazoa; phylum Chordata; class Amphibia; order Anura; family Ranidae; genus Rana; species Rana kukunoris. Next base: position 458,343,480 of record CM056051.1, on the reverse strand, counting down.
CATATGAAGAAAAGAAAAAAGAGGGACATGTGGGGAGCTGAACCGAAAGATGTAGAAGCATATTTAGGTGTCCATGTGGTCCTGGTAGTCAAGGCGATCTCTACGTCTGGGTGGCGAGTTTCCTGGATTTCCTTGGGCCTCATTTCCCCTGTTGTTGCAGGGAGATGGTGATCTGCGACGTCTGTCTCTCTGTCTTTGAGCTCTGGGAGTTAGATTGTTGGAGATGGATATCCACGGTTCATTCAGCATAAATGAACTGTACCAGTCAGGGACCTCCGTCCTGGGGATATTCATTGCTTCGCAGAAAGAGCGGAGGTCATCAGGCGTGCGGAGCAATGCTGTATGGCCCCGGTGTGTGGCTGATAGACAAAATGGGAATTTCCACCTGTACGGAATTCCCCTTGATCTCAATTGTTCTGTGATCGGACGCAATGCTCTGCATTGTTGCAGTGTAATGTTTGAGAGGTCCTGATAGAGTTTAATCTCAGTAGCGTTGAAAATTACTCTATTTCTCTCTCTCGCTTTCCTTAAGATGGCTTCCTTCAGTGGAAAATTTACCAGGCAACAGATTATGTCCCTAGGGGGATCATTTTCTCTCCCTCTGGGCCTGAGGGCCCTGTGAATTCTCTTGAATTCGATCGGTGTGTCAGGAGGTCTTTCCAGTATATCATTGAATATAGCTTCCGCAGTGCGTTCTACAGGGATTTGGTCAGGCATTTCAGGGACCCCCCTTATTCTAATATTTTGTCTCCTCCCCCTGTTGTCCAGGTCTTCTAAATGGCGGTGTATTTCAATAATATGGGTGAGGTGCATGTCAGCGTTCTTTTGCACTTGTTTAATAGCATCCGCATGGCGTGCAGCAGTTTGTTCCATCACCCCCGTCCTAGCTGCTATGCCCTGGATATCAGCACGGAGCTCACTAATGGCAGCAGACAGGGATGATTTTATGTCCAGGGCCACAGCCTGCAGGTTGGCTTGCAAGTCTGCCAGGCTGAACGGCTGTGCCATCATTAGCGGTGGTGTCTGGTGGGGTGGCAGAGGTGCCTGGATGGGTAGGACATGAGAGGGGGTGCTGGGGTAATTTGTGTCTAGCCCGGATTTGTTTACAGCGCTGATCGCGCTATTCGCGGCATCCGCGTTGGTGCTGGAGCCGCCGGGCGGGACGAGAGGCTTAGGCGAGGCCGCGGCTTTGAGGCCTACCGCCTGCGCCACGCAGAACATCTCAGGGATGAGTGGTTGTGCTGACTGACTTGGCTCCATCATCTCCCGGGGTGTAGAGGAGGTAAGATGACCCTTTCCTATGCCTTTTCAGGCGCTTATGGGTCCTGTATAGCTTTAGTGCTGCTCGTCAGTGTCAGAGAAGGGGAATCAAGCAGCCATCTCGGTCCGGTGCTTGGCCACGCCCCAATATTTTTTATATATATTTTTGGGGATATTTATTACAGCAAATTAAATTGTCGCTCTATTTTTGTTTATAGCACAAAAAATAAAAACCACAGAGGTGATCAAATACCACCAAAAGAAACCTCTATTTGTGGGGGAAAAAAGTACGCCAATTTTGTTTGGGAGCCACGTCGCACGACCACGCAATTGTCAGTTAAAACGACACAGTGCCGAATCGCAAAAAGTGGCCCGGTCATTGACCAGCAATATGGTCCGGGGCTGAAGTGGTTGAGGAAGCTTTCAAGGACTTTAACATGAAATATTGAGAATCCGCGTCTATCTTTTACTGTCTACATTGTAAAGGCTTTGAGTATTTTTAACCATGGAATATTTTCAGATGTGATATGGTGTCTGGTAAGGAGTGTACAGGTCTTGAAGTAGTAATGCGCTTTTTATATTCTTCTTTTAATATGTACACGCAATAAACTTTGTTTTTATATAGATTGCAAGTGTTGTCCATTCTTGAGATTTGCACCTTTAAAGTTCCTCTTTTTCTGCCTCGTTTCTTGTGATTATCACAGATTGACAACCATCCTGGTCAGCTTTTAGATATTCCTTCTGTGTACGTCATATGATCCTGAGGTTTATACCAATTGATACTCTGTGGTGGAAAGGACTTACACTATTGACCAAACAAAATGGGGCACTTAGATCTTCCAGACTGGTAGTTTGAGCATTGGACTAACAACCGTATCATCTTTAAAAAATGACCGGTTGCTAACCCTAAACAAGAGGCCAAGGTCTCTTCATGGGTAGCAGTGTGTAACGTTACTGCCGTTACTATCCGCAATCCGAGCGCAGCTGTATCTTTTGCTGACAGCTGCGCTCCGTTCTGTGACCTGTCCGCGTCACTTCCGGTGCGCGGACGTCTGCGCTCCACGCTGGAACGCGGAAGTGCGTCCCAGTGCGCGCGCCCATCTCCTTCACAATCACCCGGGCTATTTAAACCCCTAGGTTCGGCGGCAGGGTGTTCGGTTATTCTCGTTGAACCCCTGCCGCCACCTGGGATCCCTGCAAGCTGCCTCAGCCCTGCTGTCTCTCCAGACCAGAGGACTCCCAACTTGCCTGAACTACCTGCCCTGTCTGAATCCAGCTAAGACCTCCAGATCCCCTCCTAGTGGATTTTCATCATGGAACCTGCATCTGCATAAGGAGAGATCAAGCTGACAGGATTAACCCCTGGCCTCAGCCAAAACCGCAAGTACCCTGTTACCAGGAAATATCAATCATACTAACAGTAGTATTCCCTATGTAGAAGGACTGTGTGTATTCTCTCTGTAGCTGCTAATCATCACTTGGAGACCTGTCATATTCTACGCATGTCTGTAGATACCACTGACACTGGGTTTTAACCCCTACTTATACAAGCTCAGCTTATGTTAAATTCATTACCTTACCAAGCAGGACTGCCATATACTTCTTAAGAGACTTATACTTTGTTATTTGAATACTAGCCTATGATTTAATAAGCTACGTTTTACTATCTTGTTCCACCGGAGGTTGTGATGATTTAACCCCAGCTCTCAGTTCATCTTGAGAGAGGTTGGTGGTTGACCTGAGAAGCCTCTAAAGCTGGAATCCACACATAAAGCCTAAAACCCGAGTTTAACCGCAGAGGCGTTACATAATAACCGAACCCAAAGACGTTTTTTTTTTTTATTTTAAAATGGATCCAGCAGATCTTGCCAATCACTTAGTTGGACTTTCTCAAAGGGTTGAGACCCTTACCACTTCTCTAAATGACCTTCGTCTGGAGAATGATGCCCTCCGGAATCAAAATCTGGCGCAAGCGAGAGACAGACCTGAGCCTAAGGTCTGCCCCCCAGAAACCTTCTCTGGAGATAGAAAGCTCTTTCGCCAGTTCATCAGCTCGTGCCGTCTAATGTTTGAGTTACGCCCCCGCACCTACTTCTCCGATAGAGTACGTATTCTGACCTTAATCTCCTACCTTAAAGGAGAACCCAGAATTTGGGCTGACGCCTACTTAGAAGAGCATGGGGACCTCCTGGGTGCATTCGACACATTCCTGAATGAGATGTCACTATTATATGATGACCCTAATAAGTAACTCACTGCAGAAAACTCGATCAGAAATCTCAAACAAGGGAAAAGACCAGTTGAGGACTATATATCTGAATTCAAATGTTGGTGCAGGGAGACCCAGTGGTCAGACATTGCTCTCCGAAATCAGTTTCGCTTAGGCTTAACGGATGCGATGAAGGATGAGATTGCCCGTGTTGAAATCCCAGCAACTTTAGAAGATCTTATGCATCTCTCCATTTCAATTGATCGACGCCTCCGAGAGAGAAAGGCTGAACGAGCTAATACATACCTCCCAACACCTTTCAAGAGGTCCGGATCACCCCCCAAGGGTGTGCCTATGGAACTTGGTGCCATTAAAGGACCTTTGTCCTCCGTTGAGAAGCAACGCCGCAGGGCTCAAAACCTCTGCCTATACTGCTCAGCCCCAGACCATCTTGTGTCCAACTGTCCCCTCCTTAAGAGGAACTCAGAAGGTAATTTTCTTCACATTAGCAAGCTCATTTCTAGTAGAACAACCTCTAACCAATACATTTTCTTTCCCCTTACCTTACAGTGGGATCAAAAAAGGACTAACATTAATGCAATGGTTGACAGCGGTGCCTGTGGTAATTTTATAGATTCAAAGGTTTTAGAATCTAATAAAATTCCTTATGTGTGTAAGCAATTCCCTGTGTCTCTCACTTTTATTGATGGTTCTAGCTCCTCCTCTGGCCCTGTTTTACTCCAAACTATCCCCCTCCTGGTGACCTGTGCAACTGGCCATACTGAGACTCTAGTCTTCGACGTTATTACGTCACCTGTATTCCCAATAGTTCTCGGCCTACCATGGCTACGCCTTCACCAACCTACCTTCCAGTGGTCAACCAGTTCCTTAACCCTACAGTCCAATTACTGTAAGGAAACTTGCTATCCAATTTATTCGATCTCATCTACGGAAATTCATCAGGCTATTCTCCCAGCTTATTTACAAGATTTCGTGGATGTCTTCTGTAAGGCCAATGCTGAACAACTCCCCCCACACCGCATTTACGATTGTCCTATTGATCTCATTCCAGATAGTCAAATCCCTACAGCACGAATCTACCCATTGTCACAACCAGAGCTCGTACACCTCAAAGACTACCTCGACGAGAACCTCAAGAAAGGTTTCATCAGACCTTCCACCTCTCCAGCAAGCGCAGCAATGTTCTTCGTTAAAAATAAGGACAATTCCCTCAGACCAATTATTGACTACCGATCTCTTAATAGCATCACTATAAAGAATAGATATCCCCTACCATTAATCCCAGAACTTATCGAGCGTCTCCAATCCGCCAAAATTTTCACAAAACTAGACCTCAGGGGTGCGTACAATTTGATCAGGATCCATCCGGGTGATGAATGGAAGACTGCTTTTAAAACTCGGTACGGTCTCTATGAATATTTGGTAATGCCATTTGGCTTGTGCAATGCACCCGCCACATTTCAGTGGTTCATCAACGATATTTTTCGCGACTTGCTCGACATCTGTGTTGTTATTTACCTAGATGACATCTTAGTTTTTTCTGACACTCCCGAGGAACACATCAAGCATGTGCGTTGGGTCTTGGCCAGACTCAGAACCCACTCCTTATTCGCAAAACTCGAAAAATGTGTTTTCTCCCAATCTAGTATCTCCTTCCTCGGATATCTTATTACTCCTAAAGGTATCCAGATGGACACCTCCAAAGTCGAGTCCATCCTATCCTGGCTGGTTCCTCATTCGAGGAAGGCTCTTCAGCGATTCCTAGGATTTTCTAACTATTACAGAAAATTTATTAAAGATTTCTCAACTATTGTAAAACCACTAACTGCTCTAACCAGCACAAAGACACCTTTTTCTTGGTCTGAAGAGGCACAGAGATCCTTTGACACACTCAAGCTTAAGTACACCTTTGCTCCAATACTTCAAATCCCTAACCCTCTTTACCATTTCACATTAGAGGTTGATGCCTCACATTTCGCCTTGGGAGCTGTACTTTCCCAAAGACCAACCTTATCCGATCCTTCACATCCAGTTGCCTTTTACTCCAGGACCTTAACACCAGCCGAGAAGAACTACCCTGTTGGGGAAAAGGAACTCCTCGCTATAAAAGTTGCTTTAGCTAACTGGAGACATCTATTGGAGGGTTCCACATACCCTATCACAATCCTCACAGACCATCGCAATTTACAGCATCTCAAGGCCTGTAAGACCCTGTCCTCTCGCCAAGTTAGATGGAGCCTATTTTTTGACAGATTTAATTTCGTCATTTCCTATCGACCAGGTACACAAAATGTTAAGGCTGACTCTCTTTCACGGATGTACGAAGACCAAACAACTGAGATTCCCCCACTTTCCATTATTTCTCCCAACCGATTCATTGGGGCATCTACCACTTTTAAACAGTTGCTTACTCAAAGTCTCTCCAAGGATCCTTCCCAATTACCAAAAGGTCTCATAAGACAACCTAATGGACTATACACCTTCAACAACAAGATTTACATTCCACCTGATTTACAACTCAAACTCCTTAAACAACTCCACGATTCTCCACTGGCGGGTCATCCTGGTGTTAGCAAAACCATTCACCTTGTCAAAAGAGAATACTGGTGGCCCCACTTATCCAAAACTGTTCAAAATTATGTCAGTTCATGTGTGATTTGTGCCACCAATAAACACTCAAGGAAACCTCCCTACGGTCTTCTAACTTCTATCCCAATACCCGACAGACCATGGGATGTCATATCCTTGGATTTCATAGTCGATCTTCCGAAGTCACAAGGAGCTAATACCATCATGGTCACAGTTGACTTATTAACGAAGATGGCTCACTTTATTCCCCTAAAGAAATTACCAACATCTTTAGAGACAGCGAAAGCTTTCATCTCCCACATTCTTAAGCTTCATGGATTACCTTCCCAAATCATCTCAGATCGTGGCTCCCAGTTCATTTCCAAATTCTGGAGAGCCCTCTGTCACACCTTACGAATAGATCATCGAATGTCAACTGCCTACCATCCTCAGACAAACGGGCAAACTGAGCGTGTCAACCAGACACTGGAACAGTACCTACGATGCTATTGCACTCATCTGCAGGACGACTGGTTCCATCTACTGCCACTTGCGGAATTTGCGTATAACAATGCCACAAGCTCTTCCTCTCTTTTCTCACCATTTTACGCAAATTACGGTTTCCATCCCAGCAGTTTACCATCTTCTTCCCTTACTAATAATGTTCCAGCTGCGCAACATTATCTTCTGACCCTGAAGAAGACTCTCAGTACTCTTTGCTCCATTCTTGAAGCGGCTCAACAAAGACAAAAAAAATACTATGATGCTCATAGAAGACTACCCCCTACATACAAGGTTGGTGATTTAGTCTGGCTTTCCACTCGGAATTTACGCCTTAAAATACCGTCAAAGAAACTCGGGCGTCAATACACTGGACCTTTCCCAATTTCCCATATCATCAATAACAATGCTGTCAAACTACTTCTACCTCCAGAATGGAAGATACATCCCTCCTTCCATGTATCACTTATCAAACCCTTCACACCTAATCCATACCCTAACAGAGATCCTCAACCCCCTCCTCCTGTCGACGTGCTTGGTGAGACCGAGTATGAGATTGAAAAGATTCTTGATTCTAAAAAACAGGGTTCCTCCCTTCTATACTTGATACGGTGGAAGGGATATACACATCTTGATGATTCCTGGGAAGACTCTTCACATATTCATGCTCCCCGACTTCTTAGGCAATTCCATCATAGGTATCCTGATCGACCAGCTCCTACAGGGTGCACTATTGGTGCCCCCTTGAGGGGGGGGGTATGTAACGTTACTGCCGTTACTATCCGCAATCCGAGCACAGCTGTATCTTTTGCTGACAGCTGCGCTCCGTTCTGTGACCTGTCTGCGTCACTTCCGGTGCGCGGACGTCTGCGCTCCACGCTGGAACGCGGAAGTGCGTCCCAGTGCGCGCGCCCATCTCCTTCACAATCACCCGGGCTATTTAAACCCCTAGGTTCGGCGGCAGGGTGTTCGGTTATTCTCGTTGAACCCCTGCCGCCACCTGGGATCCCTGCAAGCTGCCTCAGCCCTGCTGTCTCTCCAGACCAGAGGACTCCCAACTTGCCTGAACTACCTGCCCTGTCTGAATCCAGCTAAGACCTCCAGATCCCCTCCTAGTGGATTTTCATCATGGAACCTGCATCTGCATAAGGAGAGATCAAGCTGACAGGATTAACCCCTGGCCTCAGCCAAAACCGCAAGTACCCTGTTACCAGGAAATATCAATCATACTAACAGTAGTATTCCCTATGTAGAAGGACTGTGTGTATTCTCTCTGTAGCTGCTAATCATCACTTGGAGACCTGTCATATTCTATGCATGTCTGTAGATACCACTGACACTGGGTTTTAACCCCTACTTATACAAGCTCAGCTTATGTTAAATTCATTACCTTACCAAGCAGGACTGCCATATACTTCTTAAGAGACTTATACTTTGTTATTTGAATACTAGCCTATGATTTAATAAGCTAAGTTTTACTATCTTGTTCCACCGGAGGTTGTGATGATTTAACCCCAGCTCTCAGTTCATCTTGAGAGAGGTTGGTGGTTGACCTGAGAAGCCTCTAAAGCTGGAATCCACACATAAAGCCTAAAACCCGAGTTTAACCGCAGAGGCGTTACACAGTGTCATTGAGTAAGTAACTGGAGAGTGCAACATCTGGTGCAGCTCTGCATAGAAGTCAGCTTTCTTTTTAACTAAACAAGCTGAAGTTAGACGCTGATTAACTACAATGCACAATGCACCAGATTTTGAACTCTACAATTTTAGTAAATCAACCCCATTGTTTTGCAAGTGAATATGCATGAACACATCAGAACGTGCAAAGAGCTTTGATGGCGCTTTATATACTTTGCAAAATTTCAGCAAACAGTACTGCAGATTTCTACCTACTTTTGTATTTATCAGGTGCCATATTTATTCATCTGCTGATTTTGTTTTGTGACTAATTCAAATAAGTGGTTTAGCATAAATACATATGCACAATACCAGAAAAGTAAAACACTGCAGGATTGTGGGTAAAACATTCTAATAAGGTCAGACTTCAAAAACACAGTCCTACTGAAAGATTACATTCAACAGTATAACATTTTTCCCAAGATGACTAGAAAGCCTATTGAGCAAACACCTTTGTTTTAAAAATATTCTTATGTTTTCTTGTATGCATGGCATGTTTACGATCTACAATCCTATTCATATTTATTCTAGGAACACTGAAGGTCACGTCAAAACCTTAATCTTTTTTAGGACATTTTGAGATGTGTTTTAGATCATAGCATTGCTTGATTATATAACATCTTACCAAAATGCATTGCCTTGTAAATTTGGTGATATGTATCAGAATACACCTGCCTACACACTATGGGGTTTATTTACTAAAGAGGGAGAATGCAAAATCAGGCTCACTTCTAGATAGAAACCAGTCAGCATCCAAGTTTTTTTGCCGAAGCTTAATTGAACAAGCTGAGGTGAGAAGCCAATTGGTTTCAATGCAGAAGTTAGCCTGATTTTGCACTCTCCAGCATTAGTAAGTAAATCCCTCTGTCCCTATTGCTAGAAAACACAGAGGGATACTAATTTCACCCTGTTAGGCCTCGTACACACGATCAAATCTGTCTGCTGGAAACGGTCTGCTAGACCGTTTCAGCAGACAGATTCGATCGTGTGTACGGGCAAACAGACGGATTTAGCATGCTTTGAAATCTGTCGGCTGGGAACCGGTCCGCCCGACATGTCTGCTGGTTAGTATGCTAACCAGCAGACATGTCTTCTCGCACACGCGCCAAATGATTTCGACGCATGCGCGGAAGTGTTTTACTTCCTGGTGCGGTGACGTGGCGGCGTCAACGTCACCGCCACGTCACCACCACGTCAGCGCGCTGTCTGCTGGCGGGGATTTTGGTTTGCTCGTGTGTACACGCGAGCAAACCAAAATGCCAGCAGACAGATTTGTTCAAATCGGTCGGACAAACAGTTTTGAACAAATATATTTAATCGTGTGTACGAGGCCTTAGTTGGCAAATTATATTTTTTGATAAAAAAGATAAAGTACTTTCTAATTGTATTCACCAAATGTGTGGTGTTTGTAGTCAAATATTTTTTTTTTGTTCATCAACATTAAGAATATGTTAATCTTACCTACTGTAAGTGCGGCATACTTAGACCTCTTTCACACTGAGGAGTTTTCAGGCGGTACAGCGCTAAAAATAGCACTGCTATACCACCTGAAAAACTCCTTCACTGCCTACTCAATGTGAAAGCCCAAGGGCTTTCATACTGAGGCGATGCGCTGGCGGGAGAGAAAAAAATCTCCTGTCAGCCGCATCTTTGGAGCAGCGAGAGGAGCGGCGTGTATACCGCTCCTTCACCGCTCCTTCCCATTGAAAACAATGGGAAACCGCGGCAATACCACCCACAATGCTCCTCTGCAGAGCCGCATTGCGGGCGGTATTAACCCTTTTTCGGCCGCTAGCGGGGGTTAATACCGCTCCGCTGGCGGCCGAATGCCGTGGCAATTCCGGCGGTATATCGCCGCTATTTTTAGCGGCGCTATACTGCCAACGTGGCTATCTCCCCAGTCTGAAAGGGGCCTTAAGATGGTAACTTTTTTGATTAGGTCAAAGTAAAGGTTTTCTTAGAATGGCTTCTGTGGAGGTCACATTTGTACAAAGAAAATCCACACCATTGACTGTTGCACTATTACTCCTTTGACAGCAAAGCTTTCAGCTGCAGGTCATTTGCAAAAGAGGGGTTCTTCTTTGCATAGTTAACCTGGCTACAGACTATTATATGAGGTGCATATACTGGTTTTCCATGTCCTGTATTCATTTTCCTTTTCTCAATGACATTCTTGCTAGTAATAAATTACAAGCAAAAAATGTTAGGCTATCTTTTAGAAACTCCTCTTTTATAAGAATCAGCTTTATTTTCAGACTATCTTTCAGTTGCTTTGAGAAGCTAATAGCTGTTGGGTGTAAGCACAACACCTTGAGAGGTTTTATGAATCAGAGAATTTATTCAGCTTTGTAATTTCTTTACCTGACTTGGGTTAGGACTTAATAAGTAAATTAAGCTAGTGTATCAACCAGTAGAGGATCCACCGGGAATACCATACCTCATTCAACAGGCAGTGAGGAGCTGGATTTCTAGGTATGTCCTTTTTGGCACTAATTTGGTGATGATGATGTGGCAAGTGCAAAAGGGCTGAGCAATGCTAGGTGTTGATGATCATAGCTGGCAACTTTGAAGATGGGTAGATAAAAATAGAAAAACGCAGACAGAAATGAAACAGGCCACAATAAATTTATGAAGGTAACATGTAGCTGATTATTGTCCATTGTACTATTGTAGGGTGATATTACACTTTAAGGTAAACTGACTGAAAATTCTCACTTTAGCACAATTGTATTGACAACTTTTCAAAAACTTTTCAAAATTTTGAAATACTGCAAACCCTGGAACTTGACTGTACACTTTGAAAAATCTTTATTGGTAAAAGTACGTGGTTAAGACGATAGTACCAAAGCTAAAGTTTTTCGGCTAAGCAACTTTAGTCATTGCTTATGTAACACTGTCTTAACCATGGACTTTTACGTATAAAGGATTTTGAAATTTACAACAACTCAATAGGCCATATTGGCTAAGAGGTAAAGCTTGTATATAAGCAGAATGAACAAATAAATATTTGCACAGTGCTAAAACAAATATAATACTATACATTGATCCGCATATACCTTATGTGGTATAATAGTATGTTGAATCGTAGACAAAATTGGTTAATATATAAAGGTCCGTGCTATTAAATGACATATAATTAAAGTGCTCAGTGCCGTGAATATTTTAAATATTAACTACTGCTGGTTTTAACAGTCCATGCAAAAAAGTGCTTTGTGCTTTATGCTGTTGGCTGTGTTTACTCAGTGCTCCCCTTGCTCATGCTCTGGTGGGTCCCTCACTCACAAGATCCAGGCACCCTCAAGGGGTTATAGGCCTTCACAGTGTTAGCCCTGTGTCGCTCTCTGGCAATCTACACTGGTTTAGATGCGTTGGGTCCAGTATATGGCTCAAAGAAGAGTCCACATAGTGTAATACAGTAGGTATCACCAGTCACGCATAGCATGGCATAGGAGTCCTCCCAAAATCCATACCAGGCCCTTCAGGTCTGGTATGGTTTTTAAGGGGAACCCTGAGCAAAAAAAAAAAAACTGTGTAGGGGTCCCCCAAAATCCATACCAGACCCTTATTCGAGCATGCAACTTGGTAGGCCACAGGAAAGGGGGGGAAAGAGCTCACCCCCTGAACCGAACCAGACCACATGCCCTCAACATGGGAGGGTGTTTTGGGGTCCAAAGCACTTTGTTCCCTATGTTGATGGGGACAAGGGCCTCTTCCCCACAACCCTTGATTGGTGGGGTCTGTGGGCGAGGGGGCTTATCAGAAACAAGGGGACGCCAGATCTCCCCTCCTCCCCAAAAAGTGTATGGTTCGCAGCAGAACATGCGAACAGGCAAAAAGTCTATGGGACAAACGTGAAAAATCAAAAGTGGTAATTTTAAAGGCTAATATGCAAGTTATTGCCATAAAAAATGTTTGGGGGCCCGGGTCCTGCCCCAGGGGAGATATATAAATGCAAAAAAAGCAGTGATTTTAATAATGCTTAAAGTGAAACAATAAAAATAAAATATTCCTTTAACTATCGTGCATATAGTATGCCTGTAAAGTGGCACAGTTTTCCCGTGTTTAGAACAGTCCTGCAAAAAAATGACATTTCTAAAGGAAAAAAAAGTAATTTAAAACTGCTAATATTTTGTCAGGTAGATGAAAATCATTGAGAAAAATGGCATGGGTTCTCCCCAACACCCCAGTCCATTACCAGGCCCTTTGGGTTTGGTATGGATATTAAGGGGAACATTGCACCCAAATTGTAAAGGAAAAGGCGTGGGACCCCCAGGCCATATATACTGTGAATAACTGTTACAAACAAGATAGGGACTGTGTAGGCTTGTTCTTAAGTTGAATCTGTTTGTAAGTTGGAACAGGTAAATTTTTTAAGTGTAGCTCCAGCCAAAAAAAAAAATGTAAGCTTTTTGGATAGCATAAGGAAGGGTTATCACCCCTGTAACATTTGTTTTGCTGTCCGTTCCCCCTGTTCAGAAGATTTCACCTCACCTTCTTTTCCAGTGACAATTGTATTTTGAAAATTTGGGGTTATTAGGGAAACAAGGATTAGGATCGGTACTTGTACTCAGTCCTAAAAAAGTGGTATCGGGACAACCCTACTTGAAAGCATTGAACTTCGTTTTTTTTTCAGCACGTCGTTGTGTTTTACGCCACTGCGTTCTGACACGATCGGTTTTTGAACTAATGGTGTGTACGCACATCAGACCATCAGGCCACTTCAGCGGTGACCCAATGGACCGATCGTGTGTACGCGGCCTAACAGGAGAGAATTTGTAGGAGTCGTTTGTAAGTCAGGTGTTTGGAAAAAGGGGACCGCCTGTATATACTATTCAGCTTGCCCTATATACTCTGCAGAAAATTAGGTGTTGGTGGTACACTGTAACCCCTCTAACCCCTGTAACCCCCACGCAGGAATGGGCCCTGCTTTGAAATATTAGATCAAAAATTGTAATTACATGCCCATGTTAAATAGGGGCAGAAAAGTTAGTCCTTTGGTGGTAGTGGTGGTGGTGCCACAACACTGTAACCCCTCACAGATACTCTTGTTGAGCGTAGGGACGGGCACTGCTGTAAAATATTAGATCAAAAATTGTAATTGCATGCCCCTGTTAAACAGGGGCAGAAAAATTGGGTCTTAGGCAGTGGTTGTGGTGCCACAACACTGTAATCCCTCACAGATACTCTTGTTCAGCGCAGAAACAGGCCCTGTTGTGAAATATTGGATCAAAAAGTGTAATTACACGCCCCTGTTAAACAGGGGCAGAACAATTGGGTCTTAGGCAGTGGTAGTGGTTCCACAACACTGTAACCCCTCACAGACACTCTTGTTGAGCTCAGGAATGGGCCCTTCTGTGAAATATTAGAACAGGGGCAGAAAAATTGTTTAACAGGGGCAGAAAAATTGGGCCTTAGGCAGTGGTGGTGGTGCCCTAAACCAAAAATATTCTTACAGGGGGAGAGCAGAACCAGGCAGGATCAACCAGGTATTTCTAGTGATACAAGGGGCCAAATTACACGACACAATCGCTGTGCTGTATAACATGCTATAAAGGAACAGGATCCATTTTTATTTATTTATTAGGGTAACAGACGCTTTAATTTTTAAGATTAGCCTCCCATTGATTTGCATTACTATTTGCAATTTGCAAATTGTTTTTAATATGTATATATAGAATCTTATAGTATATACAGTAAATCTTGCATTGTTAATTGCTTCACGATTTCTGTATTGTTTTAATTTGCTTTACACTGCCATGATATTAGCCAGCATGTTAAAATTTTCTTTAAGAGACCCAGAATTGTCACATTTATAGTACTACAAATTTTAAATTCACTTATTCTGTAAATGAATCCCTGAACTAGTGTACTACTTACAGTATCTATGAGTTTTTCACTTTCAGGTAATTTATTGCATATCCCTAACTTAAATTTCAGTAAAGCTTCTCTTAATTGCTGTGTGGGAAGATGCTGCCCTCCCTCTCTGCCAGCAAAGCCCATGTGATCTAGTGGCACAGTTTCATGATGGTATACACAAATGGCACCACAGATGAATCCCATGTTAATCTCTTTACTTTAGGAAGAAAGTAAAGCTGTTATCTGGCAAAGATTAACATGACTGATTTTGCTGTGAAGAGGAACTTAGTGGTGTTTGTTACAAGTGCCTTACTTGTTTGTCTTAGACATATAATAGTTTCCAGTACACATACAAATGACTAGGATTATGTATGTGAAGCCTGGTGATGTGCTTATGTCATATAAATAAGTGAATTATCGCTGTAAAAAGACTCAGAACCTTTTGCTACCATGGAAATAGTTAAAAGCTGACATTTTCAGTATTTTCACCTGCTGCATACTTGATTTACAGCACATGTACTTTAACATTTGTTGGAGAGACAAACACATAAAACGGAAAAGTAGTGTTGTGGCCGACCCTGGTACACTCTGATTTCTTCCTGCTCTAAAATGCTTGATTCCACCACAAAAAAAAATCACAATTGGTAGACATTTTATGACTGGTGTCACACTATTCTTTTGTAGTAACACACCCTTTGTGCAGTGATTATTTTCAATGACACCTGAATGCACCCCCAAAAAAATCTGTGTTGCAGCACTAACATGCATTATGGTGTACTGTGTTGAAGAACAAAGTGCAAGTGATGTATTCTGTACATTGTCATTTAAATGAATAGGCTTCCTTAACCACTTGCCCTCCTGAAGATTTACCCCTCTTCATGACCAGGCCAATATTTGATTTTTGGCACTTATTTTAACTGACAATTGCGCAGTCATGCAACAGTGAAAGCAAATAATTTTTTTTCACACAAATAGAGCTTTCTTTTGTTGGTATGAACCAAAAAAGAACAAACATTTTGAAAAAAATGTAACTCCCACAAAATGCAGCCATGTCCCCCACAAATGCAGCACTGTCCCCACAAATGCAGCCATCTCCCCCACAACATGCAGCCATGTCCCCCACAAAATGCAGCCATGTCCCCCACAAAAAGAAGCCATGTCCCCCACAAATGCAGTCATGCCATCCCAGTGCAGGGAACATTACAGCTTTCATTTGAATAGCTGTGTGTTCCCCGCCACACCTTGTCATATATAGCCCCTCCTCCTTGTCCGGGCACTTTGATAGACAGATCACCCATCCAATCCTGGGACGGGTGATCTGTCTATCAAAGTGCCTGGACAAGGGGGAGGGGCCATATATGACGAGGCGCGGCGGGGGAACACACAGCTATTCAAATAAAAGCTGTATTGTTCCCCGCTGATCAACTAGACGACGACGCGGAGGCGGCGGGGGAGAGGTCTTGGCTTTCTCTTTGAGGACTGCTCTGCTCCGTTCTCCACCCCCTCGCTGACCCCTTTCCACCCCATTTGCCGCCCCCTCTCCGCCCGTTCTCTCTCTCAAAAAAAAAAGTATCGGGTGAAGCATCGGGAGCATTTGCGCGAGTACAAGTTCTCGAGCAAATGCCAGTATCGGTCCCGATACCGATACTAGTATCGATAAGGGGACAACCCTACTGTAGTTATATATATATATATATATATATATATATATATACATATATACATATATACATATATATAAATATCATTACATATCTGAGTGTGGATCCCATGGTTTGTTATTATTGATCTACAGTGTGAGTACACCTCTCACATTTTTGAAAATATTTGATTATATCTTGTCATGTGACAACACTGAAGAAATTACACTTTGCTACAATGTAAAGTAGTGAGTGTACAGCTTGTATAACAGTGTAAATTAGCTGTCCCCTCAAAATAACTCAACCCACAGGCATTATTGTCTAAATTACTGGCAAAAACGGTGCGTACACGCCTAAGTGAAAATGTGCAAATTAGGCACAATGTGTCAATATTTTGTGTGGCCACCTTTATTTTCCAGCACTGCCTTAACCCTCTTGGGCATGGAGTTCACCAGAGCTTCACAGGTTGCCACTGGAGTCCTCTTCCACTCCTCCATGATGACATCATGGAAATGGTGGATGTTAGAGACCTTGCGCTCCTCCACCTTCCCTTTGAAGATGCCCCACAGGTGCTCCATAGGGTTTTGGTTTGGAGACATGCTTGACCAATCCATAACCTTTACCCTCAGCTTCTTTAAATGGCCCTTGGCCTTCAAAAGGTTGGGCACTCCTGCCTTAGTGTATTCACTCAGTGGAAGGCAGTCTGTTGCAGCAGTTTTAATTGGAACAGTTGGTGAGAGGAAACCCTTAAATGGGGACACTGGTCCAACTGAAAACTGCTGCAAGCTCCTTTAACAAATTGTTTTTTTAACAATGCATTAGCATTACTGTCTCTTTGGTAAATGCTATGTCAATTTTAATGATGTCTCTGTGCTCTAGCTAAAGAGATGCACCCTTCAGTTACCCTGTTTACCATTCCCCTATATCCAGAAGAGAAATTGAAGGGGTCTCTATTCTATTGATCCTGGTGGTTACCTGGGATTTTTCCTTCAATTTCTGTGTTGGTGGCTAATTGTCTATGGGATTGAAATGGAAGGCAAACCTCTCCAGCTGGATGCAGGTGACAAAAATGCTGGGTTATATTAACGTGACCTCCATGAAAAATGCTTTTTGACTTTTCTTATACTTAAATACATTGCTGATAGCACTAGCTATATGTTTATAGCTTAAATAGTGAAATGTGTACTGTTTTGCACTTAAAACTGCCATTTTATCACTTTTTTGAAGTATCAGTAAAAATTGTGGCTCTGTCAGTAAATTTCATGATTTATATCAGTAAAAAATTGTTGTTGTTTGTAAATTTTGGGCATCTTGTCAGTAAATTTCACTTTGAGGGGTTGTCAACGCGGTTTACAATGTTTAGGGGTCATAAGTTATTTACATAGTTAGTCAGGCTGAAAAAAAGACACATACCAACCAATAGGAAACATTAATAATTAAATAGAATAAAATCCTCCATATACAGAACCCTAAACATACAGTTGATCAAGGGGAAAGCCAACAAAAATCCTATAAAGTATCATCCAATTTGCTCCAGCAGTGGAAAAATAAATATGTCCTGATTCCTCAAGACAGTCAGATATTTCCAGGATCAACAATCTCTGGTGGTATTACTTATACATGTTGTGATATTTGGAGGAACGTGGTTCTCTGAAGACATAGTACTGTACTTTTCAGTAACTTCAGACCAGCCACAGAATACTGTTTCAGAAACAGAAGTAAACAGTTAAAGGTTTAAGGCGTCTTCCCTCCCAGGGTTCTTCAAAGCTCTGGACTCGAGATCCCAATCCGGAACCTACCAATCTCAAAGAAAAATGAAAAAAAAAAAACAATCTTCTCTTTTCAGCACTTCTGTCTGCATCATGTAGAACCCTGTGTGATCTTTAATCTTTACAACACATGGGCTGGACCTAGCACTGTCACATGTTAATATTCAGTTATAGTCTGTGTATTTAGGAATTTATCTAGCTATTTTTTAACCACTTAAGGACCACCTCCTGCACATATACGTCGGCAGAATGGCACGGCTGGGCACAAGCACGTACAGGTACATCCTCTTTAAGTGCCCAGCCGTGGGTCGCGGCGCACGCCCGCGACCCGGTCCTAAGCTCCGCAGCCGCGGTGTCCGCGGAACCGATCGCCGCTGGAGTCCCGTGATTGGTTCCCGGAGCCAAAGAACGGGGAAAGCTGTGTGTAAACACAGCTTTCCCCGTTCTTCAATGTGACGCTGTCATTGATCGTGTGTTCCCTTATATAGGGAACCACAATCAATGACATCACACCTACAGCCACACCCCCCTACAGTTATAAACACAGATGAGGTCATACATAACCCCTTCAGCGCCCCCTTGTGGTTAACTCCCAAACTGCAATTGTCATTTTCACAGTAAACAATGCATTTTTAATGCATTTTTTGCTGTAAAAATGACAATGGTCCCAAAAATGTGTCAAAATTGTCCGAAGTGTCCACCATAATGTCGCAGTCACGGAAAAAATCGTTGATTGCCGCCATTAGTAGTAAAAATAAATAATTAATAAAAATGCAATAAAACTATCCCTATTTTGTAAACGCTATAAATTTTGCGCAAACCAACCGATAAACGCTTATTTAAATTTTTTCACCAAAAATAGGTAGAAGACTATGTATCGGCCTTAACTGAGGAAAAAAATTGTTTTATATATTTTTGGGGGATATTTATTATAGCAAAAAGTATTTATTTTTTGTTTATAGCGCAAAAAATAAAAACCACAGAGGTGATCAAATACCACCAAAAGAAAGCTATATTTGTGGGGAAAAAAAACGCCAATTTTGTTTTGGAGCCACGTCGCACGGCCACGCAATTGTTAGTTAAAGCGACGCAGTGCCGAATCGCAAAAACTGTCCGGTTCCTTTAGCTGCCTAAAAGTCCGGGTTTAAAGTGGTTAAAACCAACACACTGGCCAGAACTAATTCCTGAGAGAGTCTATTTCAGATTTTCACAGCTATTGTTGTGAAGAAGCTTTTTCCAAAATGGAGGGTAAAATATAAAGAGTGCACCCTTATTCTTTGTAATAATCTTACAATGAATAACTTTGCACCAAGTTCATGATTTGGAATATTAATGTATTTATACAAGGTGATAATATTCCCCCTCTTCTCATGAGAGAATACATTCAGTTCAGTTAATATTTTATCATAGCTGAGTTCTTCCATGTCTCTTATCATTTTGAAAGCCCTTCTCTGCACTTTAACAACAAAAACTTGGTTTAGAATCTACCAACTCTCATGTATAAAAAAACAAATATGACAAAACCAAAAGAACAAGTGGGGAAAAAAAAAAAAATCATAAGCAACTCAGTGGACTAAGGCTTCATGTACACAGGATGGTTGTTTAACCACTTGCCTACTGTGCACCTACACCCCCTTCCTGCCCAGACGAAATTTAAGCTTCCGGCACTGCGTCGCTTTAACTGACAATTGCGCGGTCGTGCGACGTGGCTCCCAAACAAAATTGGCGTCCTTTTTTCCCCACAAATAGAGCTTTATTTTGGTCGTATTTGATCACCTCTACGGTTTTTATTTTCTGCGCTATAAACAAAAATAGAGCGTCAATTTTGAAAAAAATGCAATATTTTTTACTTTTTGCTATAATAAATAACCCCAAAAATATATAAAAAAAATTTTTTTTTCCCTCAGTTTAGGCCCATACGTATTCTTCTACATATTTTTGGTAAAAAAAAAATTAAAAAAAAATTAGCGTTTATCGATTGGTTTGTTCAAAAATTATAGGCCCAGATTCAGAGAGAATTGGATTCTCGTAGCGTATCAGAAATACACTACGTGGAATCCAGGTAGATTTTGTCCAGTAAACGGCGGCGGCGTAGTGTATTTCTCCCGTCGCAATCCATATAGACGAGTAGGGGGCGTGAAGGATTTAAAATAGGCGCGTTCCCGCGACGATCGAACTGCGCATGCTCCGTTCGCAAATTTCCCGCCATGCATTGCGCGAAATCACGTTCGTTACGTCATTCGTTGTTTGCGTAGTGTCGTTTACGGACATTTCTATTCCCGAACGAGTTACGCAAAAAAAAAATAAAAAATTACGCGGGAACGACGGCCATACTTAACATGGGCTACACACCGTTAGACCAGCAAAAAGCTGGTCTAACAGTACGTAAAAAAAAACAGACGTAAGCGATTGCGAAGACCGCTCGTATCTTCATGGATCGCCGTAAAAACACATTTGCATATCCCGACGCATGAAAACGACGCAAACTCCTCCCAGCAGCCGCAAAAATATCGCAGCATAGATCCGAAGGCTTACGAAGACGTAAGCCTCTCGGATCGAAGCCCGAAGCCGCCGTATCATGGTTTGAGGATTCAAACTAGTGATACGGCGCGCAAAATTTGAAATTACTCCTGTCTAACACCAGTTAGACAGGCGTAATTGCTTTATAAATCTGGGCCATAGTGTTTACAAAATAGGGGATAGTTTATGGCATTTTTTTTATTTTATTTTTTACTATTAATGGCGGCGATCTGCGATTTTTTTTATTGGGACTGCGACGTTATGGCGGACACTTCGGACACTTTTGTGACATTTTTGGGACCATTTACATTTATACAGTGAACAATGCTATAAATATGCATTGATTACTGTATAAATGTGACTGGAAGTGAAGGGGTTAACCACTAGGGGGCGGGGAAGGGGTGAAATGTGTGTCCTATGAGTGTTCTAACTGTGGGGGGAGGGGGGGTGACTGGGGGAGGTGACCAATTGTGTCCCTATGTACAAGGGACACAACCGCTCTCCTCTCTCCCTGACAGGGACGTGCAGCTCTGTGTTTACATACAGAGCTCCACGTCCCTGCTCAGTTACTGAGCAATCGCGTGTGCCCGGCGGCGATCGTTGCCGCCGGGCACTCGCATGGGATCCCCGCAGAGCGGCGGGTGCGCGCGCGCGCAGCCGGCGGCGCGCGCCCGCCCGCGGCTTTAAAAAGACATCACGTCATATGACGTGATGTCAGAACAATGGAGTCCTCCGCCCGCCGTCATTTGACGGTGGGCGGTGGACAAGTGGTTAACCTCTCCTGAACGATTTAACTTGACAGCTAGCAACTGACATCTAAAAACTTTATTTAGCCGCGTTTAAATGCGGCATTTAAATCTAAGTGTTTTAAAAAAAAATGTTGTTAAAATTATAAACATCTGTAAACAAAACGCTGCGAAACGTGAGCTACAATGTTAAGCAGCGTTTACAGGCTGTTAAAGTCATTTGGCCTTTTTAAATGTTTCTGAACATCCATCCTAAACGTATTTGTTTGCGTTCCAAAAGATGCTTTTAAACTCAACTGCCTAGGAATGACTATACACCCGCCGCTCTGCGGAGATCCCGTGCGAGTGCCCGGCGGCACCCTGTGTACATGTATTGATAAGATATCATAGAGGAGGGTTCAGGGGCAGCTGAAAAAAATGCCCAACTGCTCCTAAACGTCTGTTTACCAACAGCAGTGTACATGAGGCCTAAGTACAAAAAGTGCTAAACTTTATTACATATATTAAATTGATAATGTTATCTCACCACACATATACCAAACATACATATTAAAACCATATGCCCCAAACACAGGGGCGTATCTAGGGTATGGCAGCCATGAAAAGTGCCATATGAAGCCACTCACCAGTGCCATATGAAGGGGGCGCTGGTGAGTGGCTGGGCAGCAATGAACTTACCAGGGTCTGATGGTCTCTTCTTCCCTCCAGGCTCAACGAGCATAGGCTGGATCTCCTTTTCAGCACCTTTGCTAATGGCAGCGCTGCAAGTGGGACTATTTCTCATTTCTCACTCCTGTGAGTGCAGTCACTGGTCACGGAGTAAGCAGGCAGCTGTATTTCCAAATGCTACCTCTATAGTTCCGGCTACAGCAGCCCTGACAGCTGAATATTACTCCTCCGCCTGCTGTCAGGAATGCTATAGCCAGGACTATAGCGGTGGCATAGGGCCAGTGTATTTCTCGACAGGACACCTGGACTGTGGACTCAGTCAGGAGATGTCTCCTCACAGGCCTTCTGACTCAAGGTCCTATCAGTGCAAAAGTAGAGCCCAGTCACCTGCCCAGCAGGGGGGGCAGCCGTACTGCCAGTGCCTTATGCTGCAACTGATCCTCTTGATTAAGATGCAGGCACCTTTTTCATGCTTTCCCCTCTCCCTGCAGGCCATGGCTCCTTTGTAGTCTAAATCATATTTTTTTGGGCCCCATGAGATCAAACACAGGGGCTCAGGAGGCTGTAAAATGGATGGATTATTTTTTTCTAATTCAGCTTGCTGGAATATCAACTCCTCCCTACTTGTATGTAGTTAATGGCAATAAAGGCTCTCCCATTCCATCTGGTCGCATTGGGGCACAAAGAAGGAAGAAGAACATCAGTTTCTCCCTCTCCTCTGTGACAACTGAGGCCATAAGTTATGAAGATTTACTCACTTCCAGTATTGGTTCTGCATTTACCTGGCTGGTACCAGCTAAGAAAGCAACCAATAAGCCTTGGAGGGCAGAGGAGGGATCAATGGGTCTAATAAACCCCAGATTTCTCCATAAAGAGGATATGTCACTATCACTGTTATGATACTAAGGTATCATACTAAGTACTAAGGTATCACAAGGGATGATAAATATCACTTGAAGATAGCTGAATTATTTTTTGAGGTTAGGGCAGGGCCAGGGATGGGCCCAAAGGTGAGGTCATGGGCCCCATCAGGTAGGATGTAGCGGTCCCCGTGATATCTAACAGTGGCCCTGGTCTCTGGTAAGGGGGTAATGGGGGCATAGAATCTAGCAGTGGCTGGGTTTGTGCAGCACTGCAGCAGGCAGGGAGAGAAGGTGTCCTCTTGTATATCAGTGCAGTCATCATTCTCAGTCACACTGTGTGTGGGGGGACTGGGGAGCAGCAGAGAAATACGAGAACAACCTACTATGCTGGAATTTGTAGTCCCATGGAGGTGGGTAAAACGCTCACACATACTGTGGAGGGAGGGCTGGTCATATAAAGTAAAAACCCCTGTCTAGAAATATTTATTGCCTGGCACACTGCTTTAAGAGGGAACTCAGCAGAATCTGGGGTAAAGGGGAATGCCGATGTAAGTGGGATCTCTGGACTCTGTGATAACCAGATACCCTCTCACATCAGAGGCCCCCCTACATGCCAGTCAGCAGAGATCCCCTTTGTGTCAGAGTCCCCCCTTATGCCTCGTACACACAATCACTTTTTGTGATGAAAAAAAAATATTATTGTTCTTCATGAAAAAAAACGAAATTTTTCAAACTTCATTTTAAAAATGACGTTGCGTACACACCACCTTTTTTGGAAAATTATGAACAAAGTGATGGCACTCTAAAGGGGAAGTTCTATTTGCCTTGAGGCTGCTTTTAGCTGGTTACTTGTTATGCCGCGTACACACGGTCGTTTTTTGCGATGAAAAAAAAACCAACGTTTTTTAAAACGTCATTTAAATTGATCGTGTGTGGGCAAAACGTTGTTTTTTGTCTTAAAAAAAACGACCAAAAAAAAATTCCAACATGCTTGAATTTTTTGTGTCGTTTTTCAAAACGTCGTTTTTTGTTTCACAAAAAGTCACCGTGTGTAGCAAAAATGTCGTTTAAAACAAAGTTTTTCAACCCGCGCATGCCCAGAAGCTAGTTATGAAGCGATCTTCAATGGAAAAGAGTGGTGAACGTAACCTCGCTTTTTGTGAAAAAAACGATGGTGTGTATGCAACATCGTCTTTGAAAAGTGACGTTTCAAAAACGTCGTTTTTTACTTCACAGAAAACGTCGTTTTTTTTCATCACGAAAAATGATCGTGTGTACGCGGCATTAGTAATAGACGATTCCTGCTTTTTTGTCTGTTACAGCGTGATGAATGTGCTTACTCCATTATGAATGGTAGTTTTACCTCCCGTCTCCTAACTTGCTTCTGGGCATGTGCAGGTTTAAAACGTCATTTTTTACGTCGTTTTGCCCACACAAGATCATTTTTTATGACACAAAAAATTACATTTTTAAAAATGACATAAAAAATTTGAGCATGTTCGAATTTTTTTTTGGTCGTTTTTCAGAAGACATAAAATGACGTTTTGCCCACACACGATCATTTTAAATGACATTTTTAAAAATGTCATTTTTTTCATCACAAAAAGTGATCGTGTGCACGCGGCATTACAGTGTATATAAAGATGACGCCAGAGTCCACAACATTCTTTAGATCAGATTTCCCAGTGTGGAGGGGAACTCTGTGGATTCTGATGTAAGGAGGGCTTTCTGGGAACTCTGATATAAGATGTAACGCTATTGACTCTGGTGTAAGGGGTAATTAAAGCCCTTGACTTGTAGTTTTGTTAGCTGTTTTTTTGTTAAGGTTATCTGAAAGACAGGTTTCAAATGTTTTCACAGGGGCGCAGTTTCAGTGCTTGCCATAGGCGTCCTTTTCACTAGATACGCCTCTGCCCAAACATAAATCACTCATATACCCAATATGTGTAATCTCCTATACTGAAAACTTATCAAAATAGTCTAAAACACTTAATTGATTCTAGGTGATCCACAAAATGGAAGATAATAATGCACTTCATTCCCAAGACTGAGCCAGTAAGTAAATCAATTATTCCAAATGGAAAACAAACATATACTTAGTTCCAGAGATTAAACCAGTGAATAGATGTGTTGGTTATTCCAAGATATACTGTATAAAGCAAGGAGTTTCGTAATATATTGACGTTATGCACTATGAAGCCTCAGATGTTGCATTGGCTGTGTCCTTAGCCATATGTATAGAGCACTATTGTCCAAATGAAGATATTTAACAAAGCCTGTATATTTCCCACAGATAGCTATGCTCATATTCCAGTGCAAACACCTCCCTCGCACGCCAATATGGGCTTATTCCAGAAAACCATGGGCTTACAAAGTTTGGATCTTCAAAGCATATGCAATCATGGATCAATAACTTAAGTCCATATATACCATATGATCAAGTTGAAGTTAATGCTTGTAATCCACATGGTAGCCTCTGACTCAAAACAAAGAAAACATGATATTGCATCCGTGCATATATTATATATTGATCAGTCCATATAGGATCATGGAGGGTTTAAACCCAGTGTGTACTCCCAGGCATGTATAATAATGTACCCACAGTCTGAGTGCTTAAAGTTCATATGGTCAAACCAGGGATTTTGGTTTTAATTAATATACTGTAGCATACAGATCCAGATATAAATAATATTCCATGCATATATATGCAACATGAGGCCAGGTGAATTTGGAGCTAGAGGCTACCAAACTACCTGGCCTCAGGTGTAATCTCTGGAACTAAGTATATGTTTGTTTACTATTTGGAATAATTGATTTTGAGGATCTTATTATTAAGTGCTTTGGACTTACTCATACCAACTCTATTCACTTGGTATGTTGATAAGCTAACAGTATAGATTACACATATTGTGTATATGAGTGATTTATGTTTGAGAGATGTGGAGCATATATTTTTAATATGTGTGTAGTGTGATATTGTTTTCAATGTAATATGTTGAATAAGACCCCTTTCACACTGTGGGTGTATTGCAGGTGCTATAGTGTTAAAAAATAGCACCTGCAATCCGCCCTTAAAAAAGCTGCTCCATTGTCTCCAGTGTGAAACCCTGAGGGCTTTCACACTGGAGCGTTGCGCAAGCAGGACGATAAAAAAAGTCCTGCTAGCAGCATCTTTGGAGCGGTGAAGGAGCGGTGTGTATACCGCACCTCCACCGTTGCTGCCCATTGAAATCAATGGGACAGCGTGGCTATACTTCAGCAGCGCATTGCAGGCGGTTTTAACCCTTTCTCGGCCACTAATGGGGGTTAAATGCACCCCGCTAGTGGCCGAAATGTGCCACAAAACCGTCTATAGCGTCGGCGGTAAAAATAGCGGCGTTTTACCGCTGACGCTATGGGCAGCTCAGTATGAAAGGGGTATTAAGGTTAGCAATTTTTGTACTTAGTCCAGTGAATTGCTTATGATTTTTTTCTACTTGTCCTTTAGGTTTTGTCATATTTTTTTTTTTTTTATATATATACATAAGAGCGGGTAGAGTTTTTTTTTTTGTAAAAGTTTTCCTTCTCTGCACTTTCCCAGTTCCCCAATATCCTAAATTGGTATACAAAACTGAACTGCATATTCCAGATGTGTGTCTCTCTTTCTGGAGTCTATACTTCTCCTAATGCAAGAAAGGATTTTGCTTGCTTTAGAAACTGCTGCTTGGCATTGCATGATATCACTAAGTTTATGATCTACCAGAGCACCCAAAACCTTTTCAACTATTGAAAAATCAGAAGAAGAGGTTTGGACAGCTCCTAATCACTCTGAAGGCAATACTCTTGACCATGTCTTTTCCCACCTATGCACTCCATGCAACTTCTCCAACTATCCTTACCCCCTCTTTGATCACTACCTTATTAATTTCACTCTCTCCCTCTCCTCCGCCTCCTTTTTACTCCAAATGCCTAACACACGACCGAGTTTCTCGACAGAATCCAGCGAGAACCTCGATGGGAGACGTATTCTGCCGAAAAAAACGGTCGTGTGTACAATTTTCGCCGAGCAACCCGTCGGGAAGCTCGTCGAGCCAAAAAGAGAGCATGCTCTCTATTTCCTCGTTGTTCTGTGGGGAAATTTGTCTCGACAAGCTTTTCGACAGCTGAACGGGAAACTCGACGGGCGGAACGATGAGTTTAGCCCGACGAGTTCCTCGGTCTTGTGTACGCCGCCTAACAGTTACTCGTAGAAACCTTCACCATATCAACCCGTCTCTTCTACACTTTGTGACTGACCACCTCTATGACAAAATCACACCTCTGTCTTGCACTGACCTAAGCCACTTCTTTCTACAACACTTTACTTCTAGCATCACTGGATAGACTGGACCCCCTCACTACACGCAGAATAAGGTCCCGTCGCCTTCAACATTGGCAAACAGATGATACTAGAAGTCTGAAAAAACACAGCCGTGCTCTCGAGCGCCAGTGGTGCAAGATTAAGTCCTAGAAAGACTTCGCCCAGTATAAATATGCCCTGCAAATATACAATTCCAGTCTCTTCGCTGCCGACCAGACCTATTTCATCGTCCTCATTAAAAACGTATAATCCCGTCCCCGTCTACTTTTCTCTACCTTCAACTCTCTCCTTTGTCCTCCATTGCCTCCACACACTAACTCACTCACCACCCAGGAGATTAACAATCACTTCAAACAGAAGATTGATACAATTTGCAAGGGGATCTCTACTGTCCAAATACCCTCCATGCTTCACACCTCATGCCCACAGGTACAGTCATTACTTCCCTCTTTAATCCCCACCACTATAGACGAGGCCGCTAAATAACTTGCTAACGTCTATCTTACCACCTGCGCTCTGGATCCTGTTCCCTCGCAAATGACACGTTCACCCTCTGGCTCTATTCTACACTCTCTAACCCACATCTTCAATCTCTCCCTCTCTTCTGGCATCTTTCCGAACTCTTTGAAACATGCACTAGTCAGCCCCATACTTAAAAAGCCCTCACTGGACCCATCCAATCTTGACAACCTATGCCACATCTCCTTGCTCCCCTTTTTATACAAACTCCTTGAGCATCTAGTCTACAACCGACTGAGCGTCCACCTTGCTCTGATAATAATCTTCTCGATCCCCTTCAGTCTGGATTTCTTCCTCAACATTCCACAGAAACTGCTCTCCTAAAACTAACAAACAATATACTAATGGCCAAAACTAAGGGACACTATTCTGTGCTCCTACTCCTGGACCTCTCTGTTGCCTTTGATACGGTTTACCACTTACTCTTCCTCAAAAAACTCCTCACCTTTGGTCTCTGTGACTGTACTCCTTGTTGGTTCTCTACCTACTTATCCAACCGCACCTTCAGCGTTGCTTACAACTCTACTTCCTCCTCTCCTCTTCCATTCTCTGTTGGGGTCCCCCAAGGTTCTGTTCTTGGACCTCTCCTATTTTCAATCTACATCTCCTCCCTGGATCAACTGATAGCCTCTCACGGCTTCCAATACCACCTTTACGCTGATGACACTCAAATCTATTTCTCTACCTCTCAACTCACTCCTTTATTCTCCTCACGTATCACTATTTTACTATCAGATATATCACTTTGAATGTAGCACCACTTCCTCAAACTCAATCTATCCAAAACGGAACTTATCATTTTCCCTCCCCCAGTTGCTTTTCCCCCTGCTCTCTCTGTCAAAATTGATTGCACAACTATCAGCCCATCCCCACATGTCAAGGTCCTAGGAGTAGTCCTGGACTCTGAACTGTCCTTTAAGCCTCACGTTCAATCACTGTCCAAATCTTGCCGCCTCAACCTTCACAACATCTCCAAAATACGCCCCTTTATAACCAATGACACCACACAACTATTAATTTACTCCCTGGTCGTCTCTCGCCTTGATTACTGCAACTCCCTCCTCATTGGCTTACCTCTACATACTCTAACCCCCCTTCAGTCCATCATGAATGCTGCTGCCAGACTTATCCACCTTACCAACTGTTCTGTCTCTTCTACTCCCCTCTGTCAATCTCTCCACTGGCTTCCGCTCACCCAACAAATTAAATTCAAACTATTAACAATTACCTACAAAGCCATCCACAACTCTGCCCCCAGATACATCAATGACCTAGTTTCTAAATACCAACCTAATCGTTCTCTTCGTGCTTCTCAAGACCTCATACTCTCTAGCTTTCTCATCACCTGCTCCCATGCTCGTCTCCAGGACTTTCCCAGAGCCTCTCCAAGCCTATGGAACTCATTACCCCAATCTATCCGTCTATCTCCTTCTTTATCAGCTTTTAGAGGATCCCTAAAAAAACCCTCCTCTTCAGAGAAGCCTACCCTTCCCACACCCAACAACTGTATTTTCATTTGAGTCCATCTGATCATCCCCCACAGCTAACTACCCTTTGTTCCACTTGACCCTCCCTTCTAGATTGTAAGCTCTAATGAGCAGGGCCCTCTGATCCCTCCTGTATTGATTTGTATTGTGACTGTATTGTCTTCCCTATTGTCTTCCCTGATGTAAAGCGCTGCGCAAACTGTTGCCGCTATATAAATCCTGTATAATAATAATAATAATTAAACCCCATTTGCCACATGGTTGCCTAATCAAACAGTTTATTAACGTCTGAATGTCACCCGAATACATGCTGTAAGGTCTTTATTTCACTATATATAGCATTATCTGTAAACATAAAAAATGGTGAATTTAATCCCAATATAAGTAGGTTAAAAACTCCCAATACAATACTGGTCCTTGATGTACACCATTAATATCCTTCGATTAAAAAGTCCCAACACTGGTCCTTAGTGTGCACCACAAACAACCTTAAATAGAGTCTCTAAAATGTAGAAATTATGGCTTCAGGATAACCGAGATGAACTCTTGGAGGACATGTGGGTGTATCTTGTCCAAGTGCTTTATTTACCTTTATTTTATCCAAATGTATCTGGACCATATCATTTTTGAGATATCTTTGTTCTTTTGAGGCTTTGTCATTAATATTCCCATCATGCACTTGAGCTTCCCTATTTTCTTTTGTAGACATAGCTGAAGAAGGTTTTTTTAAAAAATTGTCCTCCCTAAGGCTGTATTCACACCTGAGCGTAGCATTTTGCCGTGATTTTGCAGCGTTTTTTACCACGTTTTGTCACAATATTTGTGGCATTTTTTACCATGATTTGCCGCGATTTTTTGCTGCGTTTTTTACCGCATTTTGTCGCAAATTTGGACAGGTCTAGGGATACCAATGTTAAAAACAGAAAAACGCCCAAATACGCTTAATTCGAGCAACAAAAAAGGGTCCAGAACTTGTTTGAGCTTGCGTTCGGCGTCAGGCGTTTTGGAGTGGAGATGTGAACCATCTCCATTGAGAATAATGTATTTTTTCCCCTCTAACGTTTTGGAGCTTCATGCTTCAGGTGACCAAACGCTCAGGTGTTTTATGAGATATAAAGTAAATTTTAAACATTCACATTTCTGTTCTGTGTTCTTTGATGACAACATTCCCTGCAAATCTAAGTCTTGGAGAGCAGCCCTCATCCATGGAAATGTTACTCTTTTACCATTAGGACACAGTATCCAGTTACTAGTATACATTAAATTAAAAACATGCCACTTTGCTGCTAAAGTGCAATAATGTATGCCAAAGGTAGGCTGGACAGTGGTCATCAGGAGTAGAAAATATCCTGGCATCAGGCGGAATAAACAATGCCTCATCTTTGGATCAGTGAGAGGAATTGTGCCCCTTTGTTGGTGTCATTGGGAGGAACTGTGTCCCATTGTTAGTGTCATTTGGAGTAATTGTCTATGGTGTCACTAGATGAAATAGTGCCCCAAGGGCCGGATGAAAGCAATCAAAGGAATGCATCAGGCCCCAGACTGATAATGCAAAAGACACTCAACCAACATTTCCATCATAGATTCAATTAATAGTGCTGGGGCCAGAGTGGGTAACCTACAAGTACACAGTACAATGGGTAAACAATGCTCATCCTGTAGGCTTTGCACCCTAGACAATAGCCTGTATTGAACATGAAGAAATCCATCCCTGCTTGTGATCATTGGAAGTCATTTAAAAAAAAATATATTTAATTGGCATCAAACTTCAAATTGAAGAGAACCTGATCTGTTAGGAATAACATTATAAAAGGGGGGGGGGTTTAGACTAGCAAGAAAACTCTAAAATATGTCATTTACCCTGTTAGTTATTTTTCAGTGATAACTATGCAGCAACTTGCAAGGAAGAAATTCTAGCTATGCACTGAGAAGCTATAGCACTCAAACATGCAGAATGACTCGTATCAGGTCTCCTAATTATGGCATTACTTCAATTTGTAGGACCATCTGTTGCATCTGTTCCTTTTAATTGTCAGGGAGCAGCTGCCTAGAAGGAAAGTTTGATATATCCTTCAGCAAATGCAAAGCACTGAAAACTTTGCTCATATTAATTGATGGTAAAGGTTCTACATCAGTGTATCTGATTCTATATCAATTAGGTGTAATTTTTTATCAGAACAAAAAACAGACGAGCAACAATTTGTTAATTTCCAGTTGAAGCTTTGCTACTTGTGCAGAGACTGTGTACTCATAATTATCTATTTATACTTATGTGGTGCCAACACACTATGTGTTAGGAGATATAAAGACGCTGCAGAACCCATCAAACTAGGTAAAACATGATCACTAGAGAAAAGGCTGCTGAAAATACATGTCCAGACCCTTACTGATCAACTTCTCTCTATCTATGAGCAGCAGTCCTCACCTTTCATGTTGAGGCAGATATTCAGCTATGGTGGTAAAATGGTGGCTGGCGTGTCTATATTATTCCTATTTAAAAGTAATAGCGCTAGCCATCTAAGAAGCGAGTACAGTGTTTAATAACCATGATATGGTTAGGCATATGATATATAGTGTATAGCATATACAGTACATATAATGCTAAAGTAAATATGTCATAGAAATATGAAAGCTGTATTTTGTATAAGTTGCTAAATAGCCTTATTATGCTGCTTTTCTATATGTCATGGAAGATTTGACTGGAGCTCCACTTTAAGCTTGTAAACGTATTTAAAAATAAAGATTTCTTTGCACACTACTAAAACATTGCAGTAAATGGTCCTGCCACCTGTTCATGCTCACAGAAATACATAGTTAAGCTTCTTAACGCAACATCATTCAATAACAACATCTACAGTAAGTAACAACTTATTTGAGGAAGAAAACTCTGGATCCTATTATAATTTTATAGTCGTGGAATAGCACTCAAATCACATTCTAAATTAATACACATAAATAGTAACAGTTTTTTTTTTATCTTGTATAAAATCCTTAGTATAACACACATGTGATGAAATGTGAGAACTACAAGGAAAGAAATAGTTCTCATATCATGTTCCATGATGGTCCATGCTCTATTTCTTTATTGCTACATATTGCCTGGGTTATCATCTGTGACAATCTAATTTCCCTTAACTTTACAAGCCCCACTTGCTTTTTCACTTACAGAAGGAAAATATCACTGTTTTTCTCTTTAGAAACTGTTTACGGGAACTTCGATTTTAGCTGAAACAGTTTAGAACACAATGAAATTTTATCTGGGATCGTAAAATTGCCATTTCGGATGAAGAGGCTGTGACTCCTGGGAATAAGGAATTAAAAGGAACTGAACATTTGTTAACTGCTTGACCTCTGATCTGTTGTAGAGAGGATGAAATTGCCTTTATCATTTAAATAAGGACCTGTGCACACTACACCTGAAGTGCAGGAAGTCATCATGTAGCAGTCTGTTCATCGTTGTTGTAACAAAACTCTAATTAGACTTTGGGGCATTAGAGGAACCTGAAATGCTTTAAAGACCCAGTAAGTGAATAAAGTGGTCTTACAGATTTTAGGACTGAATTTCATACCAAAGCTGTAAATTTACAGTAAAATATATACTGCATCAATGTGACTCTTGCATTCCAGGAAAGATATGTTCCTATTGCCTAAAGATCAGAGTCAAAGCCAGTGTGCTTAATCATTTACATACCTTTGTAAGGTGGTGCATTGCAGTACCTTCTAACCAAAAACCATTTATAGATATGTGCATTCCCGTTCGTACGAATGGTATTTTCGTACGAAAATGTTCATTTCCGTACCCGCGGGATAATGTGTACATACGAAAATGGTAAAGCACCAAAATACGAAAACGACGGGATAACGGATGAGCCGCATAACGAACGACCGCAAATACGAACGAACGATCCGACGGGAAAAAACGGGAAAAAACGACAAAACGAAAACGGCAAAATAACGAAAATGAAATCTGTATTAATAGATTTGCATTGTGTATTTTGTTTGAATCAGTTTTGTGTTCGTTTTTAGTTGTATGTTCATTGTTCAATGACATCTGTAACAAAAGAATTTCAATATGTATATTGAATGAATTCCCTTTTCTGTTTGTATTTGTGTATTCAAAATACTGAAGGCAAATCTTTTGTTATAGGTGTCATATCAACATACGAAAATAGCAAAAGAAACGGGTTCAAATGCAAATCTTTTGTTTATGTTTTTTTTGCATGGCCAGAGATTTAGGCTGGCCATACAATTTTCTGTGCAATTTTCTTTAGATTTACCTTCAAATATGTAGTGCAAGGGCCTGCCTGATTGCATACAATTGAAAGTGTTGTTTAGTTTAACCTCATATTATATGTTTTTTGGTAAATCTAAAAGAAAATTGTACAAGAAAAATTGAACATGTATGGCCAGCCTCAGTGACTGAAAGCAGCTTCTCTTTTGTGCTGAGTAGTGAGTACACTTGTACAGTAAAGCCAAATAAATTTTCTGTGGATTTTCATCTGAAGGGAGTTCAGTTGGCCAGACTTTTGAACCCAAAAATGGTTTTCTGATGCAGTTTAAAAACTAACAAATTTTCTGAGATCGGAAAACGATTGTTTTTATGTTTGTTGTTAAAACAGTCTGACCAAGTGTATGGGGCTTAACAATACTATTGTATCGTACGATTTTCGGATCGTGTGTACACTACTTTCAAGAGCCGTTCACGACCGTTCATCCGATATTTTTCGATCGGACAAGCGCGAAAATTTTCCTCGTACGATGTCAGATCGTACGATTTTCGTTTAGTCAGTATAGCCGTAATCCGACAATACAATACAAATACATTACAACACGTGACATCACTTCCGATCGATTTTTTCTGTCATACGAGAATTTTCGTGAGTTTAAAAACCTATTTTATTTTACTTGCGATTATTAAGCGAAAAAAGTCGTACGATCCATCGGCCGATATTCGGATCGTGTGTATGGGCCATAACTCTCTGGCCATGCAAAAAAAACATAAACAAAAGATTTGCATTTGAACCCGTTTCTTTTGTTATTTTCGTATGTTGATATGACACCTATAACAAAAGATTTGCCTTCAGTATTTTGAATACACAATACAAACGGAAAAGGGAATTCATTCAATATACATAATGAAATTCTTTTGTTATAGATGTCATTGAACAATGAACATACAACTGACACTAACAAAAGAAAAGCATTCAAGATAC
Source organism: Rana kukunoris (assembly GCA_029574335.1). NCBI lineage: Eukaryota > Metazoa > Chordata > Amphibia > Anura > Ranidae > Rana > Rana kukunoris. The sequence goes on along the minus strand of CM056051.1, from coordinate 458,309,623 downwards.
ACAAAATGCAAATTGATGAAAATTCACGATAATTATTGTCTAACAAGAAACGAACATGAATTAAACAGAATAACGAACCATCCCCCATGTACGAAAATAAAATGGTAACGGAAATACAAAACGATTGGAATATGAAAATATCGCGTCGTACGACAAACGAACGGGAACGAACGGGAAAACGGGCGTCTTACGAAAAAAGAACGGAAACGAACAGACGGGACCTTACGAAACGGAACAAAAAAAACGATTTTTTTTTTTCTGTGCACATGTCTAACCATTTATAGCCATGAAAAGGAGACTTTGTGATTATGGGAGAAGTCCTGTAGTCAACACCAGTAATGTTGAACATCTGCTTTATGAGTAATTAACACTTTAGGACATGGGTTGCATTATGGTGCACGATATATAGTTGGTTTATTACTAGAAACATACAGAAATCTATATTGTATACAAAATGTTAAGGACGAGGCACTAGTGGATTCTTCTGTAGAGGTCAAGTATTAAGCTTCTAATTCAACAAAACAAGGAATAGAGTAAGGCACATTGCCTTCAGCAGGAGCTGTTTGTCTGAAGAATGAAAAATAGATGAAGTGTGCTAAACATAACAAGTGATATTAGCCATACGGCTTGTCAAAATATTTTCAGCGTGCCTAACATCTATCTTTAACATTCCAATATTTAGGAGGCTTCTGGATACTTTGGCACACTGATAAAAGCATGTTACTACGAGCACTGAGAGATAGTGCAAAGATAGTTTTGTGAAGGAGAAAAGGGTCAGAAAGAAAAGAACAAGAGAGATTTAGGGTTTGCCAGCCTTCAGCAATCTTTCCTATCCCATCATATTGAGCATAACTATCAGGGAATACCAACATAGGAAGCCCAAGGTTCCCAAACAGACTCAAACTTTACTGCTGTGTTCTTTAAGAAGCTACAGTAGCCATTATTCAGGATTTTTTTTCTTTTGGCTGCGGTAAAGGAGACATTGGGGTTGATTTACTAAAGGGAAATCCACTCTGCACTACATGTGCACTTGAAAGTGCACTTGTAAGTGCAGTTGCTGTAGATCGCTGTAGATCTTTTTCAAGCGCACTTGTAGTGCAAAGTGGATTTGCCTTTCGTAAATCACCCCATTGTGTTTCCACGCTCTTGCTATGGTCAATGTAACTCCCAAAAGGATAAAAAAGATTAATGACTGGATGGCTTTAGTAGTTTCAGGTATCTAGGCATTGAGTAATGCTATGGAGGGATCCTTTGGTATTTGACATCCTGTGACTTTGCGTATTATATAAAATATTATATTCCAGAATCCCCTAATTCTCGGGCAGTCCTAATGTGCATCATGGATTCTGGGATATTACAACCTAGTGGAAATGCCCCCTCTGCTCTGTTGTCTGACCATACCACTGTTCATAGGCTGTTAGTGTTGGGGTGTCAGCTTATGCTTCCATTGTGAGTTTAAAAAATGTAGTTTAAAAAAAGTATCTAAACCGTTCAGATTCAGGCATCTCCAACTTGCTTTTCCAATAACTGAGTGAGAGCAGGCCCAGTCAGGTAGTGCCCAATGTGGTACAACCCTTTATTCAACCACCAGCTGAAGGCTTTAATATTCATTCCCAGCAGAAATTTGGGGTTATGAAATGGGAGGTCTTTCAAGCCATCCCAAATGGAGATAGAGTTAGATAACACAGGAGACAGAATCGGAGGACAAGCTTTTGTAGGGCACCAGAGTAGGAAATCAAATGTGTATGTCGGAACTATTTACCTCTGTATTTGCACCCAATCAGGTTTTTCCAGGCGTGTGTATATGGCTGATAATTGTGTCAGACAATCTTGCTGCTTGGTAAAACCATAGGAGATTTGGGACCCCTAAGCCTCCCCGCATCCTTGGTCTGTAGAGTACCCTTTTCGATAGGTGGTGTCCAGAGGAGCCCCAAATTAACCTTATTATTTTGCTTTGAAAGGTTTGCAAATGGTCTTTTCTTGGAGGAATCAGAACGGAGGGAAAAAAATAAAGTAATTTGGGGATTAATGTCATTTTAACCAAGTTCAACCTCCCTAGCCAGGATAATTCATGAAGTGCCAATAATTTAAGATCCGCTTAGAGTTTTTTTATAAATGGGGAGAAATTAACCGAGTAGAGTTATTCGACCTTCTGGGGGAGTTCTACTCCTAGATATCGAATGGTAGAGTCACCACTCAAATTGGAAGGAGTTTTTAAGATTCTCTGATATTGAGGACGAAACAGTCACATTTAAAATCTGGGATTTAGTAAGATTAACCTGTAATCCCGAAGCCCTAGTGAAGTTCTCCAGTAGTTTTCAGGTGTTTGGGAGAGAAGTTGTCGGCGATGTGTTAAATAACAATAAGACGTCCGAGCACATTTATGTGTCTGTGGGCCGTCCGAATAGGAGCATAGTCATAGCCATTAGACCCATGAACCTCTGACCAAAACCAGGCCATGAGACCGAATCAAAGGCCTTTTGGAGAACGATCAAAAGGATTAACCCTTACTGACAATTACCCTGGGCCCATTCTGATTGTAGAATTGATATATCTATCGCTCTTCTGATCTGATCTGGGCCCTGTATGCCTGGGATGAAACTCACTTGGACTTTGTGGATATAAAGACTTATAAAAGATGCCATGCAATTAGCTAGGATCTTGGTCAGGATTTTCATATCGTTATTCATTAGTTATATGGGCCTATTTTTCCCTACCTCTCCTTTTTCCTTGTTTGGTTTGGGAATAACAGGACAATAATGGGGCCCCCAGATAGCGGCCCTCCACCCTAGGTGAATGAATATAGGGTACATTGTCAATAAAATACACAACACAGGTTTTTAAAATAGTTTATTAGTCAGCTCCAGGGGGTCTTCGCCACTCTTCGGTGGGGTCTTCTCCACTCTCCGGGGGGTCTTCTTCCATCTTCTCAGCTCTCCGCTGTTGTCTCTGGGGGGGAACTCATGCCAGTTTTTTATTTAAAATTTGGCGTGGAGTTCCCCCTCATGATTCATACAGTACCAAACGCCTGCAGCTAGAATTGGCAGGAATCCAAGTCGAATCCCCGTCGCTTCTATGACGTGCTCGCTGGAATTTGCTTTTTCTAATTCAGTGAGTGCGAGATGTCGGCATCATGTCACCGAGAATCAGCGCGATGCCCTCGTGCTGGAAACACATTCTGTGCCACAGGTATTGTATAGTACATATTATGTAAGTGGATTATATCACCTATTGGCAACTAAAGTTACATTGTCCCTAACCCGGAGGCGCCCTCTTTTCTTTTCTCTTTTTTTCATATGTTGGAGTCTGCTCTCATCTCCCTTTTGAAAGGCTTACCCCGAAACATGGACTCTGTTTGAAGCTTTATATATAGGACATAATTCCATTCCTCCACATTGTTTTCCCTTCTATCAATCCCTTGTGATACTATACACTATATTACAACATCGAAAGGACCTATATAAAACAGACTTTTTTTTTCTAACTCTCATATATCGCTGACTAACAGCGCCACTATCCAATTTGTTTGCGATTATATCATGGGAATCTAGTTTTGGGATCAGAAGAGAATCTAAAAACAAGTTCATATGGCACTCATTGTCATTAATCCTTATAGTTTCTCATAGAAATTATAGAAAGTTTCCATAATGCTTTGCAGGTTTAGATTATGATGCCCACCCGGTACCCAAATTTTGGGCATGGTACACTGTCTTGGTTGGGGGGGATAATTTGGTACCCAGCATCTGGCCCACTGTTCCCCGCTGATGACAGAATTTAGCTCCACTCCATCTAATAATCTTTTCGGCCTTGGATGTAAGGGCTACGTTGAGGGATAAGTGTGCTGCGTCTAATTTGTCTACAGGGACCTCTTTGAGGTCATATTTATGAAGACAGCACATGCGATCAAATTACTTTCCTAACCTGTCAATGTCAACCATGTGTTCTTTTTTAATGTGAGTAGATATTTGAATTCATTTTTCCCAAATAGTGGCTTTATGAGCAGCCCATAGGGTTTCAGCCGGGAACTCTGCTGCTTTAATTAGGAGGAAGTATTTCTTAATGGCTTTCTCAATTCCCATAACCATAACTGGGTCACTGAGAAAGAATTCATTGAGTCTCCATTGAAGGAGATTAAGATAGTTCAAGTTTCTTTTTAGGGTAAGGAGGACTATGGTATGGTCCAACCACACCGTCTCTCTGATGGAGGACTTGACCATCTCCAGGATTTTAGAAGTGGAGATGAAAATGTGATCAATCCTAACGTAGAACTGATGTGGGCAAGAAAAGTGGGTGTAATCCCTTTAATTGGATTCAGCTCTCTCTAAGGATCGACTAGTCTATGTTGAAAGATTATATTATAGGTAAATATATTGCGCTAAACTATAAACATTTAAATTAAAAAAATGTGTATGATATTAAAAGATGTGAGGCAACCAACACAACAATGGATAATTGTGAAAGAAATATAGAAAAAAGTGCAGCGCCAATAAGGGGCCCACCTGGATGGGGGAGCCCAGATATTGTGTAACAATAGTGATCACAAAATGGAAATACATTTCATATCTAATCCACATTGGACACAAACGTGAAAAAAATTATCTACAAAACATACAATACTGGTGAAGTAAATATATGGATCACTAAATGAGCAGGTATTCAAAAAATATTGAGTGTGGAGTGTATAGTCCCATTCAAACACAGGAGTAGTCTATATACTCTCATTGGTGTTAGAGATGCACTATCCCTTAAGACAGATAACAACACATCCTTAGAAATGCAATCCTTGGAGTAAAGGTAGGTTGGGTATGCTTACCAGCTGGAGTAGACCCGCAGCTCACCTTACGGTGGGGGTTCCCAAAGGCTTGTGTGGGCCGAATGCCCTCCCTGGTCACTGTCTCAGATGTATATCCTTGTGCAGATATCCCGAGCGAAATCCAATCTCATCCGGACTTATCCGTGGCCAGAAGGAATAGTGCTCCCAAATAATCCGATCAGGGAAAAGAAAAAGGAGAAAAACAACTCCTCATAGCGTAAAAAAAGTATTTAATTAAAAAGTCAAAGACACACGGAAAATTTTAAAATGCCCAAAAAGAAATCCATATAAGCACATTGAAAAACTGTCCAAATGGATGAAAAAGTTCCACAGAGTCACAGCAATAATCCACAAAAGAGGAATGATTAAAATATTAATTTAGCTATTTTAACCACTTAAGGACCGCCTCCTGCACATATACGTCGGCAGAATGGCATGGCTGGGCACAAGCATGTACAGGTACGTCCTCTTTAAGTGCCCAGCCGTGGGTCACGGGCGCTCGACCGAAGCTCCGCGGGACCCGATCGCACCGCTGGAGTCCCGCGATCAGTCCCGGAGCTGAAGAATGGGGAGAGCTGTGTGTAAACCCCGTTCCCTGTTCTTCACTGTGGCGCCGTCATCAATCATGTGTTCCCTAATATAGGGGACCACAATCAATGACGTCGCACCTACAGCCACACCCCTCTACAGTTAGAAACACAGATTAGGTCATACTTAACCCCTTCAGTGCCCCCTTGTGGTTAACTCCCAAACTGCAATTGTCATTTTCACAGTAAACAATGCATTTTTAATGCATTTTTTTGCTGTGAAAATGACAATGGCCTCAAAAATGTGTCAAAATTGTCCGAAGTGTCCGCCATAATGTCACAGTCACGAAAAAAAACGGTGATCGCCGCCATTAGTAGTAAAAAAAATAATAATAAAAATGCAATAAAACTATCCCCTATTTTGTAAACGCTATACATTTTGCGCAAACCAATTGATAAACGCTTATTGCGATGTATTTTTTTATTTTTTTACCAAAAATAGGTAGAAGACAACGTATCGGCCTAAACTGAGGAAAAAAATGTATATGTTTTTGGGGGATATTTGTTATAGCAAAAAGTAAATAATATTGCATTGTTTTCAAAATTGTCGCTATATTTTTGTTTATAGTGCAAAAAATAAAAACTGCAGAGGTGATCAAATACCACCAAAAGACAGCTCTATTTGTGGGAAAAAAAGGACGCCAATTTTGTTTGGGAGCCACGTCGCACGACAGCGCAATTGTCAGTTAAAGCGATGCAGTGCCGAATCGCAAAAACTGGCCAGGTCCTTTACCTGCCTAAAGGTCAGGGTCTTAAGTGGTTAAGGCTCCTTTTGGGCAGATGGATAAACTGAGTTGTGGGGGGTCTAGATTTTTCTAGTCCCTGGTCAAGGGCAGAATTCAAGTCACCTCCATATATGACTGTCCCTCCCACCATGGGGCCTAATGTTTTGAGCATCGCCTGGAAGATTGCAGCTTGGCCCTGATTAGGCGCATAATAAGAAATTAGGAATACCATTGGTCATCTATCGTGCTATTTACAAGAATAAATCTGCCCTCTGGGTTCCTGTGTTCCAGTTGGGGTGTAAACTTATAATTCTTAAAAATTAGGATTTCTACTCCCTTAGTTTTATCCTCAGAGTTTGCAAGGAAAAGCATAGGGAATTTGGCGTGAAAGAAGGAAGAGTTATACCACGTTTGAAAATGGGTCTCCTGAAGTAGGAAAATATCTATTTTGTGGGAGTGCAAAGACTTTGGAATTTTACAGTGTTTTACGGGGAATTCATCCCCTGCGTATTGTGTGAGGCAACAGACAGTGGAGGAGAGGATAGAGTGTTGTCAGCCTACCTCAGAAATGCCAGTGGGCCATACACAGGTTTTGGTCCAGCAAGGCTTGAATTTCCAGACAGGAGCAGCAGAGACAGGGGGATTCTGGAGGTCCGCAAAAAGAGAAAAGAGGTAAGTGTCAGCAAAGAGAAACTAAAGAAATAAGAGCAGAGAAGAGCCCTCTAGGAGCTCCAGTGGGCAGGAGAAATAGGATATCTTGCTGTCCACATAACCAACAGTCGATTCAACCTCTTCCTGAAGAGCTAAATTCCCACCAAATGGGCATGGAAATGCCATAACCATGGGGTAGGGGAGGTGCATAAACATACCACCCCCGCCGAGACACACCAAAACATTTAAACATTTGTAAATGCAAGCAGTAAAATCAGGTTGCAACTCGTCTAATGCAGAAAATAAACCTTAAGTATTCCATGTTGAATAGGTTAGGGACAGGAATAGGGAGATTAAAGGGTGGGAGAGGTAGGGGAAGGGTGGGAGAGGTAGGGGAAGGGTGGGAGGGGACAATGGTGTTAAGGTCAATGGCACTGACTAGAAAAAAAAAGATTGCTGTGTAGTGTGGAATGAGAGTTCATCTAGTGCACTACAGTCCCAAAACATTGGTGTCATAATTGGGGTCTAGATACTGTAGCTATCTGGGGAGTCTTTTATTCAGAGCAACATTGAAGGAGTCTGGATGTTGCTAAAAACTGTTAAAACCAGTCAAAGGCTATGCAAACCAACATGAAGGTATCTTGATAAAGTTCATGGTTGAACAGAACAAATTCCAATGTCTGGTTAGGACCAGAAGAGGGTTTGTGTCCACATTGTCTTGAGGTTTGCCTTCCTTGTGTCACTTGAAGTTGGATTTGTTCCACACCCGAGAAATGGGGCTAGATGGTGTTTGACGCCTTGTAGCTCCCGATTGGGAGTTTGGCGGGGTGTGAGGAGGGCCCAGTTTGATTTATCTCAGTCCCATCAGAGGGTTCTCACCTTCCTGAAAACTAGAGGCCCACCAGTACTTGATTTCCTTCTTGGAAAAAAAGTCAACAAGGGTTTCAGGGACCAGCTCCTGTGTATGGTCAAGAGAGAAATGTCAAGCAAAGATTTGAATTGGATGATTTTGAAGTGGTGTTTGCGTACATGACTTTTTCATGATCTCCTCCTGCACCGCGTAGAAATGTGGCTCAACTACTACATCCCTAGGGGCACCATCTTTTCTCAGGGGGCCCAAGGCTCTGTGTGCTCTATCCAATTCAAGTATATAGAAGAAAAAAACTGCGCTCTTTAAAATTGTGTGTAACAAGCTGCAGCTAACATGTTTTACAACACTCAACAAATACAATAGTGTCCCGGGACTCAGATCGAGGCTTGGTTATTTGTTCTTTGTGTATTTTTGTGGTACATCAGAATGCTGCCCGTATCCTGTGAACACTGAGTGACAAAACGCATAGGGAGCCACGTTCTGATGTCACCGTGCCCATGCTAATCCCAGAACTATACGGGCTGTTTTCGAGAGCCTATTTTATGCTGTTTTATTTCTACTTTCATGTAAGTGTCCATTTGTCTTCTTTTTTTCAATAAATGTGTAAGGTTTTACACTATATTAGCTTTTGTCTTTTATAGGGACACCTTCATCTTGCAAACTCATATGAGGGGGGTGCCAGACTGATTTGTCTTGCGGCCCAGTCCACATCATAAGACTGGCGCTACACTTAGGCAGACCAGTTTCGGCGGACATGTTCGATAGTGTGTACGGCCTATCGGACCGCTTTCCAGCGGACAAAAATTTCCAAACATGCTTGAAAACATGTCCGCAGGAAACCTGTCCGTCGGACAGGTTCGATGGTTAGTACACAAACCATCAGACCAAAATCCCCCGCATGCGCAGAATCAAGTCGACGCATGCTTGGAAGCATTGAACTTCGTTTTTTCATCACGTCGTTGTGTTCTACGTCACCGCGTTCTGGTCCGAGGGGATTTTGGTCCGATGGTGTGTACGCTCATCAGACCAGCAGACCACTTCAGCCTTGCCCGATGAAAACGGTCCGTCGGACATGTTTCCTCGGACATGTCTGATCGTGTGTACAGGGCCTAAAAGTGTAGCGCAAGCCGACAGGGACTCTTTTCATGCTCCACCCTGCAAAGTACTGTCCTAGGTCTGGGCCTTGTTGGTCTAGGCCAAGATACAGTATTGCTGGCAGTATACCTGAACTGTCAAAAAACATAATGGTCCAAAAGACAACTTACTAACTCAGTCTGTGTCAGTGGAGTGTACATGGGATTTCCCTGAAGCAGGAAGCCTGGGCTACAAGGGAGTGCATTCTTTTCACCCTTTGGTGAATGCTGGATACCCACAAGAGTCTAATGGAAATGTAGGAATCCCCACCTCTGTGATGAAGTGACTTGCACTAATAAGAAAATAGTATACTTCTTTATTTAAAAAGCACATAATATTGAAGTATATTACTTTTTTTTATATGTGTTCTTGGGTTAGAGGTGGCTGAAATTCTTGCCCCATAATTCCCCATAGCATTAAATAGTTGATCCACAAATTATTCCAATAGAGCATGAGCCTTCTTTTTTGGGGTCCTGTTGTCTCTTTTCCACATTAACCACTTAAGGACCGCCTCCTGCACATATACGTCGGCAGAATGGCACGGCTGGGCACATCCACGTACAGGTACGTCCTGTACTAGTACCCAGCCGAGGGTCATGGTAGAATAATACGTATCGGCCTAAACTGAGGAAAAAAAAAATTTTTTTTATATATTATTGGGGGATATTTATTATAGCAAAAAGTAAAAAATATTGCATTTTTTTCAAAACTGTCACTCTGTTTTTGTTTATAGCGCAAAAAATAAAAACCACAAAGGTGATCAAATACCACCAAAAGAAAGCTCTATTTGTGGGGAAAAAAGGACGCCGAATTTTGTTTGGGAGCCACGTCGCACGACCACGCAATTGTCTGTTAAAGCGACTCAGTGCCGAATCGTAAAACGTAGCCGGGTCCTTTAGCTGACTAAAGGTCCGGGTCTTAAGTGGTTAAGATATAACTGATAAGTGAGCCTCTGGACTACATTATTAATTTTAAGAAATGCTTCCAAGCAAACTCCAACTTGGACAGAACCAGCTAAATTTGCTAAGAGTTTTGATGCATGTCAATCAGTTCACTCATCCCTAATCCTAACATTCCTCTACAGCACAGTGAAGGACCGGTCGTGCTTGCAGGCAGATTTGGAAACATTTTAAATTAAGGGCCTCATACTGTATAAATAACTATCCTGCTCAATTCTAATAACAGCAAACTAGACAATTTGTCACTATGTCTTAATACTAGTTGTTTTTTTTCACTCAGAGTACCAAGGGAAATGGCAGGCTTTTTGTGGAGTCTCCTTTTAGGCAGAATATTTACTTTTAAAAAATATGGTTTTGCTTTAAGGGTTTTATTACCATTGAGGATGAATGCAAGTAAATAGTTCTATATACCGTTTTGAAAGGTTATTGTGAGATGAAAAAAAACTGTATGTACCAGGCCTTATTCCTGTCTTACCTTTAAAATTTGTCAAAACTTTTTTATGTGTAAAAACAGAAGAATTTAGAGGATCTTTATAAATGAATGCCACAGATCAACACACAGGACCGAACTCCTGCCAATACTGTATGCTTTATTCACATGTTCCCACTTTATTGTTGCTGCCACCTACTTAACAAATTTAATTCAATCTTATTTTATTAAAGAAAAGAAAATCAGGAAGACAAATATCGTCTCAAACATTACAAACAGCGAAATCGAATACATCAACAATAGGCATCGTGTATGACAGAACATAAACATTAGTGTTGCTCACGAATATTCGCATTGTGAATATTCGCTACGAATATTGCATATTCGAGTATTCGCGAATAACTCGAATATTGCGGCGAATGTTCGTATTTTTTCAAATTTATTTTTAAAACAGATCACATCCTAGTGATCTCCATTGACGTCTAAAAGCATTGCTGGTATGATTAGAGAGAGACCCTGGGCCGAGTAGCTGATGCGATACTTTTATGTTGCCGAAAAATCGCATCGCGAATTTTCGGCAACATAAAAGAATCGCATCAGCTACTCGGCCCTTCTTTTGCATCAGAGCCAATCAGAATAACTTGAATATTCGGCAAAAGGAATATTGCGCGATATTCCTTTTGCCGAATATTCAAGTTATTCTGATTGGCTCTGATGCAAAAGAAGGGCGGAGAAGATAATCGCGCAATATTCCTTTTGCCGAATATTCAAGTTATTCTGATTGGCTCTGATGCGCCCTTCTTTTGCATCAGAGCCAATCAGAATAACTCGAATATTCGGCAAACAGAATATTGCGTGATTATCTTCTCCGCCCTTCTTTTGCATCAGAGCCAATCAGAATAACTCGAATATTCGGCAAAAGGAATATTGCGCGATATTCCTTTTGCCGAATATTCAAGTTATTCTGATTGGCTCTGATGCAAAAGAAGGGTGGAGAAGATAATCGCGCAATATTCCTTTTGCCGAATATTCGAGTTATTCTGATTGGCTCTGATGCGCCCTTCTTTTGCATCAGAGCCAATCAGAATAACTCGAATATTCGGCAAACGGAATATTGCGCGATTATCTTCTCCGCCCTTCTTTTGCATCAGAGCCAATCAGAATAACTCGAATATTCGGCAAAAGGAATATTGCGCGATATTCCTTTTGCCGAATATTCGAGTTATTCTGATTGGCTCTGATGCAAAAGAAGGGCGGAGAAGATAATCGCGCAATAGGAATTTTGCGCGATTATCTTCTCCGCCCTTCTTTTCCCCCTTATTCTCCTTTCTTTTAAGTAGAGTTAGTGTAGAGTTAGTGTTTAGTGCATATTAGTTTAGTAATACAGGAAATGATCTCCGTTTATGAGAATTTCGCAATAATTTTCGCATTAGCGAAATTTTGCAAAAAATTTTTTGGATAAAATATCACGAATATTCGATATTAGCGAATATTCGCGAATATTCTTCTATATATTCGCGCAATATCGCAAAATCGAATATGGCGTATTCCGCTCAACACTAATAAACATGTCTATGTTACATATGAATGAGAGTAAAAGCATAAGTACGAGGACCACCATAAGGCCGTTAGTGCTGCAATCCCTGCAGATTAAAAAAAAAAGGAAGATCTAGTTATTGTAGCTATCAACCATACTTCAGGTAAGGGAGCAGTGCTGCCCCGCATACGGTGCAGTATATGGGAGTGCATATTAATCTGTATGGAAAAAATAACATATGGGGTCAGATAGCGAACCAGTAACATTCGGCGGGTCAAGGCCATGGCAAGTGGACTAATGGATTCCTAAGGATGTAATCAGACAACGAGAGAAGGAAAAGAAGCAGGGGCAGACAAAAGGGGGAGAGAAAGTGGGGCAAAAAATTGGGGGGCAAATATCACTCCATCATGGTGCCAGGGCGACATTATCCAGGCCACTTTCAGCCCAGGAAATAAACTCAGAAGAGTATCGGAACACAGACCATGAATTCCAGGTGAGAGAAAATTGTTCGCTTTTATCAGACTCTTCCGCCAACAGACTTTCAAGGTCCCTAATACGGTCCACTTCAACAGCCCAGTCCCCCGGGGAAGGTGTAGCCCCCGATCTCCAATGACGGGGGATCACCACCCTGGCCGCCGCCAGAAAGTGTCGCAACACATAGGGCCAGATTCACGTACATCTGCGCATTATTGGACCGGCGTAGCGCACCGCCTTTACGTTAGACTGGCGCAATGTAGCGGCGCAATCACCCTATTCTTGTCGGTTTTGCGCAGAAATTTGCACCTGTGCAACGTTATTTCAGAGGCGCAAGGCGGAGTAATTCAAATTGGGAAGGACGTGGGCGTGTTACATTGAAATTAGCCGTGACCCCATGCAAATGAAGGGCCGGCCGGCTCGCGCATGCGCGCTTGAAGCAGACCATGGTCAGCACCTCTGTGCGCATGCTCACAACTCGGGAACGGCGCAATCAGTGAAATTGGAAGTGGACCAGGGCAACGTAATGAACTACGCAGACAGCATAAATAGACAGACACAAACGCACTTCCTTTGCAAAAGTACATCCCTTTGTATCCCTCCCTATACAGCAAGGTGCTTTTGTTCTGTTGTTTATTAGCGTTTGTTTGTTTGTGACGTGTCTTTGAGATATTTGGTGACTGTTTTGCAGAGTGATTTTTGTCTGTTCTGTGTTTTCTCTGTTGTGTTTTTTTCAATTGTTTTTTTTTTGCTGGACATTTTTTTTTTTTATGTGTTGTGAATGTTTTTGGAATGTGGGGGTGATATTCCTAACCGTCAGTTTTGGTGGAGAAGTGATCCCCAGGTCCGTGTGAATGGTGGATGAATGTACAGTGACATAATTGGAGCCGTGGCGTGGCGTTGCTGCTCACAAGTCCTGCATGGTGGGCTTGTGCCAATCCAATGTGATGAGGATGTGATGTGTCGGTGCTAGGGACCACAGTGGTGTGCATGCATTCATTCTCATTGTGCCATGATTAATGTGTATGTTTAACGTGCAAAGATGCCTAATGTGAGCTGGCTCCTGGCTGCTCTTCCCTCAGAAGATGGGGTAGCCTTGGTTAGGGGGGTTCTGTATAGGAGTCATGAGATGGGGTCCCAGTGCATATGCAGAGTCACCCTGAAGGGATAAGACAGGAGGATGTTAGTAGTGCATGTGCCCCTTGTGATTTCAGCATCATGGGGGGGACAGTCATGCCTGCCACCCATGTCACTCACCAACCAGCCAGCTGTCCCCATACATGTTCTGTTCGAAATCTGTGGGGATGGGGCTAAGATTGCATATGTAGCTGTCATGGGTGTCATGGGTGGTGTCATGTGTTGGGCTCCTGCAGGGTTGTGGTTAATTCCAGGATGGCATGAGGGGTGAATCTGAAGATGCGAGACACCTCAGAATCACTCATGCCAAAGATGTCTATGCGTGTGTGATATATTAAGTGAAGAGTGAGGGGCTTGTATCAGATCAGATTATTATATCCATCAAGGTTTTAAAGGGATATTGTAAGATAATTTGTATGTATGTTATGTATTGATGTATATATGTATGTATATTTTTTGTAAAAATGTTTTTTAAAGCAAAGAATTTTTTTTGGTAAAAAAAAAAAAAATCCTCTCCCATGCCCTCCTCCGTGCCCTCCTCCTTCTTTGCTCATCTAAAGTCAGGAGTATAGCTATGAGCATGGATGCCACTGGCATGTTGGCATACAGTTTGTTGGGCAGCAAGTGTGACTGCTCAGCTCCTCACTAACAGTGTTGCTTTCTCTGACATGTAGACGAATTGTCTAATTTTATACCACCTTTTATATGGTCTAATTTTATACAGGCCATGCAGCTGTTGCGCACAGCGCGTAGCCTGCGCTGCACCAATGTTCTTTTGTGGATCCCTGTTACTCCCTCATTAGCATATTTGAATAGCAAATCAATGGTGTGTCTAGCGCAGTTTTGCATGGACGGATGCGCCTGTCTATCGAAATTACGCTGGACAAAAAAAAGTAGATTTCTTGCGTATCTCGTTTTGGGGATGCGGAGTATCGAAATGCATGCGCAAATTTAGACTTACGCCGCGCATCTCCTGTTACGCCGGCGTAATCGCTCTGTGAATCTGGCCCATAATTTTTAACGGACTTGAACGAGCCAAGGAGTATAGATAAGAGAGCCAGCTCAGGGGAAGGGTGGATAGAAGTCGCCATCAGTTTGCAGTATAGTTTGAAAATCCGCTGCCAAAATCCCTGGATAGGAGGACATTCCCACCAGATGTGGAGCATGGTTCCCCGGGATCTCAGACACCGCCAGCAGGTATCTGACACTGCAGGGTTGAAATGTTTGATAGTTGTTGGGCATCTGTACCATCTCGTTAGCAGCTTGAACCCCTTCTCCTGGGTCTTAGTGGCCAAGGATAGTTTGTGCGTCAGGGTAAAACACTTCTGCCAGTCAATAGGGGAGATAGAATGATGCAGGTCTGTCTCCCAGGCCACCGTAAATGGCGGGGAATCAGGGGAGAAGATATTGAGCAGCAGGAAGTAGAGTGTTGGAGGTTCTGCCTGTAGAAGCAGCGCCTCAAATCCCGTTGGTTCAGCAAGGATGTCTGGAATGGATGGGAAGGTTCGGATGTAGGAAGTGGTCTGTTGTCTGTGAAGCCACTGCATGGGGTGTCGGGAGGTCGGGTCGGCAGGGGTATCAGCTCTTAGAGTGGGGTCTGCTCGAAGGACCTGGGCAAGTCTCCTATGATCCTCCTTAGGCCACAGTCCAAATCTTGTTACTGACAGAGCTGGTGGAAAGGCCGGGGTCCAAAAGAAGGGAGTCAAAGGCCCCAGGTGGTTTGACAGGCCCCCTCTGGACCACAAGCGATCCCAGATCTGGATCGTCTACAGGGTAAGGTCGCTGAGAGGGCCCGAACCCCCCCGAACCGTAGGCAAGGTCCAACTGGGTTCATGTGGCTTTCCAGCTGAACCCAGAGCTTGGTTGAAGAGTGATAGAACCAATCCAATGTACGAGTAAGCACCGCTGCCTTATGGTATAAGGAGGCGTCCGGGGCTCCAGCACTCCCTCTAGCCTTTGGAAGGGATAATGTTTCGTATTGTATTCTGGGACGGGCAGCATTCCAAATAAACTTGGAGAACATCTGGTGTGGTTTCTTGAAGTACGAATTAGGTATATGAATAGGCATAGTTTAAAACAAACACAGGAACCTAGGGAGAACATCCATTTTCAGGGCATTCACTCTACCTAGCCATCAGAGCCGTTCAGATGCATAGGTAGTTAAATCAGCTTGGATCCTAAGAAGCAGGGGGGCAAAGTTCAGGGAGAAGAATTGGGATGTATCCGCCGGAATCTGAATTCTGAGATACCTGATGGAGGTAGAGCCGGTTTTAAAGGAGAAAGTGGTCAATATTCTACGTAGATCCGACTTGGATAAAAATACGTTAAGGATTTCCGATTTATCGTAATTCACTTTGAAGTTGCCAACTACTCCAAATTTTCCAAAACTCCTGCAAAACTGAGGGCAAAGATGTATGTGGGTGTGTCACGAACAGGAGCAGATCATCTGCAAAAAGGCGAGTTTGGCATGGGTGGGCCCGATTGTTATTCCTTGGATCGAGGGAATGTTACGTAGAGCAGTGGCCGTTACGTAGACGGCAGCAGCAACCCCTCGCTGATCAGAGTGGACGTCATATGACGCCTTTTGTTCCCGGCATTCTAGGGAGCGCACGCCGCCGGCGGCGCTCGCACCCGCAGCACCACTCGCGATCCCGCCCGCGTGCCCGACGGCTGTGAATGCCGCCGGGCACCCGCGATTACCGCCGATCACGGCAGGAGTGTGGATCTGTGTGTGTAAACACACAGATCCACCTCCTGTCAGCGGTGAGGAGACTGATGTGTGTTCCCAGTACAGAGGAACACACATTGGTCTCCTCCCCTTGTGAGTCCCCCTCCCCTACAGTTAGAACACACTTTAGGGAACATTTTAACCCCTTCAGCACCCCCTAGTGTTAACCCCTTCTCTGCCAGTCACATTTACACAGTAATCAGTGCAGTTTTATAGCACTAATCGCTGTGTAAATGTAAATGGTCCCAAAAACGTGTCAAAAGTGTCCGCTATGTCCGTCGCAATGTCACGGTCACAAAAAAAACGCAGATCGCCGCCATTACTAGTAAAAAAAAAAAATGCCATAAATCTATCAGCTATTTTGTAGACGCTATGGCCCAGATTCATAGAGCGATTACGCCTGTCTAACTGGTGTTAGACAGGAGTAATTTCAAATTTTGCGCGCCGTATCACTAGTTTGAATCCTCAAACCATGATACGGCGGCTTCGGGCTTCGATCCGAGAGGCTTACGTCCTCGTAAGCCTTCGGATCTACGTTGCGATATTTTTGCGACCGCTGGGTGGAGTACGTGTCGTTTTTACCGTCGGGGTATGCAAATTAGTTTTTATGGCGATCCACGAAGGTACGAGTGTCCCTCGCAATCGCCTACGTCATTTTTTGGCTACGTAATGTTAGAGGAGCTTTTTGCTGGTCTAACAGTGCGTAACCCATGTAAAGTATGGCCGTCGTTCCCGCGTCAAATTGAAATTATTATTATTTTTTTAACGTAACTCGTTCGGGAATAGGAATGTACGTAAACGACGCTACTACGACGTAACAACGTGATTTCGCGCAATGCACGGCGGGAAATTTGGGAACGGAGCATGCGCAGTTCGATCGCCACGGGAACGCGCCTATTTTAAATGCTTCACGCCCCCTACTCGCGCAGATGGATTGCGACGGGGGAAATACACTACGCCGCCGTCGTTTACTGGACAAAATCTACCTGGATTCCACGTAGAGCCAGGAAAAAAACGGCGGCGTAGTGTATTTCTGATACTCTACGATAATCTAATTCTCTCTGAATCTGGGCCTATAACTTTTGCGCAAACCAATCAATATATGATTATTGCGTTTGTTTTACCAAAAATACATAGAATAATACGTATCGGTCTAAACTGAGGAAAAAAAAAAACTTTTTTTTTTTTTAAATTGTGATATTTATTAAATAAAAAAGTTAAAAATATTGGGGCAGATTCACAAAACAATTACGCCTGTCTAACTGGGGTTAGACAGGAGTAATTTCAAATTTCGCGCGGCGGGATATGCAAATGTGTTTTTACGGGGATTCACGAACATACGAGCGGGCGTCGCAATCGTTTTCGTCTATTTTTTTATACGTAATGTTAGAGCAGCTTTTTGCTGCTCTAACTTTACGTAGCCCATGTTAAGTATGGCCGTCGTTCCCGCTTCGAATTTATTTAAAATTTTATTTTGTTTACGTAACTCGTCGGGACGTGGATCGCCCGTAAAGTACGCTCCATAAACAACGAATGACGTCACAACGTGATTTCGCGCAATGCACGGCGGGAAATTTGCGAACGGAGCATGCGGAGATCGATCGCCGCGGGAACGCGCCTAATTTAAATGTTTCACGCCCCCTACTCGCGCAGATGGATTGCGACGGGAGAAATACACTACGCCGCCGTCGTTTACCGTAGAAAATCTACCTGAATTCCACGTAGAGCAAGGTAAAAAACGGCGGCGTAGTGTATTTCTGATACGCTACGATAATCCATTTCTCTGTGAATCTGCCCCACTGTGTTTTTTTTTTAAATTGTTGCTCTTCTTCTGTTTATAGAGCAAAAAATAAAAACCGCAGAGATGATCAAATACCACCAAAAGAAAGCTCTATTTGTGTGGGGAAAAAAACATAATGATTTAATTTGGGTACAGTGTTGCATGACTGCGCAATTATCATTCAAAGTGCAACAGTGCTGAAAACTAAAAATTGGTCTGGGCAGGAAGGGGGTGAAAATGCCCTGTATGGAAGAGGTTAAACACTTATGTATTAGAAAAAAATACAATAGCACAGATCTTCGCCTAGTCGATAAGTTGTGTCTGCCTGTTTTCCACTGAAAACTCAATTGAAGTATGAGGTCCCAAAGAGATGCAATGGCTTTAACAGTTTGCAGATTGTCCAGTAGAATACAACCTAATCCTCTTTTGCTGAATGAGTTAACAGGAATGTGCCAAGAATTAATATGTCCTTTGCTCTCTTTTCATTATTTTTCTCATTGCTTTTTTAAATGAATGTGTGTTTAAATAAAGGACCATCCTACACATCTGCTGCTCTAGCCACTTTAATTCCACAGTGAGCAGAAAACACCAATTAAAGACTTAGGACTGGTTACCACGGAAACAAAGAGTGTTGTAATCCAAATGTTGTCTATGGACAGACGGGAGGCCTGACTGATGGAGCAATGGACCAATAAGTGCACATCCCAAAGATCAATATATTTTATTTATCTGCAGAAATATGTATTCCTCAGTTTTTCTTCATACCGAAAAATCAGCAATATTCAGACATTCAGTTATTTCTTCACAATTAATTCAGACAATATATACAGTAATTAAGTTGTAAATATTAGTCACTAAAGTGAACCTTGTATAAAGGTAACGTTTCACTTTAGTTTACTTCACCTAAATATGATAGGATATCCTACTTTATTTCATACCATACACATGTATCTAGTCTTATGTTATATAAGATATATTTTTTCTTTTAATACACACAGGTGCACACCCACACAGTTCACTAATATTTTCCAAAGGAATATATTAGATCCACCTCTGGTCACAATATATATATATATATATATATATATATATATATATATATATATATATATATATATATATATATATAAAGAACTCAGGTAAAAACAAAACTATAATAATTTAATAACACCTCTGATTCAGTTGATGAAAAATAAATAAATAACTAATATACATAACTATAACTACCACTTATTGTTATTTTCAGATCTCCCTGTACCCAAGTGACATTGACTGGTATATAACAGATGTCTCTTTATAGAAGGTATATGTTTTGTATATATTTTTTTTTTATTATTTATTTTTGTGACATATTCCGTTTACATACCTTTCAACAAATTATGCACTTATGTATGACTCCTGAGGAAGCGGACATCAAGTAACCACCAAACATGAGACATGTAGAGTAGTGTAGAGAATATAAAAACTCTGCGGCTCATAGCGTGCTTGCATCGGTCAGGCTGATGACACAAGCATGCTATGAGCCGCAGAGTTTTTTATATTCTTTGATGCCTGTTTTACCTGTCTGTTTGTAAGTACCATGCAATAAATTCATATGGATTTTACATACGGGCTTCACTATTTGCTGTTTCTTCTCTGCATTTTATGATCATACATGTGGTGATGAGTGCAATGCATGCTTTTTGGACCTTCCATAACATTTGAGATGTCTTTCCATCATTGATGCTGCCTGTGGATTATCGTCCTCACCTGAAGTACGACAGCCACTGATCTGCACGTTATTTCATTACATGCCCATAACGAATTTGGTTCTGGTAAGTGGATTGTTTGCACGGTGGTGTGGTGTTTCTGCACACTGAATCTTCGGGTGAAGGTCCTTTATCTTCATTCCATTGATGGACATATTTTTAACTGACTTTTTACATTGTTTATTTAAATATAGATTCTGTGGACTTTATATCACATACATTGTATATTTGGATTAATTTTTCCATCTTATTTTGAGCGCTGCACTATTGGGTTATATTGTTTTTGTTTGCTTATCTACAAAGTGTGCTAGCTGCTCTGCACTTTTTTACTTTTAAGTTAGCGCAGATTTTTGTTCACCCGTTTAGATCAAATTGTATTCTGATAAATTTCTTTAGTAAAAAATACCCCAAATTGATGTATATTATTTAGTCTGTGTGAACATTATAGAGTCTAAAAACTATGGTATGTACTGTATATTTGAAATTGCTCATTCTCAATGTACTGATGACCCATCTCCTTCCCTGGGGCTCTAAAATGCCAGGACAGTACAAATACTCCCAAATGACCACTTTTTGGTAGTCATTCTAAGGTATTTATTAAGGCATGGCGAGTTTTTCAAAGTTAAAAATTTTCATCACTGTTTTTTGGAAATTAAATATATATATATTTTTTTACACAAAGTTGCCATTTTAACACCACAGGCATATTGTACTTAGAATAACACCCCAAAACACATTCTGCTATGCCTCCTGAGTAGACACGGACCGAAAAAAAAACTGTTTGGTTCGCAGCAGAACTCCCAAACAGGGGAAATGTTCTAACCCGAAAAAGCAAACCCCATTGAAGTCTATGGGAGCCAAACAGGAAATATCAAAAGTGCCCATTTTGAAGGTTTATAGTAATTGAGCATAAAAAGGACATGGGGGTCTGGGTACTGCTCTGGGGTACATGTATCAATGCATTTTTTTTCAGGAGCAGTGATTGTAATTATGCTTAAAGTAAAACTATAAAGATGAAAAACTCCTTCAAATATAGTGCCTGGGGGGTCCCCTTAATGTGCCTATAAAGTGGCACATCTGTAGCATGCACAAAACGTGCTGCAGCAAAAACTAAATTTCTAAAGAAAAAAAAAAAAAACAAGTCAAATCCCATTTAAAGTTACTCGCTGTTACAATTGCCTGCATCTGGCTATTAAAAAAAATAAAGAAAAAATTGTCATGGGGTCCCCCCATATCATGTCATACCCTTCAGATCTTCTATGGATTTGGAAGGGAAACCCAAACCAAAAAAAAACCTGTGTGGGGTCCCCCCAAAATCCATACAAGACCTTTATCCAAGCATGCAGCCTGGCAGGTCAGGAAAGGGTGGGACAAGCGAGCCCCCCCCCCCCCCCCCAAACAATCCTATTCATGCCAGGAAACATATGCCTTCCAGATTCTGTAGTAGATGAGCCTGGAGGCCGGTTTCCTAGCATTAACCAAAGTGTATAGGACTGGCCCTGAGAGCCCACGTTTCTTCAAAATGTGGGTCTTAACAGCCAAACCATCAAATTTAGGCTATGTAAGGCAGGATGGAATATTGGACCCTGCGACAGTAAGTCCGAGCGTAGTGGGAGAACCCAAGGTCTTCCTACTACCATCCTTACGATTTCTGCATACCAGGGTCTCCTGGGCCAAGTCGGGGCGACCAAAATCACAGACTTTCCTTCCCTCTTGACTCTCTGAAGGAATCGTGGGAAAAGCGGAACTGGAGGGAACGCATAAATCAGAGAATAATGATTCCATGAGATTGCCAGGGCATCTGACTCTTGGGCACAGGGATCTCTTGTTCTGTCCAGCTTTGCATTTAACCTGGAAGCCAACAGGTCCCCATCTGTGGTACCCCATTTCTGACATATGATTTGAAACATGTCAGGGTGTAGAGATCATTCTTTTGGAATCCGCCTGACAATTTTCTACCCATGGAATGAAGACCGCATTTAGGTGAGGAATATGCCTTTCTGCCCAGGCCAGGATGTGATTCACCTCTTTTTGGGCATCCAGACTTCTGGTGCCTCCTTGGTGATTGATATAGGCCACGGCTGTAGCATTGTCGGACTGAATCCGAACAGCACAACCCTGCAGTCTGTAAGACCAAACTTTGAGGGCCAGATGAATTGCCCGAATCTCCAGAATGTTGATGGGTAGAAGCTTTTTTGGCCCAGGACCACTTCCCCTGGGCAGATGCTTCTTCTAGAACTACCCCCCAGCCAAAAAGGCTGGCGTCTGTGGTTACTACTTTCCAGGTAACCGGAGTGAAGGGTTTTCCTTCTGACAGATTTCAGGGGAGAAACTAATCGAGGCTCTGGCGAATCCTTTGGAGATAAGATCATAGGAAGATCCAGGGCCTGAACATTTTTTTTCCAAGCTGACAGAATTCTGCCCTGTAACGGTCTTGAGTGAAACTGGGCGTATAGGACAGCCTCGAATGAGGCTACCATCTTTCCCAATAATCTCATGCATAGACAGATGGAACGCCTTCTCTTTGCCTTTGTCACTCTGACCAAGTCTCCTATGGCTTTTGCCTTTAGCTTGAGAAGTAATACCTTGCTTTGGGATGTATCTATGATCATGCCCAAATACTCCAGCCTTCATTGAGGTTGCAAGGAGGATTTTTTCCAAGTTGAGGACCCAGCCTAGGTACTATAAATATTCCACTGTGCTGTGCACATTGTGGCCCAAGCGGGCATTGGACTGATCTATGATCAACAGATCATCCAGATAGGCTGTTACTGCTATGCCTTGTGCCCTTAGCCTTGCTAGGGCTGGGGCCAGTATTTTAGTGAACACTCGGGGTGCTGTAGCCAGCCCAAAATGAAGGGCCACAAACTGAAAGTGGCGCTGATCCAGCGCAAAGCTAAGAAACATCAAGAACACACAAAAGGCACAGAAAACACAAGGCCTTAGGAAGGTCCTCATAAACCTCAATCTCCTCTGCAGGGAGAAGGTTAATCACCTGCTTCATTTGTTCCTTAAGGAACTGACATACACCAATGGCTGCAACTGCAGGTTGTATTACAGCTCCAGCCATGGAAGAGGATTCTTTTAATAGGGACTCCAGCTTTTTATCAGTTGGATTCTTAAAGTAGATGTAAACCCAAAACATTTTTTTTTATGTCACAATGTAGAGTATAAGATTTCCTATCATCTGTGCCCAGTCTTGCCACACAGAGTTAATCCAGCTCTGATCAATCCTCTTTTATTTTTCAGTGAAAATTAACAGAATTCCAGACAAAAACCTGTCTAAATAAAAAGTCAGTTTCTCTCTTCTTGCTTTAAGTGACAGGTTATTTACATATCTAGCTTGGACATGTTTATCTTATGTTATGTTTATCATAATATGAGGTGATCCAAGGTATACAAAGTGAGAAATCCACCCCTTCCCCACATAACACATCCTGGTAATATACAATGAACTTTGGATCACCTCATATTATGATAAACATAACATAACATATGATAAACATGTCCAAGCTAGATATGTAAATAACCTGTCACTCAAACTTTTTTGGGTTTACATCCACTTTAAAACCCTGCACATTGTCTGTAGGATAGGTCAGGTTTTTGTTTGCACAAGAAATAGCTGCATCTAAAGCAGGTACCCCCCATTTCTTAGTGAAACTTTCCTCCATAGGATAATAGAGGGAAAACTGCCTAGGGGGAGAAAACAGTTTATCTGGGTGAACACTAGTGTTGAGCGGAATACGCCATATTCGATTTCGCGATATTGCGCAAATATATAGAAGCATATTCGCGAATATTCGCTAATATCGAATATTCGTGATATTTTATCCAAAAAAAATTTTGCGAAATTTCGCTAATGCGAAAATGATTGCGAAATTCTCATAAACGGAGATCATTTCCTGTATTACTAAACTAATATGCACTAAACACTAACTCTACACTAACTCTACTTAAAAGAAAGGAGAATAAGGGGGCAAAAGAAGGGCAGAGAAGATAATCGCGCAATATTCCTATTGCGCGATTTTCTTCTCTGCCCTTCTTTTGCATCAGAGCCAATCAGAATAACTCGAATATTCGGCAAAAGGAATATTGCGCGATATTCCTTTTGCCGAATATTCAAGTTATTCTGATTGGCTCTGATGCAAAAGAAGGGCGGAGAAGAAAATAGCGCAATATTCCTTTTGCCGAATATTCGAGTTATTCTGATTGGCTCTGATGCCGCATCAGAGCCAATCAGAATAACTCGAATATTCGGCAAAAGGAATATTGCACGATTTTCTTCTCCGCCCTTCTTTTGCATCAGAGCCAATCAGAATAACTCGAATATTCGGCAAAATGAATATTGCGCGATATTCCTTTTGCCGAATATTCGAGTTATTCTGATTGGCTCTGATGAAAAAGAAGGGTGGAGAAGAAAATCGCTCAATATTCCGTTTGCCGAATATTCAAGTTATTCTGATTGGCTCTGATGCAGCATCAGAGCCAATCAGAATAACTTGAATATTCGGCAAAAGGAATATTGCGCGATTTTCTTCTCCGCCCTTCTTTTGCATCAGAGCCAATCAGAATAACTTGAATATTCGGCAAAAGGAATATCGCACAATATTCCTTTTGCCGAATATTCGAGTTATTCTGATTGGCTCTGATGCAAAAGAAGGGCAGAGTAGCTTATGCGATTCTTTTATGTTGCCGACAATTCGCAATGCGAATTTTCGGCAACATAAAAGAGTCGCATCAGCTACTCGGCCCAGGGTCTCTCTCTAATCATACCAGCAATGCTTTTAGACGTCGATGGAGATCACTAGGATGTGATCTGTTTTAAAAATAAATTAGAAAAAATACAAATATTCGCCATAGCGAATATTCACCGCAATATTCGAGTTATTCGCGAATACTCGAATATGCAATATTCGTAGCGAATATTCGCAATGCGAATATTCGTGAGCAACACTAGTGAACACAGTCATCATACATCAGTTTATCCAGCAAGGGATTTCCAAGATCCCAAAGAGACACGGAGGACCTAGAAGCTTCAACAGGAGGCAATTTGTAAGTGACACGCACCATCTTTGCATAATACTGCACCTGCATTTTTAGAGACTGAGATGTAGCAGGAATCCTCTCATCCTCTGAGTCCTTAGACTGCACATGATCCTCATCTTCAGAGAGGGATTTTTCACCCTCAGAAGGCTCATCTGATGAGAGAGCCAGAGCAGATTAAGGAGATCTACCCCGTTTTCTGCTATCTTTCATGGAGGTTGCGCTAATAGTGGCTGATAGTAGCAATCCTTCCTTCCTTCTAAGCTATCCAAAGCAACTTTTAATGCGTCCTCAGTAACGTATACAGGAGCTGTCATAGGAGAAGCTGCAAAACCAGACAGGGGCACATGATCATCCTGTGAGGCTGCTACCAGACTGACTGATGGGGATGGTAAACTGCAGGCAAGCTCAGAGTCCTTAGCCATAAGTAGGGATTTTCTGATGCCTCTTTTACTAGCCCTTGCTCCTTTTCTCTGGGACATAGTCCATACTGCAAAGCAAAGGTACTATCCACAAATATAAATGCAATCACTGTTGTGCTATATGTTCTATAGTCTTACAATACAAATATATTAGCTCACTGCACAACCTGATGTTGAGTAGGAGTCTTAGGTTTGAATAACATTTTACACACACTGCTCCTGGTTCTTGCTCTGTAACGACGATGCCCGGCGGTGATCGTGCCCGCCGGGCATTTGCATCGGCACCAGGGGCGCGCATGTGCCCCTAGTGGCTAAATTGCAAAATCATGTTATATTACGTGATTTTGCGCAGCCGAGCCGACCTGTTGCTGTAAAACTACAGTGAGCGGTCGGCAAGAGGTTAACTATATTTTTTTGTTTTAATTGTTATTTACTTATTATCACTCTTATTGCATGTATTGTAAGATTGCTTATTTAATTATTTATTTTTATTTATTTATTAATATAACCAACAATTTCCACTTAGGTAGAATAAACATGCTTTATAAAATTCCTTGCTGGGCGTCAAACCCCACATACATTTATAATTTATAATTTTTCACTGGAACTACACACATATTTTTCCACTGGCAATATATTTATAATTCTGTTTTCTATTGCCCGGATTCATTTATTACCTCTCAGGAGTCTTAGGTTTGCCTGGTTCAATCCACAGGGATGCTTACAGCCTACAGCTCTGTGTCCATACTTTACAGAAGGCTTCTGGCGTGCTGGGCTTTTAAACCAGCCTCTTGTTCCGCTTTGTGCACGGGCACTAGCAAACACGGCCCCCTCTCCATGTCTCATTAAGACAGCTAAAACCACGGTCCCGGCACACATGCGCGCGCCGCTGTCATGGCGGCATCCAGAGGAGAAGACTGCCAGAAACTTTTTGTGCGACAGTTGTATTAGTACATCAAAGTCTGGATACCAGAGTCCAGACCTCCACAGAGAGACATTACAGACAAACCTCTTTTCATCATTACACGAGGTCCGGGTACCACCCATCTTAGGCTTTTGATATCAGCCTGGTTATAGCTCCTAGGCCTCCGCAGACAGACCATCAAAAGAGCACTTTCTTCTTAGCACATGTTGAACGTGACCAACCACCTTAAACACTGGCAAAAAAAAACTGAGGTACTCTCTATTTGGGAGGGGTTATATAGGGGAGGAGCTCAATTTTAATTGGGTTTTCCAGTGTCCAGTCACTTGTGGTGACTACATAACCCATTAAGTAATTAAGGCTCGGTGTCCCGTGATGTATGATCAAGAAAAGTGTTTTGTGATGTGTATTTTTGTAGTATAGGGCTGTTATAGTTAACACTACTGTGTAGTTTAGGATTATGCACATGCCCTTGGGACATAAAATTGTACATATTCAGTTTATCATGTTTATTATAATTGATTCTTTTTTTTTTTTTTTTTTTACTACAGACTGTGTTCTATACCTGTTATTGACAAAATAAAATGTTCTTGGTTTTGATTGGTTGATTATCTGCTAAAGATTTGTTGAAAAATATTCAGCTAAGCTTCTGTAGTACTGTGTTCCAGAATGGCTGCTTGCTGCTCCTCCCATTTAGGATACATTTAGTCTTGTGCATGCTAGCATATCACACCTGCCCCACTATGTCATGTGGAACGCAATTACATGTGTAAATTACTGGGGTATATTTCCAGCATTTCTGCTGAGCATGCTAGCACATTGAACCTGCTCCGTGAAACGCGTCAGAATTTTACCCCATCTGCTGTGGCATGCTTTTTGTGTGTTTTTTGATTTTACAATAAAAGCATTTTTTGGAGTGCGGCTGTCCAGAACGTTTTTCCTTAATTTTGCATTAAACCTGCACCGCTATGTCATTTGAAACCCAATTACATGTGGAAGTGGTTGGGGAATTTTTCCATCATTCCTGCTGGACTGTTTTTAATTCATGCCACTTTGGGCAGCAACCACATGCTACTCCAAAGAACCAACTAATAGGGAAAAGCATTAGCTGAATGCATGAGTGGCATAGTCTGACCTCTGAGCTTTTTACAGTATCCCCACAGTCTGTGACAACAGTACCCTTTATGGATGTTTTGATTTTTTTTTTGTTACTTTACATGCAGATCATGAATGGACTGAGTAAGATTTAGTCTTATTTACCCACACTGCAAGAGGACACGTTGCATTGAAGATTATACCATTCTGTTTAGTTTGGACCTATTCTCTATGACAGAGACTATGGCCCAGATTCACATACATCAGCGCATATTTATGCCGCCGTAGCGTATCTCTTTTATGCTACACCGGCGCCGCGCGGAGAGGCAAGCATGGAATTCACAAACAAATGCTCCCAACTCTGCGCCAACGTAGCGTATATTTCGTAGGCATAAGCCGCCGTAAGTGAAAGTGGGCTGGAAGTGGGCGTGATCCATGTTAATGAAGCATGACCCCATGCAAATGATGGGCCGGGCACCAGACAAGTATTCAAAATGAACTGCGCGTGTGTCGGGACATGGACATATCCCCGTTCGCATGCGTTCAACCACGTCGGAACAACTGCCTTAGATACGCCGGATCACTGTGTATGCCGTGAACGTAACCTACGCCCAGCCAGACCCACGTCGGCCCATATTCACAGACGTCCAGCGTAAAATACGTAGGCTTGTGTTCCCTGGTCCATACCTTTGCATGGGTTGTGCCTCATCTATGGGGAATAACTTTACGCCGAATGTAAAACTTCCGCAATCCGCTTAAATCATGCGCCGGCCCAAGTACGTTCCTGAATCGGCGTATCTCCCTCATTTGCATATTTAAATAGAAAATCAATGGAAAAGCCACATGCGTCCAGCGTAAATATGCGCCCACTCTACGCCGACGTAGGCAAGTTACGTCGGTGGGATGAAGTCTGTTTTAAGGCGTATCTTGGTTTGTGGGTACGGCGCACAGATACGACGGCGCATATTTGTACTTACGCTACTGGAGATACGTTGGTGTAAGTGCTTTTTAAATCTGGGCCATTGTATTTTTGTTTGATATATACTTAGGAGAACCTAGATTCTTTTTTATGCAAGTTTGGATAATTTCCATATGACAATCACACTGGCATGTGTATATACTCATCATTTGGAGTTAATATCT
This sequence comes from Rana kukunoris, assembly GCA_029574335.1. Taxonomy (NCBI): domain Eukaryota; kingdom Metazoa; phylum Chordata; class Amphibia; order Anura; family Ranidae; genus Rana; species Rana kukunoris. The sequence goes on along the minus strand of CM056051.1, from coordinate 458,281,424 downwards.
GCATAGGCAACAAACATTAAGCTATTGGGAATAATCACTTTCAAGTACTTTGATATTTGCTGTTGGAGAAATCTATTATATAGTCCAACAAAACTATATCCAGGTGCTTACAACATATGGTTTGTGAACATTCAATACTTAGTTCTTGGAGAGATTTCCAAATGATTTCCTATTACAATTACCCACATGATGACACTGAATCATAAAAACATTCTAATGCCTTGTACACACGGCCCGAATTTCCGAGAAAAAAAGTCAGATAGTTTTTTTTCCCCGGAAATTCCAGGCGTGTGTAGCCTCGATCTGACTTTTTTTCTCGGAAGTCCGATGGACCTTTGATAGAGAACTTGTTCTCTTTCTTTCCTGCCGGACTTCCGACGGACTCACGGCAGACTTTTGCACGGTCAAAAGTCTGACCGTGTGTACAAGGCATTAAGCACAGAGCACTGTGCTCTGAACTGATGCTTTATACTTGGACTTACAGGTCAGCCTATGATCTTACCACTATACTGACTATGCAGTTACCTCAGAAATATTGTTGACTAACCGTTTGCGCAGAATTTTGTCTTAATTTGATTGTGGGGGAACATGCCCATAAAGATATTGTTAGGTTTTTTGATAGTCCAGAGCTCTGCAGTTTTTTTAAATTTGCACTCGGTATTTTATAGTGGTAATATGGGATCTGGAGACATGATATTAAAGATCTGTTATAACTTTACTTTTTTTTTTTTAAATCAAAGAGTCCCCTATTACCTTCAATCTCTATTTCAGTCAAATAGACTGAAATAGAGATAGAAACTCACACTCAATGTGTAGAGTATCCCTATAAAGCTATATAGTGAAATATGTTTTTGTGGTCAATGAAAGGTTAGGGATGAGCCAAAGACATTTGGGTTTGAATCATGGAGGTTGGACTTACCATATCAAAATTTTAAATGCTGAATCCTAACCCCATTGAAATCCCCCAGATACTGCCCCCCCCCCACCCTAGGTGAATGAGTATGGAGTACATTGTACCCCTACCCATTCACCTGGAGGAAAAGTGTCAATAAAATAAACACACAATACAGGTTGTTTAAAATAATTTATTAGTCAGCTCCGGGGGTCTTCTCCGCTCTCCGGGAGTCTTCTCCGCTCTCCGGGGGTCTTCTCTGCTCTCTGGGGGTCTTTTTTTGACTTTGGGGGTATTCTTTCATCTTCTCCCCCTTCCAGTGTCGTCTCTGCGCTCCCCGGTTTATCTCCTGCTTGCTCTCCGGTGCCTTCTTCGGGACTGGCCACCGCTATCTTCTTTGAAGCTCTTTTACTAGCGGCTCCTAGTCTGGTCTTCTTTTCTTCTTTTCTTATGGTGTTGACTCCATGCCCCCTCCCGCTGTAATGCCGGGTGTGCGATGCACAATGATTTATATAGGCCTCTTATGACGTCACAGTCCCAGCATGCTCCCGGAACCACGGAGCATGCTGGGACTGTGACCTAAGGGCCTGGTATGCGTGGAGTTTGGCGTGGAGTTCCCCCTCATGATTCATACCAAACGCCGCGTCTAGAATTGGCGGGAATCCAAGTCGGATCCCCGTTGCTTCTATGATGGCTTTGTTCCCATTACAGCGATAAGCGACGGGGCTCGTAGGTGGTCAATCTCGCCGAAATAATATCGCGGTCACCTACTGAAATAAATCTAGGATCGAAGGAAATAAAGATCTATTAGTCTTAATAAGCTTATTTAACATTTACTGTGGGCATATACAGTACATATTGATGTTAATTGTGTGGGTGCCTCAGCATTAAAACAGGGTCAATTCTCAAAGGGTAGTTACATGTTACATCACCACCTGGAATTAAGGAATCCAACACAGTGATCCTTCAAAGGAAGGGTCGCTATGATAGTACTTCATTAATTCCAGGTGGTTTGGTTGCATCCAACCGCTCTATCCAGAGGGTTTTGTGCGCGTTATATGCCTATAAAAACGGTATATATACAAAGTGCCAGTGCTCAAAATTTCAAGTCCTGAGCTACTAGCCAAGTCTCAAGCGATACTTGCCACCAGTTGCCCCACCCAGCCTCTTCCTAGGTATGCCCCTAAACATGCCCTCATAAATGATCTCATGAAATGACACTTAAATGTTTTATGCAGAATTAAGTTATAAAAATAAATATTAACAACAACAACTACTTTATCTGTGCCCACCAATGCAGACTGCCTGTGCTCACAAATGCAGTCTTGTGCCCACCAATGCAGTCATGTATCCACCATACAGCCGTGTGTCCACCATGCAGGTCTGTGCCCACAATGCAGCCTTGTGTCCACCAATGTAGCCTTGGGTCCACCAATGCAGCTTTGTACCCACCAATGCAGCCTTGTGCCCACCAATGCAGCCATGTCTCCACCATGCAGCTGTGTGTCCACCATACAGCCTTGTTCCCACCACTGCAGCCTTGTGTCCACCAATGCAGCTGTGTGCCCACCATGCAGCCTTGTGCCCACCATGCAGCCCTGTGTCCACCATGCAGCCCTGTGTCCACCATGCAGCCTTGTGCCCACCAATGTAGCCTTGTACCCACCATGCAGTCTTGTGTCCACCATGCAGCCTTGTGTCCACCAATGCAGCCTTGTGCCCACCAATGCAGCCGTGTGTCTACCATGCAGCTGTGTGTCCATCATGTAGCCTTGTACCCACCATGCACCCTTGTGGCCCACCATTCAGCCAGTATCCACCCTGCACCCTTTATGCTCACCAATGCCGCCTTCTGCCCACCACGGTGAGTGGATTTTTTGAGGTCTGCATAGTGCTGTGAAAAAGTATTTGTCCCCTTCCTTCCTTTTTTTTTTTTTTTTTTGCATATTTATCACACTTAAATGATTAAGATCATCAAACAAATTTTAATAATACACAAGGATAACCCAAGTAAATCCAAGATTAATGTTATTTCATTTATTAGGTTAAAACATCTGTTTCAATCTGCCTGGCTGTTTGTGAAAAAGTAATTTCTCCCTCCAATGCTGAATTTATGAAAGAACTGTAATTAACCACCATTTTTTGGAAAGCTGAGTTAAATTTGACCTGCCACACCAAGGCCTGATTACTGCCAGACCTGTTGCATCAATAAATCACATACATAGAAGCTGCCTGACAAAGTGAGGCATGCTAACAGATAACAAAAAGCCACACATGCCCCCAAAATAAAAAAATTCAAAGTAATTTACATGTATCGGTCTAGTAGGGTTTCAAAGCCATTTCTAAGGCTTTGGAACTCCAGTAAACAATGGGGAGAGCCATTATCCACAAATGGAGATAACTTTTTTTTATTAAATCTTGTTTTATTAATGCTTTTATAAACAAACAATAAACATGTCATACACCCCAAATACATATTTAAAAATACATAAAACCAAAAGTAAAAAAAAACCCTATGCAACCCCCCACCCCCAAAATAAACTCCAAAGTTCCCCTCCTTCTCTCTCCCCCATAAATGTACAGTATCTACTCCCATCTCATAATCCATTCAAAATATTAGACCACCTTTTCCATATCTTTTCAAACTTCCCTGCACAACCTCTATGTAATAGGATATATTTTTCTTTAATTAAAATTTTATTTGTGTTTTCTATTCCGCTATTATTGGTGAATATGGGGATACCCATTTTGTGCTGTAAGCCTACGGGCCTGAAAAAAGCTCCTTATTGTTGATACCATAGTGTCTCCTGGGATCCCAGAATCAAACAGGATACTCAGAAGACATCAGCATGGCTCTGGAGACAGCTTGGTCCCAAAGAGGTTATTAGTCACAGATACAACACCATCTCAAAAGCGGTGGAGTTTAGGGCATCTCCATAGCATATGTATCAAATTAGTGAGATTTCCTTTACTTCTGGGGCATTGGGACATACCTCTATGCTTCCATTTAAATAGTTTCTCTGGTGTGTAATAAGCTCTGTGTAAAATAAATAGTTGTGTTAAATTTTATGTTGGGGATAAGGATACTAGGGGTATTGCTGACAATGCGACTTCCCACTGTGTTTATCAGAGATATATCACAGGTCCATACTGTCCCTGCTGGTATATCCACAGTTACTTAAAACATATCAAATAATATATCATACAAATGTGATGATATGAGACCCTTTTTTCTTTCTGTTTTATCCAACAAAGTTATTACCACTGATTTATTAAGGTTGAGTTCATAGGAGCAGCTCTGTGCTTTTAAGGCATGTCTAAGCTGTAGAAACTGAAAAAAAAAAAACGTTGGTTTGGAATAATATATTTGTTTCTTAAATCAATAAAGGTTTTCATCACATCTTCCTGAAATAATTGTATCATATACCTTATTCCCCCTCAGCCTCCATATCTCAAATCCTTACAGTTTTATCTGGTCCCAGTAGCTATTATTCCATATTGGAGTATATATTGTATAGCTCTTTATTTTTGTAATGTTTTTCATTTCCTGCAATACTTTATCAAACAATTTACCCGTTTATCAGTAGGTTTGTTTCTAGTCTCCAATAGAGAGATTAATGAGTATTCAACATATACTGATAGCAACAGGCCCGGTAGAGGATCAGAATTTAACACTACTATCCATCCCCAAAAGTGTTGTAACTGTGAGGCTAAAAAATAATTTTTAGGATGGGGAATCGCCAGGCCCCCATCTCTTTAGATAACAATAATGTAGTTCATTTTATATGTGGTTATTTTTTCCTCCAAATAAGTTCTCTAAAAAAAGATTTGATTTTTCAAAAATAAAATGTGGTGATCCATACAGGGGAATTATGAAACACATAGAGTAATTGCAGCATCCAGATCATTTTAATAAGATTAGCTGTGCCAGTCACTGTCAGGGGGAGCTTACACCAGCTCTGACATTTATCCCTAAATTTCCCTAATAATGGTTTAAGATTTAAATTAATATAGTCTTTTACATTCCGTGATATCTCTATCCCCAAGTATTTCACTGTATGTTTAATTTGGATTTGTGAGGCTTGATCTGGTAAGGGGGCTTTTTACTCATCTAATGGTAATAATATAGACTTATCCCAATTAATTTGTTAAGCCCGGAATGATTTTGAGGTGTCCCCCCAGGAAGATAAGGGTGTCATCTGCATATAGGGCTTTTTCATCATCTATACCTGCCAGACGAAACCAAGTTATTTCTGCTGATTGTCCAATGGCAAGGGCAAAAGGCTCTTCAGCTATGGCAAACATAAGTGGAGACAGGGGACAGCCCTGCCTTGTGCCTCTAGACAGGGAAAATGGGCTGGATATTGTATTATTAATTCTTACCCTTGTTTTAGGATCCCTATATAACAATTTTACCCATTTTAGAAGTCCAGGGCCTATACTAAATGCCTCCAATACAGCCCATAAGTACGGTATTCCCACTACACCATATCAAAGGCTTTTTAGGCTTCTAATCACAGTATTGCTCTGGAACCTATATCATCCATTTTTTTAAAGTCTATGAATATTTGTTGATGCTGCTCTCGTTGGAATAAATCCTGTTTGGTCCGCATGAATTAGGTTGTTATTTGCAAGGGCCTTGGCCAATATCTTAACATCTGAGGTAAGAAGAGAGATGGGGTGGTAATATTTGGGTAGCAATCGATCCTTACCCTCGTTTGGAATAGCTATTATTATTGTTTCCTGCATAGATTTCTGTTGGTAGTTCATCCATCCCAGGTGCTTTATTATTATGGGTTTGAGCAGCCACCTGTTGTAACTATTCCAGGGATATGGGCCCATCAAGGAATTCTTTTTCTGTTGGTTTATATATGTTTTTATTGAAATTTTTCAGATAAACATAACAATATAATCAAATATTGCAGTAAAACAGAAGTTTAGACATAAGTATTGATGTAGAACCAATAAAAATAGTATCATAAAAGTTAGGATTCAGTTTGAGGATTCAAATATTAAGTCTTAACCACTTAAGCCCCGGACCAATATGATGCTAAATGCCCAGAGGTGTTTTTACAATTTGGCACTGCGCTGCCTTAACTGGTAATTGCGCGGTCATGCAATGTTGTACCAAAACAAAATTTGCGTAATTTTCTTCCCACAAATAGAGCTTTCTTTTGATGGTATTTGATTGCCTCTGTGATTTTATTTTTTTGCGATATAAATGGAAAAAGACTGTAAATTTTGAAAAAAAAAAAAATTTCTTATAACAAAAAGTAAAAATATCGAAAAAACTAAATTTTAGTCAAACATTTAGGCCAAAATGTATTCAGCCACATGTCTTTAGTAAAAAAAAAAAAATCACAATAAGCGCATATTTATTGGTTTTCACAAAAGTTATAGCGTCTACAAACTAGGGTACATTTTCTGGAATTTACACAGCTTTTATTTTATAACTGCCTATCTCATTTCTTGAGGTGTTAAAATGGCAGGGCAGTACAAAACCCCCCCAAATGACCCAATTTTGGAAAGTAGACACCCTAAGGAAACTGCTGAGAGGCATGTTGAGTCCATTAAAAATTTTTTTTGCCCCAAGTGATTAAATAATGACAAACATTTTTTATTTATTTTTACAAAAAGTTGTAACTAAATGATATATTGCTCACACATGCCATGGTTATATGTGGAATTGCACCTCAAAATACATTCTGCTGCTTCTCCTGAGTACGGGATACCACATGTTTGGGACTTTTTGAGAGCCTAGCCGCGTACAGGACCCGGAAATCCATGCACCGCCTTCAGCGTTTCTAAGAGCGCAAATTTTTGATTTCACTCCTCACTACCTATCACACTTCCGAAGGCCATAAAATGGCAAAATAGCACAAACCCCCCCCAAATGACCCCATTTTGGAAAGTAGACACCCCAAGCTATTTGCTGAGAGGCATGTAGAGTCCATGGAATATTTTATATTTTGACACAAGTTGCGGGAATATGACAAACTGATTTTTTTTTGCACAAAGTTGTCACTAAATTATATATTTCTCTCACATGCCATGGTTATATGTGGAATTGCACCCCAAAATACATTCTGCTGCTTCTTCTGAGTACGGGGATACCACAGGTGTGGGACTTTTTGGGAGCCTAGCCGCGTACGGGACCCCGAAAACCAAGCACTGCCTTCAAGATTTCTAAGGGAATACATTTTTGATTTTACTCCTCACTACTTATCAGTTTTGAAGGCCATAAAATGCTAAGATGGCACACAACCCCCCCAAATGACCCTATTTTGGAAATAAGACACCCCAAGCTATTTGCTGAGAGGCAAGTTGAGTCCATGGAATATTTTTTATTTTTTTTTGCCCCAAGTGATTGAATAATGACCAAAAAATTCAAATAAATTTACAAAGCCTTGTCACTAAATGATATATTTCTCACACATGGCATGGTTATATGTGGAATTGCACCCCAAAATACATTCTGCTGCTTCTCCTGATGTGTGGGACTTTTTGGGAGCCTAGCCGCGTACGGGACCCCAAAAATCAATCACCGCCTTCAAAAAGTCCCACACATGTGGTATCCCATACTCAGGAGAAGCAGCAGAATGTGCAGAATGGGGGGTTGTGTGCCATCTTGGCATTTTATGGCCTTAAAAACTGTGATAGGTAGTGAGGAGTGAAATCAAAAATGTATGCCCTTAGAAATCTTGAACCGGTGCTTGGATTTCGGGGCCCCGTACGCAGCTAGGATCCCAAAAAGTCCCACACATGTGGTATTCCCGTACTCAGGAGAAGCAGCAAAATGTATTTTGGGGTGAAATTCCACATATAACCATGGCATGTGTGAGAAATATATCATTTAGTGACAACTTTGTGCAAAAAAAATCAGTTTGTCATATTGCTGCAACTTGTGTCAAAATATAAAATATTCCATGGACTCGACATGCCTCTCAGCAAATAGCTTGGGGTGTCTACTTTCCAAAATGGGGTCATTTGGTTTTTTTTTGTGCTATTTTGGCATTTTATGGCCTTCAAAACTGTGATAGGTAGTGAGGAGTGAAATCAAAAATTTACATCCTTAGAAAGCCTGAAGGCGGTGATTGGTTTTTGGGGTCCCGTACGCGGCTAGGCTCCCAAAAAGTCTCACACATGTGGTATCCCCGTACTCAGGAGAAGCAGCAGAATGTATTTTGGGGTGTAATTACACATATGGGGGGTGAATGCTTTGCGTGTAGGTGTAAGCGTTACTGGCACTAACTAGCTACCTAGAGGCACCAGCGACAGTAATACAGCGATCAGAAAAACAATTGCTTAGTGACGCTGGCAATAGGAGGTGAAAGAGTTAACTCTAGGGGCAATCAGGGGTTAAAAACATTATTTAGAAAATTTAAGGGGGTACCTAACGCTATAAAAACCTGGTGGGCGAACCTCAAAAAATAACTAGCTACCTAGCGGCACCAGCGACCCTAATAAAGCGATCAGAAAAATGATCGCTTAGCGACGCTGGCAATAGGGGGTGAAAGGGTTAACTCTAGGGGCAATCAGGGGTTAAAAACGTTATTTAGAAAATTTAAGGGGGTACCTAACGTTATAAAAACCTGGCGGGCGAACCTCAAAAAATAACTAGCTACCTAGCGGCACTGGCGACACTAATACAGCGATCAGAAAAACGATCGCTTAGTGACGCTGGTAATAGGGGTGAAAGGGTTAACTCTAGGGGCAATCAGGGGTTAAAACCTTTATTATAAAATGTATGGGGGTACCTAATGAAGGTTTTCACCCCTGATTGCCCCTAGAGTTACCCTTCCACCCCCTATTGCCAGTGTCACTAAGCGATCGTTTTTCTGATCGCTGTATTAGTGTCGCTGGTGCCGCTAGGCAGCTAGTTATTTTTTGAGGTTCGCCGCCATGTTTTTATAGCATTAGGTACCCCCATAAGATTTCTAACGCTATAAAAACATGGCGGCGAACCTCAAAAAATAACTAGCTACCTAGCGGCACCAGCGACACTAATACAGCAATCAGAAAAATGATTGCTTAGTGACGCTGGCAAAAGGGGGGTTAAAGGGTTAACTAGGGGGTAATCAAGGGGTTAAACCTTTTTTTGGGGGGTAGGGGGCTACCCGGACCTAACACTAACTGCCTGTCACACTGACACTAATTGCAGTGATCAGTAAATAAATGATCACTGCTATTTAGTGACAATGTGACAGGGGGGCTGGTGGGGGTGATCAGGGGGTGACTGGGGGGGGGGTTGTGTGCCTATGTGTACTGGTGTCAGTGTAGTGCTTGTGTACTCACTGTGTGATGTCTCCTCTCCTCCGCCAGACGAAAATACCGGCGGGATCAGAGGTGACATCACTTCCTCCTCTGCCCGTGTTTACAGTTCAGGCAGAGGAGAAGGCGGATTGGCTGGGAGCGATCCGGAGGGGCGGACAAAAACTAATAGCCGCCCCCTCAACCCGGATCGCTCCCAGAGCCATGAGGACCGCCGCACGCAGCGGAGGGGGTCCCGATCGGACCCCCGGCCCGCGGAAAGGCAGGGACGTACATGTACGCCCATCTGCCTGTACGTGCCATGTTGTGGACGTATATAGTCATGTGGTGGTCCTTAAGTGGTTAATATAGCCCTAAGGACCATTAACAAGAAGAACATCCACTTTAAACTTTAAGTAAAGAAGGAATATATTGTTAGTATAGAAAACAATAATTTGTTATGTTTATCTGCAATTGTGTAATATTTGTGTTTAATCCATCTAATATATTTTTCCGCCACAGTGGTTAAATTCAGATTTAATGTTATTCTGGCTGCATCAATCTGGGATCTAAGATCATTATGTGGGTTTTTCTTTTGTTCTCGAATGAGATGGAGTAAATGACTTTCTTGTTGGTGAATCGCTTGATCTCTTTCTCGTTTAACTTTGGAGGCACATTGAATTAATTTACCATGGATAGTTGCTTTATGAGCTGCCCATATTATTGTAGGGAAGAGGAATTAATCTTGAAATATTCCTGAATGGTTAACTCAATTTCCTTTTCTATGACACTGTCATTCAACAAGGATTCATTCAGTCTCCACGATGTTGGGTATGTTTTGGACCAGAGATTCGTCAATATAATTTGAACAGAGGAGTGGTCTGACCATGTCATAGGAAATATCTTAGATGATGATATGTATGGGAGTAAAGGGGATAAAGTAAACAAATGATCGATTCGTGAATATGTTTTATGGGCATGGGAATAGAATGTAAATCTCTAATTGTAGGGTGAGTATCCCTCCAGACATCAATAAGGTCATAGCTATGCAGTAAATTTGCCAGTATATTAGAGGTGCGTTTTAGAATAGCATTGTTGGGATTAGATTTATCCAATATCTTGTCTAAAGAGGTGTTACTGTCACCGCCAAAGATCACATGCCCTGATACATGAGGCAAAATCGTCTCTAGCATTGTACGGAAGAACGCTATCTGGCCAACATTGGGGGCATAATAGGATAAAAGGGTAACCACATTCTCATTAATTTTTCCCACCACCATAATGTAGCGACCATCCTCATCTTTTATGACAGTAGTGGGTGTGAAGGGGATCCTTTTGGCAAAACAAATAGCAACACCACCATATGAGTAGGACTGACATTGCTATTCTATCAAGCCATATGGTCAAATAAAATAAAAATAAAAAAATAGAGAAGGGTATATTAGATTATTTACCCACAGAATAGCATCAACATATTCAGAAACATTTAAATAAAAATTCAGAATTCAAAATAAATTACAAAAACATTTAGATAAGGGAAAGACAGTTCAAAATAAAGTTTCTGTTGGTTTAAGATTTGGAAGATACAATTTATCCAAAAATTGTTTAGGGAGCTGTGGTGGCTCAACGCGATTGGCACTGCGCTGACAAGCCATTCACCTCTGCAGCCAAGGGTTCGGATCCCGGCCTCGTCTACATGTGAATTGAGTTTGGTGGTCTCAGCCCGGCTCCCGGTGGGTGTGCTATGCAAGGTACGCCTGTGCTTAGTTCGTCCACCCCCCCCACAAAAACCATCACCACACTTGCAAGCACACGAAATTGGTTTAACACGCACGCACTTTGGCCATGCGGTCTCCTAAAAAAAGAGAGGCAAAGGACCTACAGGGCTAGCTGGGTGGGCTAGACCTCCTCACTCCCTCATAGGGGGAGTACCTCTGCCCCGTTGGGCCCCAGTTGGGCTCCCAAGTGGAGCAGGTAGGGCGGGGTGAGTGGGAGGCCCACCCCCCCCACACCCGCCATTGCCACCTGGGGCATCGAGAAGGATGGCAGATTGCCTCTGGGGGGAGGGTCTGCCTACTCCCAACTCCTGCAGTCCGGCTCCTCTCTCTCGAAAAATACACTTAAAAAAAATAAAATAAAAAAAATAACTTCATTTGTCAATGTTGGCACCTTAGACTCATATAGTGAATTATAAAAGTTAACAAATATATTCTGAATGCTGCTTGTATCATACATCATCACCCCTTTTGCATCTCTAACTGCTGTGATAGCTATTTGACCCTCCATGACTTGGGCTATCATAACCAGCAGATATCTGACCTGTTCCCACCATCTAATGTTTTTGATTTTGAAAAATCTGCTATTTTCTTTATTTAAGGATAGAGTTTTATACATTTTCTGGGCCTCCTGCCACGCTAAGCGCCTTTCTTCTGTAGGGTCTGTGATATAATTCTTCTCTGTTTGATTTACAATTTGCATTACTTCCTCCTCTCACCGTCTTGATGAACTCTTAGGGCCAGATTCAGGTAGATCAGAGCATCTTTGCTCTGGAGTAACGCTTCTCATTTGCGTTACTCTGCCGAAATTTTAGGAGCAAGTGCTGTTATTCAGGAAGCACTTGCTCCTAAAGTTGCGGCAGCGCATCGCAAATGAGCAAGCGGAATTCAAATTGGGCGGGTACGGGGCGTGTAGTATTCTAACTATGCGCGATCCACGGCGAACGTACTGCGCATGCGTCGAGTGTCAATGCATCCCAGTGCGCATGCTCCAAATTCTGTCAGTGAACGTCAATGACGTCACATTCCCATTCATGAATGTTTTACGCAAGCGACGCGATTTGTTTTTTTTCCGACGCGATGACGACGCCTATACTTAACATAGGATACTCCACTAGGGGGCTGCTTTATCTATACGCCGCGTATCGCTTCCGGAAACGTCGTAAAGTCACTGCGTCGCGCCCGAAAAAGATCGTGAATTGCCGATTCCCGCTCATTAACATATTTTTTGAGCGTAAATCGGCGGGAACGCCCCCGGCGCCATTTTTAAGTTGAAGTAATGATGCGATGGCGAAATTCAATTACGCTGATCGCATCGGAACTCCAACCCGGCTTTCTTGTTTTCTGGTTATAGAAAACAGAAACGCCGGCTTAAAGTGACAGTTAGGCTGGCGGATCACTGGATCCGCCAGCCTAACTCTTCATGAATCTGGCCCTTAATTTTACAAATTTCTTTAATCATTATTCCACATAGATAAGCTTTCATAGTGTCATAAACTACTAGTAAGGATTTGGAATCCTTGTTTTTTATTTTTTTATTCTACCAACTGTAATTCTACCTCCTCTGACATCAGTAACACCCACTTTGGATTAATATTTCAGGGTGGATAAGATAATTGTCCCTCAATCTCTATGGTAAATATGAGTGGGGAATGATCTGAAAGCTTCTAGCCAAGGAAGAAAATTATCATTCCCCAAGGCCAGATCTATTTTTGACAAAGATCGATATGTGCTCGAGCAACATGAATATTCTCTTGTTAATGGATGTCTAATCATCCACATATCTATTAGGCCGCGTACACACGATCAGACCGGTCTGATGAAAATGGCCTGAAGACAAGTTTCATCGGACCAAATTGATTGTGTGTACGGCCCATCGGACCGCTGTCCATCGGACCAAAGTTTTAAAACTTGCTTTAAAATCTGTCCGGACACCTGTCCGTCCGACCAAAACGATGGTTAGTACCCAAAAGCATTGGACCAAAAACCCGCGCATGCTCAGAATCAAGTCGACGCATGCTTGGAAGCATTGAACTTCATTTTTTCAGCACGTTGTTGTGTTCTACAGTGGTTGACCTCTATATTGTGTCAATCTCGCTCTCGCTTTTTCTCGGCGAGATTGAGCACTTGCGAGCCCCATCGCGGGAGCCAGCGCCGAACTGGCTTGCCGCGATGGAGACAAAGCCGTCATAGAAGCGACGGGGATCCGACGCGGATTCCTGCCAATTCTACACGTGGGCAGAGTTTGTTATGAATCCTGAGAAGGAAGTCCCCGCCGGATTTTAAATAAAATTCCGGCATGGGTTCCCCCCTCAGGAGCATAACGGGTCCTTAGGTCTGGTATGGGTTGTAAGGAGACCCCCCTACACCGAAAAAATGGCGTGGGGGTCCCCCCACAATCCATACCAGACCCGTATCCAAAGCACGCCGGCCGGCCGGTCAGGAAGGGAGTGGGGGCGAGCGAGCGCCCCCCCCTCCTGAGCCGTACCGGGCAGCATGCCCTCAACATGGGGGGGTCAGGTGCTCTGGGGCAGGGGGCGCACTGCGGCCCCCCACCCCAGGGCACCCTGTCCCCATGTTGATGAGGACAGGGCCCCTTCCCGACAACCCTGGCCGTTGGTTGTCGGGGTATGCGGGCGGGAGGCTTATCAGAATCTGGAAGCCCCCTTTAATAAGGGGGCCCCCAGATACCGGCCCCCCACCCTAAGTGAATGAGTATGGGGTACATCATACCCCTACCCATTCACCTGCAATAAAAAGTGCAAACACAAATAAACCACACAGGGTATTAAAATATTTTATTAGTTGGCCGTCGGGGGGGGGGTGTGTATGATCGCTTTTATAAAAGCGCCCCCCTCCGGCGGGCTTCTGCGGGGGGGTGGGTGCCGCTGTTCTTCGCCGCCGTCTGGTTCTCTTCCGCCGCCGGGGGGGGGGGGGGCGCTTTGATAAAAGCGCCCACCACCCGGCGGGCTTCCTTCGACCTCTTATGCGGCGGGGGGGGTCTTCTCCCACTCTCCGGGGTCTTCTCCCACTCTCCGGGGTCTTCTCCGGCTCTCCGGGGGTCTTCTCCGCTCTCCGGGGGTCTTCTCCGCTCTCCGGGGGTCTTCTTCGTCTTCAGGACTCGCCGCCGCTATCTTCGTGTGTTAGCTCAATTACTAGCGGCGGCGAGTCCCCTCTTCTGTGATGTCTTCACGTGGTTAGGTAGCACGTGGTACCTACCAGAGCATGATGGGACTGCCACGTCACAAGACAGGCCTATATAACTCGCTGCGAGCCGCGCGCCCACCATAACAGCGGAAGGAAGCAGCGCGTCAACATCTGGAGAAGAGAAGAAGAAGACGTCACAGAAGAGGGGACTCGCCACCGCTAGTAATTGACCTAACACACAAAGATAGCGGCGGCGAGTCCTGAAGAAGAAGAAGACCCCCGGAGAGCGGAGAAGACCCCCGGAGAGCGGAGAAGACCCCCGGAGAGCCGGAGAAGACCCCGGAGAGTGGGAGAAGACCCCCCCGCCGCCGAAGATGTCGAAGGAAGCCCGCCGGGTGGTGGGCGCTTTTATCAAAGCGCCCCCCCCCCCCCGGCGGCGGAATAGAACCAGACGGCGGCGAAAAACAGCGGCACCCACCCCCCCGCAGAAGCCCGCCGGAGGGGGGCGCTTTTATAAAAGCGATCATACACACCCCCCCCGGCGGCCAACTAATAAAATATTTTAATACCCTGTGTAGTTTATTTGTGTTTGCACTTTGTATTGCAGGTGAATGGGTAGGGGTACGATGTACCCCATACTCATTCACTTAGGGTGGGGGGCCGGTATCTGGGGGCCCCCTTATTAAAGGGGGCTTCCAGATTCCGATAAGCCTCCTGCCCGCATACCCCGACAACCAACGGCCAGGGTTGTCGGGAAGGGGCCCTGTCCTCATCAACATGGGGACAGGGTGCTCTGGGGTGGGGGGCCGCAGTGCGCCCCCTGCCCCAGAGCACCTGACCCCCCCATGTTGAGGGCATGCTGCCCGGTACGGCTCAGGAGGGGGGGGCGCTCGCTCGCCCCCACTCCCTTCCTGACAAGCCGGCCGGCGTGCTTTGGATACGGGTCTGGTATGGATTGTGGGGGGACCCCCACGCCGTTTTTTTAGCGTAGGGGGGTCTCCTTACAACCCATACCAGACCTAAGGGCCCGTTATGCTCCTGATTTTATTTAAAATCCGGCGGGGACTTCCTTCTCAGGATTCATAACAAACTCTGCCCACGTGTAGAATTGGCGGGAATCCGCGTCAAATCTCCGTCGCTTCTATGACGCACTCGCTGGAATGTGCTTTTACTATTCCAGCGAGTGCGAGATGTCGGCAGCCTGTCGCCGAGAATCAGCGCGATGCTGTCGTGCTAAAAACACATTCTCGGCGGCAGGCACTGTACGTCACCACGTTCTGGCCTGATGGGATTTTGGACTGATGGAGTGTACGCACATCAAACCATCAGACCACTTCAGCGGTGGTCTGATGAAAACGGTCCATCGGACCAGTCTCATCGGTTTGGTCTGATCGTGTGTACGTGGCCTTAACCCCACCTCTTGTAAAGTTGGCGATTGTATCATTATTCTAAAAATATTTGTCATCACTTCATCATTATAAGGAGGAGGAACATAGACATTCACCAACATAACGTTTTTATCATTTAGTGAACACATTAACACAATATAACGCCCTTCTGGGTCCTTGAAGCTCTGTTTACATTAAACCATACTGAGCGAGAGACCAAGACACTAACTTCTCGAGAATATGTGGAGTATACAGCATGAATTTGATAGGGAAATCTTGATATTTCAAAAAGTGTTGTATCCTCTTGCTCAAGATGGGTTTCCTGTAAAAAATAGAGGTTTATAAAACTCATTTGATTCAAAAACTGCTTGCCTTTTCCCCTTATCTCCAAATTCCATGACTAGGCGGTTATTTACGAAAGGCAAATACTCTTTGCACTGCAAGCACACTTTAAAGTGCACTTGGAAGTGCAGTCGCTGTAGATCTAAGGGGAACATGTAAGGAAAATAAAAAACAGTATTTTTGCTTGCACATGATTGGATGATAAAATCAGCAGATCTTCCTCTCAGGCGGCGTACACACGAGGGGATATGTGAGCTGAAAACGGTCCTATGGACCGTTTCAGCAGACATCTCCGCTCGTGTGTATGGGCTAGCGGACAGATTTCTCCACCCGACAGATTTCAAAGCAAGCTTTGAAATCTATCCGGTGGAATCTGTCCGCCCGACATGTCTGCTGGTTAGTACACTTACCAGCAGACATGTCGGCCCCCACCGCCGCCGCGCCGCTGCCGAATGGATTCGGCGCATGCGCGGAAGTGTTTTACTTCCTGGTGCGGTGACGTGGCGGTGACGCGGCGGCGTCAACGTCACCGCCGCGTCACCGCGCCGTCCGGCGGCGGGGAATTTGATCCGATGGTGTGTACACGCCATCGGATCAAACTCCCGATCGGACATATCCGATGGAAATGGTCCGCGGACCGTTTTCATCGGATATGTCCGATCGTCTGTACGCCGCCTCAGATCTACAGCGACTACACTTCCAAGTGCACATTCAAGTGCACTTACAGTGCACTTTTAGTGCAAAGTGACTTTAGTAAATCAACCAAAATATCTTTATTTTAGTACTCATCAATTTCATTTTTTTTATTTTTTTATTTTTCTACCTCAGAGAACACCATTGTGAGACTCATTCAGTTTAGCGTTCATTCGCTGTCTCAAATTTAGTTCACATCATTGTGGTATTTTTTCTCTTTTTTTGTATTTATTTTTTATATATTTATCTTTTCTTTCTCCTTATTCTTTCTTATTTCTTTTATTTTATTCTTTTTTTTTTCTTCTTTTTCCTTTTCCAAGCATCCAGTGCCCAATTGTCAAAAAGGGGTTATTAATACATCTGTGTCCCCGTGGAGATTAATTTCCTTCCCCCCTCCCCCCTCCATCTCTTCCCATCCCGTCCCTCCCCTCCCGACCTCTCTTAGTTAACTCTTCCTAGCTAACACTAGCTTCTCTGTCTCTCTGCGAAGTTACCTTATACCATTATCTTGTATAGCTTTAGACTTTAAGCTTTAGAGACCCATCACTTCTGCATATCCCATCGTTTGCTTATACCCTTTCCAGTCATTCCACCTCTCTTTAAACTCCTCCCATTTCTCTCCATCTCTGAATCTTAGGTATTCCAGATTGTAGATTTCCACTACTTTATTACACCACTCTCTCAATGATGGACTCTCCGGTTCTTGCCAGTTTCGAGCTATTTGATTCTTTGCTGCGTTCAGAAGTTGTGGAATTAATGTCTTCAGGTACTGTTTAGATGGGATTTGGGACCCGTGTAATACACAAACCCATGGGTCATCTTGGAGTTCTTTGTTCGAAATTTCCCTAATTAGTACTTAAATATCCGGGGTAAGGTACCAACGCACCAGGCATTTATAATTCAGTTCCATAGTGTTATTGTCAACCGACGTCGCCTGCACTCTCGTTATTAGCTGACTGATCTCATACTCGTTTACACCTGAATTCCTCCTCCCATTTCTTGATGTATGGTGGGACGTTTTGTAGTTTTGATTCATTCAAGATCTTATAGACCTTGTGAATTATCCCCTTTTCGACCTTTTCTTCTGATCTAATAAGTTGGGGAAGACTTTCAAAGAAGTGTTTTAATTGCACGTACCGCCATTCATCAATCAAAATCATTTTGTTTTTATTTTTTTAATTCCTGAAGTGTTAGCAACCTATTTTGCTTCATAACCTCTTTTAATTTGATATTTTCTTGAATTAACCATTTGCCATTTTTTTGTGTCATTTAGGTATAAGGGGTGAATTATAATCCCATTCTTCTTTCTAATGTGTTTGATCCCATAGTTTTAGTGTGTGCCTCTTGATATAGTGAGTTTCATGACTAATTTCTCTATACTGTGTCAATGTTTATAATTCAACAATAAGAAAGAGACAAAAAAATGGCATCCATGGGAGAGTTTCAAGGCCAAAACCACTGCTGGCCAAAAAGGACACAAAGGCTCAGCTCACACTTACCAAAAAAACATCTTGTCCAATATTCTGTGGAATGATGAGACACAAATGTTACATCTGGCATAAAACGAATACAGCATTTCATAACAAGAACATCCTACTGACAGTCTGACATGGTGGTGGTAGTGTGTATCATAATTGATGGAACCTTGAATTCTGAGCTGTACCAGAAAATCCTAACGGAGAATGTCCAGCCGTTAGTTTGTGACCTCAAGTGCAGGACAATGATCCGTACACAACAGTAGACATGTGCACAACAAAAATTTTAGTTTTCTTTTGTTCCGTTTCGTATCGTTCCGTAGGTTCGTACCGATTCGTAATTTCGTAAGACGCACGTTTTACTATTCGGACCCGTTCGTATTTCGTAAGACGCAATTTTTTCGTATTCCGATCGTTTCGTATTTTGGTTACCGTTTTATTTTCGTACATGCGGGATGATTTGTAATTCTGTTTAATTTATTTTCGTTATTTGTTAGACAATAATTTTCGTAATTTTAGTCATTTTGTACTTTCATGAATACATCGCGGGATTCGGATTTTTGCCAACAAACATAAAAACGATTGTTTTCCGCTCGTTTTCAAAAAATCTGTTCGTTTGTAAGCTCCATCAGAAAACCATTTTCGGGTTCAAAAGTTTGGCCAACTGAACTCCCTTCAGACGAAAATCCACGGAAACGTTTATTTGAGGTCCGATCGTGTGTACGAGGCTTTACACTGTACTCGGCACAAAAGAGAGAAGCTGATTCACTAACTACACTCACTGCCCATTCAAAAGAACTAGGGCTGTGCAAATTAACTTTTAATTAATCGATTAATCTTTAATTTTTTTGATCGATCAAAATATTTTTGATCGATTAAAGCTATTTTGATTGGTACTCGACTCTTCGCCGGCTTCTGGGCCTTCAGGGAGTTCCGTCGGAGGTCCGGTGACGTCACGGACACATTTACACTTCCCTCTATCACTTCCTTTTATCAACCTGGGATTTTACAACCATCCATTGGGAGTTGTGATAGTTCCCTTTCATGGGACAGTTACATGCCGACGGACTGATGTTAACAAGGTAAAAGAAAACCGCGCTATAAAACCCCTCCCCCCCAAGAACTACAGGCTGCAGCAAGCGTGTGATATACAGAAAACAATGGAATATAAAGAGCCGCGCCCCACACAGGTTAGTCAAAGTTAGTTACACCAATATCAATGATGGTAAACAAAATAATACTAAAGTCCATTGAAGTCCATAGTGGTAGAAATAATAATCCCAGAAGCGATCCTCTGTAAAGTGTCACCCAGCGAACACACTCCAAAAGGTGCACCCACCACCGAGTGAAAAAGCAGCTTACCAGAGGTCCGTCATAAGTCAGCGTCTGACTGTAACCCAGCCAACGGCCTTTAAATGCTTGTGGTTCCCAAGATCAACCCGAGTGGACCAGGACGGGACACTTCTTATACTCAGGATAAAGGAAAAGGCGCACATAGCATAATTCCGTTGGCGAAAATTTATTGTAAAAAGTAAAAATGTACTTACACAGCACACATGGTAAACGAGCATAAAAACAGATACAAATATTGCCGGCCGGCATGCAGGAGCCCTTCCTCCTCAGCGTGGTGACGTCACTGCGTTGCCTCCCATACGCGTTTCGTCACTAGAAGGACGTTCTACCCCCATTGAGAACGTCCTTCTAGTGACGAAACGCGTATGGGAGGCGACGCAGTGACGTCACCACGCTGAGGAGGAAGGGCTCCTGCATGCCGGCCGGCAATATTTGTATCTGTTTTTATGCTCGTTTACCATGTGTGCTGTGTAAGTACATTTTTACTTTTTACAATAAATTTTCGCCAACGGAATTATGCTATGTGCGCCTTTTCCTTTATCCTGAGTATAAGAAGTGTCCCGTCCTGGTCCCCTCGGGTTGATCTTGGGAACCACAAGGATTTAAACGCCGTTGGCTGGGTTACAGTCAGACGCTGACTTATGACGGACCTCTGGTAAGCTGCTTTTTCACTCGGTGGTGGGTGCACCTTTTGGAGTGTGTTCGCTGGGTGACACTTTACAGAGGATCGCTTCTGGGATTATTATTTCTACCACTAAGGACTGATGTTAACCTCTCCTCATCTGGATTCAGCGGTGGTATCGTTGTACTCATTTTTATACCAGTATCATACTTAGCTACATATTTTTATGACTGCTTTTTGTACCATTTGGTATTACTCGCACCATTTTTACAGTTTATGTAGCGCCATCTATTTTATCTCCAGTGCAATATTTATTTTGTTACCTACTTGAAGATTATAAAAGTTTTAATGCTATTCCCATCGAGCGCTGCCTTTGTGTGTTTTTTGTATCCTGCTGTTGGCAGCTGCACTGGGAATCAGCCTGCAAGGAGATCAGCTAAAAGTAGTTGGATCTGTATGTGCGTTATAATTAATCAAAATTAGTCGATTAATTGATTAAAATAAAAAACGATTAATCGAACACAAAAATTTTGATCAGTAACAGCCCTAAAAAGAACGATACAAGTACACAAATTTATGAACAGACAAAAACGGATTTACAAAACACACAAATGAAAATATGAACATACAACTGAAAATACGAACAGACAAAGGATTTAAAATACGGAATGCAAATCATTCGTTATAGATGTCATTTTCGTTCTATTGCCGTTTCCGTTTTGTCGTATTTTCGTAAGATTCACATTGTTCCGCGGGTACGAATATTAACAAATTTACAAACGGGAACGCACATATCTACACAACAGCAAGTCCACCTCCAAATGGTTCAAACAAATCAAAATGTAGGTTTTGGAGTGGCCTAGTCAAAGCCAGGACTTAAATCCAATTGAGATGCTGTATCATGACCTTACACAGGCCGTTCATGCTTGAAAACCCTCCAATGTGGCTGAATTAGAAAATTCTGAAAAGAAGAGTGGGCCCAAATTGCTCCACAGCAATTTGAAAGACTCATTGCCAGTTATCACAAATGATTGATTTCACATAAAGCCAGGCAGGTTTGGACACCTTTTTTCCTCAATAAATGAAACCATCATTTAAAAACTGCGGGCCAGATTCAGGTACATTGTTGCATATTTTGACCGGAGTAGCGCACCTCCTTTACGTTAGACCGGCACAATGTAGAGGCGCGATCACTGTATCCTCATAGTATTTGCGCAGAAATTCCCGAGGCGTAAGGCGGAGTAAATCAAATTGGGAAGGACGTGGGCGTTTTAGAATTAAAATGAGCCGTGACACCATGCAAATGAAGGGCTGGCCAGATCGCGCATGCGCACATGAAGCAGACCATGGTCAGCACCTCTGTGCGCATGCTCACAACTCGGGAACGGCGCAATCAGTGAAATTGGAAGTGGATCCGGGCAACTAAGTGAGCTACGCAGAGAGCTTAAATAGACAGACACAAACGCCCTTCCTTTGAAAAAGTACATCCCTTTGTATCTCTTACTATACAGCAAGGTGCTTTTGTTCTGTTGCTTGTTCGCGTTTGTTGCTTTGTGACTTGTCTTTGTGATATTTGTTGACTGTTTTGGCTAGTGTTTTGTATAATATATTTGATAGTGTTTTTTGGTGACTGGTTGTGAGACTTTTTTTTGATAGATTTTGTTTGTTTGTTTTGTTGCTTGATTTTTCCTGCTTGTTTTTATGAGTGATTTTTGTTGATTGTTTGGGAGAGAGTTGTTGTATGAATATGACTGAAAGGAAGCGCAAGACCAATTTTACTTTGGGGGAGAAACAAATTATTGCCCGGGCCCTTACCCAATATGGGCATTTCCTGCACAGCCCAGAGAGTGCCAACACCACCCCGGCCAGGAAGAAGGAGATATTGCAGAACATTACCGACCAGGTAAATTCAGTGGGGGGGAGACCCGGACACGCGAGGGGATCGTCAAGAAGATCAATGATCTCCGGCGTCTGGTCCGTGGGAAGCTGGCCAAAATTGCAGCCCATGCCAGGGGCACTGGAGGGGGCCCACCATGCCCTGTTAGGCTGACAGCGGAGGAGTGTGTGGTGGCCCAGACCTTTAACAGGCAGCAAGTGGAGGGCCTGCCTGGCTTTGAGTCCAGTCAGGAGGCCGTGTGGACAGGTAAGGTTTTTTTTTCCTATCTGGTGTGTGGGGGGGAAGGGAATATGTGGCAAGTGTGTGGATCCTCCAGCATGTGAATGTTTTGTGTCATCCACAGATGTGCAGGAGGGTGCTGGGCCTCCTGGCCTGACCGCACCATCCCCGGGACACCAGCCTGATGAGGACCCCCAGACAAGGCCGGAGTCCTCGGAGGAGCTTGAGGAGGAGGAGTTTGAGTTGGAGGAGGAGGTCATGTCAGGCAGTGGCTTATTATTTTTGGAGGACTCTTCCCCTCTGGCTGGCAGCAGCCAGCCCTCCATAAGGGGTAGCCCCTCCCACTCCTCCCCCAACAGGGCTCCCCTCCTAAGGGGCTCCCCTTCTCCCCGGCCACAAGCATCATCTGGAGACAGGAAGTCATCCCAGAAGACCAGGGCGTGGCCGAGGTTCTGCCCGCCAATCTCAGAAGGGACCAGGCCCTTCAGACCCACCATCTGGGACAGGTCAGCCAGACTTTGGGGCGGATGGAGGAGAGCCTTTCCTCCATAAAGGATACGCTTGGGAACCTGGACTGCCACTCCCGGGCTCTTACAAACTGCCTAAACGAACTGCAGACTACTACAGCAGGCGTTGGGCAGGATGTGAGGGCCCTCACCCAGGCTATCCAGGCCAATACAGCAACACTAAATGCTGGCCTGAACAGAATAGCCGTGGCCTTGGAGGGCAGAGACCAGGGGCTGCTCCTCCTTCCCCGGATTACCCCCCACCATGAGTTTCCCCTGAGGAGCCGGGGCCATGGCCGTGGGCGCCCCAGGCGTGGGTCACGCCAGCGGCATTAATTTTGTTTCCCCCTTCTTTCTTTTTTTTTGTGCTGGACTTTTTTTTTTTTCTGGAAATATTTTGGTTTTTGCTGGACAATTTTTTTTTTTTTGGGGCTGTGAATGAATTTGGAATGTGGGGGTGACATTCCTGCCGGAAAAGGGGTGTCACCCTCATTTGTGGTGGAGAAGGGTTGCCCAGGACCAGGAAGAAGTGATCCCCAGGTCCGTGTGAATGGTGTATGAATGTACAGTGACATAATTGGAGCCGTGGCGTGGCGTTGCTGCTCACAAGTCCTGCATGGTGGGCTTGTGCTAATCCAATTTGATGAGGATGTGATGTGTCTGTGCTAGGGACCACAGTGGTGTGCATGCATGCATTCTCATTGTGCCATGATTAATGTGTGTGTTTAACGTGCAAAGATGCCTAATGTGAGCTGTCTCCTGGCTGCTCTTCCCTCAGAAGACGGGGTAGCCTCGGTTAGGGGGGGATTGTCTGGTTCAGGGGTCAGGTCATCACGTATGTCAATCTGCAGGCCCTTTCTCACTGCAAAGTTGTGGAGCATGCAACATGCACCGATGATCTGGCACACAGAGTTTGGGGAAAACAACAGGGTACCCCCAGACTTATCCAGGCATCGGAAACGTGACTTCAGGAGGCCAAAGGTGCGCTCCACGACTGCACCAGTTTGGGCGTGGGCTTCATTGTATCTTTCCTCTCCTGGGGTTTGGGGGTTCCGGATAGGAGTCATGAGATGGGGTCCAAGTGCATATGCAGAGTCACCAAGAAGGGAAAAGACAGGAGGATGTTAGTAGTGCATGTGTCCCTTGTGATGTGTGCATCATGGGGGGGGGGCAGTCATGCCTGCCACCCATGTCACTCACCAACCAGCCAGGTGTCCCCATACACGTTCTGTTTGAATTCCATTGGGATGGGGCTCTGATTGTATATGTAGCTGTCATGGCTGGATCCGGGGTGTTTGGCAAGGACGTGCCATATGAGGCCTTGGGCATCGACTATCACCTGTACGTTGATGGAATGCCAATGCTTCCGATTGCGGTATATGTGCTCTGTCTCACGGGGGGGGGGGGGGGCTGGAGTTCCACATGTGTGCAATCAATGGCCCCCACGGTGCGTGGGAATCTGGCAATTCTGTAGAAATCTGTCATTGCCTTCAGCCGCAGGTCCACCTGGGTGAGTTTGATGATTTGGTTGGCCATGCGTCTGAGGATTGCTGGGATAACTTGGTGCACACATCTGCTCATGGAGGATTGTGACATCCCAGCCACCACTCCACTTGTTCTTTGAAAAGAGACACTGGCAAGGAAATGGAGTGCCAGGACCTTGACCAGTGGCTGCACTGCATGTGAGCGTTGTGTTGGGCTGGTGATGTCCTCCTGCAGGGTTGTGGTTAATTCCATGATGGCATGAGGGGTGCATCTGAAGATGCGATACACCTCAGAATCACTCATGCCAAAGATGTCTATGCGTGTGCGGTATACCCTCTCCCGTGCCCTCCTCCGTGCCATCCTCTGTGCCCTCCTCCTTCTTTGCTCCTCTAAAGTCAGTAGTATAGCTATGAGCAAGGATGTAGCTGGCATCTTGGCATACAGTTTGTTGTCCAGCAAGTGTGACTGCTTAGCTCCTCACTAACAGTGTTGCTTAAGCTGACATGTAGATGGATTGTCTAATTTTATACCACCTTTTATATGGACTAATTTTGACAGGATGTGCAGCTGTTGCGCACAGCGCGTAGCCTGCGCTGCACCAACTTACTTTTGTGGATCCCCGTAACTCCCTCATTTGCATATTTAAATAGCAAATCAATGGTGTGTCTAGCGCAGTTTTGCGTGCACGGATGCGCCGGTCTATCAAAATTACGCCGGTCGAAAAATATTAGATTTCATGCGTATATCGTTTTGGGGATGCGGCGCATCGATACGCATGCGCAGATTTAGACTTACGCCGCGCATCTCCTGTAACGCCGGCGTAATGGCTCTCTGAACCTGGCTCTGCATTTTTATTTACTTGGGTTATCTTTGTGTAATCATAAAATATAAGTGCGACAATTATGCTAAAAAATTTAAATCGGGAAGGGGAAAATTCTTTTTCACAGCATTGTATTAATGCTATGTGTGTATGTGTGTATATATATATATATATATATATTATATATATTTATATTTATATTATATATATTTATATATATTATATATATTGTAAGGGGTTAGCTCGGTAGCGGGGGGTGTGACCCCCTGGATGGGTTCACTACACACTCAACTATACAGAGAGGCAGCCGAAGACGGTTGAAAACAAAGGCCCAGATTCACAGAGCGATTACGCCTGCGCAACTGGGGTTGCGCGTGCGTAAGTCTAAATGTGCGCGTGCGTTTAGATGCGCGCGATTCAGAAAATAATTTACGCCAGAAATCAACTTTTTTTTTTCCGGCGTAATTTCGTTAGACAGACGCATCCGTCCGCGCAAAAATGCGCTAGACACACCATTGATTTGCTAGTCAAATATGCTAATGAGGGAGTTGCGGGGATCCACAAAAAAACGCAGTTGCTGCGCAGGCTACGCGATGTGCGCAACAGCAAAATGTCCTGTCTAAAGTTAGAGCACCTAAAAGCTGGTCTAAATTTTGAAAAAACGTCTACATCTCACAGAAAGCAACACCGTTACTGAGGAGCAGACCACACACACGTGTTGCACTACAATTTGACTGCCAACATGCCAGGGGCATCGTCGCTCATAGCTGCACTAGTGAATTTAGATGACCAAAGAAGGAGGAGGGCACGGAGGATGGCACGGGAGAGGGCACGGGGAGAGGATATACCGCACACGCATAGACCTGTTTGGCATGAGTGATTCTGAGGTGTATCGCATCTTCAGATTCACCCCTCATGCCATCCTGGAATTAACCACAACCTTGCAGGAGGACATCACCAGCCCAACACAACGCTCACAAGCAGTGCAGCCACTGGTCAAGGTCCTGGCAACACTCCATGTCCTTGCCAGTGGCTCTTTTCAGCGTACAAGTGGAGTGGTGGCTGGGATGTCACAATCCTCCATGAGCAGATGTGTGCACCAGGTTGTCCCTGCAATCCTCACACGCTTGGCCAACCAAATCATCAAACCCACCACTGAGGACCTGCGGCTGAAGGCAATGACAGATTTCTACAGAATTGCCAGATTCCCACGCACCATCGGGGCCATTGATTGCACACATGTGGCACTCCAGCCCCCCTGGAGACAGAGCACATGTACCGCAATCGAGGAAGAATTGGCACTCCATCAACGTACAGGTGATAGTTGATGCCCAAGGCCTCATATGGCACGTCCGTGCCAAACACCCCGGATCCACCCATGACAGCTACATCTACAATCAATGCCACATCCGAATGGAATTCGATCAGAACGTGTATGGGAACACCTAGCTGGTTGGTGAGTGACATGGGAGTCAGGCATGACTATCCCCTCCCGTGATGCACACCTCACAAGTGGCACATGCATGACTAACATTCTCCTGTCTTTTCCCTTCCAGGTGACTCTGCATATGCACTGGGACCCCATCTCATGACTCCTATCCGGAACCCCCAAACCCCAGGGGAGGAAAGATACAATCAAGCACACATCAAAACCCGTGCAGTGGTGGAGCGCACCTTTGGCCTCCTGAAGTCACGTTTCCGATGCCTGGATAAGTCTGGGGGTACACTGTTGTATTCCCCAAACTTTGTGTGCCATATCATCGTTGCATGTTGCATGCTGCACAATCTCGCAGTGAGGAAGGGCCTGCAGGTTGAGCTACGTGATGACCTGACCCCCCAACCAGACAATCAACCCCTAACCGAGGATACCCCGTCTTCTGAGGGAAGAGCAGTCAGGAGACAGCTCACATTGGGCATCTTTGCACGTTAAACACACACATTAATCATGGCACAATGAGAATGCATGCATGCACACCACTATGGTCCCTAGCACACACACCCCACATCCTCATCAAATTGGATTGGCACCAGTCCACCATGCAGGACTGGTGAGCAGTAACGCCACGTCAAGGCTCCAATTATGTCACTGTACATTCATACACCATTCACACGGACCTGGGAATCACTTCTCCCTGGTCCTGGGGAACCCTTCTCCACCAAAATTGAGGATGACACCCCTTTTCCAGCAGGAATGTCACCCCCACATTCAAACACCATGCACAACCCAAAATTTAAAAAAAATGTCAGCAAAAACAAAAAAAAAACAAAAAATGTCAGCAAAATACAAAAAATGGGGGAAAAAAAAATTATTGCCCTCTGCGTGAGCCACGCCTGGGGCGCCCCCGGCCACGGCCCCGGCCCCTCAGGGGAGACTCATGGGGGAGGGGCAAACCCGGGGAAGGAGGAGCAGCCCCTGATATCTGCCCACCTGGCGGCCTGCCCTCCAAGGCCACGGCAATTCTGTCCAGGGAAGCACCAATTGTTGCCGTGTTGGCCTGGATAGCCTGGGTAAGGGCCCTCACATCCTGCCCAACGCCTGCTGTTGTAGTCTGCAGTTCATTTAGGCAGGTTGTGAAAGCCCAGGAGTGGGAGTCAAGGTTACCCAGCGTATCCTTCATGGAGGACAGGCTCTCCTCCACCCGCCCAAAAGTCTGGCAGAGCTGTCCCAGATGGCGGGTCTGGAGGGCCTGGTCCCTTCGCAGACTGGCGGGCAGGAGATTGGGCGCCCCCCTGGTGCTCTGGGATGACATCCTGCCTCCAGCTGATGGTTGTGGGCGGGGAGAAGGGGAGGCCCTTGTGAGGGGAGCCATGTTGGGGGAGGAGGGGGGGGGCTCCCCCTTAGGGAGGGCAGGCTTCTGCCAGCCAGAGGGGAAGAGTCCGCACAAACCACTCATCCAGTGCCTGACTCCTCCTCCTCCTGATCGTCCTCCTCCTCATGATTCCCCTCCTCCTCATGATCGTCCTCCTCCTCATGGTCGTCCTCCTCCTCTCGAACCTCCTCCGCGGACTGTGGCCTTGTTGGGGGGGCCTCATTAGGCTGCTGTCCTGGTGTTGGAGCGGTCAGTCCAGATGGCCCTGCACCCTCCTGCACATCTGTGGATGACACAAACCATTCACAGGTTGGAGGATCCACACACTTGGCACATATTCCCTTTCACCCCCTCCCCCACACATGCTACACACCTGATAGAAAAAAAAACCTTACCTGGCACCGCGGGGACCGGACTTGTGTCAAAGCCTGGCAGGCCCTCCACTTCATGCCGGTGAAAGGTCAGGGCCACCACATGCTCCGTCGCTGTAAGCCTAATACGGCATGGTGGGCCCCCTCCTGTGCCCCTGGCATGGGCATGCATTGCGGCCAGTTTCTTTTTCACCTGACGCCGGAGATCATTAATTTTTTTGTCGATCCCAGACCGGGTCCGTGTCTCCCCCTCCCCCGAAGAATTCACCTGCTCCGTGATCCTATCCAATATCTCCCTCCTCCTGGCCGGGGTGGTGGTGGCACTCTGCGGGCCATGGAGAAAACGCCCATACTCGCTAATGGCCCGGGCAAGGATTCTTTTTTTTCCCCACAGTAAAATTGAGCTTTCTTTTTCTCTCAGTCATACTTCCAAACAAACTCACTACCAGTCTCCAAAAATCAGTCACAAATACAAGCACAACCAATCAGACAAGAACACACACAAAGAGAAAAAGAACACCCAAAAATCACACTAGCACTCAGCAAGAAACAGTCACCAAAAAAAAAAAAGCAATAAAACAAACGAACAAAAATATATCAATCAAACAATCAGTCTCTCAAACACTTATCAAATACACTTTCACAAATATACCAACAAGCACTTGATCACACAGAACACTAATCTGACAACTACAAGACACACTGCAACGAACAACAGGAACAAAAGCACTTGGTTCAATGGGAAGGGACACAAAGGGATGTACTTTTGCAATGCAAGTGCGTTTGTGTGTGTCTATTTATGCTGTCTGCGTATTACACAACATTGCCCTAGTTTCCAATTTCACTAATTGCGCCGCTCCCGAGTTGTGAGCATGCGCACAGCGGAGCTGACATGGTCTCGTTCAAGCGCGCATGCGCGAGCCGGCCGGCCCTTCATTTGCATGGGGTCACGGCTCATTTCAATGTAACACGCCCACGTCCCTCCCAATTTGTATTACTCCTCCTTACGCCTCTGGAAAAAACCTTACGCTTGCGCAATTTCCTGCGCAAAAGCTACGTGAATCGGGGGATTACGCGGCTAGATGGCGCAAGTCTAACGTAATGGCGGTGCGCTACGCCGGACCGATAATGCGCCGATGTACGTGAATCTGGGCCAAAGAGTTTGGTTTATTCTTCCATATTGCTGGAAACAAGTGCAAGCATCCAAACAGCATAAACAAAACAAAACAAAACATAAAATAAAAACTGGCCACTTGGGACATCTACCTTTACCACACAGGAACCTATCTATGGAGTCTGGGACAGCCTACTGATGGGCAGACACTGCTGGTCATACAGCAGAGAAACAATAGTCTTTTTGATTTTTATCACACAGAAAAATCAACAACCACCTCACCTCTTCAGAAGTCTTTCTCACTGCTCTCCTTAACTCAAAAGGCCTCAGGATGCAGCAATCAGTAGTCACCCTTTGGATAACTAATAAAGGCCTTAATTGCCTCATTCTGAACAGCTGAAGTTTTCCAATGCCTTAAACCTTTCTGGCTATCTCTGTAGCCAACACCTGGTAGTAATTGGTGTATTGTCTAAACAAGGCAGAAATGTATCTCCCGTCTGTGTCAACACCCACAGATTTACCTGACTTCCTGTCACATACCCCCCTCTTGTTTCAACCCTACGGTTGGGACACAGGTTGCCAGGCACGCATGCACTCGGGACAACCTATCTGCATTCCCCATTTTAACACCGGGGCGATGCGTTACCACAAAACTAAATTCCTGGAGGGCCAGGAACCACCTATTTATTCTCCTATTGGTCTCTTTGTTCTGTGCCATCCACTTCAATGGGGCATGATCCGTCACCAGTTCAAACTGTCTACCCATGAGTTTGTCTGCAGTTTCCGGACCACCATGGTTCACCCATTTCTGCAGGGTGTTAGGAAGAGACCTAAGAAATTTGTCCATGACTACTCGCTCCAAAATTTTTGAGCCGGACAGAGTTTCCAGCTGCAGCCATTTCTTAGCCAAATGGATGAGGTCATACATCTGCGACCGGAGTGGCTTCCTCAGCTTCCTCCAATTGTGGACCCGCTGAGCATGGACATCCAGGGTTACACCAAAACGTGACAATATTTCCTCTTTTAACCGATCATAATTTTTTACGTCTGCAAGCTCCAAATCAAAATATGCCTTTTGGGCTTCTCCAGATAATAGGGGGGGCCACTAGTCCAGCCCACTGTTCTTTAGGCCAACTCTCTTTTTCCGCTGTTCTCTCAAACGTGGTCAGAAACATCTCAGGGTCATCATCTGCAGTCATCTTTGGCAATAAGTGTCTTACCCGAAAAGTCAGTATGTTACTGGCCTGACTCCCAGCCTCAGTCTGCTGGCTCTGAAGCTGTTTCACGATGGCCTCCATTTGCTGCTGGTGTCTCTGTTCCAAGCCTGCAAGGCTCTCTTGGTGAGCCTGTTGTTGAGCTGCAATGCTCTCTTGGTAAACCTGTTGTTGAGCTGCCATGCTCTCTTGGTGAGCTGCAAGGCTCTCTTGGTGAGCCTGTTGTTGAGCTGCGTGAGCCTGTTGTTGAGCTGCAAGGCTCCTCTGCAAACCTGCATTTGTCTGCTGTTGATTTGCATTTGCTATAGCCAGCTGTTTTAGTATCTCCTCCATTTTGGGTTTACTTTAACTGCCCGCGGCACTCCACCATGTGTAAGGGGTTAGCTCGATAGCGGGAGTGTGTGACCCCCTGGATGGGTTCACTACACACTGAACTATACAGAGAGGCAGCCAAAGACGGTTGAAAACAAAGAGTTTGGTTTATTCTTCCATATTGCTGGAAACAAGTGCAAGCATCCAAACAGCATAAACAAAACATAATATAAACCCTGGCCACTTGGGGTGTCTACCTTCACCACACAGGAACCTATCTATGGAGTCTGGCACAGCCTACTGCTGGGCAGACACTGCTGGTCATACAGCAGAGAAACAATAGTCTTTTTGATTTTTATCACACAGAAAAATCAACAACCACCTCACCTCTTCAGAAGTCTTTCTCACTGTTCTCCTTAACTCAAAAAGCCTCAGGATGCAGCAATCAGTAGTCACCCTTTGGATAAATTATAGAGGCCTTAATTGCCTCATTCTGAACAGCTGAAGTTTTCCAATGCCCTAAACCTTTCTGGCTACCTCTGTAGCCAACACCTGGTAGTAATTGGTGTATTGTCTAAACAAGGCAGAAATGTATCTCTTGTCTGCAGTGTTGTAAGTAACGGAGTTACAATAAACGCAGTTACCTAACGCAGCCCTTTTTGAGGGTAACAAGTAATCTACCTGATTACTCTTCCCCTCACGGTAACGCAGTTCTCATTACTTGGGAGGCGTTACTGCAATTACATCTACCGCCACTAGATGGCAGCAGAGTAATTGCTTCTGCTGGCGCTGTGAATATGAATATGGGTGGAACTCCGCTTTAGAATCATGTGACCGCTGTGATGGCCTGTCACAGCGGTCTGAAAACTCCCAATCGCAAGGAGCCCTGGATACAATAAGCCCCACCCGCCTCACACGCCTCACACTGACCTATCACCGGGGAACAACTCACATCGATCACACACACTGTGTGCGCAACCTGATCAATGAAGCCTGGGGAACACATGGCCGGAACAAAAATGTTCCACAGAACAAACGTTCCCTATACAAAACAGTGTACACAGCGACATCTAGTGGTCAACATGGTAAGTGCAGGACACCTATACAGACCAATGATCAGCGGGTTATTTTTGGTCAGTGATTTCATCTCTTCATCAGACAACAAAGAAAAATCTGACATCCCCATTCCAGATCCCTTGCATCTAATAAAGCTTATATAAGATAAACAAAATAATAAACAATAAACTATAGAAAATTCTAATAAAGCCTAATACAAGATTTTAAATTACAGACTCTGTAAACGTCAAGGAAATGTATATTATAAACATACATTTTAATCCAGCTTATAATTTGGATGTAATATGTAGCAGATGGATAAGGGTTTTAAGTCCCATTAGCTGCACATACATGGTGGGACGGATGCACCTAGGCCGGGATATACACAAGATCACCATTAGTTTCCAGTTTTCTTCTCTCAAGGATCTGACATTCTTTTGTCTTGGAGTATTAACTCACTGCTCCCTGGCAAGCGCCCGTCATCTGCTTCTCAACAAAGCATTGTAGAATATTACAAAAAAATTCAGTTACTTTGCTGAGTAACTAATTACTTTTTCAATGTAGTAACTGAGTCACTAACGCAATTACTTTTTCGGAGAAGTAATTTGTAACTGTAACTAATTACTTTTTTTAAATAAGATGAGCAACTCTGTGACAACACCCTCAGATTTACCTGACTTCCTGTCACAATATATATATATATATATATATATATATATATATATATATACCGGTTTACAGAAGGCAGTGACATTAATAATTCTGAAGTTCGACTCTACCATGGTGGGAGAGAATCGTCATTTTAGACAGTTGTCATCAAAAACACATCTAGCTATTGGAAAATTTCCACACATCTTGCTTTCATGGCAACTCAAAAATGTTGGATTTTCCTTTACTTTCTGTCATAAAGAAATTTCCCTCATGTTAGGGAATTTCCCTTATTGGACAGTTGTCATCAGAACAGGTGTCTTTACTGGAAGATATTTCCCTAAATATAGCTCTCATGAAAGCTCTAATATATTGGATTGCCCCCTACTTTCTGTCTTGGCAACAATGATCCCTAGGACAAATAAAGAGGGTAATCTCCCCAGCAATAAAACAAATAGCAATACAAATAGATCTAAACCACTCTAACCAAAACTAAAAATACTAAAATAAAAAAAAAATGTCTTTAAATATACCTACATAACATTCCCAGAGCCAATATAGCAAAATGTCACCCAAATCTCTGGAATGGAAACTTAAAGGGGTTGTAAAGGTACATTTTTCCCCTAAATAGCTTCCTTTACCTTAGTGCAGTCCTCCTTCACTTACCTCATCCTTTGATTTTGCTTTTAAATTATTTCTTCTGAGAAATCCTCACTTCCTGTTCTTCTGTCTGTAACTACAAACAGTAATGCAAGGCTTTCTCCCTGGTGTGGAGAATGCCTCTTGAGCCTCTTGAGGGGGAGGGGGCGAGCACGTGTCAGGACGTCCACTAACACACAGCTCCTTTCACTATCTGCACAGTAGAGAGCATTCTGACCATCCTGCTCGCCCCCTCCCCCCTCAAGAGGCTTTCTCCTCACCAACTCCTTTAACATTTTTCTCATCTCTAACAATGATATAGGTATAAAAATGAATAGGTTGCCATTTTAACATCTATTACCAAGACGTTCTAGTACTACAACCTTTTCCAACTGTTTTTGATGCTTTCTATTTTCCTATGTTTACATATATCCCAAAGTAAGGATGAAGATGTTACAGCTATACATTAGGATCCCACTATGCACGTACCCAAAAAGCTACACTATATTTCCATTTTTGAGCTGGCCATGGGACAGATACACAGACTGAGAGCAGTCAAATGTTATTCATATTCTGGTGGGGTTTAATGTACTGTAACTTTACTTTTATACATGTGATAACATTTTACTTTTTATTTATTATTGTATTTTTCTTTTAACTGCCTGGACAGTGTTTTGACTGAGTTGTTTGAAAATGTATAACATGTGCTTTATTTCTAGCAAAAAGCTTTTTCTGTTTTATTTTGAACATATTTTGCATTTACTTGGTTTACAGGGATTACTGTAGTTGGCAGCTTGTATAGCAACACATTGATGCACACTATTTTTAAACACTTTTTAATAAAAAATTCTTAAGCGAAAATTTTGAGTCACCAAGAAAGCAAAGTAATAATTAAAGTTAATATCACACCACTGAGCATGACTGAATTGCAAATGCTAGGACAGATTTTATGAAAATAATGTATAATTTTATGAACATGGGCAGTCATTTTTTTTAGAGATTTTTATGGGTAAAAAATAGAAATGATATGAACTGATTTTTTTTTTTGCAAGGTGCTAAAAATTAAATCCATGTATAGATATGTGCATACAATTATTTTATTTTTTTCAGCTCTCCTGTGTCCATTTTTTCTCCATATCTAGAGATAGAAAGGACAAATAGGATGTTAAACACATGGCTGATTTGAAGGTGACAGACTTTTTGTCCCTATGACTGCCAATCAAAGGTGAATATCTGAAAGAAGAGGATCAAAGAGAAAGTCATTTTTATCCATACTTTCTTTGATGTTTATATTAATCCCCCCTAGGATCAAGGTTCCAAGTAATCTTTAAAGATCCATTGTCGCTGTTCTTTTTTTCCTTTGACTTTGTTTGTCCTGAAGCAAAAAATGAACAGAGGAAGGATGGAGGAGAGATTAATGATGTGACTCCCCAGTATTGTAAAAAAAATGTACAATAGTAACCTGTTGTAACCTTAACACAAGCAAACCTATAAGGTGATCAAATAGGATTCACTGGTAGCACAGTCATAAAAAATATCAAATTAGTATCTCAATTCACCTCTTGGGCTAGTTTTTTTACTCTCCAAGGCCAACATTCTAAAACAACCTGGTTCCACTGATGAAGCTGTGTATTGAAGACGGATTCCTGTCATAATTTCCCTCTTGGTAGGCACAACATCTGTACCACCCTCCTAGATAGGTTGCTAGGATGTTAGATGCATTTTGTTTTTTGGATCTTCTGAAATTCTTGGATCAGCTTTGATTTCTTTGTGCTGTTATAGGTTTTTACAGGCTGCATGTTTGATCCTTCCCCCTTGCATTCTAGAGGTTTCTAGAAGGTAAAGGGATGGAAAGTCAAATGAGCAGCCTTAATATTTATTCTGCTTCAGCCAATCCTTGGGGAGTGTGTCCAGTAGGTGGCTGGAGAGGGACATAAATAGTTTGAGACTTGGAGCAGTCCTGGTCTTGTCCTATTGGAGCAGCCCCCAGTCTCTGGGGCAGCTGTCTCTGTGGGGCAATGTTGCCAGAATCTGTTAAAGCCACTTGTTTCTTTTGAAGATAGCGCTACACATTTTTGCCATACATATGAGGAAGAGTCTGTCTCTGCTTCCAGAAACAACTTGCTTCTAGAGTGATACAAAGTTATCATATTTTAACAGACATATTACCCAGAAGGTAGCATAACACTCACGTACCAGTGAAATGGAAAGCCAGTGTTTACCTTAATTTATATAGTTTTTACCTATATTTTGCCAGAAGGTATGGGAAGCAGGAAGAAGAGTCTATGTGATAAGGAAAAAACTGAGCTTTGAGTCATAATACTTCTGGTTCCGGCACCTCATGAGGAAGGAGTGAGTTGCAGCGGCTCTGGTCACACCAACATACAAAGCCCTCCTCACGCTGCTCGCGGTCACCCTCCACTTTTACCACTCAGCCGCTTACCCCCTGGGGATCTGCAGAATGAATCAGTATGTGATCCAAAGCAGCGCTGCCATGGCCATGACTTACAACTTGAAACTCGTGCCCCCAGTTATACAATCAGGCAATATGGCCGACAGCATGACCGTGGGGGTTACCGAAAATCCTCCACAGCTGCCAGAAACCTCTGCTGTCCTCATGGAGGAACAATACCAAAAAATGGCCCAGTCTCTAGCTGCTTTACTATCCCTAACTATCACAGCGGCAGTAGACAGGGCTGTGGCTGCATGCATCACACAGCTGTGGTAGGAGATGGGAGAGCATGCTAAACAGCTGTCCGAGCTGGAGAACCACCTTTCAGACCTGGAAGATGAACTGCAAGCTTCCCAGGCAAGTGACCAATAGTGTTGCTCACGAATATTCGCATTGCGAATATTCGCTACGAATATTGCAAATTTGAGTATTCGCGAATAACTCGAATATTGCGGCAAATATTCGCTATGGCGAATATTCGTATTTTTTCAAATGTATTTTTAAAACAGATCACATCCTAGTGATCTCCATCGACGTCTAAAAGCATTGCTGGTATGATTAGAGAGAGACCCTGGGCCGAGTAGCTGATGCGATTCTTTTATGTTGCCGAAAATTCGCATTGCGAATTTTCGGCAACATAAAAGAATCGCATCAGCTACTCGGCCCTTCTTTTGCATCAGAGCCAATCAGAAAAACTTGAATATTCGGCAAAAGGAATATTGCGCGATTATCTTCTCCTCTCCGCCCTTCTTTTGCATCAGAGCCAATCAGAATAACTCGAATATTCGGCAAAAGGAATATTGCGCGATATTCCTTTTGCCGAATATTCGAGTTATTCTGATTGGCTCTGATGCAAAAGAAGGGCGGAGAAGATAATCGCGCAATAGGAATATTGCGCGATTATCTTCTCCGCCCTTCTTTTGCCCCCTTATTCTCCTTTCTTTTAAGTAGAGTTAGTGTAGAGTTAGTGTTTAGTGCATATTAGTTTAGTAATACAGGAAATGATCTCCGTTTATGAGAATTTCGCAATCATTTTCGCATTAGCGAAATTTCGCAAATTTTTTTTTGGATAAAATATCACGAATATTCGATATTAGCGAATATTCGCAAATATTCTTCTATATATTCGCGCAATATCGCGAAATCGAATATGGTGTATTCTGCTCAACACTAGTGACCAACAACAGACACAGTAGTACATACTGAAGAAACTCGACGATTTTGAGAACCGTTCCTGTCGGAACAAGCGGAGAGTTATAGGCCTCCCTGAATCGTTCATTCAAAGTTGGCTCTCTGCTGGAGGTCTGTGCTATAAGTTTGCATCAAGCTCTCGGCATTACCACGCCATGTGTAGGAGAAAGAGCACGTCGCTTGGGGACCCCTTCAAATGACTGCCATACCCCCCGGTCCCATCATCGTTTGCTATCTTAATTATATGGAACAAAGAGTTCAGTTCTTTCCAGAATGCCAAGTCCCTCCAATTAGATGGCCATAAACTACTTCTCTTTGCAGATTTTTCACAAGAGGTATCCTACAAACTTAAGGCCTTTTAACCCATCTGTGCTGCACTATATGAAAACGGTGGGAAGTTCATGTTAGCCTACACCACAGTCCTCCGCTTCACTGACTTGGCTGGTGACCCAAAATCCTTTTTACACCCATAGGAAGCTGCAAATTATCTACAGGCCTATCTACATGTTCCTATGGAAACCCAGCCAATGGCTTCTCCCTCCCTCCCTCTCTCCTGGAAATAGGGAGCTTCACAGCTCAAGGAAGGATGCACCGAAGAGGGCTTGTTACTCTAACAAGCCCAAACAGGGCAAAGCCTGCTGATTCACTATGGTAACTGCTCTCTAGCCTGTTTTGTCAACACTAGTCTATCTAGGGCCCCTGTGATTTCACCCAGCTATATCTGTCAACATAGACTTATAGGCCTGAATTCACGTAGCACTTACGCTGACGTATCTACAGATACGCCACGTAAGTACAAATGTGCGCCGTCGTATCAATGCGCCGGACCCACAAACTAAGTTACCACAAAATAGGCTTCTTCCGACCAACGTAACTTTCCTACGCCGGCGTATCTTGGCGCATATTTACGCTGGATGCATATGGAAGTAGTTTCGATTCAGATATGCAAATGAGGGAGATACGCCGAATCACAAACGCAGATGCGCCCGGCGCATGTTTTAAGCTATTTGCGTAAGGGTTACGTCCGGCGTAAAGTTATTCCTCATATAGGAGGCGCAACCCATGCAAATGTATAGACCAGGGAACGGACACCGTCAAATTTTACGTCGTGTACACCGTTTACGTAGTACGTGAATAGGGCTGGGAGTAGGTGACGTTCACCTCGTAGGCAGTGTTTCGACGTATCTTAGGCAGTTATTTCAACGTGACTGTGAGCATGCGCACTGGGATGCGTCCAAGAGACGACGCATGCACTGTTCGTCTTTTGAAGCTCAGCCCATCATTTGCATGGGGTCACGCTTCATTTTAAAATATCACGCCCACTTCCAGCCCACTTCCACCTACTTTGACTTACGTCGGCTTATGCCGACAATTATACGCTACGCCGGCGCAAAGATGCGCCGAGGTACGCGAATCTACCCCATATTGTATTTGTAAGTAATGCTGCCAAAGATGCATACACTAATTTAAAGGAATTGAACAGTTATTTTTTGTTTTTCTTTCATTGATTACTTTGAGGGCTCCTTTTTTTAATTGGGAGTTGCATTAAGGCAACCCATTATAATAAATGGGGTTTCACTGTACCAAAATATCGCAAAAGGTAGATTTGTGACAAAACTTTTGCTTGAACACACCACAATACAGTATGGTATATTGTGTGTTGCTTTAGAATGTTGGGGTGTTTTTTTTTAATAAATGGCACTGCAATGCATTAATATATGTATCATGCAGTGTTGCCTGATGCCAGTGTCAAGTGCAAAATCAACATGTAACAATCTCCATAGTTGAACTGATATATATATATATATATATATATATATATAGGCAAAAATAAAACTGTGAAACTTAATCAAAGTCCAAACACAGTCCTATTTCATGCAAAAAGAAAGGAATAGGTGCTCAATATGGTAGTGTCAGTTGAGAAAAATTTGCCACTCATCCACCTTTGTGCCCATATGTACATATAAGCTGCTTACCAGAATCCCTGATCACAAAAGGAATCAAAAGCACTCTAAGATATGCTCCCAAAGGCTGCTACAGCTCACTCTCCGATTCCACACGGCTCAGGCAGGTAAACCATTCAGCTTCATTTAGGGTGTATGTGTTAAAAGCAAGAAGAGATTATCATGCAAAAACTGCATAACACTTTAATAAAGATAAAAACATATTGCACTTACAGATGGAGTGAAATCTTAGGCATTTAAAACTTCCACATTAATTGACCGCAACTCCGTTCAGCTTGTGCATGCTGACGTCACCACTAGCTCCACCCGACTCCTAAACAGGCATCTTCTGGGATTGGAGCCCAGGGGCCCCTGAGGATGATCATGATACAGCATTTATCTTGGTGTAGAAGACCTTAACATAAGGTGAGGAGACCCTCAAGCTGTTGCCCAACCAGCCTGAAATACAGCTGTGCAGCAGAAACCATGGTGTGGCACTGGAACTCAGAATCAGCCTATCTACTCT
Source organism: Rana kukunoris (assembly GCA_029574335.1). Classification (NCBI taxonomy): domain Eukaryota; kingdom Metazoa; phylum Chordata; class Amphibia; order Anura; family Ranidae; genus Rana; species Rana kukunoris. The sequence continues at coordinate 458,242,284 of CM056051.1, read as the reverse complement.
GCATCTTAGTCCCTAGTACTTTCTAATTTATCATGCAAATGGATCTCTGACTACCAGAAGTGGTCGACGGGTGCCTAACTTGGCTCTAGCCTAAGCTGATCATTGAGCCCTGAGCTAAAACTAGCTATAAAATTCCAGACCAGAAGGGTTAGGGTTAACTAAATCTCCACCAAAATTGATATTTCTTCATTAACCTCCCTGGCGGTCTTCCCGTGTGTGGCACGGGGTGAGATTTTTAAGCTAAGATCGGTAACCCCGTGCCACACACGGACTTGCCTCGCTGGATGCAGAAAAAAGTTTACTTACCTTTTTCTCTGCTCCTCAGCGATGAATCTCCGCAGTACACGGCGGCCGGATGTCCGCCTGATGCTGTGTGTACCGCCGATTCCCTTCCCTGCGAGCGTCGCGACGTAGGGGGGGGGAACGGCGCCAAATTCAAAAATGTAAACAAACACTATACATACAGTACACTGTAATCTTATAGATTACAGTACTGTATGTAAAAAATACACACCCCCCATGTCCCTAGTGGTCTGCCCTGTACACTACATGTCATTTTATATAATAAAAACTGTTTTTTCTCCCTGCAAACTGTAGATTGCCCATAGCAACCAAAAGTGTCCCTTTATGGCAAAAATTGTTTTAGAGCAGCTAAAAAACAGCGATAATAAATCAGAATCACTTGCAGAATTTAGCGATAGCGATTTGTGGGGAAATTCGTCATAAAAAAAAAATAATAATGACAGCAAAAATTCTGCAACTGAGCAAATTTCAGTGATTTTGATTTGATTACATTATTGAATAATTTTTACTATAATTATATTATTATTTGTTATAATTTTTTATAATTATTTATTATATTATAATTTTTAATAAAAAAAAAAAATCATACCCGGGATGCCTATTAGACTCTTGTTTGGATAGATTTCAGTGAGTTATTCCTAAGAATTACAAGCCTACAGTATAAAAAGCCAAATTCCCTTGCAAATAATGGTACCGCTTTAAGCACCTAAAATCTGAAAGAATCATACCGCCAGGGAGGTTAATAAGCCATGGTTTGACACTTATGATATAATCTGATATTTCAGATCTATCTATAACCACATTTAATCAAATATCACAAAATCAAAGGAAAAAAAAACACACTTATTACTTTGGATTTTCCCTGTATGGAATGTGACACTAATTAACTTAATGATCAAATGACGTAAATATAGCATACAAAAAAACGTTGCATGCAAACTGGATAATTCATACAATTATCATTATAATGACAACTGTGCTCTCAGTTGGTTAGTAAAATAAAGAGAATATGCTGTTTTCAAGATACCCTCAAAATGTAAGCTTAAAAATGTGCAACTGAACAGTGTTTGTTGACCTTGTCATAGACAGAGGTTGCACATTGATAAATGAGTTTCAGCTACTACCACAGAGTCTCAGCCAGATGTAGATTGCCCATGGCTTACCCTAATTAATTTCTCTGCCTTTTGGTTTGTATATAATAAACATAAGAATCTCATGTTAAAAAAGATCATCACACATTCGATTATCTTAAAGTAAGTCTAAACTCTTTTTCAGTTTGTGCCCCCCCCCCTTCTACTTGTTGCTTGTTATCCTAAATTAAGGATATGCAATTAGCGGACCTCCAGATGTTGAAAAACTACAAGTCCAATCATGCCTCTGGGTGTCGTGCTTGTGGCCATGTCTAATGGGACTTGTAGTTTTGCAACAGCTGGAAGTCTGCTAATTGCATATCCTTGTCCTAAATCAACACAAACAGCCTTTAACCTAACTTCAGGTTAAGGCTTCATTTGATTCCCCCTTTTACCTGATCAATGTACTGTGGGGCAGGATCTATAGTCTGACCCTGCTTAAAGCTGAACTTCATGCAAACAGCTAAACACACAGATAAAATATAAAAAGGGAGCTGTTTTACCTGTTATAAAATTTAAAAAAATAAATGAATACATTCTAAATAAAGTAGTAAAGTGAATCAATTCTAAATAACATTCAGTGATCCATTAGGTGACATATACCTCCTGTGATTTAACTATTTGTTACCCAGCAGACTTTTTTTTCTTACCTAAAGTTCTTACCTAAAGCTAAGCTCCAGTAAAAAAAATATTGTTGTGAATACAGCACCAGTCGAATAAATAACCTTTAATGAGTATCCAATGTCCTGCCATATTCTGGACACTGTACAAATTCTGCATATTACACACAGTTGTATATTGCACGGGGATGAAGAGCTGCAACAGTGGCTGATTCCATTTTTCACCCACCTTTCACCTCCTTCAGTTCATTCACAAAACTCATTGTATTTCTTTCGCTGAATGGGGTAAGAGAAAGTTTAGAGGAATGGCAGGATCTCCATGGCCGAGGAGCTGTTGGTATGTACCCCCTATTCCTTTACATGTTTGGAAGGGTGAAGGGGCTAGGTATCTAGATTATTCTAAATTGGGCTTTTAGATTTTGAAAAATTGCTTTGTGAGATCCTAACATTTACTGAGACAGGGATGTTGGCCATTGTCCCCATCAACATGTGGACACAGTACATTGGGCCCTGGCAAGGTACCATGCTGTTGTTGAGGACATGTGGCCTGGTATGGTTTTTGAGGGAGGAGGGGTGCATGCTTACTGCCTCAGGCTGCATACCTGCATACGGATTGTTGACTGTCTCCAGTAAACTCTGTTGTAAGCAACCGTTGGATTAGATGCAGAGCCCCCTGATGAGATGGGAGAGCCTGGAGAGGCACCAGTGGGCGGTTAGAGGGGGGGTCCCCTTTCTGTCACCTGTAAAAGCAATCCAGCAGCTAATTAGCCCATCTCACTGCCCACTGGTGCCATTAGGGGTCTTGACATCCAATACATTGGTTGCTTACAACAGAGTCCAATAAAAAATAAATAAAAAATCTTCATACATGCTGTTGTTGAGGACATGTGGCCTGGTATGGTTTTGGAGGGAGGAGGGGTGCATGCTCACTGCCTCAGGCTGCATGCCTGCATACGGATTGTTGACTGTCTCCAGTAAACTCTGTTGTAAGCAACCGTTGGATTAGATGCAGAGCCCCCTGATGAGATGGGAGAGCCTGGAGAGGCACCAGTGGGCGGTTAGAGGGGGGTCCCCCCTTTCTGTCACCTGTAAAAGCAATCCAGCAGCTAATTAGCCCATCTCGCTGCCCACTGGTGCCATTAGGGGTCTTGACATCCAATACATTGGTTGCTTACAACAGAGTCCAATAAAAAATAAATAAAAAATCTTCATACATTTAAGCCAATATGTATTCTGCTACATATTTTTGGTAAAAAAATAAGCATATATTAATTGTAATTATTTTTTTTTAAACTAGTAATGGCGGTGATCAGCAACTTATAGCGGGCCTGCTTTATTGCAGTGGACAATCGGACACTAACTGACACTTTTGACACTTGTGGGAACCAGTGACAATAATACAGTGGTCAGTGCTAAAAATATGCACTATAACTGCTTTGCAGGGAAAGAAAATCCATCACATCACCACTGACAGGATGGAGCTCTGCCTTGTTTAACCACTTTACCTCCTCACCATATTGCTGTCCAAAGACCAGAGCACTTTTTGTGATTCGGCACTGCGTCGCTTTAACTGACAATTGTGCTATCGTGCTACGTGGCTCCCAAACAAAATTGGCGTCCTTTTTTTCCCACAAATAGAGCTTTCTTTTGGTGGTATTTGATCATCTCTGCGGTTTTTATTTTTTGCGCTATAAACAAAAATAGAGCGACTATTTTGAAAAAAATGCAATATTTTTTACATTTTGCTATAATAAATATCCCCAAAAAAGAAATAAAAAAACATTTTTTTTTCCTCAGTTTAGGCCGATACGTATTCTTCTATATATTTTTCGTAAAAAAAAATCGCAATTAGCGTTTCTTGATTGGTTAGTGCAAAATTTATAGCGTTTACAAAAAAGGGGGTAGTTTTATGGCATTTTTATTAATATTTTTTTTTTACTAGTAATGTCGGCGATCAGCGTTTTTTTTCGGTACTGTGATATTATGGCGGACACATCGGACACTTTTGACACATTTTTGGGACCATTGGCATTTTTATAGCGATCAATGCTATAAAAATGCATTGGATTACTATAAAAATGCCATTGGCAGTGAAGGGGTTAACACTAGGGGGCGGGGAAGGGGTTAAGTATGTTTCTGGTGTGTTCTAACTGTATGGGGGGGTTGACTCACTAGGGGGAATCACGGGAGATCAGCGTTTCCCCCGCTGACAGAAACGAGAGGAATGTGTTTACACACATACCTCCCGTTCCCGCTCTGTAACGAACGCGCGCACGTGCCCGGCGGCGATCGCGCCCGCCGGGCACGCGCACGGGACTCGGGGGCATGTGGGGGGCGCGCGCATGGGCCGCGGGGGGCACACGCACGGGCGACCAGCGTCGCGCTGCGCCCCCTAGTGGCCGAAAAAGATAGGACATAGAGCTACATGCTCTCGCCCAGCAGTGCCACCGTCCCGCAGTAATATGACGGCGGGCGGTCGGCAATCCGTTAAACAGGCAGTTGATGCCAGTGGATATCCATTGGCTGGCATCCGTTCATTGGGGCTGTCGGGAAGTATATGTTATTTTGCCTTAAAATTCATGATAGTATATATCTGTGTTTAAATTGTGTTTGAAAAACCGTTGTGCAAATAGCATGATAATGACATAAAATAACTTTAAAAAACATAATTTTATTCTCTAGGGCCTCTGCTAAGAATATATATATAATATATATATATATATAAATATATATATATAATATATATAATATATATATATATATATAATATATATATACCTGTATATATACCGTAAAACCTTGGATTGCAAGCATAATTTGTTCCAGAAACATGCTTGTAATCCAAAGCATTCGTATTTAAAAGCAAATTTCCCCATAAGAAATAATGGAAACTGAAATGATTCCTTCCACAACCATTTATTCATAAGTCCTCATGTTTATAGTCTATATAAAAAATATATAGAAATGTGATAGGTTGTATAACCATTAAATGTCCATCCACAAATACCCACCATCACAAGGGGATTAGAAGCAAAATCCAGCAGGAGCTACAGAGTATAAAAGAAAAGAGTTGCGCCTCTGAGGCCTTGTACACACGAGGGAATAAATCCGCTGAAACTGGTCCGACGGACCATTTCAGCCTAAAAATCCGCTCGTCTGTATGGGCAAACGGACCGTTTTGGCCGGATTTCTCCTGCGGACAAATTCCAAAGCATGCTTTGAAATATTTCCGCCGGACACATGTCCGTCGGATATGTCCGCTCGTGAGTACACAAAAGCATCGGACCAAAAACCCGCGCATGCTCAGTCAAAAAGATGGTTCAGGTAAAACTTGCGTTTGTTTGGGACCTGGCACATTCGTCACCTAAACTCTCTATATAGTGTCCCGTTTCTAGCGTATTTTTGTTCTTTGTTCTCTTGCTGATGCAATTTTGTCCCGATGTCACATACTGAAAGTTTGCATTTTCGTTTTTTTTTCTATTTCTCACTGTTTGCCAGCCAGATGTCCCCACATTTGTTTCGGTTCTCCACATTTTTATTATGTCTATTTTGACTTAATGTTGAGGGTATCATATTTATTTTTTTGTTGAGTTATTTTTTTGAGTTGTATTTTACGGTTTAGGAATCTTTCCAAATTATGTTCTTTTTGTTGTTTCCTCATGTTTTTTTTTTTTTTGTTTAAATTCCCTTTTATTTTCCCAACTTATGTCATTTTGTTGTTTCATCCTTAATTTTTTTTCCTTTTTTTTTTGGGGGGGGGGGGTTTGAAAAAAATTTAGGCTTCTTTTGGGTTTACCAAGTTCGACCACAAAAGGCCCCCCCCCCCCCCCCCCAAGGAGTTTGTGTCCTTTGCAAATGCCACATTTTATTTTACAAATGTCTGATGCTTACTCACCACAGTATAAAACACAATAGACACGGTTTGAAAGTAACTACAAAAGCCATTTATTTCCGGCCAAAAAAGAAATTATAAATCACCAGAACGGCAGCACTTGATGAGATTGCAACATACATGCATACTTGGGAATTACAACATGATGAAGGATAAATTTAGTAACCTCAGGAGTCAATAACAAAAATCAGAATCAGCAGCACATGAACAAAGGAACCCAAGCTGTGCTACTCCAACGAGCTCAGTTTTTTGGACAATCAACTGGATGGCAGGGAATTATCTTCTCGACTTGTTTCCAGCCTTCCTTCCAGCGAAACTTCCACGGGTCTGTCCACAGACCCTTGCAGGTGGGGGTGATGTGGCAGCAGGAGGAGGATGATGATGATGGGGAGCAGGCCAGGCCGGGTCACACAGCACAGTGTCCCTGCTCAGCTCGTCCCTTTTCATCTTGGCCAGGACCTGATTAATCAGGTCATTGGCCAGGTTTTTTTGCTCCTCCCCCCCTTGGTTGAGCTCATTGGCCACAAATGCACTATAGCACTCTGTTGGGTTGAGGGGGGCCCTCATGATTTCTGCAGCCTCCCGTATAACCTCCAGGCTTTCGTCGTGCACCACACTCCTGCGCCTCCTTGCAGCTGGTGGCCTCATCTGGAGGGGAGGAACTTGGCTGATGGTGCTCAGCCTGGGCCTGGGGACCTGCTGCACCTCACTTAGCCCCGCCTCCTCCTGGCTGCCACTCCCCTCCCCCCTTGCCTGCCTGGCTGACATGGGCCGCAGGAGTTGCCACCTATCCTGGCTGGTCTCTTCTTCCTGTGTATAAAAAAGGTACATGTTGTAATATTTTGCACAATCAATCACACACATTTTCTTTCTCTAGACTGTTTTAGTTAGTATTAATTTGAATTAAACAGACTGTCCTTCTGACCCCTGCATTTGGCATCCCTGACACCTATTTGTAGGCCCACAACTTTGGTTTCTCTTCCCAAGGTTTGTTTTTTGTTTACCAGATCAACTCACTAATTCAAAAAAAATAGCAGCACCAAAATATGTTGGAAAATACTATACCTCATCGAAGATGGCCAGATCTGGCTCCATGTCAGCCAGCCCCGCTTCAGATTCTGCAGGGCTCCTGGGATCCGGGGAAGTTCCGCTGGGAGGAAGGCTGAAAGGTAGTGTTGAATCTGAAGGCCTGCCATCCAGTTCATCGTTCAAAAAACTGAGCTCTTTGTAGTACCAGAGCTTGGGTTCCTTTTTCTTAGCTGCTGCTGATCCTGATTTATGATATTTGCGTTTTTTATAGACATTTCTGTAGCTTCTCCTGAGGTTACTAAATTTATCCTTCACCATGTCGCCTGTGCAACACCCAAGTGTGCAGGTATGTAGCAATCTCATCAAGTGCTGCCGCTCTCTTCACTGTGTCCAAATATTCTGGGTGCTTGGTGTCCCAAAGAAGGGGCATATCCCGATAGCGATTTATTAGGTGCATTGTTGCCTCCTTCCCTTTCAGCAAATCCATTTTGACCAGCTTTCACCTCCTAAAAGTTCTTTCAATAGTAATGTCTATAATCGAAAAAGACAAACAAACACAAAGCACAACTTAAAAAAGGCTCAGCTTTGAGATTCTCAAAATATGTGCACATTCATTCATTTTAGAGCAACTACAGTATACAAACACAGTGTCTTCTGCTGCTACATAGCTGCCCAGCTCTGCCGCATTGTTGTAACCGCCATCATGAATTTTGGGGCCCCTTACACAGCTTCAGGCATGGGCCCCCTGGAGCAGTGAACCGGGGGGGGGGGGTGCTGCCGCATGATGAAATGGAGAAGCTGGGGGGGGGGGCTGCGGGGAGATTGCCAAGCGAATTGAGAAGCGGGGGGGGCCCTTTACAAAAATAAGCAATAAAGAAAAATATATGTAAAAAAGGGGGGTAGCAATCCGGGGCCCTGGGGACCTCCGGACCTCTAAAAAAATTACTAAAAAATACAATATTTAGTAATATATTTTTTTTTTGGGTGGTTCCCATCCGGGCCCCTTACAGGTGTAATGCCTGTACCCCCCTGATGGCGGCCCTGTGTGTAGCTATCATGCCCCTCAGCATTGATGGCAGAAAACACTAACTACTTATCTCTGTACAACCAACACACAACAATACTTGCATGATCTGACTGCATACTCTAAAATCCAAATAAAGAGGATAGAGCATTCTCTACATATATCTTGATGAAGTGATGTGTACAAGCACTTGGTTCTCTACATTTTATGGTGTGCCCCAAAATGCCTAAATACCAGTAGCACAAAAAGGGTGCAAACAACATTGAAAAGCCCCATCCCCCCATGGCTGTTCAAATTCTAGGCCTCTGATCCGATGTTTTCATTTACCTTTGTCTCTCTCTCTCCTCGTTTCTGCTCGAGTAATCTCCGCGTAACCTACGTAATCACATAGTTTCCATTATATCCCCACGCAATCAAGAAGCGCCGCCCTCGTCTCCACCCATGACGTACCAATTCCTGTTTTCCACGCCCCTATGCAATGTAGATTGGAAAATATGGCGATGTCACACGAGCGCACATTAGCCTCTGATCAGGATCTGGAAGGGACAGAGGCCGGAACGTCCAGATCCAGGCCAAAACGATACAAGGCCACAAACATGTCTCTACAAGAGATGGTGGAGATGGTGTCCATACTGCGACGGAAGGACTATGATGGTGAGCATGGGCCATACAGCACCCCTAACCGGAGGAAGTCCAAAATTATGGATAAGGCGGCAACGAAACTTTTTGAGATTTTTGGGGTCACCAGGTCAAAAGAGCAGCTCCGGAAACACTCGTCCGACTTAAAACTGCGCGAGCCAAAGCAGTATCGCAAAATCCTGAAAATCATAAAAAAAAGTAAGTACTTTAAAATGTCTTTGGAGTGCCTATTGTTTTTTCAAATGTTTTGCCATGTCTATTTCGCCATGTGCCTCGTTGGCCTGCTTGTATTTTTGAACCCCTGCATTGTAAACTTAGTAATGTTTGTCTAATAAATCCGATGACTTGCCACGATCGTAGGCAACATCGTTCCATCACCTAGTTTCTCCAAAATCCGCGGGTCTGGGAACATCACACCTGGACGTGGCTATTTGGCGAAAAACATCGTTTAGAGAAACAATGAGGAAAATATGATTTGTTTGTGCAAACAAAGTTGATTTTAAAAGGCAAACAGAATTCATTCATTCACACAGTGATGAGATAACCTAATAAGCAGCTGTTTTCACATCTGTAATTTTGAAAACCTGTGTCTCCCCCCATACTAATTTGTACTACTTATTCAGGAGGCCAGCCATATGTGTCACTTCACCAAAAAGGCTCATTATATCACAGCTTGGGACAAGTCATCTACCACCAAAAAAATATGCTTTTTGCTGGAATAAGCCCAAAACTACAATTGTAACGCCACTTCTAAGCAATGTTTGCAAATTAGGCCCTCCAAAAATATCTGGTTGCTGATGAGTTTTCATTTTTTTGTTGGTTTTTAGGGGAAAGAAGAGGACAGCGCTATAAGGAGTCAGGGAGGCCCACACTGTCTCCAAAACGGCAAAAAATAAATGTGGAGGAGGAGGATGATGAAGAAGGAGAGGAGGAAGAAGGAGAGGAGGAAGAGAGAGATGAGGAAGGCGGATTGGTGGAGGAAGGCGGATTGGTGGAGGAAGGCGGATTGGTGGAGGAAGGCGGATTGGTGGAGGAAGGCGGATTGGTGGAATTAGGCAGATTGGTGGAGGAAGGAGAAGTTGAAGAAGAAGGAGAAGTTGTAGAAGATGTTGAACTTCTCAGTACAACAGGTCAGTGACACCCCAGCTTTGCAGGGAAAAAGAGATGTAGATAGGCCTGCACCTTACTTACTTACAATGTTTTTTTTTTTCATTTTTAGGGGATGAAGATGGGATTAGCACATCTGTTTCTCTTATTTTTTCTCGTGCAAGTGCACAAATCCTAATACAGCACATAATGGAGTGCAGCACAGAGCTGGCCAATATGAGGGAAAGGATGGTGGTGATGGACCAAAACTTCAAAAACATGCTAGATATTTTGGGACGTATATAGAAGACTATCCCCCCCATCTGCCCCCCCCCCCCTGCCCTCACCCCCAACCACCCCACTCTCAAAGATGTTGTATATTTTTACATTAAAATAAGCCAAAATTTGAGGATGCACACACACACACTTGGGTTTATTTATTAAAGCTATAACGTGCAAAAGCAGCCTCACTTGGCATATATACCAATCAGCTTCCATGTTTAGATGCAAAAGCTGAATTGAATAAGCTCAATTTAGAAGCTGATTGGCTTATATGCAGAAAATAAGCCTGAGTTTGCACTGTTTAGTAAATAAACCCCAGTGTGTGTTGACATGTGATATCTGCCATCACAGTACATCGATTGTCTGTGCTTTGTGGGTGCAACCCCTTCCTCACTTATCAAGTAGGTGAGAGAAAGGGGTTGCACCCACAAACCACATACATTGATCACCCATGATGGCAGATAGCACATGTGAACATTTGGCATGGGATCTCAGGCGAGAATACACCATTTGGCACATCACACACACAGCATGTGTGCATCCTAAAATGTTGGCGGATTCCGGGGTGACATTAGACCATGTCGTCTGAGTTTGGTATGCTAAATAAAAGGTTGAACTTTGTAAGTTCCATTGTTACATATGTTTGTCAAAACCCAAAAAATTTTGTTGAAGAAAAAAATCCTTTCTAAACACATTTTTGTACGAAAAGCCTAAAGATTTTTGGAAAAACACCAAAAAAAAAAAAAAATTTCAACAAAAAAACACAAAAAGCAGTGGCTTCTTATTTGTAGGCTCAATACCCAGTTTGTAGAAGAGTGACTAGAATGTGCAATTGTGTGTATTTACTAAAACCTGCTAAGTAAATTGGGCACAAGAAGTGCACTAGTTTCAGAACCTGGAAGACAGATCAAAAGAGAAAAAGCAATAATGACAAACAACTGAATAAAGTCCAATGGTCAAATTATTTATTAGTTCTTTGGAATATTTCTTTCATTTGGGGGCCGAATTAGAAAGAAATATTAATCTGGCATAGCTATGGCCCCCCGACCCATAAAGTAATCAACATATTTGTCGCGTACCGTACCGATGTTGGGTAGGTACGTCTGGGAATGCCTGCGTAAAAAATTATGCAATATGCAGCAGGCCAAAATAACAGAGTTAAATTTATATTCCGCCAGATGTATCGCTGTCTGGAACAGGCGGAACCGGCTGGCGAGTATCCCAAAGGCATTCTCGACTACCCTCCGGGCCCTGGCCAGCCGGAAATTGAAGACCCTCCTCTCCGGGGTGAGGGTCCTCTGGGGAAAAGGCCGCATGAGGTGAGGTCCAAGCCCGAAAGCCTCGTCCGCTAAAAAAACAAACGGAAGTCCTTCCACATTGTCTTCATCCAGTGGCAGTTCAAGACCACCAGTTTGTAGACACCTGTAAAATTCGGTCCGCGCGAACACTCCCCCATCAGACAGCCGGCCATTCTTTCCCACGTCCACATACAAAAATTCGTAGTCTGCCGACACCACCGCCATCAACACAATACTATGAAAACCTTTGTAGTTATAATAGTACGACCCCGAAAGAGGTGGCGGCACTATGCGGACGTGCTTCCCATCAATTGCCCCTCCACAGTTAGGAAAATCACACCGCTGGGCAAAGTGGGTAGCCACAGTCTGCCATTCCTGTGGCGTGGAGGGAAACTGTGGGGACAAAACAAAAATTCAAAATTAGTACTTTGGCACATAAAAAACATTGCAAACACTAGTAAAAAATAAAACATTCTGCAACATCACAGTATTAACATTTCAAAATATTAGTGTGTAGTGAGTATTTAGGGCAACAAATCCAGAGCCAATTATTATCAGACTACACATCCCGCTGATGGGGCAATAAACTTTTTTAGGGGGGGGGGGAGTTGAACTACAATGGAGCAGGACCAAAAAAATAAAAATTAAAAGGTGTGTTTTTCCCTAGGAGATGATGCTGGATAGGTTAGTAGTGATGAAGGTAAAAATATGCAGGTAGGCCAAACAAAATTAACCTGGAAAGCTTAACAACAGGCATGGGGAGAAAAGGGAACATTCTGCACACAGCATATTACAATCATGGCAATTAGGAAAACCAACAAAAAAAGTTTCTAAAATTGGCATACATTATTAAAGACACAGATTGTGATGTTAAAGGAGGAAGGAGGAAACTTACCGTAATAAACTCCTCCTGCATCACTTGTATGATGGCACAACACGTTTTCGGTATGATGACCCCAAGCGCCTGGGGAGAGATGTCTGTTGAGAACTTGAGGTCCTGCAGGCTCCTCCCAGTCGCCAGGTACCGCAACGTGGCAATAAGCCTCTGCTCAGCCGGAATGGCTTGGCGCATCACAGTGTCCTGCCTCGTGCTATAGGGGGACAGGAGATCCAGCAGACGGTGGAAAACGGGGTCCGTCATACGGAGAAAGTTCCTGAAGTCATCAGGATTATTCTCCCGGATCTCCCTAAGCAGAGACATATGAGAGAATCGGTTACGCTGGCGCAACCAATTCTTGGCCCAGGAACTCCTCCTCCTACTGTTCCTGTCCAAATCACTGGAATGCACACAGACTCCAGAACAAAACCCATAAACAGCACGAACTTGTGAAAAATTGTGCTGCTGCTCCATCATGGCTTCAAACCGGCCGGCTGGTCAGTCAAGAACACACTCAAACAGAAAGCACCCCCAAATCCAGCAATACCTGCAAAGATCGCACGTCAAACAGATACGACCGTACAGGACGGCACTGCAAAGCAGAAACGCCGCGCACCGTGACACTGAAGGACAAATACGAGCCCACAAGCACACACTGAACCGGAAAATACGACCTGTTAAGCACGGAGACTGAAAAGCATGAATCAGCTCTAACCAAACCTTCACTAACACGGAACTAGCAAAAGTGGAACAGAGGGCGGCGCCGTAGGCTTTGGCATTCCCCTTTATAGTGACGTCGTACGTGGTTTACGTGCCCGCGTTCTGGTCCGCTGGGATTTCTGTCCGATGGTGTGTATGCTCATCAGACCAACGGACAAATTTGCCTTGTCCGCTGGGAAATATCCGTCGGATGTTTCCGACCGGATAAATTACATCGTGTGTACAAGGCCTGAGTGTAGCAATATGGTATACATTTAATAAAGGTAAAACATTTAGCAGCTCACATGATAGATGAATAAAAGAGGCACATCTAAGTATGCAGGCATTCAGGGGGAAAGCTGTCCACAGAGACCTCCCCCCACACCGCCGACTCTCACAGTTGTCAGTCTGAAATAAAGACTGGGAAGTATACCCTGCAGCAGAGCGATCTGAAAGTGAGGCTTCAACTGCTCATGAAAGGGACGTCGCCAATGGCGGTGAGGAGGATGGTCTATGTAGACAGCTTTATCACGGATGCCTGCATACTTGGATATGTCTGTTTTAATCATCAACCATGTGAGTTTCCAAATGTTGTCCCTTCATTAAATGTAACCATATTGCTACACTTCTTTTCTCTTTTATACTGGTGATATGGTGATATGATGCTACTCAAACCAAGGTACTCTCAAACCAAGCTTTTACTGTATACTGTTGGGGTTCTAAGTAACTCTAGCAAAAAAAATACAGATTTTTACATGTAAATAAAAAGTGTTATAATAGTTGTTTTTATTATGCTGTCACCTTGTGAACATTGCATGTTATTTCCTATACTCTCTTCCCCTTGTGAGGTCATTTTATTTTCCTTTGTGTGTGGTTTTGTAATCCTTTCCCCCGTACAGGACACAGACTGGGGCTAAGAAAGACAATACCCCTTTTGGTCCACCTTAAACACTTCTATATTAGGTCTACCACATCTTGTATTGAATGAATGAATGAATGAAAAACTTATATAGCGCGGCGCATGCGAATTGAATCGCCTCTGGGCGCTTGTTGTTTCTGTCTCTCTGGTCATCAAAAGACAGAGTTTTTATCTGCTCGAGCTCTCTCCAAACAAATGTTGGTTGGTAAAGCGTTCCATAGTTTGGGACCCTGGAAGGCAAACCTTCTTTCTCCTTTGGACTTGTATCTGACTTTGGGTATCTTGACCAGATTTTGGTCGGTGGATCGCAGAACGCGATTGGGATTGTGGGCTTCTATCTTTTCGCATAGATATTGGGGGCCTTCCCATGGATGCACTTATGTGCCAGACAGAGTGTTTTAAAAACAATTCTGTCTTTTACTGGCAGCCAGTGAAGGTCTCTCAGTGAAGGTGAGATGGATTCCCAGGGTTTTTTCCCAGTCACAAGTCCTGGCGGCCGTATTTTGAACGACTTGCAGATGCGATTTGGTACTTAGAGTCCAAGGTAAAGGGCATTTGCATAGTCCAATCTGGAGTTCACAATTGTTCCCACCACGACTGCTACGTCTTCTTTGGGGATAAACGAATAAGTTTGCATAGTAGGCGAAGCAGATGGTGCTATCCGCTGACTACTGACCCTATTTGTGCGTCCATTGTCATGTAGGTGTCAAAGATGACCCCAAGACTTTTGACTTGGAGCTAGGGGAGATGATCTGCCCAGAATGGGCGGGGGTGTCCAGTTGTTGTCAGCTGATTCTTGCGACTGGCATGAAACAGAAGAAGTTCTGTTTGGAGCTGTTGAGTTTAAGATAACTCTTGGTCATCCAGTTTTCTATCAAAGAGAGACAATTCTCTAAACTGGGATGATGATCCTTTTATTGCAGATGCGAAAGTACAGTTGCGTGTCGTCTGCATATGAGTGATAAAGCAGTTGTTGACTACTGATGATTTTGGCGAAGATAAATGTTGAAGAGCACCGGTGACAGAGGTGAGCCTTGGGGACTCCACATGATACCGTGCGTTTTTCAGAAGTGAAAGGTCCTAATTTCACTGTTTGTGATCGGTTTTCCAAAAAAGAGGCGAACCATGATAGATCACCTTCTGCGACTCTGGCTACCTCAGCCAGCCGAGTCAGTAACAGTTTGTGATCTACTGTATCAAAGGCTGCTCTTAGGTCCAACAGAACCAGGAGACAAGATTCTCCTTCGTCTGCGGCCTCGAGAGCGTCGTCCCATATTTTGAGCAATGCTGTTTCCGTCCCGTGTCCGGGACGGAAACCTGATTGGAATGGATCAAGTAGGTTGTTGGTATCTAGATGCTGTTGCAGCTGTTGTACCACTACTTTCTCCATTATCTTGGATAGAACATTTAGGCCTGTTATGGACGGCGGTGATTAGGGCTTTTACTGGGTATTACTTTGCACTTGCCTTCCTTGAAATACTGGTTTATGAGCTGCGTGATGGGTAGTGCCAAGATGTCGGCACATTCCTTCAGCAGCTTAGTGGGGATAATATCATTAGGCGATGTGCAGTTTCGCAAAGCACCATGACATTTCTTGTGGCATCAACGGAGATGGGTTCCAGAGTGAACTTGGTTGATTGTGAAGGTTCTTATGGGTATTCTGTGGTTGATTAAGGTGGTGGTTGCAAGGGGTATTGTTTTGTCGAATGCTTTCCCGGATTCCCTCAATTTTGTTGATGAAGAAATCCGACAATTTGTCGCAAAACTCTTGGGTATCTGAATTCGGGGCTTCAAGACAGCCCGGATTCATGGTCTGACTGACCAGCTTGAGAGTTCGCGAGGGCGATTTAGGGCGCTATTGATAGCCTTAGAAAAATATTGGCTTGGAAGATTTCTTTACGGTATTTCCTTGTTGTTTCTTGTAGCTGAACAGATTCTCTGCTGACGCGCTTCACCTTCTGCTGCGCTCTTGCTTCAGTAGCGATAGCTGGTTGTTGAACCAGCCGGACTTATTTTTCCGGATGTGGGCTTTGCGTTTCGGTGCTACTAAGTCGGCCTTTCCCCCATGTGTCTACAGGATTTCCTAAGGTAGATTTAAAGAGTTCCGAATGAGAATCTAGTCCCAGTGTGTTATCACCGGCTTAGGTATTTTTATCAATGGGGGAATTTTGGAAATTATGAATTAATTGCATGGTGATCTGTCCATGGCAACGATTCATTTTTCAAAATACTTTTCCAGATTTTGTCTGAAAATTAGGTCGAGTGTGTGGCCTGAAGCATGTGTGGGGCACATACTAGTTGTTGTAGTCCTAATCCTTCCAGGTGGTCAATACAGGCGTCGGCAATCGGATCCTGTGAAGAGTTGGCCCAGAGATTGAAATCCCCGAGCAGCAAAAGATGTTTGCTGTTCAGGGTATAAGTGGAGATAAATTCCGTCAGTGGTGCTAAAACTGCGATTTTGGCCCGGGTGGCCTGTAGCAGAGTAGAATACGGATGGTCTCCTGGGATTTGATTGCAGTTGTAGAGTAAGGGTTTCCATGAATGGAAGAGGATTTTGAAGGACTGGTTTAGTGATCGCAAAATGCGTCTTGTGGATCACCGCCAGTCCTCCTCCTCTTTGCCCTATTCTATTTTTCATTATAATACGGTAGTTTTCTGGCACCAGTTCTCCTAGAATGGTGTTACAGTCGGCTGTGAGCCAGCTCTCTGTAATAAAGAGGCAGTCTAAATCGTATTGTAGTATGAAATCATGGAGTTCCAGTCGGTGTTTTACTGCCGATCTTGTATTGATCAAAGCACATGATATGTGCTTGGGTTGGGATGGGTGACTGAGTTTTTTGGCAGTCGATCGGTGATCGATTCTCAAGAGTTGCTCAGTTCTTAAGGACTTTTTAGTGACAGCTGGTAGTGTTGTGGCAAATCGCCTCAGACCCCAAATGGTTTCTGCCGAGTATCGCAGATTAACCATAGTGGTCCGTCGCCGGGGAGGGGTGGGCGAGGGGGGGGCGGTGGTCGGATGGCAATGGAGGGAAGATTCACTGAATCCTCTCTCCTAGCTTTTTGCCACAATGTTCTACAAACAATAAAGACATTTGTGAGTTCCATGTGTTCGGTGAGTCCAGCTTTCTGATGAAGATTGTGTGCAGTTATTGTTTCTGCTATAATAATCAACATTTACTATTTTTAATCTGTAGCTTGCTATCATTATTTGATAGTTTTAAACTCTTTTTTTTTTTTTTACATTTCTTCAGTTACTTCCTGGTTTCCAGGCTTAGGCAAATGATGTCATACATCCCAGGAGTCTTCAGGAGGGGAGCAAGGGAGGGGCTTTCTCAGCTAAGCACACCTTCTCCTGCTTGCATGCCTTACCTAAGGACTAGTGGATTCCTGGAAGTAAATGCTACATGAATCATCTGCCCTTTCTCAAGATAGCCATGGCCAGAAATGCGACCTGTTACATGCTTTAGATATACACATGGAGGAAAAACAGTTTAGTATGCACAGGAAACTAGACAATTTACATCTGCATAAAAACCTGGCAGAGGAACCTCCCACCAATTAGCATGGGAGGGGTGGTTGTTCTGCCTACAGGCCACCTTAATTAGAATGGCCCAGCTAGATGTGCCAGTGGGTGAGTTGCGATTGTCCACCACCAAACCTGTGGTGGAAGGATCAGGTGCTTTAAGAGTAATTTTTGCAATGAGAACGATTTCCTCAGAGCTCTCACCCACCGTCATAGGTTAGCCTGTTGGATGGGTGATTAACCCTTAACTCTCGCTGTTTTTTTAGGCTCTGGGGTTACAGGCACATTGGTCTCTTCTTTATCCACAGCCTTTTGTTCTTCCTGAATATCAGCTTCAGCTTCCTCTTCAATGAAGAAAGAAAAATATATGATTAAGCATCTATATTGATGTAAAACGTGTTAGCATGTCTGTACCTTCCATCACCATGATGTAACAGATTTTGGATTTTTTACACTGTTTTGCCACAAATTAAATGTGTTATTCGGAGTGCCGCCATTCTGCTGTTTTCAATTTTCTGCACGATTGCAGAGCCTGCACCTGAAGTTGTGAGTGGGCAGGGCGGCTATTAGAGACACCAACACGCATGGAGCGGCATTGCTACCTCAAGGAAGAAAAATCATTGGGATCTGCTGTCGGCAGGTGAAGATTGAGAGTCTTACAGCCCTTTGAAAGGTGGACTTTGAAGCACAAACTCAGGAGCCTTTGGCCTAAGATTCCCAGTGTCATTCATTTTGGCAGGAGAAGAAGAGGATGTCACAGGCCCTGGCATTTGAGATGACCACGGCCAATCTATTTCCATCTCTTCATCCTTGCTGTTCTCATATTCTTCAGCAAGGGGCACATTCTGAGAGTCTAGTCTAGTCACTGGTCGGAATCTCTGAGAGACCATGGGTGTGGACTGTGAACCCGGCTGGGGTGGCACACAAACTGCTTCTGACAGAGGTAACAGATGATTGTGATGCAAGTCTTCAGTGGGCCTGTTCTTTCCTCTGTCCAGATTTGATATACTGGGAATCCTTGCAGCTGCTTGCAAATGACATATGGTGGCGACTCTTAGCGGTCAGGCAACTTGTGCTTTCTAGGGACACCCAGGTTACTTTGTCACCAGGCTTTGGGTCCCACACTCACACCCTGAGATAAAAGTTTATTTTGTTCCTCTGTCCTTGGATATCTGAGGCAGCTTGGGGCTTATCATAGATGGACTTGTCCACATACCCTCTGTGGGAAGGTGCTGAGGTATCATCTAAGAATGTGCGGAAGGCCAAATCTACTGGCAGCCAGGCCTCTCATTTGAACATCAAATGATAGGGAGAGTATCCTGTGGCATTATTTGCAGTGCTGTTAAAAGCATTCATGATAGCCGCTATATGCTTGCTCCTGTGCTGCTTTTGTTCTGAAATTAGAGTCCCAAGCATATCCAGGAGGGTTTAGTTGAATTTTTTTGTCTGAGGATCTCCTTGCAGATGGTATGGGGTGGTTCTAGACTTCCTGATGCCCAACAGGTCTAAAAGTCACTTGAAAAGGCTACTTTCAAAGTCTCTCCCTTGATCAGATTGGATGCACTGGCACAGACCATAGTGCACAAATAATTTCTCCACTAAGTTCTTGGCCACCGTGGATGCTTGTTGGTCCTTTGTGGGAAATGCCTGGGCATACTGAGTGAAATGGTCAGTCACTACCAGGATATTTCTCTGTCCACTTAGATTAGGCTCCAAGCACAGAAAGTCAATGCACACCAGCTTCATGGGTCCCTAACTCTGAAGATGACCCATTGGTGCAGCTCGATGAGGCAGAGTCTTCATTTGGATACATCTGATGCAGGAGTGGCAATAACCCTTGACTTCAGCCCACATGCAGGCCCAGGAGAACTGGACCCTTACCATATGGAAAGTCCTCCTGGGCCCTAAATGGCCATGGTTGTCATGTAGGACAGTTAATACTGTCTCCCTATGTTTTTTCCAATAGGAATAACTGCCATTTTTTGGATCATCAGAGGTGACCCTTCGGTAGACCACCCCATTAGTGCAGCTGCAACTGATCCTGCTCTGTGCAACAGGTGGGCTTCCTTTGGTGGAGTCAGTGAGGAGCAAGTCAGGACGTTGGCTCTCCAAGGAGAATCATCAGATCTGGAAATTTAGCCATGCACAGCAGTTTAGCTGAGCTTAAGGAAGCACTCCATTTGAACTGCAGTGTCAGGGTGTGTGGCTGGTCAGAGCTCTCAGCAGACTTGCAGCAGGAACATTCAGTGTGGTGAGGAACTGCAGAAGCAAATAGCCAGGCAGACACACGAGCGGGGCGGTAAGTCGTGATAAGAGACAGGAACATGTTTGTCGGATTACCAGGGTCATCAACAGGCGGGCAATGAGGTACAAAATCAGGAGTAGAGCCAAAATCAGGAATAAGCCGGGTTAGTAACTAACAATAAGACAGAAGCGGAATCCGATATCAGGTCAGGAGTAATCCAGGTCAGCAACCAAGAAAAGACACTGGAGGTACATAGGACACAGGGAAAGCTGAAGACCAGTTAGCATAAAGCACAGGCAGACGCATCCTTAAATAGCCTGTCTGGTGCCAACATACATTCATGTGCACGTGCATTCGTGTTAGCCATTCTGTGAGCATGCATGCTATTAGCCAAACGTCTTCTGACATACACATTTCTATTAGCCTAATGACTGGTTGGTAGTCTCTGACTGGTCCCTTCGTAGTCTTTCTTAGAGCGTTTGGACAGACCATCATCCCCAACCTGGGTGATGTTGCAATAACACCTGGGGACACCAGCGGCTGACACTCCAATGCCTTCGGTCCTGGACCCACTCGCAGCTTGATGTTCTGCTTCTTGACATAAGGCCCGTATGCTTTCAGGAGTCAGTTGAGCCCATTATTCTGAAAAAATTCTGGAACAATGGGCCTTCTTGACAAACCATCTGTGTCTTTTCCCAGATGATTGGACAAGCTTAGTCAGATCTGGGTCATTGTCTTACTCTTTACTTTTTAGTAGCTCACTGAGCAAGTGAGATATTTTAGGGAGTCCCTCTATAAATCTATGGTTGTAGGAGCAAAATCTCAGAAATTACCTAGGCTTGGTCACATTCGTAGGACTCGGCCATGAGGTGACGGTTTCCAACTTCTGGGGTCAGTGGCCACTCCAATGGCAGACACAATGTGGCCAAGCTAGTTGACTGAGGGTTGATAGAACTGGCACTTCTCCAGAGACAGCTTCAACCCTCCATCATGGAGTCTCTTCAGGACCTTCTCTAGATAATCTTTGTGCTCCTCCAGAGTCTTGCCAAAGATGATGATGTTGTCTAAGTACGCTAACACCTGGATCAGGTTCATGTCACCCACTGTCTTCTCCATAAGTCTTTGGAATGTATATTAGGGCACCAGACAGGCCTTGAGGCATGCAGTAAAACTCAAAGAACCAACCAAAGTAATGAAGGACGGTCTTCTCTCGATTTTCGGGTGCATGGGGATTTGGTAGTACCCGCTCTTTAAATATAAATCTTGCCAATCTCTACCACAGCAGATATATGAGATGTATGACCAGGGGCGGACTGACCATTGAGTCACTCGGGCACTGCCCGAGAGCCCCATGCCACTAGGGGGCCCCATCAGGGTTACCAGGCTCAGTAAAACCAGGGACAGTATGTAAACATCTGTGTTTTTTTTTTACATCTGTCCCTGATATGTCCAAAACTGACATGCTTTTGATATGAAAATTCAGAGATTTTAGCTGCCGCGCCTTTGCACTGCCTCCTGGCGCAGTGGCCATCTGTAAGCCCGGGGCCCCATAATCTTCTATTGCCCGGGGGCCCCATGAGTTGTCAGTCCGCGCCTGTGTATGACATGAGAAAAACAAGGAGGAACCTTGACCTAATGATGTGTAATACCAAACGTACATCGAGGGGCCTTCTGGTCACGTCACTTCCCGGTTCCAGCTTCCGGTTTAACCTCCAGTGGCGGTGGAACGCATGCAGATTCCCAGTGCAAGCAAGGCAGAGCGCAGATTCCATTTGGCAAAATGCGCTATCTTCTAGTGTCGGAACATAGGCAAGAAATAATGTAAGCAGGCATTTTTATTTTTGTTTTTATTGTGTTTTAAATAATTGGTGATATTGGTTCCTCCTTGTTTTTCTCATCTCATATATATGACGTGGTGGAGAGGAGAGTACAGGTTGGCAAGTCCAGGATTCCATACCAGGCTGCAAGATTGCAGCACAAGCGATTTCTGACCTACTTTTTAGCTAAAGAGGGTATAGCTGTCTGGTGAGCAGGTTATCTTATATGAGCACGTTGGGTGTCATCGGATGTCTATAAAGCGGTGGAGGCTATCTACATTTATTAATAAAATTGATTCAACATATGCATTGTTGTATATACTGTATACTTGTATTCAATCTGCATTGTTCACAACATATTTTTTGTAGGTTTTTATTTTAGCATTAGTCACAGCGCCCCCTACCAACACTGCAGATACTTTGCACAGTAGATCACCTGCAGCATTTGGGGAGCAGCTCGATTAGCACATGAAGTCGTTTTTGGCGTGAGGTTTTCATTCTTCAGCTTTTCAAGCTTGTTGATTGTAGTCCGTTTTACAATGGATTAGAGAAACAATTGTACAAAATTCTGACTCACAGGCAGCTGAAGAAACTCAATTATGACCCTGTAATTATCGGTCTCTGTCACAAGTGGAATTATCCAGTATAGCTTTAATATTTATGAATGACATAAACATGTATTGTTAAAGCAGTGCAGGCATGTAGTTCCTCTGGGAGTGTGAGTCATCAGCCGCTGTGATTTCCTCCCCTTATTTTTGAAAATGTGATAAACTAGGAACATTTTCAAAATATCGGAACTCTCTCTAATTAACCTCAAGGGTCCTCTATTTATCCACAAAGCAAATAAAGTTCAAAGATGGAAAGGGTAATTCAAAGAATTCAAACAGCATATTTACAAGCAGAAATTGTAGAACTACTATCGGTTTACACTGTCGGTGTGACACATTGGGGTTTCTGTGCTCAATGGTAGTGTCAAAACAGTGAGTTTACTCCACACCAAAAATAGTTTTCAGGACTTTTATGCCCATTTTTATTCAAAGAAATGTCATACTTTCATACATGTATATCTTCTCACACAGGGGTTCTCATCATCTATGCAACAAACATAACATTCAGCCTCCTGGCTCTTTTGTGGCAGCTTTACTGCTTTGAGTAGTACTATATGGTCCCCCAGACTATCAAACATGTCCCAATGTTGGTGGACAGATGCTATACCTCAGCTCTGCGTCTTTCCTTCCTCAGCTCCCTAGCTGCTCTATCCCTCCTGGACTCTCTCTCAGACTCGGGCCTTGGTCTGTAATGTCCTGAATAGTATGTTGTATACCGTCACCTCTCATGGCTCCCTTCACACTGGGTGAGGCTCTGAGCTCTAACTCCGGCTCTCATATAAAGCCAGCACACACCTGTGCCATTAGTATGTTTCCTTCTTACAAACTCTGGCATAAGCCACCATTTTAAACAGTGGCACAGGCTTCAATCTGCCACATTGTTTTGAACTGGAGGAAGGAACCCGTCAATGTGTTTGGGACACCTCTGTGCCAGCCGTTAGCTGCGCAGACCTAACTCTTTTTTGGGGATGTTTCCACAAGCACTTCACCCTGGCACCTCTGTGCTATCATGAACATGCGTCCTAGCTTGTCTGACCTTCTTTCTAAAGGGCAACTCTAAACACATCTTATTCTGGGTGTGCTTCCACAAGCACTTCGTCTTGAACCATGTGGTCCCACTGGTCTCTCTACTATCTCTCTACTATCCTTTCTACCTGTTTCAACCTCAATTCTCAGTGTCTGTCTTTCAAGTTTGCTAAGACCTGGATGGTTAACCATCTGAGATTAACACCACATTCCGTCATGAATTACACACATAATTATTGTCAATGTCATAAGCAACTGTTGTCCCATTGTTTGCTAGGACAGTGTCTGAGGAGGGACCACATACAGGCAAGTGGTTACTCCCCATGGGGCCTTCCCAAAGTTTTACATTGCCTCCTGTTGTCCAACCTTCCAATAGCGACTGTCCTACCTACAAAAAAAAATTACCACATATTTTCACACCAATCTCTTTAACCATTTATGTGTCCTCTGGTACTTTAACCCATACCTCTGACCTGTCCAATGCTATAAAATGCACTGATTACTGTGAAAATGACACTGGCAGTGAAGGGGTTAATCTGTAGGGGGCATGGGTCCACGGGTCCCGCAGGCACAATCACAGAGCACAGGACCGGGTCGTGAGTGCACTGCCAGCGGCTTGCTTGCGACCCACGGCTGGGCTTCTTAAAGGGGGCGTACCTGTATGTCCATATGCCCATCCGTGCCATTCTGCCAACGTATTTAGTCATGCATGGTAACTGCCTTTAAGTGGTTAAAGGAACATCAATAGTACATACAAGTATATCTTCCAATGCAGGGGTTCTCACCATCAATGCAACAAACATAAAATTCTGCCTCCTGGCTTTCTTGTGGCAGCTTTACTTCTCCGAGTAGTGCCCCATAGTCCTCCAGACTCCCAAGCTGCTCTATCCCTCCTGGACTTTCTCTCAGGCTCTGGCTTTAGTCTGTTCTGTCCTGGACAGTATGGTGCATACCAGCACCTCTCAAGACTCCCTTCACACACTGACCTCCTGGCTTTCATATGAAGCCAGCATACGCCTATGCCATTAGTGTGCTTGTATCTTACAAAATCTGGCGTAAACCACAATTTTAAACAGAGGCATGGGCTCAACCTGCCACAATAATCATGGTCTGCAGTGGTGGGATCTGAGCGTGAATTTTTATAGGCATGACTTAAAGAGTATATATAAAAAAAAAATATTTTAAGTAACAGACAACATGGATTAATGAAGACAGAAATTGTCAAACAAATCTTATTTATTTTTATGAGGAGGTAAGTAAAACCTTAGTCAAAGGGTTGGGTGTGGAGGGTTGTTTACTTGGATTTTGCAAAAGAGTTTGACACAGTTCCCCTCACACAGCTAATGTGTAAGGTAAAGTCTAAAGGCTTGGAAAGATCCATTTGTAAATGGATAGAAAACTGGCTAAAAGAACGTATTCAGAGAGTAGTGGTTATGGGTAATGATTCTTACTCTGAATGATCTAAGTTTATCAGTGAAGTACCCCAAGGTTCAGTGTTGGGACCTTTACTTCTTAATATAATTAATAAATTATATAGGGTCTGAGATTAAAAGCATAATTTCAGACTTTGCACATGACGCCAAGCTATGCAGTGGAATAACACCTTTACAAGATGTCTCCAACTTACAAGCTGACCCTAATGCCCAATTTAATTGGGCAACTATGGGGAAAATTAGGTTTAATGTTGATAAATGTAAAGTTATGCACTTGGAGGCTAAGAATATGCATGCATCATACATACTGGGGGAGTAGATATTTTTCCCTGTACAAATCATTATTAACCTCCCTGGCAGTATGATTCTTTCTTGTTTTAGGTGCTGAAAGCAGTACAATTATTTTGCATGGAAATTTTTCGTTTTACATTGTAGGAAAGCAATACTCATGCCGCGTACATACGATCACTTTTTGTGATGAAAAAAAACGACGTTTTAAAAAACGTAATTTAAGCTCTGTCAAGTGCTGATGGCAGACTCAGTACGTTCTAAACATGGCATCTCATCGAAATGTGCATAGACTTGTCAATGTTTTTTTTTTTTTTTTTTTTTTTATTATTATTGTTTATTCTATTTCTCCTTTTCTTTTGATCACTCGTATTGATATGAGCGCACATGTTGTACGACTTTTTATTTTATTTTTCTCCCTTATTTCTGGGACTGCTTGTATTTCTCCTTGTTTACATTTGAAAAATTTTCAATAAAAACTATTGAAGGAAAAAACGTAATTTAAAATGATTGTGTGTGGGCAAAATGTTGTTTTATGTCTTCTGAAAAACGACAAAAATTTTTTGAAAATGTTTGAATTTTTTGTGTCGTTTTTCAAAATGTCGTTTTTTTGTGTCATACAAAATGATCGTGTGTGGGCAAAACAACATTTAAAACGCCGTTTTTAAACCCACGCATGTTCAGAAGCAAGTTATGAGATGGAGCTTCAATGGAACAGAGTGCCGTCGAACGTGGTGTATGTCACCGCGCTTTGCTAGAGCTTTTTGGAAAAACGATGGTGTGTATGCAACGCAGTTTTTTAAAATTAAGTTTGAAAAACGTTGTTTTGTTTCGTGAGATAAAATGACGTTTTTTTTTCATCACAAAAAGTGATCGTGTGTACGCGGCATCAGGAATAATTTACTTAAATCTGTCCAAACAAGAGTCTAGTAGACATCCCGGTATGATAAAGTTTGAAACAAAAAATCATAAATTATAATATAATAAATAACTATAAATAATTATAACAAATAAGAATGTAATTATAATAAAAATGATTCAATAATGTAATCAAATCAAAAACACTGAAATTTGCTCAGTTGCAGAATTGTCGCTGTCATTACTTTTATTGTTTGATGACGAATTTCCCCACAAATCGCTATCGCTCAATTCTGCAAGTGATTCTAATTTATTATCGCTGTTTTCTAGCTGGTCTAAGACCACTTTTGACTTAAAGGGACACTTTTTGGTTGCTATGGACAATCTACAGTTTCCAGGCAGAAAGAACAGTATTTATTATATTATATTTATTATATAAAAGTGCATGCAGGACACTGGGCAGACTACTAGGGACAAAGGGGATGTGTATTTATTTCATACAGTACTGTAACCTAGAAGATTACAGTATACTGTATGTGTACTGTGTATTTACTGTTTTGAATTTGCTGCCGATCTCCGCCCCGTGCGTCGTAACGTCTCAGGGAATGGAGCCTGGCGGCACACAGGTGTGAATCGAGCATCGCAGGATCCAGGGACAAGGTAAGTAACTCTGCCTGCTTGGATACTGCGATGCGATCCCGAGCTCAGGAATACCGCCAGGGAGGTTAAGACCTCATCTGGAATATATGCAGTTTAGTTTTGGGCACCAGTTCACAAAAAGCATATTGGGGAACTGGAGAAAGTGCAGAGAAGGGCAACCAAACTGATAAGAGGTATGGAGGAGCTTGGCTATGAGGTATATTAGAGGAATTGAATGTATTCTCTGTTGAAAAAAGGAGTGTCATGTATCTGACGGTTGAGCCTGACCTGTAGAAGGCAGGCCTTTTGTATAACCCCTGCTCAGGGATTACTGATGTTGTAACAATGGCCACAGAATGTAGCAGTGTATGGGTGCCTGGATCATCTTCCATGGGGTGTATATATCACCAGGGTGGACCAGCAGGTTAAATGGCTGGCGTTAGCAGGCCAGCAGATTCCGAGCTAGTGGCAGCAGGAAGCAGGGACCTGGCAGGTGCATGCAGAGCAGAAGAGCCACAAGATGTGTGGTCAAACAAGCCGGGTTGGTAACAATCAGATTCAGGTATAGATGGCAGGCAAATAATGGCCAGGATGCAGGCAAGGTTTGGCAACAGGATATCAAGCAGAGGAGATAATAAGCAAAGTCAACAAGGCAAGCCGGGGTCAGGATAATGGATAGCAAGCTTAGTCAGAGGAAGCAGGGTCAACACAGGAATCAGATAAGGGTCACATGAATAGGTATATAGGGTACATGCTGCAGATCAGACAGCAAAGCACTAGTGAACCTACTGCACTTATATATGGCATTTGGGCGATAACATTTATTGGCGCGTGTTCGTGCCTGAAAGGATGGGCACTTGCAAGATCATGCCGGCGGATGGGCATTAGCATGAGCAATGACATGGCCAGCACATCCCTGATAAGAAGATTAAGGGGGGATATGATTAACATGTATACTGTAAATACATAAGTGGTAAATATAGTGAACTTGGTGTTGAGTTATTCACTGTAAGGTCATCACAGAGGACAAGGGGGCACTCTTTAGGTCTGGAGGAAATGAGACTTAATCTCCAAATAAGGTTTCTTCACAGTAAGAGCTGTGAAAAAGTGGCATAGACTTCCTTAGGAGCTGGTTCTTGCTAGCTCACAAGGCCTGGATTATCTCCTAAATGTACATAATAAAACTGAATACTAACATTAATAGGTAAAGTTGATGCAGGGAATATTTGATTTCCTCTCGGGGGGTCAGGAAGGATTTCCTTTTCTGGGGGATCAGTCTGTGATGGGGGGCAGTCTGTGATAAGGGGTCAGTCTGTGGTGGGGGTTAATCTGTGATGGGACCAGTCTGTGATGGGAGGTCAATCTGTGATGGGGGGGGGGGGGTCTGTGATGGGAGGCCTGTGACATGCACAGGAGGCTGCCATGTGGAGGATATCATTGTGGAGTCATAGCACCAATATGACATTCAGACCTTCTGGAAGAATTTTTTTCTGACCGGACACCTGCAATTTTTAATTCGCAAACCCTGTTCTAGGATCTAGGACAGAAATTGTGTTATTTGCAAGGTTAACATATGAAAAAAAAAAAAAAAGCCTGAAGGGAATGAATCTAGCCACCACATCTATAGATTGGAAAGCTGTAAAATATTACATTTTTGATCTTGGATTTAGATATACTTTGTTGTTGGATCTAGATCCATCCTACTGTAAGATTTTAAATACAATTTGTAATGGTTTTCCAAGCACTTATTTATTTATTTTGTTCTACGGCCAAGACTAAAAAAATAAAACTTAAAAAACATTTATGTAAAAATGAAACGTTTCACATTTATATGTTATATTCTCATGATAATGCCACATATACATATCTAGGTTTATAGTAGCTCACCACTGTCTTCTAAGTCAGCTCTGTACAAAGTATCATGTAGACAGAGAGAATCCAAAAGTAAGCAGCTTCTGCTGTACTTCTGCTGTGCTCTCACTTTAGAAAACCCACAATGAGTTATATCCATGTTTATTGGTAGGGATAAGTCGAACACCCCCGTGTTCGGTTTGGAACCAGAACAGTCAAACAGACCAGTCGTTCGCGCGAACATTTAGAACCCCATTGAAGTCTATGGGACTCGAACGTTCAAATTCAAAAACGCTCATTTTAAAGACCAATATTCAAGTTATTGTTAGAAAACGTCTTTGAGAACCCGGATCTTGCCCCAGGGAACATGTATCAATGGAAAAAAGTTTAAAAAACTGTCGTTTTTTCTGGAGCAGGACTCCTGAAAAAATGACCGTTTTTAAAACTTTTTTTTCCATTGATACATGTTCCCTCGGGCAAGACCCGGGTTCTCAAAGACGTTTTCACAGGAAAACTATAGACACCCAGCAGGTACAATATTTAAAGGAATTTTTCAATTTTTTTTAAGTTAAGCATCATTAAAATCACTGCTCCAGGAGCAGTGATTTCATTGATGCTTAAATAAAAAAATAAAAAAAATCCTTTAAATATTGTACCTGCTGGGTGTCTATACCTGTGATAACGTCTTTAAATAACACAATCACCTGCCTGCCAGTAGATTAGGAAGAACTGATCTAGCTAAGCTATACAGTGTATAAATATATGTACAACTCCTAGGGATGTATATATATCCTCTACACACTGCAAATTAAGCTAAACTGACTAGCCTGCCTGCCTGCTCTATCTATCTATCTATCTAAAAAGACAATCTCTCTGTCTCTCTGACTGCTTTCATTAACAAGCCGGAACACACTACACGAGGCCGCCCAGCAGGCGGCCTTATATAGTGTGGGGCATGTGCTAAAGCCCTGAGCCACCCAGGCTTTGGCCAATTATGTCTCTTCGTTTTTTGCATGCTGTGATTGGCCAAGCATGCGGGACATACAGCATGCTTGGTCAATCATCAGCGCGCAATGCCGCAGTGAATTATGGACCGTTTTGCGTCACTCGAATTTGGCACGAACGACCACTTTTGTTCAAATTTCGTCGAATGTACGAACAGACAATGTTCGAGTCGAACATACGTTCATATAGAACGCAAAGCTCATCTCTCTTTATTGGTATTACAAAGATGTTTTTAAGAATCAAAAAACAAACAAAAAAAGTATTTGCTTTAAAATCATTTACTTCATCCAAACCTATTATAGTTTAATTTAACCACATTCCACCTGGCCACTGTACATATAGGGATGGGTGGGCGCTCTCTCCTTCTGAGTGGACATTCAGGAACATCCCTCATAATGAATTCCAAATTTCCGCTCTTTTTTCACTTATAGCGCAAAAAAATTAAAACTGAGTCATGAATAAATACCACCAACAGAAATCTCTATTCGTGCGAACAAAATGATAAAAATTGCATATTGGTATAGTGTAGCATGACCGCGCAATTGTCATTGAAAGTGCGAGAGAGGTCTGGGAAGGAAGGGGGTGAAAGTGCCCAGTACTGATGTGGTTAAAGAGTTGGGCAATGCCCTATATTAGATTTTAAGCCATCTTTATACATAATTTCCTTAAAGAAATGATTGTGCTTGTTATGAGTGCCTGTGGAGCCATTTTGCTTTTCACATCCATGCATGGATAAACATGGCCATCAAACAGATTACCTGAGTTTATTATTGCTGCAAAACTGTTGATTATAATGAAGAGAGCATCAATTCAGTGCAAAACCTCATTTTAGGACATTATTTTACAGTATAAAGGTCCATTGAAGTGAAAGGAAACTTGATTGCTAGGCTGGTAAATTGTTTAGCAGTGTGTGACACTATCTCCACACTCTGAGTGAACAAAGCAGAATCATTAGACAGACAATGCTCAATCTATTTCATATTCTACACATAAAGCCCATCTGACACTGACCCTGCTGTGTATGAAGCTTTGAAGTTATTTATTTTTTATGCGATTGCCACTGTGTGTTTAATCTGTAGTCCTAGAGTTTTTGCTGCAGTCCTTTTCAAGCTGGAGAGAATGAGACTGTCTAGTTAGCACAAGGTGGCACCTTCTTTGCAAGGCTAAGAATTCAAAATTGCAATTACCCTCATACACGCCAACAGCACAACAACAGAGGAGGAACAAAGATCTGTACAAACCAAGACCCAACATAGGTCAATTCAATTCTTAGCCCTGCTAACCAAAGATTGCATATCTAGAAATGTGTTCAGAGGAAATTGTTGTAGGAACATGTGTTCTTCTTTGGCCATTGCGATAAACTTATTTTTTTTATTTTTTTACATTTTCTATTATTTTTGCTTATCAGAACCAAAAGCTTCTTGGACTTAGCAGTGATGATGATAATGATTATGAATTAAAAAATAAAATAAAAATAATTTATTTATAGATGGTCAGTATCTCTAGGGAGGTGCATAGTGGTAAAAACAGAAATAGTTTTAACATATTAATTAACTATATTTATGTTTTTCCTTCTACAGAAAGTGGTAGGTTGGTCAGCATGGAGTGACTTTACAATTTATCGATCAGTAACAACAATGACACACAAAAACAATAAGCCATGAGTTAGGAAACATGTTGAATGACTACAATGTAAAGACCATTTAAAATTAATCTAAAATATAATTTTAAGGATTGTTTACAAGTTGCTATAGCACCAACAAAATGTATTAGACACTTTAAACTTTGGGTAAGGAAGAAATGCCAATGAGGTATATAAATTAGTATTTTCTCTTTTTACAAGGTGCAGATGCACCACAGAAAAGAATGAGGCTGAGTTCACACTGTCCCCGCATGCGGCTCACAGCAGGGTTCTGGTGCGTGCTGGTTTACTGGTTCAGGTCTGATTTCAGCTCGAAATTTGGGCTGAAATGGAACCTGAAACGCACCAAAAAAAGGCAGGCGTTTTTCTGGCACACCGCACTGGATACGATGCATAGATATGTGAACCAGCTCCATAGAGACCAAGTCACATTCTCCTGCTATGTGAATTGAATGTGGGGAAACACGCATTCAATTTGCATAGGTGTGAACCTGGCCTCATGGACTATCAGCTTTGGATTAGGTAGAGTACAATGATAAAAAAGGGGGAAATAAATCTGCTATATTACATGTGCATGAAAAGGTCTTAGGCCGCATAAGGGAGCTGTGGTGGCTCAACGTGATTGGCACTGCGCTGACAAGCCATTCACCTCTGCAGCCAAGGGTTCGGATCCCGGTCTCGGCTACATGTGAATTGAGTTTGGTGGTCTCAGCCCGGCTCCCGGTGGGTGTGCTATGCAAGGTACGCCTGTGCTTAGTACGCCCACCCCCCCCCCCACAAAAACCACCACACTTGCACGCACACGAAATTGGTTTAAAAAACACACGCACTTTGGCCATGCGGTCTCTTAAAATAAAGAGAGGCGAAGGACCTACGGGGCTGGCTGGGTGGGCTAGGCCCCCTCACTCCCTCATAGGGGGAGTCCCTCTGCCCCATTGGGGTCCCGTTGGGCCCCAGTTGGGCTCCCAAGAGGAGCAGGTAGGGCGGGGTGAGTGGGAGGCCCCCCTTCACACCCGCCATTGCCACCAGGGGCATGGAGAAGGATGGCGATTGCCTCCGGGGGGAGGGTCTGCCTACTCCCAACTCCTGCAGTCCGGCTCCTCTCTCTCGAGTTCACGCACAAAAATACACTTTAGAAAAAAAATTGGACACGGCTGATCACGTGGTAGCGAGCCTCCGCCGGAGACTCGTTACCGAGATCGAAGATGCAGGGTGTCAGACTAACACCCCGCATCAGCGATCGCCGCGATGCGCGCCCCCACGTTTGTGAACGTCCAGTCAGGATTTCACAACCACTTCCCGGACGTCAATCTCCTATTGACTGGGCGGGAAGTGGTTAAAGGAATATTTCACTTTTTTTTACTTTAAGCATTATTAAAATCACTGCTCCGAAAAAACAAACATTTTAAAACTTTTTTTGCATTGATACATGTCCCCTGGGGCAGGAAGCGGGTCCCCAAACACTTGTTACGACAATAACCTGCGTATTAGCCTTAAAAATTAGCATTTTAGATTTCAAATGTTTGAGTCCCATAGACTTTAACGGTGATCTAAAGTTCAAACAAACTTTTGGTCTGTTTGCAGGCTCTGGTGCAAACCGAACAGGGGGTGTTCGGCTCATCCCTACGCGCGGCTATAATGAATTCTCTGGTCCCGGCAATACAGATAAAAGTCATTGAAAAAAATGGCATGGGTTCCCCCCCCAGTCCATTACCAGGCCCTTTGGGTCTGGTATGAATATTAAGGGGAACCCCGAAGCAAAAAAGAAATAAAAAATGCGTGGGGATTAAGGGGAACCCTGCACCTAATTTAAAAACAAAATGGCGCCGGGGTCCCCCTCAAAATCCATACCAGACCCTTAGGTCTGGTATGGATTTTAAGGGGAACCCTGCAACAAAATAAAATAAAAATCCTTTAGAAACTATTCGGTGAACGGCAAACAGCCAATGTTCAAGTCAAACTCATGTTTCGACCCGAACATAAAGCTCATCCCTAATATTTATCTATGATCCTGAAACACATAGTTTTGAATGGATTAACTTTTCTATAAAAATAGGCTGAATTGAAGGAAAATAGTGTTTCAAATGAGGCAAAACAAACTGAAAGAAGTAAGGAAAAGGAAAACAGAGCTTAAAGAAAGAAAGGCACCATTTGGCAAAGTGACTTGAGATAATAATAACAAGACAATACTTTTTGGATATTTAGGTTTAATCCCCCAGAAAGGGGTACATAGTAGTCCTTTATATTATTCAACCATATAAACTGGAAGAAGTCTGGTGAACGAAGAAATATGCAGAGCAGTAATGTATTTCAAAAGTATTACCTTTGTTATTGACATTGACAACCATTTTCTCTGTTCTCATAAAGTGTGCAGTGTTTTACATTTATTTGCCACCACCTATTGATTACAAATTAAAGAGATTAATCGCATAACTACAATTTAATGAAAGATAAAAAAATAACCTGCTAGCAGAAAAAAAAAAAAAAAAAAAAACTTACCTTAACCATTTCCTGAAGACATTGAATATGGCTGGAAGGCTGAGTTGAGGCTGATCTGAGGCTGAAACACTACTACCAAGAAAACTTTTTAGTACATATAAATTACTGTTACATTTATACCAGAGTGTACACAGTGATAGATGACACATATCATTTATAGTACAGTTTGTCACCATGGAAAATAGGTCTAAAAAAGTCAAGAAGGAGCCAACCAAAACTTATGAATGGTCATATGTACAAATAAAGAAATAAAGTACAACAAAGTATTTACCAAAACCTTGGTATAACAAAGAGAACATCTGAGATTTCAATAGACCAAATAACCCTTTTTTTCAAGCAAGTGTTCCTTGCTACAAAAGCCTGTGAAAACTACTTAGAAAAATTAGCTATGCTGTGTAGAGAATGTTCAGAAATTACTTCTTAATGTAACACCATTATTTTTTGTAAGTCTGCAGTATATTTTGTTACTATTAGATGGCGCAACAAAATATATATTTTTTTGCTTGATTCTGTTGGAAAGAGAAATGTGTGTAATTAAAAAATGCATTTAATAAAATAAGTAACTTCAGCAAGTGATATAACATTGGATAACGAATAGTGTATAGCACCTATCAAACCAAATATAAAGAAAACCTGTTTATATGTTTTTATACTTTGAACATTTTTAATAGTATATATTAGCCATATATTATTACATGGTTACAGAGTGCTGAAATATCCATTATTCCAGTAGGAAATATGTATATCAATTAAATTGACAAGATGTAATAGTAGAATATTAGGCATGGTCAAACAATTGCAGACAGCAACAGACAGTGGGCTTTATTAGGGAAAACATTTTTTAAATAGCATCTGGCCCCTTTTGCCTGCAGCCCTTGATTAAAACGTTCAGGTCCCAGCTCATTTCCTATTAAAGGCACTTCTTGAAATAAAGTACATTGTGAGCAACTGATGCTTCAAAAGCTTGTACAGACATAATTAACAATAGATGCAATGAATTTTAATTACAGTGTTTACTTGTCATTGCTTGAATATCAAATATGTCATAAAGGTGTAAAATGGTGGTGTTATACTTGAAAGCCAGGCACGCTGTCAAAAAAGTTATGTGGGTAAAAGAAAATGTCAAAAGAAGTAATTAATATGCTTTGTGAATAGTTGTTTCCTGTCTCTGAGTGTCAATGCATCATATAAATAACAGCAAACATCCACAGACTTTTTAAGGAAGAAAAACGCCCAGTCATAAGTCCTCTGCTTTAGAATAAAGCTGCTGAACCAGCATAGGGCTCCAACAATGCCTCTCCTGTTCTGACTGCCATATTTGCCCTTTAACATCTTGACAGGCTGTCTAAACTTTAAGGACCCCTGCACAGCAGCAAAGCTACACAGGCAGCAGACTTTCTCCTTGTTCAGCTAACATACGCCATTGTACTCTGTTTATTACCTCTGGCTAAAAGAAGTGCCTTAGCCAATGCTGAAGAGGCATAATGGGTCATCGCATACAGAATTTAGACTTAACCAGAGAAAAAATAGTTACATGATTTTCATGCTGTAATATTTGCTTGACTCGCCCTTTGTTTAAAACATAAAATCAATATTTTAGTAGATTAAATCTCTTCAGCTGATGTATTTTGACTATTCAACATGTTCAGAAGTAAGTGAGCTTGAAAGGCTCCACATATCCTGCTGGGTAAAAGTCATGTGTATGGAAACTGTCTCACTTCTAAAATGTTCGTTACTGTAACGATTAACTGCAAAATGTCAACCGTGAGCTAAAAAGCAAGTCTCTAAATTCAGATCTTCCTAAAGTCAAGCATATAGTTAGCATGGGTGGACGTAAAACACACCACAAATTAAGGGGGCCACTTTAGACTTTGCTATTATTGAGATGTATTAAGAAATATAGTGTGCCTTAAAGCCAAACTCAAGCCAAATTATTGTTTTTGGAAAGGGTCAAAACTTCTGTAAGGTTTTATTATTCTTCTTCTTTTTTTTCCACAAAAGTTTTATTTATTCAAAACATAGCGTGAGATATCGTACATAACAAGGTAATTATTACAGAACAGAGAATCATGAAAAGAACACACCACAGAATACAGTTGAAAGGCAATAATTAACATGTTCAGAACATAGACAAGGTGTAGGAAGTTGAATTAAGCGGAGGAGGGCGAAGGATCTCAAATTTCAAATTTCCCCCTCCCCACACCCCCCCTCTCCAAGTACAGAGGGGGGAAGCGGTGCAAGGCCTCAATCTTGGTCAGTATTTAGAGTGTATCGTAACGTGGAAGCAATGGGATCAGGTGCCCATAAGGAGAGGAAAAGAGGAGACAAGAGAGAGGGGAGAGGGGCGGAGGGGAGGAAGTAAAAAGAAAGACAGAGTGAAGGGGAGTGCATCCGCGACTGCCCCCCCTCCCCCACAAACCTGTTGGGGGGGACACACACCCGGTGTCTCAGGCAACTTAAGAAACACACTGATGGTATCGATCAGTGGTAACAAAATGGTTCCAGCAAGCCCAAGTAAAGGAGAATTTCTGCACTCTATCTTGGGAAATGTGAATCAGCTCCTCCATTTCTTTTATTGAAGAGACCTGTGCGAGCCATTCTCTGATTGTCGGGATGGTGGTAGAGCACCAATGTCTGGGAACGCAAACTCTAGCAGCATTGACCATATGCATGGCTAGGGATTTGAAATAGTGTTTCTTGGGAAGCGACGTATGATGTAGAAGGAATTGGGATGGGGTGTAATCCAGGGTGTAAGTGGTGATATATGAGATGAGATCGTGAACGCCCCTCCAAAAGGGCTGGGGGGCGCCACAGTCCCACCACACATGAAGCATAGTCCCCACCCCTGCGCCACATCTCCAGCAGGTGTCAGGGATAGCAGGGGAAAATTTATGGAGACGCGACGGGGTCCTGTACCATTTAGTGATCACTTTGTAGCCGTTCTTCTGGACTGCCACATTCGCTGAGCCCTTATGGGCATATTCATAGATCGTGTTCCAGTCCCCTACAGTCAAGGACGCCTGAAGGTCTTTGTTCCATGAAAGCTGCGGTGGGGTGGGTGTTTGTGATGGGTCCCCCACCAAGAGGGAGTACAAAAGGGAAATCAGGTGTCTCTGTGGTACTTTACGGTGGCACAGAGATTCAAAGGGCGTGAGATGTCGTGTCCAAAGGGATTGATAGGCAGTAGACGTGAGAAAGTGCCAGACTTGCCTGTAGGTCCAGAATGAGAAAGAAGACGTCCTAGTGATAGATTTCACTGCCTCAAGAGATAGGAGCCTTCCAGCTGAGTAAAACTGGAGGGCTAGAACATCTTCGTAGGGCCACTCCTGACCCAAAAAATCTCCCGACACACCAGGCGGAAAGTCTAGATTCCCCCGCAGGGACGTCAAAGGGTTCGGCTGAGAGGACGGGGGCCCTAGTGACGAGGCCTTCTTAAAAGCCAAGAGCGAGGGGTAAATGAACGGATGGGTTAGTAAGGATTGGGGCAAATTCCTCGAGGGTAACCATGGGAGTAAGTGCAGGAGACCGGGGGAGAAGCTCCCCTCCAGGAGGACCCATAGCTTCTCGGAGGTGTGGATATTCCAATCCGCTATCCTGGTGAGATGACACGCACTGTGATATTTCTGAAGGTCTGGTAGACCAATCCCGCCCCTGGATTTCGGTAGAGTGAGTCAGGAGTGCTTTATACGGGGCTGAGAACCCCTCCAGAGATAGGTCGAACAGGCCCTCTTATATGACGTGAAGAATCCCGTGGGCAAGGAGATGGGGATTGATTGCATAAGATAAAGTAAGCGTGGCAAAATTATCATTTTAATCAGGGCTGAGCGGCCAAACCAGGAAACATTCAGACCCATCAGGCAATTTTGAGCCTGAAGAAGAGCTGGGTGGAAGTTTTTAGAATACAGATCTGCCAGACTGGTGGGGATGCGGATACCGAGATAGGTAAGCGAGTCCTGTGTCCATCTAAAAGGAAAGAACTCCTGGCAATGAGACACCTCCTGAGAGGGAAGAGAGACACTCAATGCCTGTGATTTCGCGTGATTAATCTTGAGGTTTGAGAGGGTGCCGAAATGGTCAAGATCATTGAGAAGATTGGGTAGGGAAATCCTAGGGGAGCGCAAGGACAGAAGAACATCATCTGCAAAAGAAGCAACTTTGAACTCTCTCCCTCCCACGGTAATCCCCAGAATATCTGGGTTTTCCCTCAGCCTATTAAGGAGGGGCTCTAGTGTGAGAATGTATATCAGAGGTGACAGAGGGCATCCCTGGCGTGTCCCGTTGCTGATGGGAAAGACGTCCGACAGGTGACCATTAACCTTGACCGCGGCCGAGGGGCTTGCATACAGGGCTAAAATGTGCGACAGCAAGCGGGGTCCTAGACCCAAAGCTATGAGTACCTCCTGCATGTAGTCCCAGGCCACCCTGTCGAACGCCTTTTCAGCGTTGAGGGAAAGAAAGAAACCCTGCGTGTCTGAGGTTGTGAGCCAGTGATGCAAGTTCAAAGTACGAATGGTATTATCCCTGGCCTCTCGGCCAGGGACAAATCCCACCTGATCCAGCGAGACAAGTCCAGGGATCAAAGGAGCCAGTCTTTTTGCAAGGACTTTCACGTAAATTTTTATGTCCACATTTAAGAGTGAAATCGGATGGTAATTGGCCACTGAGGAAGGATCCTTGCCCTCCTTAGGGATTACCGCTATGTGGGCTGTCAACATGTTGCCAGGCCTGTTCTGAGGGTCTGATAGGGCATTGAATATGTTCAGAAGTCTAGAGGCAAGCACATCGCCAAAAGACTTATAGTACTGTAGGGAAAAGCCATCCGGACCCGGGGCCTTCCCAGACTTCATTTGCTTAATAGCCAAGTTCACTTCCGTCACCGATATGGGGCCTTCCAGGGCAAGTGATTGTTGTGAGGAATTGGTTTGGGGCTATAACGTGAAAGGCATTCTTTAACCTGTGACTTCCTCGAGGCAGCCCTGGACTGAGAGAGGCCTTGGGGATGAAGATTATATAGTTTAAAGTAAAAATCCTCATTCCTGACTAGGCGAATGCCACCATGACTATATACATGGTGTATTGTAGAGGTAGGTTTTGAGTTTTGTACCGTGCGCGCCAAGAGGCGCCCACTTTTGTTACCCTGTTCATAAAAGATCCTCTGCCCGAGGATGTATCATCTCTTAGAGCGTTTGCCTAACTCTTCCATAAGAGATGTCCGAGCACGTGTCAAGTCTTGTAGGGTGGCCAGGGCACGGGACCTCTTGTGAGACAGTTCCAGGGACTTAACCATCGCAATAAGGGAGTTTATATCTGCCTGATGTTGTTTCTTGGCCTTTGTAGTCAGAGCGATCAGTTCTCCACGGATCACACATTTATGTGCCTCCCATAGGGAAACCGGCGAGATCTCCGGATCAGAGTTTTCTGCAAAATATTGTTGAATGTGCATGCGGATTCGATCAGTCACGGATAGGTCCTTAAGCAAGGAGGAATTCAGACGCCAAGATTTCGTTCTAGAGAGGGTTTCGGGGAAAGCCAAGGTGACACTGATCGGGTGATGTTCCAATAAAAACATTGGTTCTATTGTGGAGTGCTGGAGAAGGGCCAGGTCTGCTTGGGAGAGAAAAAAATAGTCGATCCTGGAGTACTTTTGGTGTGGGGCCTAAAAGAAAGTGTAGTCCCTATCCGAGGGGAAAAGTGTGCGCCAGGTATCATGCAGGGAGAGAGACTGGAGGCATAGGTTAATCTGCCGCAATGCCCTATAGGTCAAGATGGAGGCGCCCGTAGAGGAGTCCACTAGGGGGTTTAAGGGGACATTAAAATCCCCCCCAAAATTAAGATGCCCGACTGGAAGGAGGCCAACAGATCACAGGTGGTCTTAAAAAAGGCCAGCTGGCGTTCGTTGGGGCAATAAATATTGGCAAGTGTGATAGGTTTAGACTCGTAAGAGCCCTTAAGGAAAATATATCTACCCTCCGGGTCAATGAGAGAGTCGGACATATGAAAGTTTGCACGTTTAGACACCAAGATAGAGACACCCTTCGTCTTGGAGTCAGGATTAGTGGCGTGAAATGCGGACCGATAGACATGATTAGAAAGCTTGGGGATGGCGTCCGAATGGAAGTGGGTCTCCTGGAGGAAAACAAAATGGGTAAGGGAAGATAAGACCTGAGACCTCTTTTCTGGCAGGCTGAGACCCTTGACATTAAGAAAAATACATTTCAAGGTTAAGGGAGGCATAGCCTATGATCAGTGCTGCAGAGTCAGGTGTGAGATAGGGAGGAGAATGAGAGCACAGGGCTGGAGGGGCAAGGAGCTAGAAGGGGGGAGGTGGTGGGACGGCCCACCAGGGGGGCCGGCACGGATCCAAACGAAGGAGCAGGTAGAGTGGAAGCCAAAAGGAAAAGGAAGGGCAGGGAAGGAAAGAAAGAGGGAAAGAAGGGAAGGGAGGAAACGAGGGGCAGTGGGGGAAGAGAGGAAGGGGTAGGGAAAAAGAGGCACAGAGAGAGGACCAGAATAGAGAAAGGGAAGCAAAGCACAAGATGGAGAAAGACTTAAACCAGAGGTGATATTAGGCCTGCTAATTCACCTAGGAAGGGAGGAGTCTGGAGGGTCAGCAAAAATCCCAGTGGGACCGCGGTGTGGGAACGAAACAAGGGACGGAAACCTCGAAGAGGGGACGACCCAGGGACCGAGACAGAAATCAGCTAAAGACAAAGAGGTTATTATTACGGGGAACCTGTTATAGCTGAAAAAAGGGGAGAAATGTGAAGGCGCCCTCTGAAATATGCAAGAAAAAAAAGGAAAAACCCAATACATTTTTGTATCCGATGAGTGAGCGTGAGCCACCGCAGCCCCAAAACAAAAACAGGGGGGCTGAAGGGTTAACTAACCGCCAATCTCTTGCCATAGGACGAAGGCGTCGACCCTGGTCGCAGGCATTCAGTCCAAATCCAAGCTTACATCTGAGGAAAACATGCATGATTGGACACCCAGGAGGGTATCCAAGCACTCCTATATTTGATAAGGCATAAAAACAAACATGACTGTCAGAAGTCTCAACGTAGGTGGCCGGCGTAAACCAGTTGAGTATGAAATCACTAGGGGATCTGTGGGAGGGGGAGGAGTAGCGGGTGAAGGGAGGGGAAAGGACAGGGAGGGAGGAGGGGAAAGAGGGAGAGGAGGAGAGGAAAGGGAAGGAGGAGGGGGAGGGAAGAGGGAGGGGTGGGTAGGTGGAGAGGGGGGGTAAGGGGCGGGAGGGGCAATCAAGTAGACGGGTGGTACGCAATGGATGAGTGCAAGACACCAGGTGTTAACAATAACCATTTGCTTCTTCCCGTAGAGATACAGGGACCAACAAACGTGAAATTGAGCAAGGGTAATCAAACCTGTAAGGCGGCGTACACACGACCGAGGTTCTCGCTGGAAACCAGGTGACACTTGACAGGAAGTGAGAAAGATCATCAGGCCTCAAACCGGGCTCTACCCCTTGGTGGATTGGAGGGGGAGCCAGGGTTGTGATGGTACAGGTCACGGCGAGAAGCATGGTTACCCGGGGAGAACGGACCTGCCCTGTTCCTGCAGGATCTGTGTCACTGTGCTTTCGGGGATGGATTCATGGAGACTGGGAGCCAGGGTTCCGAGGGGAAGTAGAATGCGTACCATTCCGGGAGGTCCACGGGCAGGAGATCGAGTTGCTCGCAGAAACTACGAAGGTCTTCGGGTGTGCGGAGAAGAGCAGAGCGCCCCCTGGAGGACACCGACAGCGCAAAGGGAAACTTCCACCGGTATTGTATGTTTCTGGCATGTAAGGTCTCCAGCAGGGGGCGCAGGGCGCGCCTGTTCTGAAGCGTGATTTGGGACAAATCCTGAAAGAGTTTCACCTCCGCGCCATCATGGAGGATACGTCCTCTCGCTCTTGCTTTGCGGAGGATCTCTTCTTTGAAAGTTAATCACACAGCAAATCACGTCCTTGGGGGGTTCATTGTCCCTGGGTGGGGGGCGCAGTGCTCGATGGGCTCTTTCCATCTCGACGGGCGAGTCCGCCGGGCACTCCATCAAAACATTAAAAATCTTATGGAGCGATTGCTGCAGGGTCCCCGGTTCCACACTCTCAGGGAGTCCCCGCACACGTATGTTGTGCCTCCGTCCTCGATTGTCAAGTTCCTCAACGTGTCTGTAAAGATCCAAAAGGTGGAGAAGCTGAGAGTCGTAAGTGCTCTAGACCTGGCGTATTGCGGCCGCGTGCGCCTGGGTAGTTTGTTCCACCTCGTCAATCCGGTGAGCCACTGCTCGGATCTCCATCTTTTTTTTTTTTTTTTAAATATATTTTTATTGAAAGAAATGTCATACAAAGTATGAAAACAAGCAATTTGTACAATTTTTTGAAACGTCATACAACAGATGAAGAAAAGAACAAACAGCACTGTAGGATCACTTGTTGTCACAGAAGATGAAAGTCAGGGGTGTGTGTGTAATCCACGGGGGAAAACAGTCACGATAAACGGGATACATACAGATTGATAGAGAGGTACACTGAATGGATCCGTAACTTTAGAGTGACCCTAGTGTTCAGTGCTTAGGATAAGAGAACCTATGTATAACGAATGATGAGAATCATAGGAGCAGAAGAACATAACAAAAACTAAAATGGGAGGGGGGGGGGTGGGGGGAAGTATACCACTCTAACACAATATTGTCACAACAGTAGGTGGTGAGGCCATGGAAATGGCGTAGAAGAAAGAGAGAAAGCGGCTGGTTCTTTGACAGAACAAGAAACTGGAGTGACCAGGGGAGAGTAACCAAAAGGAGAGGGCACGGAGGGGCATGGTGGGTGATCCCCTAATGTCTCTGGGGAGGTGGAGAGTCTGTTCTCCTGGGGACGGTTGGTAAAAGAGAGCTGGGCTGGAGGGAGCCGGACAGGCAGGGGTGGGGGGACGGGTTATGATATATGAACGACAGCTTCTCAAAGTTTTCCCTGTCCATAGGAGATAATGCCGAGGTGATGAAGAGTCCCCATCTGTGATAAAAGCGTGTCTTCGTCCGCTCATGGGTTAAGTCCGTATTCAGTTTATCTGTGTAAAGCAGTTTCATCAGATCGTTTTGAAGTTGGGAGGTGGTCGGGCTAATGTTGGTTATCCAGTTCCTGAGGATGGATCTTCTGGCGAGCAGAAGGCAAATCAAGATCCAGTCTTTGCCGAGGGGGGGCGAAAGTAGTGACCACGGGAGCAGTTGGGGGTCCCAGTGACCAAAAATGAGGAGTAGGGGATCCTTGGGCAGCTTTAGCAAAGTCACTTTAAAGATGTAAGAGAGGACATGGTCCCAAAAAGCAGATATGAAAGAACAAGACCAAAAGCGATGGGTCAGGGAAGGCTTGGTGTGATGACACAGGGGGCATTCCGGCGGCGTATGGGTTTGAGTCCCATATGTGAAGGGGATGTGGGCCCGGTGTACGATTTTAAGTTGCGTTTCCCTCCATATCTCGTTGGGGAGCAGTTTGTGGACGGTGTTGAGCCCATGGAGGAGCTTCTGCACAATCTCGGGGTCTGGAAAGTCCTTGGACCAGTTGGCAACGGATGATTTCTCCAGGGGGGAGGTAGTTTTTAGAAGGAGAGGTAGATAGATGTTCGAAATTTTGTAGGAGTTTAGTGCAAGAAGGGAATCGATGAATGATGTTTTAAACCTCTTGTTGTCCTCTCTGCAGGCCGTTTTCAGAAAGCTTACACATTGCCCATAGTGGAAAACGTGGGATGCTGGTAGTGAGAACTTGATGGCCAGGGGTTTAAAGCCAATGGGGCGACCAGTTTGCGGGTCACAGAGTGAGTAGAAGTTTTCAAGACCCTTTTGCTTCCAGATGAGGCAGGAGGGGTTGTCCAGGCCAGGGAGGAAATTT
The DNA here is from genome assembly GCA_029574335.1 of Rana kukunoris. Classification (NCBI taxonomy): domain Eukaryota; kingdom Metazoa; phylum Chordata; class Amphibia; order Anura; family Ranidae; genus Rana; species Rana kukunoris. The sequence continues at coordinate 458,199,166 of CM056051.1, read as the reverse complement.
GGGTTTCCCCGAATAGGAAGGTGGCGAGAGATAAAGGGGGATAATCTGAGGCTTTTCCTAACTTCTCTCCAAGCGATGACTGTGTCACGTATTAAGAGGTTGTGTTGGAGAGGAGGAGGGATAGATTTCCACTGGCAGTGGAGGAGGGACGCCAAGGAGAGGGGGTGGACCATAGCTGTTTCCAAGGGGAAGTTGGAGTACCGAGAGGCTTCGGCCACCCAGTCCATGCCAGTTCTCAACAAGCAAGCTAGGTTATACGTCCTGACATTGGGCAATGCGATACCCCCCTCGCGCCTGGGAAGATACAGTTTGGTGAAGGCTATTCGCGGCCGCCTGCCTCGCCACAGGAATTTAGAAATTGCTGAATTAAGAATCTTAACATCTTTATGACGTAGAAGCAGGGGAATTGTCTGAAGCGGGTATAGCAGGCGGGCGAAGCTGACCATCTTAACTAGGTGGCACCTTCCCAGGAGCGAGAGAGGCAGATCCATCCAGTTAACCAATTCTTGGGAGATCTTCGTGAGTAGGGGGGGATAGTTGAGGTGGTAAAGAGAAGAGGGTAGTTTCCCTATCATGATGCCTAAGTATGTGATATGTGTCTTCGCGACAGTAAATATTGACGTCCGAGTCCAGGAGGGGGAGCGGGTCGGACCTATGGGGAGAATTTCACTTTTGCCGTAGTTTATACGTAACCCCGAGCACTGCCTGAATACGTCGAAAGTCGTTTTTATTGTGGACATGTCACTGGAGGGGTTGGCAGTAAAGATAAGGACATCGTCAGCGAAGAGGGACGTGCGTAGTTCATGGTCCCCTATCTTGATGCCATGTAGAGGGGCAGCTTGGGTCAGGTACCTAGACAGTGGTTCCAGGGCAATATTAAAGAGAAGGGGGGAGAGGGGGCAGCCCTGTCGCGTTCCTTTATGGAGGCGGAATTCGTCCGACAGGAGGCCTGCTGCTACCAATTTAGCTGCCGGGGCGGAGTACATGGCCTTGATAAGGTGGGCGAAGGGACCGGAGAAGCCCATTTTATCCATAACTAGGGATAGCCATTCGAAACTTACGTTATCAAATGCTTTTTCTGCATCTAGAGTGATAATGGCTAGGTCATCTTTTGGGTTGCACCTCGCATATTCCAGAGCCATCATCACCTTTCTGATGTTCATGGTGGCCGTCCTGCCCTTAACGAAACCCGATTGGGCAGGGTGTATCAGGGAGGGTATGATGGCGGCTAATCTGGTGGCTACAATTTTGGAGAGGATTTTGACATCAATATTTAAGAGAGAAATTGGCCTATATGATCCAGGTTCTAGGGGGTCTTTCCCTTTTTTTTCCAGGAGTTTAATTGTGGCTTGGTGTCCCGTGGGTAGATAGGGGCCACCCGACCATATATGTTGATAAACTTCGTGGAGGGTGGGGGTCAGAATTGAGTGGAACGCTTTGTAGAATTCCCCGGTGAAGCCGTCTGGGCCAGGGGCTTTGGATGGAGCGAGGTTTTTGATTACCGAGAGAACTTCGGCGTGTGATATGGGAGCGTTGAGGGCTTCGAGTTGGGAATGAGAGATGCGGTCCAGGGACGTTTTCTGAAGGAAGGTAAGGGCAGTCGGGACGTCAATGGGGTCAGGGGCGTAGAGGGAGGTGTAGAAGTGGAGCATAGCCTCGTTTATACCCTTTTGTGTATGTTGCACCGAGCCATACTGGTCTTTAAGGGAGGCAATGTGGGTTGGGCGGTTTGGGCCCTTACATAGCCTAGATAGTAACTTGCCTGCTTTGTTGCCAAATTTGTGGAGAGAGGCATCCAGTCGAGCCGATTTAGTTTGCTCGAGGGTCGTAGCCCATGCGTCGAAGGACTGTTTAGCTGTGAGCCAGGTCTTCCTGTTGGCCGGGGTGTCATCACTATAAAGGGACCTTTGGGCGCAATGCAGTTGTGTACTGGCCAATTTGTAGTTTCTAAGGGCGTTTTTTTTTAAGGAGGCTGCATAGGAGATTATAGAGCCCCTAAGAACTGCTTTGCCCGCTTCCCAAAGGAGGTTGGGATTATCGGAGTGCGTCGCGTTGGTTGATATATAGTCAGACCAAACCTTTGTTATGTGGTCCTGGAAATCCGAATTGTTATGAAGGTAGGATGGGAAGCGCCATAGTTTGGGATTTGTGTGCAAGTCGGGGATATCGATCGCGATTGATACCGGCGCATGGTCCGATATCACAATGTCATGTATGTCGGTGTTAGAGATCATAGGGATGAGGGCGTCGGAGCAGAACAGGTAGTCCAGTCTAGTGAATACTTTGTGAGGGTTAGAGTAAAAGGTGAAGTCCCTGTCCGCCGGGTGGTGGAAGCGCCATATGTCGTGGAGGTGGAGGGAGTCTATTGTGGATGCCAACAGGGTCTGACCATTGGCAGTTGAGGGGGACCGAAGGTGTCGGGGCGTAGATCTGTCATCCGCCGGGTGCATAACAGAATTAAGGTCCCCGCCTAACAGATGTGGAAGTGATGGATTGCGCAGGATCCAAGTCGAGAGGTCACCGAAGAATGTATTAGTGGGGTTGTTAGGTGCATAAACATTAGTGAGTATCAGGGCCCTGGTCCCCAATTGGACCTGAGCAGATACAAAACGACCCTCGGGGTCCGTGTCAATAGAGATGACTTTGCATGGGAGGTTCTTGTTGATAAGTATCAAAACTCCCGCTCTGCGACCATTAGAGTCCGAGCCGAGAACCGTGCCCACCCAAAGTTTCCTCATGCGCTGAAAATCAGGAGCAGATAGGTGGGTTTCCTGAAGGAGGGCAATATCAGTTTTAAGACGTTTAAGATGGCGCAAGATTTTCATTCTCTTATTGGGGGAGCGGAGCCCTTTTACGTTCCAAGAGACTATTATCATGCTGGGAGGATCTTAGGGAGGATATGTGCCGGTGTAGGATCAGTAGTGCTAATATGCAAACTATGGTGAGAGAGCAGTCCGCATGTGAGGGGCCTGAGGCCACAGTCCACTGGGTCCGTGAGTAGTAGTATAGTAGGTGCATGAGTGGTGTACAAAAGAGAGAGAGGCGAGGATGGGAGGGAGAGGGGGGGGTGATCAAAAAAAACTAACTGAAAAATCACAACCAAGGAACTTCACTTTTTTCCGCATGGAGCCACTGAGGAAGCCAACTCCCAGCGCAGAACTCAAAGAGCCGCCATAGTACCCGTGTCGACCAGATATGAGTAGGAGGCAAAAATGAGTCTAGCGCGGGGTGGAAGAAGTCCAAGCAGAGACTCCAGGGGGAAAAAGACCAAATAGCATATGACAGGTAACATGTGGCAGCCTGAGCGACAAAAATCAACAATTCAAAGATACAGAAAAAACTTCAAGAAGTAGCATAGTGAAAACAAAAAACAAAGAGAATAAATGAAATGTTCCAGCCTACCGGGAAACTAGGCAGTTGAGGGGAGAGAGGGTGTGGAGCTGGAGTAGGGGCGGAACCTGGGGTGACCCAGATCAGTCAAGCAAGGATGCCGGTGGAGGGGCCGTAGAGCAAGGTTGGCTTGTAGGGCCGTCACTAGGGAGAACGTTGTTGATGGTCAGGCCCAGAGGCTCTGAACCTCTTTGGAGAGTCTTTGCGTGGGCTCCTATGTTCCAGGACACGGTTGGTAGGGGTCACTCTGGTGGAAGGACTGGTATGAATGCTCGGGTGATGAGATCGCAGGAAGGCTTCCGCTGCAGATGGTTCGTGGAAGGAGATCTGTTCGCCGTTAGGAGCCTGGATTCGGAGGATAGCTGGGAACGCCAGGGAGAACTTGACTTGTTGCCGATGGAGCTCTGAGCAGATGTGTTGAAAAGCCTTCCTCCTCTTAGAGACCTCGACAGAGTAGTCCGCAAAAATCAGGATCTTCATGCCGTCGACCTGAAGAGACCTGGACTGTCGGAATTTTTGCAGGATGAGAGCCTTCTCTGAGTAGTTCAGGTACTTGGCTATGACGGGGCGGGGTGTCTTGCGCTCAGAGTTAAAAAGTCCCATGCGATGGGCACGTTCAACTGTGCAGGGGCCTGGGAGGCCTAGGGCTTCAGGTATGCGATTCGAGCATAGCTCTGAGAGTGCCGAGGGTTGCAGCGACTCTGGGACGCCCACGAAACGCAGATTACTCCGCCTTGATCTCTTCTCCAAATCATCGAGTTTATCAAGTATATATTTGTTTGTCTTGTCCTGGGCCTGTTCTGTGGCTTGAGACTGGTATAGTTCTTCCTCAATATTAGAAATGCGATGTTCTGCCTCATTAAGTCTGGATTGGTGCTCCCCTAGCTGGGTCTGGATCTTCTGCATGCCTGCACAGATGGCTTTCTCCACAGAGGCAGAGATCATGGGGGACAGTAATGCTGCTACTGCCTGAGCTATCAGCTCAATGCTGCTGGGGTCCTCTGTATGTGGAGGGGCTGATGGAGCAGGGACAGCCTGTGGGGAAGGAGGGGGGGCCGAAGTGCCGCTTACCTCCATCGCTGGAGCTGCATCCGCGGCCTGTTCCGGGAAGGCCGAAGCCGGGGCCTCGATTTGCGGCTGCCCCGTTCGCGCCGCGACGGCCGCGTACGACCGCTGGCCGTTTTTTTCCAGGAATTTGTCCATCTCCTGTCGGGGAAGGGAGGCGGATGGTAATGGCGGTGATCTACTGCGGGTCTGCCGATTTGTAAGCAGATTTAGGGAGTCTGGCTGCGGGAGCTGATGTGAGGGTCAGGTACTCCATTCGGCGCCGGAACCGGAAGTCGGATCTCCATCTTAAGGTCAGCGACCGCCGCCGTAACAGCGTTCTTGATGTCCGCCGTCATTGTTTCCAGGTCGGACAGGCTGGGGGGATGTGTACGCCCCGCAGACGAAGCAGGCTCCAGGGGCTGCAAGTCTGATTCCAGGCTGAGCGGGCTCGGGGTTTGGGCCTAAAAGGGTCAGTAATGGTTCTTTTTTTGGCTGCGCTGCTATCAATCATCCAATGAAGAGCCGAGAACAGCCGGGCTGAGAAGCCATCGCACTCAAGATGTGGGAATTTTGATGACTCTGGTAAGTAAACCGGGGGGGAGGGGGCTGTGGGGCTTTCTAAGCATTGGATGTTTTTTCACCTTAATGCATAGGATGCATTAAAGCGGAGTTCCACCCAAAAATGGAACTTCCGCTTAACCCACTCCTCACCCCCTTACATGCCACATTTGGCATGTCATTTTGGGGGGGTGGGGGCTTCAGGAGGAGTGAGACTTCCTGTCCCACCTCCTCCTTCCGCCGAGGGGCTGGTAAGGCGATTAGCTTAATCGCCTTTCTGCAGCCCCTCCCTGTAGGCGATCACTTGGGACACGTCACAGGTCCCAGGTGATCTTCTGTCCAATGGGACGGCGCAGCGCCGTTCACGCATTTGCAGTACCACTCGCGCATTCGCAGTGGGTGCCCGGCCGTGAAGCCGAAAGCTGTCATGGCCGGGTGCCCACACTTGGAATGAAGACGTCACTGGAACCATGGAGAAGGTAAGTGTATGTTTATTAAAAGCCAGCAGCTACACTTTTTGTAGCTGCTGACTGTTAATAAACATAAAAAAAGGCTGAAACACCCCTTTAAGTTGAAAAAACACAAAACTTTACAACCCCTTCAAGATTCAAAAGGTAGCCAAGAAAATGAATGAAATCGGAACATTATAAAAGTAGTCAAGCTAAATAAATGCATCAAGTAGACAGGATCAAAACCCAGAATGCATAAGTAATAGTAGCGCCACCTATGTATTCAGAGTAAGACTACTAAAATGAACACGAAAATGTGGTACCCAAGTTTTTATTGAGATATGATAGATAAAAGGGATAGAGAAACAAAAAGGGGAAGGAAGAATTCTGACAGATAGGGGGGGGCGGGGTAGAGGTGGGAGGTCAGTAAAGATGAACACTCGCTAGGCAGGGTGGACCTTTTAAGGCAGTTGTGGGTGGTCATCTTAAAGAGACCTTCCTTCCTCTGAGTATATGAACATATTCCAGGGAAGCCATGTTTTCTTTTGTGCAGTCAGCAACAAGTCTTCCATTTTAATGTCCTCAACCATCTTAAGCCACATTTTGGTGGTTGGAGGGTCACGTTCTTTCCATCGCAAAGTGATACATTGCTTGTCAGCATGAAGTAAACAATGAAGTATTGATTTTTTATATGTTGCAGTTGAAATGTCAAAGCTATGGAAAGCAGGGTCCTCTGGAACTGTATAGTCCTTGAACTATTGCGTGAGTCTGTGTTCCTCCTTCCAGAAAGTCTCCAGACCCAGGCAAGCCCAAAACACATGCAAGAGCACCCCCCACTCTCCCAGGCATATCCATCATCGATCAAAGGCCTCAGGAATGAAGCGACTTAAAACAGATGGAGTATAGTATTATTGTATCTGTTGAGTATTATAGTTGCATTATTAGACGCGTGTACAGACGGAAGTCTTAAGGGAAAATCAGATGATTTTTCTATCCTGATGAGGTGTGACCTCCCCAGATTTACTTCGCATTTGATAAGGTCAGGATGCCGGAATTTTTCAGGCAGGGAGATCAATATAGAGCATGTTGTGGAGAGGATGCAAGGTAGTGTATCTTTCCCCATGCAATGGGATTCAAATGGGGTTGATGGCTTTCTCTATTCTGTCAGTGATCCTTGCATTTTTGAGGAATTGATGAAGCTGGAGCACTCTCCAGAGTCCAGATTAGGCATGTGCATTTCGTTTCGTTCCGAATCGAAAATTCGGACGAATTTTCCATTATTCGGACATTCGGATGCATACGAATTCCCGAATTGCTATAATAGCGAAAAATTTCGACCGTTTTCGGAAATTCGTTCGTTTTCGACCGAATTTCGAAAAAAAAAAATTGGTCGAAATCGAAAAAATTTTTTTTCGAATTCCGAATCGAATACCCGCGGACTAAATTCGATCGGAATTCGAAAAAAAAAAAAAAAAAAATATTTTCGGATTTAATTCGAAAAAAATTCTATTCGAAAAGAGACTATTTGTTTTCTAATCTGGTTGAAATATTTTCGATTTCGACTGTTTTTTTTTTCGAAATTCGGTCGAAAACGAACGAATTCGAAAAACGGTCGAAATATTTTCGATTTCGACCGGATTTTTCGAAATTCGGTCGAAAACGAACGAATTCCGAAAACGAATTCAACACATGTAACGAACCTAACATAACGAAATTTATTAAATGACGAATTGAAACGAAACGAAACGAAACAAATTTTTCACTTTTGCAGATGCCTAGTCCAGATTGAAGGCCAACTGTCCGGGTTTACCCAATACTGGGTATAATGGTGACTTAGAGGTGGCAATAGTTGGGTTTTTGCACAAAGTGTGGCAAACCCTAATGCCGCGTACACACGATCATTTTTCGGCATGAAAAAAACAACCTTCTTAAAAAAATGTAATTTAAAATGATCGTGTGTGGGCATAATTTTTTTCGAACATGCTGCATTTTTTAACAACATTTTAAACAATGTTGTCTTTCGGGTTGTAAAAAATGATTGTGTGTACGTGGCATAAGGGTTGGGCCTATGATGGGATGAGCTTTGAGTATCAAGGGCAAGGCCTGAAAGTACCAGGGAGCTCTACAAAGAGGTATGGTGCAGAATTGTTCTAGTTGGTTTCATAATTTTTGAGCGTTGTGTCTGCACCAATCAATCACCCATGTGAGGTGAACGGCTTGGTGGTATTATATGAAATCCGGGACTGCAATTCCCCCAAACATTTTGGGGAGGGTCAATAGACATCCTCTGATAGTAGGTCTTTTATTAGCCCATATTAATTTAGTGATAAGGGCATTCACAATCACTTGTTTAAAGTAGATCGGTGGGATACGAAAAGGTAGGGCCTGGAAAACGTACAGGAATTTGGGTAGAACTCTCATCTTTATGATATTGCATCTACTGAACCACAAATGTAGCCCATTATGCCATTTATCCAGAAGCTTACACATTAGGCCTAGGAGAGGCAGAATGTTCAATTTAAAGACATTGGTCAAAGATGGGGGAATATGCGTCCCTAAATATGTAGTGTAATTGTGTCATGACCTTGTCGTAATACTGTCTGTCTCTTACCTTGTCTGTGTATCAGCCTTAGGGCTTGCTCTCTCACACCTGCATGGTTAAGTAATCTTCCCTCCGTGTGGCTCCACCCTAGCCTCAACAGGAAATACTATTTAACACTGTGTTCTCCAAGCCTGCCTTGCTGTGCACTATTGTATGTTTGGTTTCCTGTTTGCCGTGTACTCTACATTTGTCTCTGTTATCGATCTTGGCGTGTTTCCGACCATCCCCGCTTGATTGTGACCCTGACCTTTGGCGCGTTCTTGACTATCCCTGTCTGCTTGTAACCCTTGACCTTTGGCTTGTTCATCGTTTATCCTTGTCTGCTTGTTGCCCCGACCTTTAGGCCGCGTACACACGAGTAAACAAATCCAATGAAAACGGTCCGACAGACCGTTTTCATCGGACATGTCTTCTGGGCTATTTTGGTTTGATCAGTGTATACACGATCAAATCAAAATCCCCGCGAACAGACATCGCGGTGACGTGGTGGTGACGTTGACGCCGCCACATCACCAAACCAGGAAGTAAAATACTTCCACGCATGCGTCGAATCCATTCGACGCATGCGGGGGATTTTTGTCCGCTGGTTAGGTGTACTAACCAGCGGACATGTCGGACAGATGGGTTTGCAGCAGACAAGTTTTAAACCATGCTTTAAAACTTTTGAACTTTTGTCTGCTGGAAACTGTCTGCTAGCCCGTACAGACGATCGAATCTGTCCGCTGAAACTGGTCTGCGGACCAGTTTCAGCAGATAAATTCGATCGTGTGTACGCGGCCTTAGCTTTCCCTCTTATAACCTACCATGAGTGTGAGCTGGGAGACCCTGGGGGCCGCGACCTGGAGTCTGCTGCAGCAAAGTCCATCCTCGCCACTAGAGGCTCTGGTGAACACCCGCTGGCTCTTAGACTCTGCGCCCTGGGGATTCTTACATTCTATGTCCCTGAGGGATCCGTGTTGGTGCCCCAGTGCACCTGCCTTCCTGTACTACCCAGGGCTCCAACCCCAGCAGTCAGCTGTAAGGTCCACTATCATAGCAGTGCACTCCTGATCCAACGGTGTGTATCTGTCACCTGGACTCAGGTGATCTGGCATGATGCCATCCCCACACCCATGGCCTTAGACTTTGAAAAATTAATTTTCTGGTTCGATAGGTTACCATATCGCTCAAGTTCTTGTAAAATATTAGGCAGAGATATAATTGGATTAGATAGCGAGAATAGTATGTCATCCACATATGCCAAAATGTTATAATGGGAATTGCCCATCTGCAGGTCTTTGATATCATCATTCAATCTGACCCTGCACATCAAAAATGAGAGGGGAGAGCGGGCATCCTTAGTGGGTGCCATTGGATATGCCTAAAGATTTAGACAGGGTTCCATCAGTTAACACTCTAGCTGAGAGGTTGGAGTATAGTGAGGATATTGCAGATTGAAACCAATCTGAGATGCCAAATTTAGTGAATACTACAGTACTTTCAGAAATCCCTGGTGCACGCTGTCGAATGCCTGCTCAGCATCCAAGGATAGAAGCAGAAAAGGTCATTTGTGACATGATAACTTGATGGATAAGATTGATGACTCCCCTAGTTGCATCGAGAGCTTGTCTATCTGGCATAAAGACAACTTGGTTTGGGTGCACCAAGGAAGGGAGACACTTCAACAATCTAGGTGCATGGACTTTTGGAAATATTTTTTCATCCCAGTTAAGGAGCGATATGGGCCTATAATAGAGGTAGGATATTTCTCCAGTTTGGGGATGGAAATGATAATTGAGCGGTGCATATCATTTGGCAGAGAATCAGAGGTGTCAGCAGAATTGAAGAGGGTCGTGAGATGGGGGTAATGAGACTAGTGAAATTCTTGTATAATTTGTTGTTATAGCCATCCTCTCTAGGTGATTTTTGGAGGGGGAGGGTTAATGGCTTTTTTTAAATTGTGTCATCTGTGAATGGTTGGGAGACTACGTCTAATTGGGCAGGGGTTATATATGGAGATTAATTGAGGCTAGAAAGCTTTGTATAGTTGTGTCTGTTAATTAAGGAGTAGTTATGTAGCTAGTCAGGTTGTAGAGCGAGGAATGGTAATCGCTCAAAGCATTTGCTATGTCCTGTGGATTTGTGAGGAGTTGTTTTGTGGTAGGGCAGTGTTTCTCAATTCCAGTCCTCACGCCCCCCCCCCAACAGGTCAGGTTTTCAGGATTTCCATTATTTTGCACAGGTGATTTGATCAGTTTCACTGCCTTAGTAATTCCCACAGCCTTTTCATCTGAGGGAAATCCTGAAAACATGACCTGTTGGGGGGGCGTGAGGACTGGAATTGAGAAACACTGTGGTAGAGTAATAGAGAGAAATGATTTTACACTAAGGCCGCGTACACACGATCAAATCTGTCTGCTGAAACCCGTCTGACGGACCGTTTCAGCAGACAGATTCGATCGTGTGTACGGGCAAACAGACGGATTTGGCCAGCCGACAGATTTCAAAGCATGCTTTGAAATCTGTCGGCTGGGAACCCGTCGGACCGATATGTCTGCTGGTTAGTACGCTAACCAGCAGACATATCTGCTCGCACATGTGTCGAATGGATTCGAAGCATGCACAGAAGTGTTTTACTTCCTGGTGCGGTGACGTGGCGGCGTCAACGTCACCGCCACGTCAGCGCGCTGTCTGCCGGCGGGGATTTTGGTTTGATCGTGTGTACACGATCAAACCAATACATCCCAGCAGACAGATCTGTTCAAATCGGTCTGTCCGACCGATTTGATCAGATGTATTTGCTCGTGTGTATGGGGCCTTAGAGGACTGAGCTTTAAACCTGTCGGGCCAATAGGGTTCCAGCCTTTATACCTAAGGCATAGTATTTGGTGTTAGCTAACTTAAGGTTATTTTCAAATTTGTTATGAAAAAGTAAGCAGAGTTTTTGTCTCCAGTCAAGGAGTTCACTGGCTAATTTGTAAGAGGGAGCCTGTTTGTTTTGGGTCTCTAAGTGGGCAATCTGGTAAAGGACCTCTTCAATTTGCCTAGACCTCTGGTTGTTAGCGCTACTATGAAGTTTAATTGGATCCTGTGTGTGTAGGCTTTATATGCCGACCATAGTACGAACCGATGTTCAGTGCGTGTGATGCAGTGCTATTCATTTTGAACAGAGATTCTAACTCAGTTTCATTCCTCCCACACACCAGATTCTGTAAAATCCCTAACTGTGTACAGGTGTACCTGGGAAAACAAATCCAGTTCTGAATACCAGGAAGACCGATGTTTAAAAGTGAGTGATAAAAACCCCATACTTTAATATGTTTGCTTTTTTACATCAAGCATTTATTTAAAAAAAATCTTTAATTAGAGAGAGTTGAACCTCTTAAAACTGATTGCTGTCTGCATGCAATGCATTTTTGATAATTTAATGATTTTTCCATTTCACTATCCTGTGACTGGTGATCTCAGCTATCTGCAGACCACATCACATAAAGGTCAAGTAATGGCAACCCAAACTCTCAGTTTGTTGAACAAATGCTCTCAGCCCAATGGTTAACAGCATGCGACCAACAAGAAACAGAGTATTCTGAAGTTCTAAACAACCAATCAAGGTTTAGCTTTCATTATTTAAATTAAAACAAAATCAAGATAACACTGTAATTCAGGGGGTGTATATTGCTTCACGTTTAGATGCAAAAAGTACATATGTGAAATATCTTCTCTAACTAGCTTCTGTGGGTTACTAGACTTAACCGATGTACATATTCAATAAAGGCTCAAGCAAATTCAGCCACTCTGTCCTGAACAGGGACTACTAGTCAAATGAATTCCGCTGGGTATAGTCTACATTCGTTTTTTTTACCCTTAACTCAGTAAAGCAATGTTTTTTTCCCCTCCTGTCATTAGGTATCACTGGTATTTCTGGTTTCAGTATGAGAAACTACAGCAAAACTGACTTATGCATTTTCATATTTACCTTGGCCAACCAGTAGGAGGTTGAGGACCACTGGTACACTCTTCCACCTATTTTCTGGCCTGGGTTGGTTGTGTGAGGAGCAGCTGAATGATTAAACCTAAAGTCTGAAGCTCATACAGGTTCTTGGGGCAGAAGAGGTCTACCTTTCCAGTGAGTCCTGGTGCTTGAGGCTCTCTGGTCTTAAGCCTGAGTGAGGACAAGGGGGGGGGGATCAGATGATATCTGAGATGAAGAACTAGAGGTCATTTTGCCACATGAGGTGCTGGGTGAGGAAAGTGTGGAGAGCCTGGGAAAGCATCAAGATTGGATCATTGAAAGGACTTCTGTTGCTACTGGAAAGATTTGGTTGCTAATAGAGATGGCTGGTATTAAGAAATTACAGATTGATGGAATTAGCTTAAAGGCTCTTTTCTGCACTGGTGTCTCTTGTGGGTGTTATATACTCCTTACTCCTTACCCCCAGGTGTGAGAGCAATAAACTCCTTTTTATTTTTCATCTTAAAGTGACTGGTACCCATCTGTTCACATTCCATTATTGCCTATATAATCTACACCCTGATGTGAAATGTCAGCCCACCCTGGTTCGGAGGGTTACCACAGTGCTTCCTGAGGCTGAGTGTGATACACAGCTTTAAATATTGATTCTTGCTGTTAATTCTAAAATAGCACATAAAAGTGCTAGGTGTCCTTGACAAACTATGTATTGGGGTTCTGGTAATCAAAATGTAAATTAGCATTTTCATTATCTAATAAAAAACTTAGAATTTGTTAAAGAAACATGTCATTGCTATTCTCTTTCTGAAAATTCTAGTAGTCATGTCATCATGCTGACCCCCTGCTTCAATACTTTGGATAGTGAATGGTTGTTGTAAGGGGTTGATGGAGTTGGAAAGATTTAAAGTCCTTTTTCGTTTTTTTTTTTCTGTCTGTGTCCTCCTGGGGAGATTTCCCTTAATTTCCTGTTTTAAACTTGCAAACTATGAAATGAGAGGAAGAAAAGGATTTCCACTTACTTTCTTCCATCCCTACTTTATCCCCTCTTTCCTATTATATCCACAATGAAACAAATGTTTTGCTTTTTGCATACACTTTAGGCCACTAGACCAAAACAATTGGGCAAATTAGGATTGTAAACTTAACCCTGGACCCTCCTTATTTGCATGATCGTTGTGAATTATTGACTAAAAAAATTGTAAAACTAATGAATGACAGCAATGTATTGATCAGCAATATTAAGCCCCATACCCTTTTAATGATATGTTTATTTTAAGCTATTGATTTCCTTCCAAAATAATGCATTATTTTCATGGGCAGCATTTGGCCGAAAATGTAATATTCCTAAAATGCTCAGCTTTTCCTAAATTCTGTAATTGATTAAAGAATTCCTAATTAGCTTTAGGCAAAACTGGCATGTTAAAAAAATGTGTTTCTACCTTCCAAATTCACAATTTACAGCTGATTTCTCTAAAGGGTCAGAGGATGGAACCACACCATATACCAGAAGACACAGGCGTCTGACACCCCCAGAAGTTGAATGCTGAAGAGACTTCAGAGGCTGCAGCACTGTAGCAGAGGATAGGTAGAAGATGTGGCTCACTGAAAAGGTGAGTATAATAACTCTTCTCTTGCAGGGACCTTTCAGCAGGTTTTTATAACATAACAAGGTCTCTTTAAAGCTATAAAGATGAAAAGGGGTAGGATAAGGAAAGGACGGTAAAGTGAAAAGTTGAGAAAGGAAAATGAAAAAGGGAAAGATAAAGTAAGAGGGAACAAAGGTCAAGGAAGAGGGAAAGGAAAGATGAAAGGAATGAATGTTAAGGAAAAGTGAAAGAAGTGAAAATAAAGGGTACTTAAAATAAACGAAACTGAGACTCAAAAGCAAAAAATTAAATAAAAGACGGGAATGGAAAAAGGGCAAGAAATGGAAAAGAAAATGGGAAAAAAAAACAGATGTAGAATGGAAAGAATAGATAAGGAAACAGTTACACAAATCTCATAAAAAAAAAAAGTTTTTTTTCCCCTCTTTGCTGGAATTGTCTTTTAACAAGTCACAGTACATAGACAAAACAAAGGTTACATAATAGATGAGACACTGGATGTCAAGAACACAGACTATGGCTTTTGTTACATTTACAGACATCGTAATGCTCCCCAATGGAAATGTCATCAGAGCAGTGGACCTAGAGGAATTTTGTGGCCAGAAGCAAGTTCCACAATTTGGAACATCAAACTTGATGCAAATCAGCTCCCCTTGTTGTGTTGGAGCAGTAAGATGAAAGTTTGAAAAGATGAAAGCGTTAGAATGAGAGATGGTATTAAAACAAATAGTTTTAACAAGGCATTTCATGCAAATACGGTATCTTGTTTTCAGGCAACTTAAAAGATTGCCTAAAGGGCTCGCAAAGCTCTTTCTTTATCTCTATATTGAAGTAATTGAATTAATTGCGTACCTTCTCAAAACTTTCCACATTGGACATTTATTTTTTGATACAGAATGTAGACTTGATACACAGGATTGCTGAGCTTTATATGACAATATGATAGCATTTGTAATGAAGCTTTGGTCAAATCACATGCTTACTATGTTACATCTTTCTGTTTCACATTTGAGCATGCAAGTTCACTAAGATTTCAATACAGATGAAAAAGTGCATTTTTAGGTTATGGGAGCGTGTATGCATGACCATCATTTTGTTACCTTACGTGTTTTATGCATATAAAGTAGGCATGCATACACAATGCTTGCAAACTAAACTAACCATGTGGCATATCTAATTGTACTGCACTATTCAGAAACGTGACTTACTTGAATGCTTTTCTGATGTGTCACATTATACAACCATTTTCTTATGTTTAAGAAAGGGTTAGTACCCTTTTAGGGAAACTCCTCCCCTGGGTGGACATAGTGAGTGGGGCTAGTCTGTCCTTTACAGTCAAGGTCTGGAAAAGCTTGGGACAGAAGGAGGTGATAGGAAAAGTATACTCTTATGTAATACTGATATGTAAGCTTGTAGCTTTAGGAAGTGACTACTTCTGGGCACTAGACATGTGCAATTTGTTTTGTTCCAAATTAGTTCTTTAACAAATTTAGACTAATTTGTTAATTCAGAAATGTCTGAGTGAACGAAAACCTAAAATCTGAAATAATAACTAACTAATAATAACCTACCTAATACTAACTATTCAATTATAGGTATTGGAATTTCCTTTCAAATTTGGCTGTTAGTGAACATAATGATTACAAATTTATCCGAAGTTACAAATCATCCGAAATAATAATAAGTAATACTAATAATAATAATAAAAACTATTATTATTATTTATTATTAATTTGTTCTGTTACATTTGTTTAGATGTGGCATTCATTATTTTAGATAATTTGTAACTTTGGATAGATTTGTATTCGTTACGTTAACTAACAGCCAAGTTTGAAAGGAAATGCCAATACCTATAATTTAATAGTTAGTTATTATTAGTTAGTTATTTTTTCAGATTTTAGGATTTTCTTTCTTATTTTCAGATTTTCAAATTTTCAAATTTACCTATTTCGATCATAATGAATGATCTGAAAACAAAAAACAAAAAAAACAAAAATTAACACATTTTTCAGCAGTGCATATGTCTACTGGGTAGGCCTGAAACAGGCTTGGCTAAAAAAAAAAAAACATTTACAGGGAATCTAAAATGAGGACAATGGAAAAGTTGGGCAGCTATCTAATATCTAATATTAATGTTGGATTTGTACTTGCAGAAATACGGAATGTGGGGACTGAAGGACTGGAAGTGAAGTGGTGATGTTAAAAAAAAAAAATATTTACATTATATGCTTCTGCTACCTTGTTGAAAAACTGAACAGGGGGCGTTCCCTATTTCTGAAGGTGGGCCTCAGGTCTGGAGAATGTGAGCAATTAAATGAGGGTGTGATGGGGGCCATTGGCCAGCATGGTGGCACACTGATCAAAATGCAGCCAGTCCAGGAGGGAATTTGATCAGTTTATAACCTTTATTAAGGCTTACTGTGGTTTATTTACTGAAACTGAAAAATGCAGAATCTGGTGCAGCTGTGTATGGTAGCCAATTGGCTTCTAATTTCAGGTTGTTCAATTACATTTTGGCAACAAAAAAAAAATGGAAGCTGTTTGGTTTCTGTGCAGAGCTGCACCAGATTTTACACTCTCCAGTTTTCGTAAATCAACCCCACTGTGTCATGTTATAGAGATTTACTTTCACGTAATGTTCCAAATCAAAACAGGAAGTGAAAGCAATGTCTTCTTTAAAGATTTATCCTCACCTTTTGTTCCACTGACAAACATAAAAAGTTTGGATTTTCCGAGAAAGAGAAAGTTACTCCTCACAATGACAAATGGAGGATATACATTTAACCAGCAAAAACACAAGCTCCAATAATTACTTTCTAGAATTATTTACTGCAACCAAAAAAAAGGTTAGAATTGGAATTATTAGACTTTACTTGAATCTGATCCCTGGGAAAATATGCAAAGTAAAGAGCCCAACCATAGAAGCACACAAGTGTTTTGACACTGATATAGACCTTGCCACAAGGTATCATGGTGCTGTAGAACACTGTGGTTTGGCGGATATTTTTTTAACACTATAAGGGTTCCCCTGATCCGGATAAGAAACTGTGAGGCCCGACGAGGTTCCCGATGAGCGGTCGGAAAAGCTTGTCGAGCCAAAGTCCTCATTGAACAACGAGGAAAAAGAGAGCGTGCTCTCTTTTTTGGCTCGACGAGCTTCCCTGACGGGACGCTCGTCGGAAGTGTACACACGATCGAGCTTCTCGCCAGAATATGTCTCCCAGCGAGCTTCTCGCTGGATTCTGCCGAGAAGCTCGGTCGTGTGTACGGGGCCTGAGCATTCACCGCTGTGCACAGCTTCTGTTAAGTTTTCAAAAAGCCCAGATGTAAGTGTGCTACTTGTTAATAAATATTACAGTATATTTTAATTGGGTTCCTATGCTCCTATGTGTTTAACGTTTTGGGCTATGAGAGAATATAAATCCTTAAAATGGTACCAACGATAATACATATATGATGCATTTTTTTGCTAGCATTAATAAAGAAAATTTTGTTTTTCTGCTTCCCCCCGTCGCAAAGGTTAAGAGAACAAAGAGGCTGCCATGGGCGCTCATAAAAAGTCCCCAACTATGCTCACCTTTTCACCCAGCTTTGCCATTCATAGAAGCTGTACTGCACCTATGAAGAGAGGACAGGTATACACAATTAGTTTATTTATTTATTTATTTTTGCTTAGCCAGTCACACAAATGGGTTGGATGGAGAAATTCCCCTGGCAAGGACAATGTGGGATTGATATACTAAAATTGTAGAGTGCCAAATCTACTGCAACTCTGCATAGAAACCAATCAGCTTCTGAGTTTTTTTTAATCAAAGCTTAATTGAACAAACTGAAGTTAGAAGCTGATTGGCTACCATGCACAGCTGCACCAGATTTTGCACTGTCCAGTTTTAGTTAACCACTTGCTTACTGGGCACATAAACCCCCTTCGTGCCCAGGCGAAATTTCAGCTTCCGGCACTGCGTCGCTTTAACTGACAATTGCGCGGTCATGCGACGTGGCTCCCAAACAAAATTGGCGTCCTTTTTTTCCCCACAAATAGAGCTTTCTTTTGGTAGTATTTGATCGCCCGTGCGGTTTTTATTTTTTGCGTTATAAACAAAAAAAGAGCGACAATTTAAATATATATATATTTTTTACTTGTTGCTATAATAAATATCCCAATTTTTTTTTTTTTTTTCTCAGTTAAGGCCGATACATATTCTTCTACGTATTTTTGTAAAAAAAAAAAATCACAATAAGTGACTGCTTTGCGCAAAAGTTATAGTGCCTACAAAATAGGGGACAGGATTATGATTTGTTTTAATATTTTTTTATTACTAGTAATGGCGGCGATCTGCGATTTTTATTGGGACTGCGATATTGCGGCGGACACATCGGACACTTTTGACACATTTTTGGCGCCATTCACATTTATACAGCGACCAGTGCTATAAATATGCACTAATTACTGTATAAATGTGACTGGCATTGAAGGGGTTAACACTAGGGGGTGAGGAAGGGGTTAAATGTATTGCCTGGGTGTGTTCTAACTGTGTGGGGGGAGGGGGGTGACTGGGGGAGGTGGCCGATGCTGTGTCCCTATGTACAAGGGAAACAGCATCTGTCTCCTTTCCCTGACAGGACGTGGAGCTCTGTGTTTACACACAGAGCTCCACATCCCTGCTCTGTCACCGCCGATCACGTGTACCTGACGGACATCGCGGCCACCGGGTACACGCATTGAATCCTCGGTGATGCGACGGGACTGTTTTTCCCCGCCGCGCGCCAGCCTGTGGCGCGCGCGGGGAATTACAAATACATCACGTCCAAAGACGTGACCCCCGCGCCTCAGGTCCGCGCTGTTGACGTATTCTGTCAATAGCGCGGACCTCTAGTGGTTAATCAACCCCTGTATTCTGATGGCACCTGCTACTGTCAGAATACATTAATAAGCTGCTGCAGCTGTTTGACTTTAGTCACTGATTGATGGAAACATTTCTAACATGTTCCTGCAACAATAGCTGATTACATTATCAACTTCTATCAAAAAAGGAGCCCACACACTGATCAAAATTTAGCCAGTAAAGTAGGGATTGCGATCTGTTTATGGCCAGCTTATGGCCCCCTTCATGACCTGGCCATTTTTTGCGATGTGGCACTGCATTATTTTAACTGACTATTGCGCACTCTTGCAGCACTGTACCCAAATAAAATCAATGTCCTTTTTTCTCACAAATAGAACTTTCTTTTGGTGGCATTTGATCATTTTTGCACTAGAAACAAAAAAAGAGCGACAATTTTGAAAAGAAAAAAACATAAAAAATGTACTTTTTGCTATAAAATATATCAAATAATTAAAAAAAATGAATTTCTTCATCAATTTAGGCCAATATGTATTCTGCTACATATTTTTGATAAACTAAATCCCAATAAGCATATATTGATTGGTTTGTGCAAAAGTTATTGGGCCAGATTCAGAGAGCCATTACGCCTGTCTAACTGGTGTTAGACTGGAGTAATTTCAAATTACGCGCGTTTTCTAGCTAGTCGAAAACCTCAAACCATGAATAGACGGCTGCGGGCTTCAATTCGACTGGATTACGTGTTCGTACGCCTTTGGATCTACGCTGCAATAAAATTGCGGCCACTGCGGCCCATCGTTTTCCGCGTCGGGGTATGCAAATGAGCTTTTGCCGGCGATCCCCGAAATTACGATCTTCTATCGCAATCTCTTACGGCAACTTTAGTCATCTTTTATTTGCGTAACACTATACCAGCTTTTTGCTGCTCTAATATTAGACAGCCCATGTTAAGTATGGGCGTCGTTCCCGTGTCGAATTTCTACGTTTTCCGACGTCCTTTATTATTTTTTACGTAAGTCGTCCGGGAATAGGAATGTTCGTAAACGCCGCTACTCAAACAACGAATGACGTAACGACGTGATTTCGCGCAATGCACGGCGGGAAATTTCTGAACGGAGCATGCGCAGTTCAATCGCCGCGGGGACACGCTTAATTTAAATGCTTCACGCCCCCCATTCGCGTATTTCGATTACGCGGCGAGAAATAGACTACGCCGCCGTAGCGTACGGGCAAAAATCTACCAGGATTCGGTGTAGAGTAAAATACGGCAGCGTAGAGTATTTCGATTACGCAGCGCAATATTAAGTGTATGTGAATCTGGCCCATTGTGTCCACAAACTATGGGACACAAGATCACTGTGTTCTCCCCTGTCAGAGTGGTGATCTGCCTTGTTTACATAGGCAGATCGCTGCTCTGCCTCTCTAGGGAACTATTGGCGGGTCCTGACTGACACCCACTGATTTGCTCCCCCTCACGCCCCTGCTGTCTATTGCATTAAATTATGTACAGGTATGTAGTTTTGCGCAGTACATCTGCGGTAGGTGATCTGTAAGTGGTTAAAATGATACTAAAGTCTCAGAGTTTTTTTTGTTTAAAAATAAAACACATGTTATACTTACCTGCTCTGTTTTGCATTGAGAAGCCTGGATCCTCATTTTCTCAGGTCCCTCTTTGGCACTCCTGGCCCCTCCCTCCTGTTGAGTGATCCCACAGCAAGCAACTTGCTATGGGGCACCTGAGCCGAGCCACGGCCCCGCCCCGCCCCCTCTCTCTCTCCTCATCAGCTCATTGACTTTGATTGACAGCAGAGAGAGCCAATGGCACTTAACTGCTGTGTTAGCCAATAAGGAGGGAGCCCTGGGCAGCCAAGTCTCTCTTGATAGAGAAGGGCTCAGGTAGGAATTAGGGGGACTGTGGGAGCTACTGTACACAGAAGGTTTTTTATCTCAATGCATATAATGCATTAAGATAAAAAAAAAAAAAAAAAAAAAAACTTCTGTCTTAACAACCACTTTAATTAGTTAATTCAATAGTCATATATGTAAAGTTTATCCAAATTTACTAGTCCATCTAACTAGACCATCTCCAGACAATGCTGCTGTCCATGAGTGACTCCATTGCTCCTTGATAGATATAGGAGTCACCCATAAGCCTCCTACACACAATCAGTTTTCCCGATGGGAAAACTGTGAGGAGAGCTTTTGACCGGGAATCCCGGCCATGTGTATGCTCCTCGCGGTTTTTCCGACTGGAAAACTGCCCAAAAACCCCCGGACAAAAAAGAGAACCAGTTCTCTTTTTTCCAGCTGGGAAAACCAGCAGACTTTTGGCCAGCGGTTTTTGGCAGTTTTCCTATGGGAAAAACTGCGATGGAGCATACACACGACCGGGATTCTCAGCCAAAGCTCCAGCGCAGTTTTCCTTTTGGGAAAATCAGCCGTGTGTAGGGGAAAGACTAAACCGAGCAGGTTCTCGGCTTTCCCCTCTGGATTTCCGATGGGAACTTTTCCCATCTAAAATCCTGCATGTGTGTATGGAGCATAAGACAGGAAATTTGTTACTGTCTACATCAGGGGTGGGCAAACGTTTTGACTCGAGGGCCGCAATGGGTTCATACATTGGCCCCGGGGGCCGGACCAAGAGTAGATTGACGGTGTGTATGTGTGAATTAATATAAATTTATGTATGTGTATATATAAAGTACAGTATTTAATACAGTACAGTATTAAAAAAAATATATAGCTATCTGTGTGTATATATATATATATATATATATATATATAAATATATATATATATATATACTACTGGAGAGAGAGAGAGAGAGGGGGGGGAGAGAGGGAGAGAGAGAGGGAGGGAGAGAGAGGGAGGGGGAGAGAGAGGGGGGAGAAGGAGAGAGAGAGGGGGGAGAGGTAGAGAGAGAGAGGGGGGAGAGGGAGAGGGAGAGAGAGAGGGGGAGAGGGAGAGAGAGAGGGGGAGGAAGGAAGGGAGAGGGAGGGAGAGGAGGAGAGAGAGGGGGAGAGAGAGGGAGGGGGAGAGGGGGAGAGAGAGGGGGAGAGAGAGGGAGGGGGAGAGAGGGGGAGGGGGAAAGAGAGAGAGGGGGGAAAGAGAGAGAGAGGGGGGAGAGGGAGAGAGAGGGGGAGAGGGAGAGAGAGAGGGGGGAGAGAGAGAGGGGGAGAGAGGGAGAGAGAGGGGGAGAGAGAGAGGGAGATGGAAAGGGAGGGAGAGAGGGGGGAGAGACATGTTTGTTATACACACAGGCCGTGCTTTCTACTTTGCAGTGCATTACACAGTTGTGCATCATTGCTCATTGAAAACAACGCACTCCCCGGGTGGCTGAGATTTTATCTCAGTGGTTTCCTAACACAGAACTCCAAGCTTAGGGGACCCAGGGGTCTACTTTGAGTTTATTACTCCTAATATAGAGTTAATAAACTGCAAGGGACCATACACAAATAACTTTTTTTTATTTATATCTACACATTTCTGTGACACTTGTAATGAAGTGTGTTTATGGCTTTAAAAATACACTCGTAGCGGAGAATTGACAGTGGTAGGTGTGAGCAGCAGCAGGGCAGGACAGGGCAGACACAACCTGTGTACTTTGATTTAATTTTTTGGACATGTGTACTATGCCCAGTATCCTCAACTAGTTAAAAAAATCCCACAATGTAAATTTTACATTGTGGGATTTTTTTAACTAGTTGAGGATACTGGGCATAGTACACATGTCCAAAAAAAAAAAAATGACCAACTATATATGTAAACAAGGGGCTGTTGATAAGATTATGAATTGTTTTTTTTTCTTTTCGTTCATGGTGATTGCAGGATCTATGTTAAGCAATGATCAGATGGATTTACAATGTAAATCCATCTGATCATTGCTTAACATAGATCCTGCAATCACCATGAACGAAAAGAAAAAAAACAATCAATACAACTGATTTCACTAACCTGCAAGTGACAGCTCGCAGACTATATTGTCTTTCCTGCACCTAGGAGGGCCAGTCACTGCTCCCATCCACGCTGCATGGATCGCTCCTCACAGGCGCGTGAAAAGAAGTTAACGTCATCTGACGTAACGTCAGCTCCCTGCCTGCGCCTGCACGTACGGCTCAAGCCGTACTCTGCCCATGGCCCACCCCCCCCCACTAGCTGCTAACTGGCCCAGCCACTCACTATGCAGGAGGAGACGTTGCGCCCGGTGGTCATCCACTACAATGGTGTTGCTAGCGATCTGCCAGGGGGCCGGATTAAAAGGTCCGCCGGGCCGTATACGGCCCGCGGGCCGTAGTTTGCCCATCACTGGTCTACATCATCAAGTGGTGATAGCGTAAAAAACTAAATACAGGTGCAGCCACCACATGTAAAGATTTGAAAGCTGCAAAATATAAACATTTAGATACACTTCAAAGTTTACAAAAGCAAATAATGGGGTTGATTTAATGAAGGGAAATATATCTTGTAAGTGGAGTTTCTCCAGAGCTTAGTAAATGAGCAGAAGCTCTGACTGAGTGAAGTTTTACCTGATTTACTAAGCTCTGGAGAAACTACCCTTGCAGCATGTATAGTCTATTTGCCTTCAGTAAATCAACCCCAATGACTGACCAATAACATTATCCCTGTATAAAACATCAAGAATAAACATATAGGATAACATAAACCATAATGCACTAGATTCAGCATAACAGTTAACTGGTAAATCGAGGGATTCAGAATTAAACGTATTTTTGCTTAATCTCTTACTAAGTGTGTATTAAGAATTTTGTTTTCAGGAAATTCATCTTGTGCAGTAATATGTTTTGATGAGGTTATTGTTGGTAATATTGGCACCTATTATAGTTTTAAATAGCATACCCTCTATCTTCATAATCAGCTGCAGCAACTGCTGTTGTATTCCAGCTGTATACACTCATACGTATGTTATTCGGGCCCCATTATCCCCCACTGACCAACCTATGGTGGATTGGAGTGTACAAGGCTAGGCTTAATCTGAAGGGGGATCTATCTGAGTGGATCAGCCAGCTGTCCCTGGGAGCGAGAAGAAAGATACTCCATCATGTGTGAAAATGAAATAATATCACCACAGATTGTCTAGAGAGGGAATGGAAGAAGAGAGGTGTGGGAGGGTAAAAATAAATGTTTTAAATATAATTTATCAGGGCAGACAGGCTGCAAAAGAAAGAGCCAGAGCTTGTCAACATCTGTTGGAGGAAGTCAAAGAGTGCCAAGTTGTAACCTTGTTAAGAAGCCATAGACTGCCTTTGGGGTTGATCTGTTTTACTTAATTAGGAAGCACAGATCAAGGAGATGTTTTTTATAGCAAAAACAGAAAACAAATTGTGTAATATGTAAACAATGCTAATATGTGTCTACTATTAGCACCAGAGATATCCGTCGGCTGATCTCAAAAACAACAAAAGATTGATTTGAATGCAGTCTGTGTCAAGTAGATCAAAGATTTCACCACCACAAATGAAAAGTATATACTGTATTTGCTGGCGTATAAGACTACCTTTTTACACTTAAAAAAAAAAAAAAAAGCAGGGGCCATCTAAGGCCGCGTACACACGATCGGTCCAAACCAATGAAAATGGACTTAAGTCCAGTTTCATCGGTCCAAACCGACCGTGTGTACGGCCCATCGGTTCGTCGGACCAAAGTTTTAAAACTTGCTTTAAAATCGGACTGATGGACGCCTGACCATCGGTCCAAACCGATGGTTAGTACGCAAAACCATCGGTCCAAAAACCCACGCATGCTCAGAATCAAGTCGACGCATGCTTGGAAGCATCGAACTTCATTTTTTCAGCACATCGTTGTGTTTTACGTCATCGCGTACTGACACGATCGTTTTTTAAAATCAGTCTGTGAACCGATGAAAACGGTCCTGTAACGGTCACCACCGCTTACGTCTTTCCATCCAACCACGACAAGCTTATCTGACACACTGCGACAATCTTGCATACACGATCCATATCCTTTCCCAGAATAAGACGAGACAGAGCTCCGCACTTGGTTTCAAAGATATGACAATTTATTGGTATTTTCTCAGCTTCTTATACAGTTTCAGTACAGCATAATACAGTTCATCACAGGACAATGCAGTCCCCACCCCCCTATTCACTCACTGAGGATAATTCTTTAATTGGTAGCTAGACATGACGGCACCGCATTATCAATAGTGTTCAATTAACCTTGAATAATACACAGACATCTAGTTGAATAAGTTATCTAGACAGCTTTATCACACAATGGTAGAGTCTTGTGAGAGTGCGTGCAATCAACACCTTCAACGGCATGTCTTTACAGTGAATAGCCAACACCTTAAGATATTTCAATATCATATAATACAAAGGTATGACTCACTGTCTGGTTGACCTGGTCATGTCATCATGAACTCCTTGTGATATCTCAGTCCTAAAATGAAGTATTAATAATGTCCCATCTGTAATATATGAATTATGATTCTTTGTCACCCTATGGCCCTAGTTAACATAAGGTGACCCTAGACATAGGAATATCTCAGTCTGTCACGGTGCATTCCGTTACATCTCTCCCCTTTTGGTGGGAGACGGACACAGGTGGGAACCCCAAACGGGTTGACTCCGAAGTCCGTCAGTAGTTCCAGTCCTCCAATGCTGGTATCCATACTGTACCCCAAATAAATAACTCCAAACTGAGCATTACTCACCCCTGCCAACCTCTGCCTCTCTCAGAGAACACGCCTGCCGCTGGGGAGAAGGCAGGGTGGCTGGGCACAGTCCAAGCTGTTGGGGGTCTGGGCCAACTGCCCCCCCTTCTTGGGGTATACCAGTGGAGACTGAAGTCCCATCCACTGGTGCTTGGTGAAAACCCCCCGGAGCTTGCAAAGCAAAGCAGACATCCTCCTGTCCCAGTCCTGTACCATTTTCTGGGGTTGTGCCAGTGGAGACTGAACCCCCTCTTCTGTTAGTGAGGAGCAGAGGCCTATGACACTCTGCTCTGTTGCCAGCTCTTCCGCTGGGTTGCTGTGAGTGGAGACCACAGTCCCATCCACTACCACATGGTCCCCCTCTTCTGTTAGTGAGGAACAGAGGCCTATGACACTCTGCTCTGTTGCCAGTGATTCAGCTGGGGGTAAAAGTTTTACCACCTCAGCTTGTTGCTGGAGAAAGGGGCCAACCGCCCCGGCTCTCTGGAACTCCACACCATCCGCTTCAGCGTTAGGGATGGCAATCTCCATTTTTTCCACTGCCGATTCATCAGCCAGGATTTCACAGTTATCTGACCTTTCCTCATAGTCCCAGGCAATGGGAGCCCCACCCTGCTGCTGAGCCAAGTCTAGCAGCTGTCTGTAGGCGACCTCCAGCTCCCATTCTTGAATGGCCAGAAATTCTAAATCTTCCTGTGACCAGTGGCCTCCCGAGATATTCCATTTTTCCTCTCTGTGCTCCATTATGTCCTCCAAGCGCCACTCCCGATCATCCCCGAAGTCTGGATCACTGGACATCCTCCAATACAATAATCCCAGGCCATAATAGTCATGGCCTTCTGTGGGGCTGTCATCTGCTGGCCACGGGCACTCTTGGGCTACATACCACTGGAGGGCTCTGTAGCTTTCATCCAGCTGCATCTCTGCCCGGATCAGCCTGCTTAACTCAGCTGTCCACTCCTGCTTCGGTTGTTTCCCCAACAACAGCATTCGTATGTCATACTGCGGCCAGTACCTTGCATAGATGGAGGGCAAGACCTTTCCTTGGTTTTGCTGCTCCCGAGCTAACGCTTCCTTCCAGAGTTGGCACCGAATCACATCCGACCATCCCAACAGGACCTCCTCTGATACTGGTCCTCTATGCTGTATCCGCATCTCTTGTAACCTTCTTTGGAATTTCTCTTCCATGGAGACTGGTGTCTGCACCTCTCCTCTCTCTTTAGTTGGTGCTGCTGTGACTTCAGTTGCTGCAGCACTTCTTCTCTGTAGCAAGGTGGCATTCAGAGCCGCAATAACTCGGTCCCTGATCTCCGGTGGAGGGTTAGGACCATAATGTGCCAGTCTTAGTTTAACAGCCCGATCAAAACTTTCTTCCTCGGGTGTCCTGTCCGTTACGGCGGGCCTTTTAGCTCTATCCATTTCGACCAGTTCTGCGATAATGTCCCTTTTCTTATGGTTGCTGGCCAGTCTGCCCCGGCTCTCCAGTAAGTCCATGAGGGAAGAGAGCTTCATCCGTTCATACACCGTCTCCATTGTCATGTGCCCTTGTAGCTGTCCTTCTGATGATGGAATCATCCCACTGCTGTGCCACCAATTGTAACGGTCACCACCGCTTACGACCTTCCATCCAACCACGACAAGCTTATCTGACACACTGCGACAATCTTGCATACACGATCCATATCCTTTCCCAGAATAAGACGAGACAGAGCTCCATACTTGGTTTCAAAGATATGACAATTTATTGGTATTTTCTCAGCTTCTTATACCGTTTCAGTACAGCATAATACAGTTCATCACAGGACAGTGCAGTCCCCACCCCCCTATTCACTCACTGAGGATAATTCTTTAATTGGTAGCTAGACATGATGGCACCGCATCATCAATAGTGTTCAATTAACCTTTAATAATACACAGACATCTAGTTGAATAAGTTATCTAGACAGCTTTATCACACAATGGCAGAGTCTTGTGAGAGTGGGTGCAATCAACACCTTCAACGGAATGTCTTTACAGTGAATAGCCAACACCTTAAGATATTTCAATAGCATATTATACAAAGGTATGACTCACTGTCTGGTTGACCTGGTCATGTCATCATGAACTCCTTGTGATATCTCAGTCCTAAAATGAAGTATTATTAATGTCCCATCTGTAATATATGAATTATGATTCTTTGTCACCCTATGGCCCTAGTGGACATAAGGTGACCCTAGACATAGGAATATCTCAGTCTGTTACGGTGCATTCCGTTACAGGTCCGTCGGACCATTCTCATTGGGTTGGACCGATCGTGTGTACGCGGCCTTATACACCGGGTCAGCTGATCGGATGCCTGCTGGATGTACAGTAATACTGTATGTAGCTTCGGCTACATACAATATATACCGCTTAGCCAATCCCAGTGAGGGATGTATTCAAATGAATACAGTAACCTGTATAAGATGAGAGAAAAAGTTAACCGCTCAGAGGTCCCAAGGAGCTAAAGCTGAAAGGTAGGATCCAACCCCTGGGTGCAGGCACTGCAATAGTATGCAAAATTGTATGGAGAAGAACCAGGACGGCTGCACTCCAAAAAATGTTCCTTTATAATAAAACAGATCACAACATCAACATGACACAGCAAAAAAACAGAAAAGAGCTGACGCATTTTACACCAAAATACAGTGCTTATTCATAGCTAAATGTGCATAGCAAAAAAGAAGAAATAAATACTCTAAGCAACAGACAGAAACAATTGTGTGAACGCCCCCTAAGGCAATTAGTTAATTGGCTAGTGAGGGAAACAAATGATCACAGGTAATCACACATGTGGGATAGAAAGTGCTTCTCACAGGTCTATAGCCTCGTACCCCTTCATCCACAGAACTGAGGCGTGTGGTAAGTGGAAGAATGGCACATTATTATTATTGTTAATACTTTGGGGGGTAGAGACCCTGGCATACCCCATATTGTAATTTTTGTGCTTTTAAGTACACAATAGGGTTTATTTACTAAAGCTGGAAATCCCAATATCAGGCTAATTTCTGCATAGAAACCAATGAGCATCTCTCTTCTGCAAAAAAACTCCACTTTTGCTTGCTTTTGTTCTGTTTTGAAAGGTGTAAAGCCAAATGGTAATAAAACTCTTGAAGCTTTAACTCAGAAATTGGTTTCTGTCCAGAAGTGAGCCTTATTTTGCGCTATTTTTAAATCTGCAGCTTTTTAAATAAACAATACTTGGTGATCCTGCCATAAGGGCCCTCTGTTCCTGTCCTCTTCCTGTCCCTATCTCCTAGTTGTTCTCCTGCATTATCTACCTCATGTCCTTTCTCAGTGGAAAAATACATAAAAGCACGGGTCATCTGAAAGGAACATATGAGGGTGATGTGCTGTTTTCACCACCAGCAAATGTAAAAGAGATATGTCAGGTGGCCTGAAATAATGCATGTGTGAAAGGGGTGTGTGTATCAGTGTCAGGAAAAGGGTGAGCTGATAATCAGACTAAGAAATGTGAAGTGAATGGATATGTATGTGGATGTGTGACCAACAAGATGTTATGAAAACATGTGAGCAAATGTAAAAGAGATATGTAGGTGGCCTGAAACTGTTTATGATACATGGTGCTTTAACAAAGTAAATGGAATTCAGTTAAAGAGGCTGAATGTTTTTTAATTTCATGCATTCTATGCATGAAGGTATAAAACCTTCTGTGTGCAACTCCCCCTTTCCCCCTAATACTAACCTTAGCCCTCTCTTGATCCAGCAATGTGCATGGGAGCCTCAGCTGTCCTGTTTCTCTCTATTTCTCAATGGCTGAGACACAGAAGAGGAAGCCATTGGCTGCCACTGCTGTCAATCACAACCAGTGAGCCAATGAGGCCACAGTTCTATGTGTCTTATGCACCCCTCAGTTCCCCCATAGCAAGCGGCTTACTATTGGGGCCACTGGTCAAGGGGAAGGAGCCAGAAGCAGGGAATCCGAGAAGAAGAGGATCCGGGCTGTTCTGTGCAAAACCATTGCACAGAGCAGGTAAGTATGATATGTTTGTTTTTGTTTGTTTTTTCAAACACATCATGCTTCCTGTAGCACCTGTGTGTCCGGCGCCCCACACACACCTTTCAGTGATTGCAGCATGCCATACCTTTGTGTCTGGTGTCCAGCACACACTGTAAAGCCCTCTTGCACATTATGTGATTATTGCCTTATTACCTGAAATTTCAATGAATGTCAAATCACATCCGTCAGCTTTGGGGGGTAGAGACCCTGTGCCCCCTAATGATGGGCTGCCACTGTCTTTGGCTGGGCTCCACCCCACCCCCAGAGATATCACCTGCTGCACAAATCCGTTTTGTGCATGGGAGGTAACAGAGGCTGTAATGCCGCGTACACACGACATTTATTCACGTGCCAAGGTGTGTTAATGGACCGTTTTCATGTACAGACTACACCTGAGCTGTGAATGTGGACCCCAGCTCAGTTTTTTGCACATCTATCGGTTAAAAAAGAGGAACTTGTTTTAAAATTACAGGCATGGTTAGTATTACTGCAGAAGAGCCGATAGAAAAAACGATCGTCTCTGGGCACGTCTGCATCGGTAAAAAGATCCACGCCTGCTCAGAATCAAGTGGACGCATGCTTGGAAGCATTGACTTCATTTTTCTCAGCACGTTGTTGTGTTTTACGTTACCGCGTTCTGACACGATCGTTTTTTCAATTCCAATAGTTTTTTATTAGTGTAAAAGATGAAAAAAAGAATAGTATACAAAATTTCTTATAACAAATAGCTGGTAAAAAACAGCTTATAGGTCCATTACATTACTCGGGTGATGGATAATCACGTGTTCTCATTAATAGTCGACATTTTTGCTGCTTCACAACAATGGAACGCATTTTTACAATGAACAAGAATGCAGTGTTGAGCTGATAGAGATTTTAAATAAACAATGTGGCACTTGGTGCAATCCGGTGCCATAAGGGCCCTCTGTTCCTGTCCTCTTCCTGTCCCTATCTCCTAGTTGTTCTCCTGCATTATCTACCTCATGTCCTTTCTCAGTGGAGAATAAAAGCAGTCATGCTGACAGGAATATTCTGCTGTTTTCACCACCAGAAACAAAAGGCATTCAGCCATGCTGAATTGTGTGTATCAGGTCAGGAAGTAGCTGATAACAGACTACAGGAGATAATCAGTTTGCAACAAAGTATGAAAACATGTGAATAAAGTAAAAACATGGTAACTGTTTATCAGACACACATGGTGCACGGTTAACAAAGTTAAGGGGAGGTGGAGCTATACCAGATTAAAGAGGCTCCACGGATTCCAATGTGTTCCTTTCAGTAGTCTATTTCATGAGGCATTCTATAGCATACAAGTTTGTATTATATGAGCAAATCTACTAAATGTCATTGCTGTGTGCAACTCCCCCTTACATCCCCCTATGATACTAGATGGCAGTGTTACGTTTGCTAGCCCTCTCATGTTTTGATCTATGTACAAGAAGTAATAATAAAGTTGCAGTTCCTGTTTCCACGAGCCTACAGACTGTCTCCTGTAATTTGTTTAGCTCCAAAAGCTTATGTCTAACAGGTTATGGGCCCTGAGACATGTTACAGAAGCCCAGGATATAATACAGATCACCCCATTGGATATAGCCACTGCTGTCAATCACAACCAGTGAGCTAGAGCAATTGATGCAGAAGACAGCAACAGAAAGACAAACAGTTCAGTAATGTGTCTTAGCTGCCATCCCCTCAGCAAAGTTCCCCCATAGCAAGCGGCTGACAAATCAGAACTATTGGGGCCAATCTTGGAAATTCAAGATGAAAATGCTGCTTATAAGGAAGGTACGTGGAAAGCATACAGAAGCAGGGAGACCTGCACAGCCCACAGAGAGTGGTTAGAAGAGGATCAGAAGCTGTTCTGTGCAAAGCACCATCTCCCTGTGCATAGATGAGATCAGGTAATCATACATGATATGTAACTGTCAAACTGTTTTTTCTAAAAATGTGGGAAGAGCTTACTGAAACACTTTTAATGTCATTTTAAGAGTTAATTCAGCAATAAACTGTATTTAATTCAGAAAGCTCTATCAGACTAAGCTATAGAAAGACAGGACATGCAGGACTATGTAAGACAGACCTTAGAGATGGTGGAGAGCTGCGAGGGATTGGAGAAGAGATGAAAGATTTCCATGTTGCAGCGCTATTATTAAGTAGACTTCCTGAAATTTCAATGAATGTCAAATCACATCCGTCAGGGGGGAGTGGTGACTGTGAACCAAGATGGCCACTCTTTGACTGAGCTCCACCCCACCCCCAGAGATACTCACCTGCTGCACAACATCCGTCCATGCTATGGGAGGTACCAGAGGCTGTAATGCCGCGTACACACGATCAGTTTTTCTGATGAAAACGGTCTGATGGACCGTTTTCATCAGACTAACCGATCGTGTGTGGACCCCATCGGTTTTTTATCTATCGGTTAAAAAACGAGGAACTTGTTTTAAAATTATCTGATGGTTAACTAACCGATAGAAAAAACGATCGTCTGTGGGCACGTCCATCGGTAAAAAATCCACGCATGCTCAGAATCAAGTGGACGCATGCTTGGAAGCATTGGACTTCATTTTTCTCAGCACGTTGTTGTGTTTTACGTTACCGCGTTCTGACACGATCGTTTTTTCAATTCCAATAGTTTTTTATTAGTGTAAAAGATGAAAAAAAGAATAGTATACAAACATTCAGATCAGTTGTTATAACAAATAGCTGGTAAAAAACAGCTTATAGGTCCATTACATTACTCAATAAGGTGATGCCAGGATAATAGAACACGTGTTCTAGTAAATTAATAGTCGGACATGTGCTGCTTCACAACAATGGCTCAGAACGCATACAATGTAAAAACAAGATATGCAGTGTTGAAGCATGATAGTTCCAGACAACATTTTAACAGGAAACAATGGAGTGGCACTGTGCAACCGGTGCCCCCTTTGAAAGTGGGAACATGCTATTTGATGCGCCTGGATGCACAGGGTCACTACATATTATAACGTCTGGGGAAAAAGGATCACAATCGCATTCCACTTCAAGTGTACATCGTGCCGGGAAAAGCTAAGTCTTGAACAAAAACTGTATTTATACTACTATAGGCACAAAAGGTGTGAAGATTTAAGACAAGGTGTAGATTTTTGGACGTACAAAAAGCTATGGTAAATTCCAATAAGTATAGACGTACAAAATGGGAAGATAAAAGAAGGTGTACTTGTGAAAGGGAACAGGGAATCTCAAGGAAAGAAGGTAGATGTTTCTCAGACACACATGGCACGGTTAGTTAGGGGAGGTGGAGCTATACCAGATTCTCCACGGATTCCAGATGTGGTTCCTTTCAGTCAGTCTATTTTGTGAAGGCCTCTATGTTAGCATACAAGGTTTGAACAACAGACACAAACTATTCAATATGAGAATCAACATCAGTACTCAAGAAAATGTCATTGCTGTGTGCCTATTACATTATATGCAGAAGATCAAAACTAGATGGCAGTGTTACGTTTGCTAGTTCATGTTTTGAAAATCTATGTACCAAGAAGTAATAATAAAGTTCAGTTCCTGTTTCCACGACCTACAGACTGTCTGCCTGTAATTTGTTACATAGCTCCAAAAGCTTATGTTCAAACTGAACAGGTTATGGAAAGAGAGGCAGAAACTGCCAGAGCATGAGAAACACGTATGGAATAAAGCCCAGCTGATGAAGATAATGACAGATCACCCCTGAAGATATAGCCAGACATGGACACTTTCAGAGCTAGACCTCAATTGAGTGCAGAAGACATGCCAATAGGAGAAATGGGTTTTTACAAACAGCAAAGTAACTCTGAAGGGAAAGTCTGTCGGTACAAGGCAGGCTGGTTGCTAAAGGTTACTCACAGAAGTTCGGTGAGGACTATGATGCTACTTTTGCTCCATTGCTAATCTGACAAGTACTTTCAGAACTACTAATGAAGTGGCTGCCATGGAAATTCAATGATTGTGAAAATCACGCTGCTTATTAAGACAGCTTTTCTTAAGGTACGATATTGAAGAAGAAATGCATACATGAACAAAGACCTGCACAGCCCACAGAAGGAGTGGTTATTTGAGATCAGAAGGCGACAAAGCACAATCTCCCTGTCTGCATAGTTGATGATCAAATCTCTTTATGGCCTTAAACAATCAGCTCGAGCATGGTAACCTGAAGATTAATCAAGTTCTACTAAAGACATGTGGGAAGGATTTACAAGAAGCAAAGCTGATCCATGCCTATACGCTAAACAAGTAGACACTGAGTGGATGTAATCTCAGCTAATTTATGTTGATGACCTGATCATTGCTCACAAAAATAACAATGAAATTGCAAAGTCTAATCAGGAGTACTCAACAAGCACTTTGAAACTAAAGACCTAGGACATGAAGTGACATATTATAAGACAGACCTTGGAGATGGTGGAGAGACATCCAGCGAGGGATTGGAGAAGAGATGGAAAGATTTCCATGTTGAATCAGAGCGCAACAATTGAATCTATTAAGTAGACTTCAGCTGAAAGTTCAACATGACAGAGGCGAAAGGACTTGTCACAGCACACTATGGATGCACGTCCAGATGAATGATCTGACACTGAATGAATGAATGTTAAAGGCAAGCTTGTGGATGAATACAAGCGCACATGCGAACTGAATCGCCATGAGTACTGGTGCGCTTGTGTGTTCAGAGATGTCTCCTTTAAAGACAAGATATCAAAAGAGATAAACACAGTAACGTGCAGCTTAGACCTTTTTCCTAAATGCTAGGTGGTTCTCCTCCAACCGAATGCTGGTTGTGTGCAAGAAAGCGTTCCATAGTCTTGGACCTTGGATCGCGAATCTTCTTTCTCCTTTGGACTGAAGTTGGCTTTCGGAACCTGGAGCAGATTGTAGAATCTGATCGCAAAACGCGATTGGGGTTATGCGCCTTTATTATTTCGCATAAATAAAGGGGGGCATTCCATGGACACAGCTAAGAATGCGTCATAGAAACAAAGGAGTATGCATTCGGATCCAAAGCAATTGTGTCTTTACCACTGTGCCAATGAAGGGCTCGCAGTGAAGTGTGAGATGGATTCCAAGGTTTTTTCCGCTGTCACAAGTCACATGGCGGACAAATAACCAAAGTATTCTGAACGACTTGCAGACGAGCGATTTGGTACTTGGGGAAAGTCAAAACGAGGTAAAGGGCATTTGCATAATCTACAGCCTGGAGTTTACAACTGCTCCCACCACGACCGGTAAATCTTCTTTAGGGATGAAATCGGAGTGAGTCTGCGTAGTAGGCGCAGTAGATGGCTTGAGATCCGCTGACTACTGACCCTATTTGTGCGTCCATTGTCATAAAGGAGTCACTAAAATGACTCCTAGGCTTTTGACTTTGGCGCTAGGGGAGATGAGCTGTGCCCAAAATAGGCGGGGGGGTGCCACGATGTTGAAAGTTGATTCCTGCGCTTGGTCAGTGAAACAGAGAAGTTCTGTTTTCGCTAACCATTGAGGTTGTAAGATAACTCACTTTCAGGGTCATC
This sequence comes from Rana kukunoris, assembly GCA_029574335.1. Taxonomy (NCBI): domain Eukaryota; kingdom Metazoa; phylum Chordata; class Amphibia; order Anura; family Ranidae; genus Rana; species Rana kukunoris. Next base: position 458,164,465 of record CM056051.1, on the reverse strand, counting down.
CAGTCCTCTATCATAACAAGAGAGGCATGTGCTCTAGATTGCAAAGGTGGTGATCCTGTCTATTGCAGATGCGGAACTATATCAGTTGCGTATCATCTGCATATGAGTGGTAAATGCAGTTTTTGGCTGCTGAAAATAGCTCAAAAAGAGGACGAAGATAAATGTTCAAACAGCATCCACACTGGTGGCACAGGGGCGATCCTTGAGGGACTCCGCATGTTACTGTGCGTTTCTCAGACGTAAATTCTGATCCTAACTTCACGGTTTGCGATCGGTTTTCCAGAAAAGAGTTGAGAACCAAGATAAATCGCCTTCTGCAAGACTCTGGCTACTTCAACAAGATTAATCCATGTGAGTCAGCAGCAATGTTTGTGGTCTACCAGCTGTCGAAAAATGGCAAGGACACTTAGGTCCCAAGCAGAACTAGAAGACAGGCAAAGTTCAAAAACCTTTGTCTGCGGCCTTGAGAACATCGTCCCATACATTCAGCAATGCTTTGTGGTCCAATGAAAACTATGACTCCGGGAGGAAGCCAGATTGCAATGGGTCAAGTAGCTTCCTGACCTAGGTCATCTAGATGAATACTGTTGCAGCTGTTGTACCACAGTACTTCTACTTCCATTATTTTTGAAAGTGTGTTGAGGCTTGTTATGGGACGGCGGTGGAGTGGGTCCTTGGGGTCCAGGAGAGGGGTTCTTCATGATGGGTAGGAATTGTACCCTCTTCGCTCAACTGTGAGGGCACTATGCCCAGAGTACAGGAAAGACTGGTTGATAAGCTGCGTGATGGGAGGAGCCAGGATGTAGGCGCATTCCTTCAGCAGTTTAGTGGGTATAATGTCATTTGGCGCTGTGCCATTACGCAAAGCGCCAATGATATTCTTGGTGGTCTCAATGGGGATGGGTTCCAGGGTAAACTTACCAGATATCGGAGAATTACTATGGGTGTTGTGTGAGAGGCTGCAGGGAGGGCTGAGGGGGGAATTGTTTTGCTGAATGCTTTCACGGATTGCCTCGATTTTATTAACAAAGTAATCCGATAGTTCATCACAAAATTCTTGTGTGTCCGAACTGGGGGCTTCAATGCAACTTGGTTTCATGGTCTGGGTGACCATCTTGAAGAGTTCACGGGGGCGGTTTAGGGCACCGTTGATAGCCTCCGAAAAATACTTTTTCTTGGCTTGGAAAATTCCTTTGTGGTATTTTCTTGTCGCTGCCTTGTAGATGGATAGGTTTAGCTCTGAAGAACATCTTTTCCAGGCAGATTCTGCCCTTCTGCGTTCTTGCTTCAGTAACGACAGCTGGTTGTTAAACCAGCTGCGGTTTGTTTTTCCGAATGCGGGTTATTCGTTTCGGCGCTACCAAGTCGGCTGACTGTAGCATGGCCGAGTTTATGGCATCCAATGTTTCAACGGCCGTTTGATGCGGCTGAGTTGTTTCTATCTTTTTCCTTAAAGTAGTTTTGAAGAGTTCCGAGTGGAGCTTCTTCTGACATCTAGTCCAGTGTATTGTCACTGGATTTGATGTTTTTGTTGCGGGGGGGATGGTGGAAATACTGAATATAATTGCATGGTGATCTGTCCATGGCAATTTTTCATTTTCCAAGATTTTTATTTCCAGAGCTTGTCTGAAAATAAGATCGAGTGTATGACCTGAGGCATGTGTGGGCCCACATACTAGTTGCTGTAACCCTAATCCTTCCAGGTGGTCAATACAGGCATCGGCAATGGGGTCTTGTGAGGAGTTGGCCCAAAGATTGAAATCCCCAAGCAGCAAAAGATGCTTGCTGTTGAGGGTATAAGTGGAGAAGAAATCCGTCCAAGATGATAGCAGCTGCGATTTTGGGCCGGGCGGCCTATAGCAGAGCAGAATGTGGACGGTCTCCTTTGAACTTGCTTGCAGTTGCAGAGTAAGGGTTTCCATGAATGGAAGAGGGTTTTGGCGGACTGGTTTGGTGATCGTAAGATGAGTCTTGTGGATCACCGCCAGTCCTCCTCCTCTTTGCCCTATTCTGTTTTCCGTAATAATACGGTAATTTTCTGGCACCAGTTCTCCAAGAATGGTGTTACAGTCGGCTGTGAGCCAGCTCTCTGTAATGAAGAGACAGTCTAGGTCATTTTGTTGAATGAAGTCGCGGATTTCTAGTCGGTGTTTTACTGCCGATCTAGTGTTAATCAGAGCACATGATATGTGCTTGAGCTGGGGTAAATGGCAGAAATGTCTGACCGTCGATCTATGATCGATTCTCAAAAGTTGCTCAATTCTTAGAGCTTTTTTGGTGATGGCTGGCAGTATTGCGGCGCATTGCCTCAAACTCCAAATGGTTTCGGCAGAATATTGCCGACATGCCATGATCGCCAATACACCGGAGGGGGGGGGGGACTTGGGGCTGTGGGGGGAGGAATTGAACTCCTCTCTCCTGGCTTGGTCCAGAGGAAGGCAAAAAACCCTGGCGGCGCTCGGCCAATATGCTCCGGCAGGGAAAAAATTCCTTCCTGACCCCTGTAAGAGGCGATCGGGTAACCCCTGGATCAATTCTGTATGTTTGGAAAGACGGGGGGGCTGGGGCTGGGAGGGTGACCCTATTGCTGGATCGGTGGGATGGCTGCCTGCTCAGGCAGTGTGATGATAAGGTGTTTCTCAAATAAAAAATTGGGGGGTGTGAGGGGTGAAAGCGGGGCCGAGTGACTGTCCTTTTGGGATGGGGGGGTTCCCTGGAAGCTGGCTGAGGACCGTAGTGGCTTGGGGAGCGGTGCGCCGCTAGGCCGCAAGTGAAGCCGCGGTCTTTCCTAGACCGCGGCCCCGCGATTCAGGGCGGCCTGGCGCGGTGCCCTCAAGAAAGCCCCAGAACGGCTGAAATTTCCACGGGAAGGTGGCGGGAGGAAGCCCCTGAAGGCGATGGCGGTGTGGGCGTGCAGGGGGTCAAAGAAAGGCACTATGAAGATCCTGTATTGCTGCGGCTTGATCCTGAAAAGGACGGCCGTCAGCAGCATTTGTGAAGGGCTCTTACCTGCGGAGAGCCAGGGAGCTGAGCTGAAGGAGTGGAGAGGAGAGATCAGGCTGGGGCACAGGACATTTCCAGGGCTGGAAAACTGGAGCGAGGACTGAGCTAGCAGGGCTGGAGAGGGACTCAGCCTATCTACCTCCTACGCCTGCCTGGAGCTATAGCACACACGCTCCTACTCTAGGAGACGTGCGCCGTGTGGAGCTCCTGTGGCTAATCCACCTGCCTCACTACCTCGCTGACACTGACACTCTCCCCTCACCTTGCCTACTCTCCTCTTCCTCTCTGATCACAACCGCAAAAAGAAAAAAATGAAATTTGGATACAGCCTATCCAAAGTTAGAAGGAGAAGATGATCTTCTCACATCCAATGAACAATACAGACAAGCAGTGGGGGCACTTCTCTACATTGCAACCACTACACGTCCAGACATTGCAGCCAGCATGTCTCTTCTTTGCAGGGGAGTTGATAAACCACGTCTAAGAGATTGGAATGCGATCAAAAGAGTTATGAGATATCTGAAACAGACAAAAGACTTAAATTTGAAACTGTCAGCAAGTGGTGATTTAAACCTCGTGGGATATGTGGACTCCGATTGGGCAGGTGATCACAGCACACGCAAATCCACAAGTGGTTACTTATTAAAATTGGGAGACAGTCCTATATCATGGTCCAGCAAGAAACAGATGTCAGTGGCATTGTCCTCTACAGAAGCTGAATACATATCTGCAGCTTATGCCAGTCAAGAAGTTGTGTGGTTACAACAATTACTCAAGGATCTTGGAGAAGCAACATCAGAACCTACCGTCTTATTTGAGGATAATCAGGGTTGCATTAAGCTTGCAACAAGTGAGAAGATTAATGGAAGAACCAAGCACATTGATGTCAGACATCATTACATTCATGACTTAGTTGATCAGAAAGTGATTGAACTTGTGTATTGTGAAACGGAAAAAATGATTGCTGATGTTTTGACAAAACCACTAGCTAGAAACAGATTTGTTGATCTTAGATCAGAAATGGGATTGACATAGATAGTAGTTGTTGAGTGGGGGTGTTAGCATACAAGGTTTGTATTATATGAGCAACATCTACTAAATGTCATTGCTGTGTGCCTATTACATTATATGATCACTAGATGGCAGTGTTACGTTTGCTAGTTCATGTTTTGTCTATGTACAAGAAGTAATAATAAAGTTCAGTTCCTGTTTCCACGACCTACAGACTGTCTGCCTGTAATTTGTTTAGCTCCAAAAGCTTATGTCTAACAGCCTTGAACATGGTTTCATAGGTAATGTGTAAATTGGTCGTCCTGATGACATCTAGAATTGAGGGTGTCTCCACCCTTCTCCATCATCTTAGTATCTCCAGTCTTGCGCTCAGGAGTATGTGGGTTACCACTAGTGTTGCTCACGAATATTCGCATTGCGAATATTCGCTACAAATATTGCATATTCGAGTATTCGCGAATAACTCGAATATTGCGGCGAATATTCGCTATGGCGAATATTCGTATTTTTTCAAATTTATTTGTAAAACAGATCACATCCTAGTGATCTCCATCGACGTCTAAAAGCATTGCTGGTATGATTAGAGAGAGACCCTGGGCCGAGTAGCTGATGCGATTCTTTTATGTTGCCGAAAATTCGCATTGCGAATTTTCGGCAACGTAAAAGAATCGCATCAGCTACTCGGCCCTTCTTTTGCATCAGGGCCAATCAGAATAACTTGAATATTCGGCAAAAGGAATATTGCGCGATATTCCTTTTGCCGAATATTCAAGTTATTCTGATTGGCTCTGATGCAAAAGAAGGGCGGAGAAGATAATCGCGCAATATTCCTTTTGCCGAATATTCGAGTTATTCTGATTGGCTCTGATGCGCCCTTCTTTTGCATCAGAGCCAATCAGAATAACTCGAATATTCGGCAAACGGAATATTGCGCGATTATCTTCTCCGCCCTTCTTTTGCATCAGAGCTAATCAGAATAACTCGAATATTCGGCAAAAGGAATATTGCGCGATATTCCTTTTGCCGAATATTCAAGTTATTCTGATTGGCTCTGATGCAAAAGAAGGGCGGAGAAGATAATCGCGCAATAGGAATATTGCGTGATTATCTTCTCCGCCCTTCTTTTGCCCCCTTATTCTCCTTTCTTTTAAGTAGAGTTAGTGTAGAGTTAGTGTTTAGTGCATATTAGTTTAGTATTACAGGAAATGATCTCCGTTTATGAGAATTTCGGAATCATTTTCGCATTAGCGAAATTTTGCAAAAATTTTTTTGGATAAAATATCACGGATATTCGATATTAGCGAATATTCGCGAATATTCTTCTATATATTCGCCCAATATCGCAAAATCGAATATGGCGTATTCCGCTCAACACTAGTTACCACGTTCCGGAGGGCAGCTGCAATGTCATCTATCCCAAGGGACAGGATTGCCATGCACACAGAACCAGGAATACTAGTTCTGCACACGTGGCTAATCAGGCTAAATACCTCCGTCCAGTAATTTCCCAGCGAAGGGCAGAGACCCAGAATATGAATCAAGGAACCTCTATGGCCGCAGTTTCTCCAACAAAGGGGAGAAGCGGATTTCTTAAACCCGGCAACACGAGTCGGGGTCATGTACCACCTGAGTAGGATTTTTTGGAACATTTCCCACAAGTTGGCGCTTCTCGTAGCTTTATATATAGAAACAACGGCCCATTTCCATTGGTCCACCGTGTAAACGGCTCCCAGATCAGCTTCCCATGTTCGCATGGAAGGGGATTTCACAAAATCAGTTTTATGACCTAAGAAGTTGTAGAATAGGGATATGCCCTTAATACTAGAGTAACGATTGTACAAATATAGGAATATTCGCCATGGGATTTCAGTACTTAGTTCCTCATGGATGTTCAGTAGGTGGGAAACACGCATATAGGTAAAATGTTCTTTATTGTCCAGGTTGTATTCAACCTGAAGGGAGCGAAAAGACTTAACAGCTGGGCCTACGCTTATGTCCGCTACTGTAGATATACCCAATAAGTTCCAACGTTTGACAAACAAATCTGGAGTAAGCAAGTGTAAACTCGAAATAGGGTGATATATAGTCCTAGTCGCGGTACCCTCCAGCGGTTCAATCCTTAATCTTTTCCACGCCTGTATAGAGGCGTGGATAGTGGGTGACAAGCCTAAGGGAAGGGTTTTCAAAAATTTGCTGGAAAGTAGGAGGTCATAACAACTAGCATCAGGGCATTGTGCGGACTCTAATTCTAACCACCTAGTAGGAGCCCCTCCCGGGAACCAGTGTTTCAGTTGGGCCAATATGGACGCTACATAGTAGTCCTTGATGAGGACATGTCCCACTCCTCCCACCAATTTGTTTTTAACCAGTTTTGGGAAGGTGCACCTAGCTTTCCGTCCCTGCCAAAGGAATCTATTTACCATGGATTGTGCTTTACCAAAGAATCTGTCGGGAACTGGTATGGGGAGAGTCCTAAATAGATAGATAATTTGTGGTAGTACGACCATTTTCATTGCTGCTAAACGACCGGACCAGGTCGATTCTTTCCACGACAAGTCATGCAAAGCCTTATCAAGAGTGTTGAGAAATTTGTCATAGTTAGCTGTCACTAGATCAGTCACCTGGGCAGTCAGCTTAACCCCAAGTATTGTACTCCGTCTGGGCTCCAGGTGTAGGGTTAGAGTGCCTTAAGGTGCTCACACGTAGGAGCATTCAGTCCAAGACCCAGAATGAACGACTTGCTATTTTTAACCTTATAATAGGAGACCTCATTAAACATTTTCAATGCATCATGTGTAGCAGCCAGAGAGGAACCCACCTCCGTCATAATCAATATAATGTCATCTGAAAAGAGACTTATGGAGTGTGTATGATCTCCTAGGCGAAAGCCCGAGATCCGTGGGTAGCTGTCACTAATCAGGTCACCTGGGCAGTCAGCTTAACCCCAAGTATTGTACTCCGTCTGGGCTCCAGGTGTAGGGTTAGAGTGCCTTAAGGTGCTCACACGTAGGAGCATTCAGTCCAAGACCCAGAATGAACGACTTGCTATTTTTAACCTTATAATAGGAGACCTCATTAAACATTTTCAATGCATCATGTGTAGCAGCCAGAGAGGAACCCACCTCCGTCATAATCAATATAATGTCATCTGAAAAGAGACTTATGGAGTGTGTATGATCTCCTAGGCGAAAGCCCGAGATCCGTGGGTGAGACCTAATATAAGTGGTGAAGGGCTCCATCAGAAAGTTAAATATTAAAGGTGACAGGGGGCAGCCCTGTCTAGTCCCATTAGTGATGGTGAAGGGGGTAGAAAGGGCTCCAGACATAAAAACTCTAGCCGAGGGCTTAGAGTACAGAGCAAGTATGGCTGACAAAATGCCGTCTGAGAATCCAAAGGCCTCCAGAACTTTCAATAGATAGTTCCAATGGATTCGGTCGAAAGCCTTCTCTGCATCCAACGAGAGGAGCAGAGAAGGCTTCCTGTGTACCTGAGCCAAATGAATGATGTTGATCATACGGCGAGATGTTTAGTGAAACCGGTCTGATCCGGGTGAATAAGAGTTGGTAATATGTCCACCATGCGTGAGGCTATCAATTTGGCATATATCTTTAGGTCGGTATTTAATAATGAAATTGGGCGGAAATTAGGGGGAGAGGTAGGTTCCTTCCCTGGCTTAGGCAGAGCAACTATAACAGCCTCCAACATTTCTGGCGGAAAGGTAGCAGAGGCAGCAGCAGAGCTAAATACCTGTAATAAATACGGTGAGAGTATTTGTCTAAACGATGTGTAATACTCTCCACTAAAGCCGTCCGGGCCGGGAGATTTGTTCGCAGATAGTGATCCAATCACCCCTAAGACCTCCGTGACAGTAAATGGGAGATTCAGCTCTTGAGACTGGGCTGGGGTCAATTTAGGTAAGGATATATTTTGTAGGAACTGATCTATGCTATCTGACGTAGGTTGTACAATTGATGGGTCATCTTTTAAATTGTACAAGGATTCATAGTAGCTGCTAAAAGCATTAGCAATGTTTTGGGGGTGGTATTCTTTTAGGTTGGTTTTCGGGTGGACTACAAATGGAATCTTGAGTTTATACCTATGTCCCCGAAGGGTACGTGCCGATAATTTCCCTGCTTTGTTACCCGAGGTGTAATAGTGCATTTTAAGCCGCTTAGCAGCCTTTTCAAAATTCTCCAGGAGGAGTAGGCGTAAGTCATATCGTAGTTTGGTTAATTGGGTAGATATAGATTGGGAAGCTGTCTGTTTATTTAGGGACTCTAACACAGATATTTGGTCCAGTAACGTGGTAACTCGCTGCTGCCTCTGCCGTTTGTTCCGTGCCCCTTCCTGTATACATATACCCCGCATGTACGCCTTGTGGGCGTTCCATAGGGTGAAAGGGCTTTGTACCGAGTCCTTATTTTCACAAAAAAATTGTTCAAATGCCTATTAAGATTGTCCCTCACAGCCGTTTGTTGCAACAGGAACGTGTTAAGCCTCCACAAATGATCAGACCTGGTAGCGGCAGAGTTCGCCACGGTAATAGTAATAGGCGCATGGTCAGACCATGTTATGCTTTCGATGGTCGCAGAACTCGTTTTGAGCAAGGTTTGCTGGTCCACTAAGAAAAGGTCAATCCGGGTGTATACACGGTGGGGTGAGGAGAAAAAAGAAAAGTATTTTTCAGCCGCATGGAGGCAGCGCCAGGCATCAAAGACATTCCATTTGTGCATGGATGGTAGTAAGGTCTGGTGACGGCGGATACGTGGGGACGTGGAGTCCATTGACGGATCAGACGTGATATTGAAGTCACCGCACACTATCAACGAGCCCTGGCGGAGGGTAGAGATCTTGGCCATCAGCTTGTTGAAAAAGCAGATTTGATGCTTGTTAGGGGAGTAAGCATTAACAATTGTATAAGCAGCAGAATCCAGCTCGCAGACAACAATGAGGTATCTGCCTATTGTGTAATTTGAAGGCTACCGTGTCCCGGATCGCAATCAGGACTCCTTTGGTTTTAGATTCAGCGTTGGCTGTGAACACATGTGGGAAATTCCTGTGGGAGCACCTAGGGGGCGCATTGGCATGGAAATGTGTCTCCTGGGCACATAAAATATCGCTACCATGTGATAGTGCCTCTTGCCACAGGGACTTCCTCTTAACGGGGTGGTTAAGGCCTTTAGCATTTATTGATAAAAATTTGATAGGCATGGTAGAAGAATTAAGGGATTTGCACAGGCTGGAGGATTCAATCCTTCATAGTTCACAAAGTGTGGGCATAGTCTAGCCAGGACGCCAGCATTTCCAGTGGAAAGTTGTAAAGCAGTGGTGCCATTAAAGTACTCACATTTAGGAGGACGGGTTGTAGTGTCGAGGTGATGCATCCCCATCTTTGAAGATTCATCCAGATAGCTGAGGAGAGAGACCTTTGGAGGATCCAGAGAAGTACCAGCCAAGTGCATCCAGGAAGAATGGAGAGAAGAAGAAGTAAAGGCACAGATTCGGGGTAATCCACAACTTAAGAAATAGAAAAGGGAAAATAATGAGATCAAAAAAACAGTCAAAACATAACAAATAGGAAGAGCCGGAGCCCTTCGGTGACAGCAAGGAGCTGCAACTCGCATAGGGGGGTCAAAGTCAGCCACGGGAGAGCAATCCAGAACTCAGGGACTGAAGTCCATAGGGTAAAAAAAAAGAAAAAAAAAAGGGAGTCAATAAGTCACCCCGTATAATTCACATATGTGTTTTGGCGTTCTTGTTGGTAACTAACTTCCACCCTGGGTCTACATGGTGTGGTGTGCTAGCCAGCACTTGGTCATCATCAACGTCGGGAAGGAGTCCCCATTCCCTGAGGAGATCGAGGCCTTTCTCCAATGATGTTACTGTAAATTCATGGTTGCCCTTCGTGATGGAGAGTTTAGTACAGTAGGATAACCCCATCGGTAGATTATCTTGTGGTTACGGAGTATCTTAGTTACCGATAGGGATGAGCTTCGTGTTCGATGCGAACACATGTTCGCATCGAACATTGGCCGTTCGATTGTTCGTCGAATACGAACAAATCGGGTCGTTCGCGCCAAATTCGAATGACCCATAATTCACTGCGGCGTTGGGCGCTGATGATTGGCCAAGCATGCATCATGACCCCGCATGCTTGGCCAATCACAGCGCCCAAAAAACGAAGAGACCTAATTGGCCAAAGCCTGGGTGCTTTGGCCAATTAGGGCTCAGGGCTTTAGCACACGCCCCACACTATAAAAGGCCACCTCCCGGGCGGCCTCGTGTAGTGTGTTCCGGCTTGCTTAGAGAAGTGAGACAGACAGACAGAGAGAGAGAGAGATAGATAGAGACACAGGGGTAGATTCACATAGAGATCCGACGGTGTATCTACTGATACACCGTCGGATCTGTGAGATCCGACGCTCGGATCTATGCGGCTGATTCCTCGAATCAGGTTCCGCATAGATCTCCCTTAGAGCCGACTGGTGTAAGTGAGTTACACTGTCGGATCTTAGGCTGCATTCTCCCGCCGTCCGCTAGGTGGCGCTTCTTTTTTTCTACGCGACGAATAAGCAAATGAGGAGAACCGCCGATTCAGAACCGTTTTTTTTTTACGTCGTTTGCGTTCAGCTTTTTCCGGCGGATCGTTACCCCTACTATATGCGGGGTAAGTGCGGCGGATCCTATGTTAAGTATAGCCGTCGTTCCCGCGTCGAGTTTTAAATTTTTTACGTCGTTTACGTAAGTCGTCCGGGAATACGGCCATACGTTAATTGCGTTAACGTCGTAAACAATGACGTGCTTGCGACGTCATTTAAAGCAATGCACGCTGGGAAATTTAGCCGGCGGCGCATGCGCAGTACGATCGGTGCGGGGACGCGCGTGATTTAAATAGTAAACTCCCCCTAGCCGCGGAATTTGCATTCCGCCGGGGGATTTACGATCCGCCAGGGCTACTTATGAGGCAAATGCTTTCTGAATACAGCACTTGCCTCAAAAACTGGCGCAGGCGGATCGTAAAAAAGATAGATCACGCAGATCAAAAGATCCGCTGATCTACATGAATCTACCCCACAGTGTCTTTTCACATAGATAGATAGATAGATAGATAGATAGATAGATAGATAGATAGATAGATAGATAGATCGATCAGGGAGGCTACTAGTTAGTATAGTTAAATGTACAGTTTGTAGAGAATATATTGACATCCCTAGGAGTTGTCAATATATTTATAAACTGTATAGCTTAGCTAGTTCTGCTATTAGTATCTGTCAGGCAGGAGATTGTGCTTGATGCTCTAACGTGTTAGTGTACACGTGTTAGTTAATTACACATAGACGCATTAACTGTTACTGCACGTGTGCTATTTATTTGCACAGAAAGGCAGTTGCTGTTAATTCAAGTGGGCTATTGAATTGCACAGAAACGCAGTTGCTCTGACTGTGCGTGTGCTGTTTAATACCACCTTAGCGCATTTTGGGTCACCGCACGTGTGCTGTTACATACCACCTTAGCGCATTTGGTGTCACCACACGTGTGCTGTTACATACCACCTGAGCGCATTTGGTGTCACTGCACATGTGCTGTTACATACCACCTGAGCGCATTTGGTGTCACTGCACGTGTGCTGTTACATACCACCTTAGCGCATTTAGTGTCACCGCACGTTTGCTGTTACATACCACCTGAGCCCATTTGGGGTCACCACACGTGTGCTGTTACATATCACCTGAGCGCATTTGGTGTCACCGCACGTGTGCTGTTACATACCACCTTAGCGCATTTGGTGTCACCGCACGTGTGCTGTTACATACCACCTGAGCGCATTTGGTGTCACCGCACGTGTGCTGTTACATACCACCTTAGCGCATTTGGTGTCACCGCACGTGTGCTTTCACATACCACCTGAGCGCATTTGGTGTCACCGTTAATGATAAGAAACTTGATCTTTGGACTTTATGATCAGTGGATGAGTTTGTGGGTTAGATATGGGGAAGCTAAGGCTTGACTGACATTTGTTTTTTTTCTCAATATTTTGACTTGCAGAAATAATGGAGGCCTTCAGAGAACAGGAGTTCTTCACAGAATTTGTTCAATGGGGGCCCCGGATGGCAACCCCCCTATTTTTTCTAGAATTTTACTTTCCCAAAAAAATTATTTATTGAGCCAAGATCTGGCATTGTAATGCCCCCTCCCACCCCTAAAATAATTGACATATTGTTGCCAAACAGCACGTGCACTTTGGGGGGCCAAGCCTGTATGGACAGTCTCACGGGCCACCACCACTGGAACATCAGTGGCCAGGTGAGTGGCCTCATCAGGCACAAGTGTCATGTAGTTTGTTGAGGGTCTCTTTAGGAAATTGTGCAATATGCAGGAGCAAAGTATGACATGGTTCTGATTCTACTTAAGAAACCTACAGTCCTTATCTTGTTTGCAATGCCTGTAAACTGCTGTTCAAAGTATATAGGGCCAGACGGTCTTGTCAGGGCCGATCCTCGCTATAGGCTCACTATGCAAGCCGCTTAGGGTCCCGCAAAGCTGCAAAGGGCCCCCCAAATTACTAGAGGCCCCGCCTGGTGAGAAGTCATTTTCGCCCCCTCACCCCGCTTCTAAACTTTCTTTAATGTGACATGTCACTGTCGTCAGCGCCCCCCGCTTCTCATTTTTAATGTGCCATGTCATTTTGCTTAGGGCCCCAGGGAGGTCAGGATCGGCACTGGGTCTTGTAATGACCTGGGGGGAGTGGTGGCGGGGAAACTCATGCTATTTTTTTCACTGATTTTTATCCATATTTGCAGGGACCAACCATTACATTAAAGCCGCAAGCAGTATTAAATTACTTTTTTCTGAGAGTAATCTCATGTTGTGCAGGGACATTTCTTAACACGTGCCACTACTATAGACACCCAGCAGGTACCATATTTAAAAGGATTTTTTTTTTTCACTTTAAGCATCATTAAAATATCTGCTCCTGAAAAAACGTTAGTTTTTAAAACTTTTTTTTCCATTGATACATGTTCCCTGGGACAAGACCTGGGTTCTCAAAGACGTTTTCCATCAATAACTTGCATATTGGTCTTTAAAATGAGCGTTTTTGAATTCGAACGTTCGAGTCCCATAGACTTCAATGGGGTTCTAAATGTTCGTGCGAACGGTCGGTCTGTTCGACGGTTCTGGTGCGAACCGAACACGGGTATGTTCGGCCCAATCACTAGTTACCGAAGTTAGATTTTTCAGTTTCTGCAGCCTGTATTGGGATAGGTCCGCAAAGAATTGCAAGTTTTGAAACTGTTCAGGAACATGTTCCCGCTTCCTCATAGTATACATCAATTTATCTTTGATATGAAAGAAGTGCAGACTAAGAATGACATCTCTGGACACCTGATCAGGCAGGTGTGGGGGCTTCGGCAAGCGGTGGATCCGATCAATCGTGACATCTAAGTCAGTGAGGTCAGGAATAATAGATTTAAACATGGTGGCTGCATAGGAGGCGAGGTCAGACTGTGCAACCGATTCGGGGACCCCCCTTATTTTCATGTTGTTCCTTCTGGACCTGTCTTCGATGTCAGCCAGCTTTGCTTTGATCCAGTCTGAGTCAGCCTCTCTGTCCTCATTCGCATCCACTAAGTCATTTATTGTAGTGGCATATTCCCCCATTTTAGTCTCTATATGCGTCACTCTGTCCCCCACCTCCTGTATGTCTCCATTCAGACGGTGCATACATGCTGCCATGTCCGATTGCAAGGTGCTTCTGAGGGATATGAGCATATCCTTCAGCACTGTATCTAACACAGGCAGATTTTGTGTCGGATAGGACATAATGGAATCCGGCAGGTCCCGCGTGTCATCCCCTGATTCTGAGGCCTGACTATCTGCTGGGCTTATGGCTAGGCCCGATCCACGATTGTCTAGCCTTGGCCTGGATTTAGCAGGGCTGCAGGAGGACGGGGTATGAGGCGGGGAGGATGCTGCGGTGGGGGATGGTTTGTAGGGGGGTCCGTTACCTTTGCCAGGAGCGGAGGTCTTAGTTTGGCCTTGCGGAGGTGTACAGGCCTTGGCGCCATCTTGCCCCACGTTCTCTCTGGCCGGAGAGAAAAAGTCCGTGAGGCGCTGGGGCTTACTGTCCATCCGACGTTTCCCCTTCATGGCTGCAGGAAGGTAGATCGTGGGTCCACTTCAGGGCGGTTGTGGAAGGTTAGGGTGTCTTGCTGTGTGCCGCTGGTGTCCCTGGTTCATGGAGCTCCGGAGCTATGCGTCCATTCACGCTGCGTGCCAGGCCACGCCCGACACGATAGTTTTTTTTAACTGATGGTGTGTAGGCACGACTGATGAAAGTCAGCTTCATTGGATATCTGATGAAAAATTCCATTAGTCCATTTTCATCGGATGAATCGTTTGTGTGTACAGGGCATAAGAGGTCAATCAGTACACATGGATGGTGCAGACTCTCAAACGCGTCGGGGTCTCTGCTCATAAGTCAAACTACTATATTGTTCAATTTATATCAATTTATTGTATTTATATATTTGTAATGACATTTTTGAGTCCATGTTCCAATGTTTATTAGATGGTTTTTCCATCTTGTAATTTATTTATTTTCGAATAAATGATATTATTTTTTTAAATTTCCAATTGAATAATTGTATAGCTGCAACTCAAAGCCTCTAGGGGTACTTTTCTTTTTTTCAGACTCTCACACAGACCCCATATATTATATTTTCCTACCACCAACACCCTTAGGCCCCATGCACACGAGAAGCAAATGCAAACACATCTGAACTCACGTTTTCAAAAGCAAAAACCGGCGTTTAAAACGCCCGTTTTTGCCGCGAATTTCGCTGCTTTTTGCCGCGTTTGCGGCAATCCGCGTTTATAGCACAGACATTGTAGACCCTCCCAAAGCTCTGAAAGCTATATATTTTTAACTATTTCTGCCATTTTCAACTGAGAGAGCAGCAGCAGCAGCAGACTTTCGTATGCAGACTTGCATACTTTCATTTGATTCTTCTTTTTTGAAAAGGATCCCATATTGAATATATGCCAAGAAATTGTCCATACGTTGCTCTTGCTGAGGATTCAACGCCGTCGCAAACTACGCGAGAGATCCGTTGGCAGAGCTCATCACTATTGGACCCATCCGTTGATGGCACAGAGATTTTCAGTTGGCTATTTTACCAATATGTATGTCCAGCTGCGTACTTATCCAAAAAAATCGAAATTCGAAATTTTTTAATTTTCGAATTTCGATTTTTTCAATTTTTGTATTTCCGAATTTGAAAAATTCGAAAATTCGAAATTTGAAAATTCGAAAAATTCGAATTTAAAAAAATTCGAATTTGAAAAATTCGAATTTCGAAAACTGAAAAATTCGAAAATTCGAAATTTTTCTAATTTTAAATTTTTTAAATTTTCGTATTTCAGAATTTGAACAATTCGAAATTTGAAAAATTCGAAATTTGAAAATTAGAAATGTCAACATTTCGAAAATTTGAAAAATCAAAATTGAAAATTTTAAAAATTCGAAATTTTAAAAATTCGAAATTTTAAAAATTCGACATTTCGAAGATTAGAAATTTGAAAAATTCTAAATTTGATTGTCCACTTGCCATGTCACCTGCCACAAGTTGTGGATTATCCACCTGCCACGTCACCTGCCACAAGTTGTGGATTGTCCACTGGCCACGTCACCTGTCACGTCAACTGGCCACTTCACCTGCCACAAGTTGTGGATTGTCCACTTGCCACATCACCTGGCCATGTCACCTGCCACAAGTTGCGGATTATGTCACCTGCCACATCACCTGTTCACATCACCTGCCACAAGTTGTGGATTGTCCATTGGCCACGTCACCTGTCACGTCAACTGGCCACTTCACCTGCCACAAGTTGTGGATTGTCCACTTGCCACGTCACCTGCCACATCACCTGTTCATCACCTGTTCACCTGTTCACATCACCTGCCACGTCACCTGTCACAAGTTGTGGATTGTTAACTGGCCACGTCACCTGTCACGTCAACTGGCCACTTCACCTGCCACAAGTTGTGGATTGTCCACTTGCCACATCACCTGGCCATGTCACCTGCCACAAGTTGTGGATTGTCCACTTGCCACGTCACCTGCCACATCACCTGTTCACATCACCTGCCACATCACCTGCCACAAGTTGTGGATTGTCCACTGGCCACGTCACCTGTCACGTCAACTGGCCACTTCACCTGCCACAAGTTGTGGATTGTCCACTTGCCACGTCACCTGCCACAAGTTGTGGATTGTCCACTGGCCACGTCACGCCAACTGGCCACTTCACCTGCCACAAGTTGTGGATTGTCCACTTGCCACATCACGTGGCCATGTCACCTGCCACAAGTTGTGGATTGTCCACCTGTCATGTCACCTGGCCACCTCACCTGCCACAAGTTGTGGATTGTCCACAATGCAATGCAAGCAATTACAGTTGTTTAGTTTTTTTAATGCTTTTTCATCATTTGCCATCATTTTTGAGATTTCTAATGTAAAAAAATAGGTCACCTTTAAAAACGCTATAAACGAATTCGCGGCAAAACGCCGGTACCGCGTTTTGCCGCGATTAGCGGCGTTTTGCCGCGATTTGCGTCTGAAACGCGAAAACCTCAAAAGCTTCTGAACCCAAAATTTTGGGTTTGAAAAAACGGCCCTAAACCCAACTGCTTTAAAACGCCAAAAAACTTGATTGTGTGCATGGACACATAGGATAACATTAAATGTGTTCAGGGGCAGTTGAAAAAAATGCCCAAACGCCTCTAAACTTGAGTTTACCAGCGTCTCGTGTGCATGGGGCCTTATTCTTTATACTACCTATGCATACTACCTATGACCTATACTACCTATGAAAATCTTTCCAGACCTCTCCAAAAACACTATGCAACTCAGAAAAAATATGTTAACAGTGACCAAGGAACTCCACATTTATAAAGTTCCATTATTTTTAAATGGAGATACCCTAATGCCATGTACACACGATCATTTTTTTCCGCTGAAAAAAGTCAGATGGATTTTTTTCATTGGAAAAAAAACCTATCGTGTGTGGGCCCCATCTGACTTTTTCCATCGGTGTAAAAAAATAGAACATGTTTTAATTTTTTCTGATGGAAAAATAAACCATAGGAAATTCTGATCGTCTGTGTGGATCGGAGAAAAATCCACACATGCTCGGAAGCATTCATTCATTTTTTTCGGCTCATCATAGTGTTTTACATCACCGCGTTTTGGACAGTTGGAATTTAGTCTAATGGGGGTGTAGGCTTCATCGGAATTCCGACGGAACATTCCATCGGATTTTATTCTATCGGAGATCTGATCGAGTGTATGCATCATTACAACCTACTGTTCACACATAATAGGACCACAGTGCGAATTTTCACATTAGATGATAGCCTACAATTCCTCAGAAAATCTAAAATTCTTCCAGGTTTTCACTCCTGGTTCGGTGAATACTCCCTCTACTCACCTGTCAGCAGACTGGCAAGTAGTCTCCTACAAAAAGAAACACAAGAAAACATCTGGAGGACAGCATTGGCTTGAACCTCCCATGCAAGCATTCTTCTCTCTGGAAAGAAGATCACTTACTGCAGAGTGACATCTTTTTTGTACAAGAGACACACTTCAGGTGTCTTCCCCTCCAAGAAGAATTTTCCTATTATTTATATTATCAATGCACCAGTCAAGAAGAGAGGTGTTCTCATCACGGTCAAGGACTCACTGCTGTTTAATCTCAAAAGATCATACCTAGACAAAGATGAAATATACAGTATATCATTCTAGTATGCAGTATTGACTCCAAACCATATACAATGTCAATCACTTTGCCTCCAATAGTCAACCAGTCCACTTTTTATAACAAGTCTATGGGAAAAGCTCTGCTACCAAGGAAGGCTCTCTAATCATTTGTGGGTACTTTTATTATGTTATGGATTCACAGATGGACTCTACAACCCTCACCAAGCAAGCCTCATTCACATTTCTTGCAATGTTTTTTTCCACTCCATAGATCTGTTTGATGTATGGCACTGCCAGCAGATATGTTTTTTGTTAAAAAAAATTGCTACAGAAGGTCTCTTCCTCCATAGTCCATAATATAACATTGTCTGACCATGCTCCTATATCCTTAGTGATCGAGGAGAAAGGGCGCACTTCTTCTATGTAAATGTGGTGGTGCAATTCTCAATTACTGCAACCTATCAACCTATTCTCTTGAGACATTTGACTGAGTCCTTTGACAAGAATGCCAGGCCAGCCTTTCAATCTCTGAAACAGCCATAAGGCATATATGAAGGGAATAATTCTTCAGTTGAGCGTTAGAGACAAGCGTTAGGCCCCTTTCACATTGAGGCGTGGAGCCGCGGTGACGGTATAGCCGCGCTATTTGTAGCGCCGCTATACCGTCGTGTTTACCGCGATATTCGGGCGCTAGCGGTGAGGTTTTAACCCCCGCTAGCGGCCGAAAAAGGGTTAATACCGCCCGTGTTGCGGGCGGTATTACCGCGCTATTGCCGCGGTTTCCCATTGTTTCCAATGGGAAGGCGCGCTATAGGAGCGGTGAACACACCGCTCCTATACCGCGGTAAAGATGCGGCTAGCAGGACTTTTGGAGCGTTCCTGCTAGCGCACCGCTTCAGTGTGAAAGCCTTCGGGCTTTCACATTGAACACTACAGGGCATGATTTTTCATGCGGTATAGCAGCGCTATTTTTAGCGCTGTACCGCATGAAAAACGCCTCAATGTGAAAGGGGCCTTAAAAAAAAATCACGAAATAAGTTACCTCTTACGTTGAATACAACGTAAGAAGTAAATACAATGGTAAGAGGTAAATACAATGGTAAATAAAACATGCCCCAATCAAAAGACCTCAACAGACCTTGCCCAACAATGATATACCCTGCGTTGCTTACTTCTAGACCAGGAAGTCTTTATTGAACTTTTTATTAAAGGGCCAGTTTACTGCCCTTTAAACTTTAGGGGGCAGACTGTGGCCAGTGGGAGTAGAAAATACCCCAGTGTCAATAGGCGTAAACAATGTCACAACTTCAGAAGGATTACCACCCCATCATTTGTGTCAGTGAAAGGAATAGTGCCCCATCATTGTTGTCAGTGGGAGAAAAGGTGCCCCATCATTGGTGTCCATGGAAGGTATAATACTCCATCATTGGTGCCAGTGGGAACAATAATGCCTTATCGTTGGTGTCAGTGGGAGGAATAATGCCTCACCGTTGGTGTCAGTGAGAGGAATTATGCCCCATTTTTTGTGTAAGTGGAAGGAATCGTGGGAGGGAACATGCCCCATTGTTAGTGTCAGTGAAAAGATTCATGCCCCAACATTGGTTTCAGTGGAAGGAATAGTGCCTCATCATAGTGCCCCACCACAGGGCAAGAGCTAGGAAGGGTTAAGTACAGTGCTGTGCTTCTGAAAGTTGCTTCATGTGGCAGTCTCTCCATCTGTGATTTCTGGGGTGTTCTGATTTATTCACTCTGTCCTCTTTTCTCCCTGCTGCTCCTTATGCATGATTCGTCCTCAAACCAAGACACTGTTAGGATCAGCCCAAACCCCCTGGAGGCAGAGCCCCCCTATCCCAGACCCAGGGGTTTCCTTATAGGCCACGACAGCCTTCTCAGCACTTCAGCACTCCATCTTCCACACAACTCCCCTGCTGGCATGGCTCTGCCATATTTAAGGGCTAACTCAACCACCCTGCCAGGACATTCTGCCTGGGGATTGGTCATGTTCCCTTAAGTATGCAGATCCAACCATCCTGGACAATTAACTTCTAGATGTTTCTCTTACCACCCCCCTTGTGACATCACCGACACAGGATGCACTGGTCCGTGACATCACAAGGGGGCAGTGTCACCAGGTGACGCCATTAATGAAGGCAAATAATTTTTTTGTTCCTTTTCAGGTGCAGCGTGATTTACATTGTGGGACATTGTTGCATTATTTTTTAATAAAGGAATTGTCAAAACTGTCTCTGAGTTTTTATTACTTTTTGACACTTTTTTGGTGAATGTGTAGGGGTACATAGTAGCCCTTAGTCATTCACATAGGGAGGGTCGGGATCTGGGGGCCCCCTTGTTAAAGTGGGCTTTCAGATTCTGATAAGCCCCCCACCCACATACCCCCACAACCACAGCCCAGGGTTGTGGGGAAGAGACCCTTGTCCCCATCAACATGGGGACAAGGTGCTTTGGGGTTTTTCTTTTTTTTTTAATAGCTGGGTGCTGGCAATTGCAATTGTGAGCAAATTTAAATGTGATTTGACTCTTCGTTTTCAGATTTTATTTTTTATTTTTTTGCGGCAGCATGTTCTATGCATGCTACAGATGCGCCACTTTACAGGCAAACTAAGGGGACCCCCAGGCACTAAATTTATTTGGTATTCATTTTTATTGTTGTACTTTAAGCATCATTAAAATCGCTGTTCCTGAAAAAACTATTGTTATTAAAACATTTTTTTTGCATTGATACATGACCCCAAGAGCAGTAACCGGACTCCCATACCCTTTTCTTGGCAATTGATTTTTCCTGTTCAGCTCCCATAGACTTCATTGGGGTTTTCTTAAGGGTTAAAATGGGTGTGTTTGGCCCATCTCTAACTATCACACACTATCACACATTCAATGGTATTGGTTTCTGGAGGAAAATGTTTCAATTGAAATCAGAGATTACTGGTATACTCATTATACCCAACTGAGGTCTTTCACTGCTAAATTTTGGGGTAGAAAATCTACCCCAACATTTCAATGTCATTGTCTCTCGCATACTTCTAGCGGCTGGGACCACAATCAACAGATACTCAATACAGATACAGGTATTAGATATAGATATTTAATACAAATTTTACACATGAATGATTATTGGCGTGATAGATTCTGTAAGTTTTTTAAAGCGGAGTTCCACCCAAAAGTGGAACTTCCACTCATTGTACTCCTCCCCCCCTCCGGTGTCACATTTGGCACCTTTCGGCAGGGAGGGGGGACAGCATACCTGTCTTTCACAGGTATGCTGTCCCCACTTCTGGGAGCCTCAGCCATGGGTATTGATGTTTCCTGGCCACCGAGCCAGTAGGAGAGAGGAGCGGAGCCTCACGCATGCCCAGTAGGGTTCCGACATTTTGTGTTTCTTCCATTTGCGAATAATCACACCAACTGTTGTCAACCTCTCACCAAGTGATGGTCTTGTAGCCCATCCCTGCCTTGTATAGGTCTACAATCTTGTCCCTGCAGCCTTGTACAGCTCTTTGGTCTTGACCATGGTGGAGAGATTGGAATCTGATTGAATGCTTCTAATCCCAGCTTGTTACCTGTATAGAAGACACCTGGGAGCCAGAAATCAGGCTGATCCATAGGGTATCAAATACTTATTTCCCTCATTAAGATGCAAATCAATTTATAACTTTTTTAAATGCATTTTTCTGGATATTTTTGTTGTTATTGTTTCTCCCTCTGTTAAAATAAACCTACCATTAATACTATAGACTGATAATTTCTCTGTCAGTGGGCAAACATTCAAAATCAGCAGGGGATCAAATACTTTTTCCCCCTCACTGTACTCCTTTCCAGGGAAAACAAACTGTACATATGATTTGAATTGTGTTTGGTCTGTCTAATTCTGTGCAATACATTGGTTGGCAGAGGATTAAACACGGTCACCTGGAATTATCGATATAGTTAGAAAAATTGCCAATGAAGGAGTTTCTTAAAACACTTTAACAACCCTTAGCACAACCCTAATGCCGCGTACACACGTTGTTTTTTGCGATGAAAAAAAACCGTTGTTTTTTAAAACGTCATTTAAATTGATCGTGTGTGGGCAAAACGTTGTTTTTTTGTCTTCAAAAAAACGACCCAAAAAAAATTCCAACATGCTTGAATTTTTTGTGTCATTTTTCAAAACGTCGTTTTTTGTGTCATAAAAAGTGATGGTGTGTGGGCAAAACGATGTTGAAAACGACGTTTTTAAACCCGCGCATGCTCAGAAATAAGTTATGAGACGGAGCTTCAATGGAACAGAGTGCCGTCGAACGTGGTGTACGTCACCACGCTTTGCTAGAGCTTTTTGGAAAAACGATGGTGTGTACGCAACGTTGTTTTGGAAAATGAAGTTTGAAAAACGTCGTTTTTTTTCATGAGATAAAACGTCGTTTTTTTTTCATCGCAAAAAACGACCGTGTGTACGCGGCATTAGACTCTTTTATTGGTTATATATTTTCTGAAAATTCCTTCCTTAGGGACAAGAAAAGATGGCTGCATTTACAGCCCAGATGTTCTCATTTTTCATCTGAACTACTGTATGCAGCAATGCTAAGTCATTTATGACAGTCAGTCACTTTGTCAGCTAACGCTTTACTGAATTGGGCTTTATTTGAAACTAAAACCAAGACTAACTTTATCAAAAATATTTTTTTCACTTGTAATCCTGTTTTGCTTTTGCTATTGTCTGTGTTAAAAAAATAAAAACAAACTGAATCAAAATGCTCTAATCAGAAATGAAATAATCCTTGTCTAGGTGAGGGATACTATATTTAAAGTCTGTTATATTAATGTTTGGACTCCGAAGTCCTAACAATGGAAAGTGTCACACATACAGGCAGTGACACACACAAAATACATAAACCCCTTGCATGCATCAGTCAAAAATGGATGTAAACACTCACCCAGTGAAGTAAACAGCCTCAGATGATACACAGAGATGACACAACATTCTATACATAAGTTTCACATGTACATCTGCTGTCTTCAGCTTGCTATATTCTTTGGAAAGTGCACATCGTGTTAGAAATGTTTTCTTCCTGTTCATCACTGGGTGTGGATTCTTGGCATACACTGTGTGATAGATGATTGGAGGAAAGGCACACATCCCACTCCACATAAGCAGAGGAAGGAAGGAATGTGCAGAGCTGTACTGTGACAAGACAAGCTCTCTGCTAATCTATTTATAGCACCCACCCCGACACAAATTTCAGGCTGGTTTTATTTTGGTTGTCGGAGAACCTATAAGAAGTTATCATTCTGATAACAGAAAAATAGAGCAGCAGAAAGACAGAGGACTTAGGGCTTTGGAGACAGATCAATGTGCTTAGTAGGGATGAGCTTCGAGTTCGAGTAGAACTCATGTTCGAGTCGAACATTGCCTGTTCGCCGAACAGCGAACTATTTGGGGTGTTCACGGCAAGTTCGTGTGAACTTTAGAACCCTGTTAAAGTCTATGGGACTCGAACGTTTGAAAGCTAAAGTGCTAATTTTAAAGGCTAATATGCAAGTTATGACATGTATCAATGCAAAAAAAAGTTTTTAAATTTGCAGTTTTTTTGGCAGCAGTGATTTTAATAATTCCTTTAAGTGAAACAATAAAAGTGAAATATTCCTTTAAATTTCGTACCTAGGGAGGGTGTATAGTATGCCTGTAAAGTAGCGCTTGTTTCCCATGCTTAGAACTGTCCCTGCACAAAGTGTAATTTCTGAAGGAAAAAAAGTAATTTAAAATCACTCGTGGCTATAATGTATTGTCGGCTCCCGGCAACACAGAGAAAAGTCATTCATAAAAAAAAAATGTGTGGGGATCTACGGCATTTTTTTTTAAATTTGGGATGGAGTTCCTCTTAAAATCCATACCAGACCTGAAGGGTCTGGAATGGATATTTGGGGGGAACCCTGCATCATTTTTTTTTATTTGACGCAGGGTTCCCCTTAATATCCATACCAGACCCGAAGGTGAGTGATTTTAAATGACTTTTTTCCTTCAGAAATTACACTTTGTGCAGGGACAGTTCTAAGCACAGGAAACAAGCGCTACTTTACAGGCATACTATACACCCCCCTAGGTACGAAATTTAAAGGAATATTTCAATTTTATTGTTTCACTTTGAGCATTATTAAAATCACTGCTCCTGATTGCATTGATACATGTCCCTTGGGGCAGGACCCGGGTCCCCAAACACTTTTTAGGACAATAACTTGCATATTAGCCTTTAAAATTAGTACTTTAGATTTCAAACGTTCGAGTCCCATAGACTTTAATAGGGTTCTAAAGTTCACACAAACTTTTGGTCTGTTCGCAGGTTCTGGTGCGAACCGAACCCAGGGGTGTTCGGCTCATCCCTAGTGCTTAGGTCAAATTTCATGAATCAGGCTTACATCCCCTTTAAATCAACAGAATACATTGACATAGTATAACGTAGGCACTTGCCTAAATTATGCCACTTAGATTGTTGTCCCATGAGCTGTGTAATATTATCTAATTTTAGTGTCAGTTTTGAGACTTCCACTGTCACACCTGGTTTACAATTTTGTTATTTTTTTGTACAGTACAAATGTATTTTCTTTGCGCTAAAGGATTGTCTGCCTTTCTATTCCCTCCAGTATTCACATTGTGTTTTGTTTTTTTCAAAAACTCTTTCACAAAAGGCTCTGCCCTGTGTTCAAGCAAACTCATTAGAAGAAAGACTTATTACTAGCTTAGATGATGTTCTGTAATCTTAGAAGATTGCGTATTAATTTTGTGCATATATGATTGTTATAGATAATGTCAGCCAGTGCTGACACAACAGCTAATTAATGACAAAAACCATCATAATACATTACATGTACGGTCGCAGCCAGTGATTAAACATCAGGGAGCCTTTGAATGCTTGATGTTTTTAATCAACCCTCAGTAACAAATGACCTTTCTTACTAGCCAGTAAGGTAGATATTTGTAATCATGGGTATTTGAAAACATTTTAATCTTTCATTGACTTATACTATTTATTACTAGAGGAAATCTACTCTTCAAGTAATGTGCCAAATGCAACCTTGCAATGCATTTAACAGTGTCAGATATACTATATATGTCCTACAAGCTTGTAGAGTGAAGTGATAAAGAGGCCTAACCCAACAGGCTCCTGGTGTCTGCATTCTAGGCTAACACCCTAGTAATCAATGGGGATTGACTATTTATCAGATTATTAACATGTCATAAGAATTTTGTTGATCTAATTGTGTAAATGTCCTCTGTATTTTTCCCAGTAAGGAACTGTAGTAATTAATGGGTAGGTAATGTAACTTGTAACATGTCAGTGTAATTACGTATTAATATAAAATCCATAATTTGTTTCACCTCTCTGGTACTTCAGGTAAACACAAGGGGCTGGAGGACTGTGATCAGTCTCCAAAAGCTCTGCAGCCAAGATTTTAGAATATGTGAGTGAACTGGCAATTGGTCTGGCAGTTTGGGCAAGTTTTCTGGATGTATGGGAATCTGCAAATCTTCTCAATCTGGGTCAAATCCAGTTGGGTTTTGTCTCATTTGTAAAAGCAATGTGACACTTTCTTTAACTTCTATTCCTCCTCTAGAATACCCAGACTTGTTTCTTAGCTGTCATTGAGCAAGTGCTTGACAGGTGCTTAAGCAATACTCTGTGGGACTTAATGTTAGTTTTGAACTCTTCTAGTAAGAGAGTGGCTATATGGCTTGTGACAGATTGTATGAGAAAAGCAAGAAAGATATTTTAAAATTTCCAAAGTCTTACACTGAATTGATTTTGGTAATAATGGAAACATTGCCCCATGTAGTTCAGTTTCACAGATAAAAATACATAGAAATACACACACACACTCTTACAAGCATAAAAAAAAAAATGTTCTAGCATATACGATTTTCAGCGCGCTAATAAATAATCCCAACTGTTGGATTTAAAAAAATAATCCCTAAAAACTGTCTAAAAATGAAAAATAACACATTACATACAGTACTGGTAATATTTCTGAATCTTATATTCCACTGTGCAACTCTCTGACCTCGAAATTTTCATTCTGGGGTTATATTGGCTCACAGTGCAGTGTGAATGCTATATCTCATATCATGTATCATTACTCACAGCCTTACATGGCTTATGTTCTTTCACATAAGGCTTATTGCCTTTTTGCTTGGCAGACTACAGATTCATTGTACACTATAACCATGATGATATTACTTCCAAATATGTCAACAGAGATACATGCATCTCAAGATGTTTACACATGTGCCTCCACCCACACCCATGATAAACATTATTAAAGGTATCTAAGCTTCCAATCTCTCTTTCAAATAATTAGTGCAAGAAATATGTTTGAGCTGCAGATATTTTTCCTGTTTTACTAACATCAATGCGAAGTGAGAGCATCAATGAGGTTGTTAAAGTGGACCTATTATTAAATATTGGAACTAATGTATTTTTTTTTGCAATGTAGGATCTGTAGAAGTATGAGCTGTGCATGTGGCCATGTCTATCAGGCCTCACAGACATGGATACCTTCTAAGGAATCTTTATGTGACTAGTCTAAGAATGTGGATAGATTCTCCGAACACAGTCAGTACCAATATCATCAACAACATTGTCTACTTACAGACAGTGAGAAGAAAACTAATTTAAAATAATTTTCTTTTTTTTCCATGGCTTCAGGTGAAGTTCTTTGTTGTAATAACGACAAGTATTAAAACAAAAATAGGGTTGTTTAAGTCCCAAACAACAGAAAATAAATTTTGTATACAAATCGTTACGTTTATTCATTAACTTCTTTAGGAGATAACATTTGAACGCTGCACATGTAAAACACTGTGAAAAAATATATATGAAATCAGTCAATTAAAAATTTGCAACTTTCTTTGATTTTGATTTTATTATTTGTAAAGCGCCAAATACAGTTCATAAACTGTGCCTAATTGCTAGACAGACCAAATACATATACTGACATTCAAAAATAAGCATGGCAGATATCACATACAGGATAGATTAGTAATAAATAACAGCTGAGATAGCATAAGGATCGTCTAAACAGAGGGAAAAAATGAAAAAGTTGAAGAAGCAAAATAACAGTCCACATTTAAATAAGAAGCAACAGGTCAGGGTGGGCTAATTAGCTGGTTAGTAGTAGATAGCACACGTCCCTTATCCATATACATTGGAAAGTAAGTGAGTCTTCAGTACCTTGCGAAAGTAAATTAGCGAGTTAATTTTCCGCATACTCTCAGGAAGATTGTTCAATAGAAATACACCAAAGACTTGGAGAGTTTTTCCACCAGCTGCTGCAAAATTTTATGGTTTAGGCATACGGCGGTTTTGATTCGCCGAACGTAAAGATCTTGTGGGAGTATAGTGGGAAACTATACTTGTACTTGATAAATAGATTGGACCTTGACTCCAGTATGCCTTAAAAACAAGGCAGATGCCCTTTTGGCAATGGGCAGCCAGTGAAGCTCTCGAAGGTAGCTTGTAACGTGTTCTCTGTGATTTAGTCCTTTGATCAGGCGGGCGGCATGGTTTTGAACTAACTGCAACTTAGCAATTCATTTCTTTGGGAGGTTTTATAACAAAACATTAGAGTAATCCAACCTGGAATATATGAATGCTTGTACTATTTTTTTCTGATTTACTTTGGGAAAAAAGATTTTTCAGCTTCCGAAGGAAATATAGGTAGTAGCTTGCATTTTTCACGATATTTAAGACATGTGGTATAAATGTGAGTTCTGAGTTAAACCAGACTTTCATGTTAGTCTGTCAAGACAAGCATATAAAACACTGTGCCAGCTGGGGTTTGCATTCCAAAATCCAAGAAATTACGTCACCCGATGTCCCCATACCTAATGCATTTCACTCCACCTTGGGAGCGTCATCAGTATACTAATGATGCTTACATTGATAGGTCCTCAGTAGGCATTTGTAACCCCTATAGATGCCAAAAAACATCTAGTGTGCATTAGAGACAGCAGAGACACTTGTGTCATAAAGTGTTTGTTAACTCAAAATATTAAAACACTGCCAGCTCCTCTGCCAGGCATACCACAATGTGTAAGTCTTTTATAAAAATGAGGATTGTAAATACCTTTTTGGGGTAAACTTCAGGCCAGTCACATGACTTGTGGCTGCTTTACAGCTTTCATACATGGCTACTGCAGTAGGGGCCAAGATCTCCCTCTGACTTCAGCCAGGGAGGTGACGTGGCCGCTCAGCACCTCCCACAGAAGCCCTGTTTTAGAGATGTAAAGCGGCCAGGAGTCACATGACCGGCCTAAAGATGTATTTACTTATTTATTTATTTATTCAGTGATTATTGTAAGTTTTTTTTATTTTTACTAAGAGACAGAGACACATAACACAGAGCTGACAGAGTGACAGGCAGGGAGGAGGGGGTGAGGGGAGAGAGCAGAGCAGAGAGGACAGCTGCAGATGATGAAGGGATGTACTCTGATCATAGTGGTCATGGCTCAGCAGCCCTGATTTTCATGGTCAGAGAAGAGAGGGGGACATAGGAAGTGGCAGGATTTTAACAATTTAGCAAGCACTGTGCTGTTTAATCTGCTTTAATGGAACAGGATCAGAATAATCTTTTGGGGGTTAACAAACACTTTAACCAGTGGTGTTTTGTAGGAAGATATCAGCAGTACCACAGGGGGAGACAGACTAAGGACTAGGATAGCTGGGAGAGGAGATATGTAACACACTAATTGTAAAATTGAATTATATTATATCAATTCAATTTCCATTGAATTAACAAAATCATAAATGTTCAGGCAAATTTTGGCGTTCTCACCCATTTTGGCGCCAGTGCACGCCACAGATGTGGAAAAGACTCAAATAGAGCCGAAGGGGGCGACACCATCTCAGTGCTGTGGTGCTTGAGGGGGAGGACACACAAGTCCCTTGTGCTATAGGAGACACCAGGTAAAACTACAGTACACTCAATGTTTGACACATGCCGTATTTTAGTGTCAGCGGTGGTTTGAGAGTTTAATATTTCTCCATTCCTTGCAGACTCCTCGAGGGGTGGCTGCTGTCACATAATTGCCCTATACCGCTTAGGTGGAAGACGACTATAGCGCAGACTGTATGGGCAGACATTTGGGATTTATGAAAGCTCTTTTCAAGCAGCTCAAACCTTCCTTGTTTAAGGGTAGCAAATTGTTTTTACACTGTTTAGGCATGCACATCTATGCTTCAGTTAATTTAATGTAAATTTTATTGATTTAATAATGAATGAATGAATGAAAACTTATATAGCGCAGCACATGCGAACTTAATCGCCTAATAGAATTCAATTTTAAAATTAGTGTGTTACATATGTCCTTTCCCAGGTATCCTAGTCTTTGGTCTGTCTCCCCCAGTGGTATGCTGATATCTTCCTACAAAACACCATTGGTTAAGGCAGAAGAGTATCTGCTGTCTTTAATACACACTAGAGCAGTGGTTCTCAATCTGGGGGTGGAGACCTCCGCAGGGGCAGATCCCCAGATGATGACATTTCTAGTCGAAACACGTCGGGTGGACCCATCCACAACGCTTTTGGTGATATGATATGATAAGTCCATGATGAGCTTTAAATAAGTGAGGTGTATCCTACTTTTAATAAATAACACTGTTCATACGGTATCATGCTATGTGAGTTTCTTTCATCATTTCTTTTATGGCATGTGGATACTGAGCCTCTAAGAATGATTTACATTGTGATTTGGAACAACATAGTCGATTAGTTGATTGGATCCAGGACCAGCTGTTTAGATCAAGTCGATCGATTTAAGCTTTTGGTGACTTGGGCGGTGTAAACCTTCCCCAGTCATTTGCATTTGGTAAGCCCCCTGTTCTACCATTGGTGGTGGTTCTTCTGTAAAGCTGTGGTTCCATCCTCAAGATCTTCCCGTGGTCCATCCTCAAGATCTTCCCATGGTGAAGTTATGTTCATCTCCATTTGATTGGACTTTAGTCACTTCATGCACTTTCGCCTTTCATTCACTTTAATGTGACAATTTTTATGTTTTCACTACATGTTGGTACATCAATGTGTATAGCACGGTCACATGTAGGGATGAGCCGAACACCCCCGCGTTCGGTTTGCACCAGAACCGTCGAACAGTCCGATCGTTCGCACAAACATTTAGAACCCCATTGAAGTCTATAGGACTCGAACGTTCGAATTCAAAAACAATAATTTTAAAGACAAATTTTCAAGTTATTGTTGGAAAACGTCTTTCAGAACCCGGGTCTTGCCCGAGGGAACATGTATCATTGGAAAAAAAGTCTTAAAAACGGTCGTTTTTTCAGGAGCAGGTTATTGTTGGAAAACGTCTTTCAGAACCCGGGTCTTGCCCCAGGGAACATGTATCAATGGAAAAAAGTCTTAAAAACTGTCGTTTTTTCAGGAGCAGGTTATTGTTGGAAAACGTTTTTCAGAACCCGGGTCTTGCCCCAGGGAACATGTATCAATGGAAAAAAGTCTTAAAAACGGTTGTTTTTTCAGGAGCAGGACTCCTGAAAAACAGTCATTTAGTTTCACTCGAATTTGCCGCGAACGATCGTTTTTGTTCGAAATTCGACGAACGATCGAACGGACGATGTTCGAGTCGAACACACGTTCGTTTCGAACGCGAAGCTCATCCCTAGTCACATGGTGACACTTTTATTATTTAGTCATATATCATTATATGCAGTTTTGTTTTGATAATATTAGATGTGGTTCCTTTCCATATCCTTACACAGGTACTAGCGTTCCACTTTTTCCAATTTATTCCTAGTTTTGCTTTACTCCAAAGTTGTGTGGTGGCTTATATTTGTATTACACACAGCGCAGTTTATTCTTTACATTTTGATATACTTCATTAAGCACAGACAGCGCAGGGACTTCTCACACTAATCATAGTACACTGTCCAGGATATAGGGAAGCTGCAATTTACAAGGGAATTTGCCCCATGACTTAGTGAATGAGGTGAAGCTCTGATGATTTCCATCATCTCATTAGCCTCACAGCCTCTAAGCGCTTAGACGCAAGTTTCACAACTCGCATTCAGCACTCTATAAGCATTTATCCAATCCAATCCAATCCAATCCACTCCAATTATTTGCAAGCAAAACTTCTGTTTTTCATTTTTTTAATTGGGTATACTTTGCGAAGTAAAGCTTCACCATATTCACAAAGCCCTGAGGTAAATTCCTTTGCAAAGTGCAATTTCCCTTGCAAAGTGAAGAGCATATTTGCCTTTCATAAATTACCCCTTAATGTCAAAGGCATGTTGATCTCCTGTGCACTAAAACTAGACATATAAAGAAGCAAACAGTGGGTCTGGCCACACTTACCTGATGGTGGAAGTGTCTTAAAGGACTAGAAACAAGAGTACAGGCTATGCATTAGCTTTGAGTGAGCTGGAGGTAGGCTAAGTGAAAGATGTAGAACAGATGCTTGATACACAACGTTTCAATGAGGTGCTTGCATCACAGCAAGTTCTTTAAACAGAGCACAAAAAAATGGTCAGCTCTGCAAAAAAGCAAAACAAAATATGAGCTGTCTGGCAAGCTCCTATGTAGGCAAATTCATCAGCAGTCTTACACATAATAACATTGCCGTAGTTTCACCAGAGTGAAAAGGCAACAATATACTGTACTATAAGTGTTTGCTTTGCTGGAAAGTGCAGAAAAAGACAGCCCGACAGAGTTTGAATTCGGAAAATGCACTGAAACTGTGGTAAGTACTGAATATCTCAGATACTGCTGTAGTTTGTAACACGTATCTTTCTCAAGTGTCAATCTTGCTACCAAGTAACAAAAATAAGTAATCCTGAATCTGGCAATTGCCACTGCTAGCAAACTGACAAGTAACATCTGGGATGCACCAATAGTTTTTAAGAGTAGGCTCTGTGCACTACTGTACATCAGCAAAAAAAAAATGTAACTCCCAGATTCCATGTGATTGCAAGCTGTTTTTCTTTTTCCGTTTTGAGCCCAACCTTGTACACACGCTTAGATTTTCAGATGACTGAACGCCATTTTTTTGTGGCATGCTAGTCTCATATCAAAAATGAAGAGGTTACTCACAGTACGAACATTTTTCTACAACAGAATACAACATCAAAAGTGACGTAATGTGTTGAATTGTTTTGTATATATTCTTTAGTTTCTGAGCATGCGTAGTCTTGCTCTTACAAAAGGCAAATTGGATGTTGAGTTCACATCTGACAAAAAATGTATAGTCTGCACATCAAGCTTTTGTCTGATGAAAAAGCAAAATCAGCTGTCAAAAGCACCATACTGACGATCCGAAAATCATCAGACAGCTTGTCGTACGAATTTCTCCATCCGATTTTCATATTGTGTGTATGGGCCTTTACTTTTATCTGTGTCTGCCAATAGCCCTAAACTTCTACCTTGTTCAGTCTGCCACTACCTCAACCTAAAGACATAATAACTCCTTACATTCCTCATTTTAGCATAAACTCACATCTATGTCTAGTAAAATAAGGATTAACCACTGTGCAAAGTATAGTTAATTGTTAATAGTTAATATTATAATTGTAAGGTTCCTGTCCGGAATTTATATCCTTGTGCTATCCTTGGGCAAAGTGAGAGCCAGCTGACTTTCAAAAAATATTTCATCCACATTTTTTTTCCTTTTATTTTTATACAATACATTTTTTTTATTGAAAATAAAGTAAGGGAGCGATACAATATATGCCACCTATAAGGTACTCCAATAAAGAACAAGTAACATATGGTACATAGTAAGAGATATTTACCAAGCATGCTGAATTTAACATTGTAAACAACCAAGGACCTTAATGTTCAAAATTGACCTATTTAAGACAACTGATAAAGGGGCTACATTGTAGTAGGGCTTGTTGTGTTGTGGAAAAAGAATGAGCATCGTACTCATGCCGAGATGGGTCATGCTGGGGTACTGGGTCTATTTTAATTATTCTAGGGTTGTTATGTATAAACTGGGTCTCATACAGGAAGTTCATCTATATTATGAATTACGACCCAGTAGTGATAATTGTTGAGTTACAGGAAAAATTAAAACAATGCAATACAATAGGAATTGCTAAAGAGTGTGTACGGGGGATAAAGAGGAATCAGGTCATTAGGAGGGGGTAAGGAAAAGGGTGTAGGGATAGATGTTGAATGGGGGGGGAGTGGGGGTGGTTATACTGCCTCAGTCTTTGTCAAAGACAATTAACGTGATAACAGGTCTGTAATAAAAACATATATTTAATCAGTACAGATCTGAAGTTTCAGTTTATATCAGCGAATCATAATCTACTGTGCTTGGGCCTACCCCTACTCATCGCTTGTTTAGAGGGGATGTCCGTTGCCACAGGTTGAAAACAAAATGTGGATGAAGCCATACACTGAATTTGGTCTGGGTTTTATTTTTATGGTTTACCTGGTTTATTTCCAGCAGATTCACATATCTGTCTGTGGTTCTAAAATGGCTCCAGCAGGCCCACACTCTTGCCAGAATTTAGAAGGTGAATCTCACGCTATACAAATTAGTCCCTCCATTTCTGTAGTGGTGGAGTATAAATTGTGCTGGTATGTGCTCTAATGGCTATGCAGAAATGTGTGTTGTTATTTCATTTACTTGAGACCAGAATGGTTGTATTAATGGGCATGACCATCATATATGCAACAGTGTACAATGTTCTCCGTATTCTCTGCAACAGCTACTAGAAATACCAGAATTATATTTGTTGAGTAGGGATGGCGTTTAATACCAATGAGTTAACGTTTTATAATTGTTTTCTATTTTCAAAGGTTTTTATTGATTTTCACAAAACAAATGTTAAGTTAGGAAAACAGATGAGCGGCATATAAGACATAATAAAATCCGATTACAGAAAAGTAACATTAAACACAATATCAGGTAAATAATAAAAGTTTTTCTCTTTTTTTTTTTTTTTCCCCTTCTTTTTTTTTCTCTTGGACATTACACAAAGTAATTTCTTTGTGACCTCCCAGAAATAAATCTAAGGTATAATTGTTTTCTTGGGTCAAGACATCGATTGAACCTTTATGGGCTATAGTAAAGATCCTTTTCCCATTGCTTTTCTGTAAGCTATATTTGAAGTTCCCTTTCCCATGCATGGCAGGCTTTTCCTGATTTAGGGGATGAGGTTTTAAAGAGTAAATTATGAATGGTAGAAATCACTAGGGTGGGTTTTGGGATCAAAATTGATTCAAATGAAAAGTGACGTATTTGGAAATATGCCCAGTAAGGGAATGAATTTCCAAGCAAATCTGCAGCCAATTTGTTATGATCTAAAAGGTGTCAGAAACCATGAATCAGACCAGGACAGAAGTACAGTTAAATCACACTTGTTTAATAATAAAAATAAAGGATAAACAGAGTAAACGTAATAAAAACAGGAGTTAAGGAACCAAAATGTATAGTCAGACAAGCCAAATGCCAGGGAGCCATAGATCAGCGTAGTGGGACAGCAAACAGGATCTGAAGCCAGAAGGAATCTCAACCAAGCAAGTCTTTAACAGGAACACAGGAAATCTCTGTGATGTTACCAAGGTGAAGGCAGAGATCATCTGAGCTGGAAATCATCAACAGGTGAGTCACTGTGGAAACATAGGAGCTGGCAATTAGCCGACAGCTGAGCGGCCAACTTAGAGAAGGAAGAGCTGAGCCCAGCCCTGACAAAAGGTTACCGTCATGGTAGAAGTAGAGTACCTGCCAACGAGAATGTGTTTCCAGCGCGATTGCATCACGAGGGGGAACTCCACACCATATTTTAAATAAAAAATGGCATGGGTTTCCCTCCAGGAGCATACCAGGCCCTTGGGTCTGGTATGGATTGTAAGGACAACCCCCCTACGCCGAAAAAATTACGTGGGGTTCCCCCAAAATCCATACCAGACCCTTATCCGAGCATGCCGCCTGGCCGGTAATTTAGGAAAGGAGTGGGGACGAGCGAGCACCCCCCCACCTCCTGAGCCGTACCAGGCCGAATGCCCTTAACATGGGGGGGTGGGTGCTTTGGGGCAGTAGGGCGCCCCAAAGGGCCTGGTATGCTCCTGGAGGGGAACCCATGCCAGTTTTTATTTAAAATTTGGTGTGGAATTCCCCCTTATGATTCATACCAAACACAGTGTCTGTAATTGGTAGGAATACAACTCGGATCCCCTTTCATTCTAAGTCAGATGTATGTCAGCTTTTTCCCCTACCGGCGCTGGCTCCCACGACGGGGCTCGTAGGTGGTCAATCTCGCTTAGAAAAGGAGCGAGATTGACACAATGTCGCAGTCACCTACTGTAGTGGACCCACATCTCATGATGAGGCCAAATTTTTGTTAGGAAATGCGTGGACATACCGGGGGGAGGTCGGGTTGAGTGGAACAGGGGTTAGTGGCTCAGGGTTTGAGGAAATATTAAGCTTGGTACAAACTTATTTGAAGCCTTGTAAAGATGGGTTATTAAGTGGGTGTTCCCTCAGAACTGAAGGAATATAATGGGGTAGGATCCACTGAATTGATTTTAATGGTATGGCAGAATGCTTCCTCCAGGCTCACCCAATCTTTAAGTTGGTGGTGTACCGACCAGTCTATGATTCTAGATAGGTGATATGCCCAATAATAGTTCCTAAAATCTGGCAGGCCTATTCCCCCCAGCGTTTTGGGTTTTGTCAGTTGGTTGTAATTTATTCTTGGTCATTGTTGTTTCCAAAAAAAATTACACACATTTGCCTGTATGAGCGGAAGAAAGCTAGGGGAAGTTTGATTTGAATCGTTTGTAAAATGTATAAGATCCGGGGGAGAATTTTCATTTTTGCCGCCCAACCAAACCAAGGGAAAAAGGATTTGTGTGAGTGGAGGATGGGGAGGTAATTTTTTGAGAATAGATCTGATTTGCTGTGAGGTGGATGTCCAGGTACTGGATTGTGTCTGATCTCCATTGAAACGAAAAACTGTTATGAGATTGGGAAACCGTGTCTGCGTGAAGTGTTTTGTTAAGTGAATGTGACTTAGTAAAATTGATTTTGAAGTTTGAAAAATAGTGGGACAGATCAAAATCTTTAAGAATGGTTGGTATAGAGATGTGAGGGTCCTTCAGGAATAAAAGTAGGTCGTCAGCAAACGCTGCTACCTTGTATGTGAGTTTTGCGAAGGGGAATGCCTTTTATGTTTTTTATGTATGGGTTTAATCTTATGTGACATAGATATGCTTCCAGTGTTAGCACAAAGAGGAGTGGTGAGAGTAGGCATCCCTGCCTTGTACCATTGTGTATGGAGAAGGCATTTGACAGGTGACCATTTTCTCCCCACCATTTCTGATGGTGTGTTATACAGGGACATTATGAAGTTGAACATGCGATTTCCAATTCCGATATGTCGGAGGACGGCTCCCAAATAGTCCTAAGCCAGCCTGTCAAATGCCTTCTCTGTGTCTAGGGATAAGAAAAAGCCCTTATGCTTTGAACAGGTTAGCCAGTGGTGTATGTTTAGTGCCTTAATGGTGTTATCTCTGGCCTCTCTGCCGGGGATGAAGCCTACTTGATCTTTTCCTACTAAGGAAGTCGAGGTAAGAGGCGGTTTGCCAGAAAAGTGGCAAAAAGTTTAATATCCAGGTTTAATAGGGAGTTTGACCTATAGTTAGTTACTGAAGTGGTATCTTTGCCCTCTTTTGGAATGATTGTAATGTGTGCTTCCAGTAAATTGTGAAATGGGAGTTAAAGGACCTTAAAAATGGGGTAGTGAATGGTCCCAAAAATGTTATGTGGTATGCTTCCGTAAACCCGTCAGGTCTGGGACTTTTGCCAGGTTTAATTTGTTTGGTAGCTAGTTTTAATTTTTCTAACGCTATAGAGCTTTCTAAATGTTGGACATCTTATGTAGATATTGGTTTTGGGCTATATTTTGATGGCTGTGTTTCGCGTCTGGTTACCTTCAAAGGAGACTGACTGCTGGGGAAGGTTGTATAACTCTGAATAAAAGCATTCAAATTGGGCTGCTATATCTTTAGAGGTTACATTCGTATGACCATGGGAGTCCTTAATGAGATACACATTAGTGTTTGCTTTTTTTGCTTGAATAGATCTGGCTAGAATTTTGCTACGCTTATTGCTGCATCCACATTTCCACAGTTTACACCATCTTCAGTTCCCAGTACTGTCTATTTACAATTCAAATATTTATATTACGTGGATCCTAACTAAGACTTATAATCAACTGGAATAAGTCATCTCTCTAACAAATAACATCTACAAATGATCTATATTTTAGTCATTTTGGATGATACCTGTGTATTTTAGTGAGAAAAGCGATCACTGATTGATTGCATTTAATTAAAAAAAACATGCACCTGGAAATGGGTTGTAGGTAGGAGTGTAGATGATGCAGGGTGTGTGCTAAAGAGGTTAGCTGGTCCACTCCTTCCTGTGTCATGACCTATAGTCTGTCCAGGAAGTAAGGCAGAAGTAAAGAAGAAGTGTTTTTTATTAGCCATGAGGACAGTGGGGTGGGAGTGTACGATAAATTGAAAGCTTTGTTATTTAGGCAAAAGGAATACATTAATGATATATCGGTCAAATCACATTTCAAAATGGCCCGATGTGAACTTGGGCTTATTGTCAAAGCTTATTTGAACAAGCTGAGGTTAGATGCTGATTGGTTTCTGTACAGAACTGAGGCTGATTTTGCACTCTCCAGCTTTAGTAAATAAACCTCACTGTATGTACTGAAGCTTGCCTGGTACAAAAGTGTATCCCACTTAAAGAACCTTTTCCCTTTTCAGGGCCTGAGCAGTCAATGTTAATAAAATCATGACAGAATGCACTAGAGGAACTGTTTTAAGACTTGATGAAATCTAGCATCTCCTGATGGCACGAAAGGCTGCTAAATCCTGTTTTGCATCCTAATATTTGTGGTGTTACTGTGTTTCTGTAGGCATTCTCACGCTGCTAAATTTGGGAATTTTTTCTGCAGGATCAATCCTGTTTTGTGAAACAATGGGATTGACTTGCTAAAGGAAACAGACTGTGCATTCTGCAAGTGCATTTGCCCTCTGTAAGGAAATTTGCTCTAGACGCACCAAAATGCACATAAAAAAGACCCAAAAAGCCAAATGTAACCTTTTATGGGCATGGAACTTTATGCAATTTTTCAATGCACATTTTGGCACGTTGGTAACGTATTTGTCAAATGACAGAATGTGCAGCAAAATGCATGTCTGCTAACCACATTTGGTGTGTCATTAACAATGAATGGCACCCAAAAGCGCACTGCGTATTTTGACACAAGTTTAGCTCAACCTGGAATGGCAGCAAGAATTGTGCTATTCTGCCAACAATTTTGCATTGCTCAGATGTGAAATGATCCTAGACAATACATTATAACTATACTGTGTTTATGTATGTATATATATGTAGCACTACCCCCGGAGGAGCTGCTGGATTTTTGCGTGGCATATTACCTCATGGCTCCTCCGAAATTCCTAGGGGTGAATGTTGCATATTGCATATAGTAGAAGTAAAGGAATGTCCACGACAGGTGCTCTTTGCAGTGCTCTTTATTACCCAGCCGGGTAAAGTTGAAGAAGAATGAAGAATAACAGATTCAGGCGGGATAATAGGAAACAGTCCTGCTCCCAAACGTAACCCTTCTATGCGCCACTCCCGCCAGAGTGGGCTTTGCGTACCCAGACAGGCCTCTCTCACTGACCTGGCAGCCAGAGTATCACTCGGACAATTCTCTGCCACAGACCCTTCTTAGTGAACTTAAACTTGAAAGAGAGCCTCTGCCACAGGCTCCCCTCGGTGAGCCTCAGAAAGACACCTCTGCCACAGGTTCTCTTCAGATTGAATTCTTGGAGATATCCCCCTTTAGATGAGTTATGCCTGGATCTCCTTCAACTTGTCACCCAGGTACCGACTGACAGGTGGTTAATCCCTCAGTGTCCAGCTACCTCGATCCCCAAAGGTTTGTTCAGGCCCTTTTGGACCACCAGCCTCTCAATGGCGCTCCTCAGACTGACTCCCCACCAAACAGCAGTACAGCTTGGGATCCTCAAAGGTGGGAACCCAGTCACTCACTGGGTCCCCATCGCTGTTCAGATGCTCCGGCTAGCATGGTCCCGAAACCAGGAACACCACGTGGCATGCACGCCCTGGCCATAGCGCTGGGGGGCTGCGGTGTAGCCACCCTAAAGGTGGGCACCACACTGGACGAAGAAGACCCAGACCAAATGGCATCTGCCTCATAAATACCCATCCCCAGCATGCACAGCGAGGACAAACGATCCTGATTGGATGCTGGGAAAAAGCACCCAAACCTTGACTCCACTGCTGCCACCTGCAGCACCGGGGCTGGAAAAACACCCCAGTACAACAGAATAAGCCCACAGCACAGCCAAGCTGAGACAGAGACCCTGTTTTGCATTTAACAATCTGCATCAGAGTTTAACTATACTCTGATCTACCATTAAGTTTAACTAGCACCAGTACTATAAAGTACACAGGCGCTATATATATATATATATATATATATATATATATATATATATATATATATATATATATATAGTATGTCACAAAAGTAGGTTTTAGGTCTGTGGGGTTTCAATAGGGTCAATAGGGTTTAGGTCTGGATACATGCTTAGGTAGTCCATCACCTTTACACTCAGCTTCTTTAGCAAGGCAGTGGTTGTCTTGGGGGTGTGTTTGGGGTCATTATCATGATGGACTACTGCCCTGAGGCCCAGTCTCTGAAGGGAGGGGATCATGCTCTGCTTCAGTATGTCACAGTACATGTTGGCATTCATGGTTCCCTCAATGAACTGTAGTTCCTCAGTGCCGACAGCACTCATGCAGCCCCAGACCATGACATTCTCTCCACTATGCTTGACTGTAGGCAAGATACCCTTGTCTTTGTACTCCTCACCTGGTTGTCACCACACATGCTTGACACCATCTA
Organism: Rana kukunoris; assembly: GCA_029574335.1. Lineage (NCBI taxonomy): Eukaryota > Metazoa > Chordata > Amphibia > Anura > Ranidae > Rana > Rana kukunoris. Next base: position 458,124,719 of record CM056051.1, on the reverse strand, counting down.
AAGGGAATACGTTTATCAACCCACAGTACATGGTTCCAGTAATCCATGTCCTTAGTCTGCTTATCTTTAGCAAACTGTTTTTGGGCTTTTTTGTGCATCATCTTTGGAAGAGGCTTCCTTCTGACACGACGGCCATGCAGACCAATTTGATGCAGTTTGTGGCGTATGGTCTTAGCACTGACAGGCTGACCCCCCACCCCTTCAACCTCTTCAGCACTGCTGGCAGCACTCATATGTCTATTTCCCAAAGACAACCTCTGGAAATGAAGCTGAGCACATGCACACAACTTCTTTGGTTGACCATGGCGAGGCCTGTTATGAGTGGAACATGTCCGGTTAAACTGCTGTATGGTCTTGGCCACTGTGCTGCAGCTCAGTTTCAGGGTCTTGGCAATCCTCTTACAAGCCAAGGCCATCTTTATGTAGAGCAACAATTCTTTTTTTCATATCCTCAGAGAGTTCTTTACCATGAGGTGACTTGCTGAACTTCCAGTGACCAGTAGAAGAGAGTGCGAGCGATAACACCAAATTTAACACACCTGCTTTCCTTTCACACCTGAGACCTTGTAACACTAAAGAGTCACATGACACTGGGGAGGGAAAATGGCTAATTGAGCCCAATATGGACAATTTTCACTTAGGGGTGTACTCACTTTTATTGCCAGCGGTTTAGACATCAATGGCTGCGTGTTGAGTTATTTTGATGGGACAGCAAATGTACACTATTATACAAGCTGTACACTCACTATTTTTCATTGTAGCAAAGTGTAATTTCTTCAGTTTTGTCACATGTAAAAATGTGAGGGATGTACTCACTTTTGTGTTTTATATATATATATATATATATATATATATATATATATATACCGTATTTTTCGGACCATAAGACGCACTTTTTTCCCCAAAAATATGGGTAAAAAAGTCCCTGCGTCTTATGGAGCGAAAGTACTGCAGGCACTGTCCCCCGCCGCCGCTGGCAACACCCCCACACTGCCGGAAACCCCCCCTCCCCGCGCCGTGCTGTGCTTTATTTAATGAAGCCACCCCTGCACAAGAAAAAAGTGAAAGTATTTCCCACTGCTGCCTTCCGCACAAATGCAGCACCCGGCGGCCGGCACATTGTGAGCCCACTCAGCCCAGCTTAGCGATGGGAGACGAGTGCCCTGTGATTGGCCAAATCCTGTCATTTGCGGGCGCCTGACATGGTCGTCCGCGATTGGTCCCAGCAGAGCGTGTCAGATGCGGAGGCGGGGCTCGTCTATGAATGATCGCATTGTATGGCGACCAGAACAGCTGCACGTGAGTCCTGCCTCTCTGCCTGCCGGCTGTGTGTCTCCTAAAGGTCTTCCTCTTATCACTCTGTCAGCCCCTTCCTCTCTGTCGGTCAACCCCCCTCTACCTCTGTCAGTCAGCACACTTCTCTCTATCAGCCTACATCTGTCAGTCAGCCCACTGGCAGAGGTCAGGCTGCATTTCTCTGGCACAGGTCAGGCTGCATTTCTCTGGCAGAGGTCAGGCTGCATTTCTTTGGCACAGGTCAGGCTGCATTTCTCTGGCACAGGTCAGGCTGCATTTCTCTGGCACAGGTCAGGCTGCATTTCTCTGGCACAGGTCAGGCTGCATTTCTTTGGCACAGGTCAGGCTGCATTTAATTGGCACAGGTCAGGCTGCATTTCTTTGGCACTGGTTAAATATTTTAGTACACCATTTGGTTAAGAATTTTTTTTTTTTTGTTTTCCTCCTCTAAAACCTAGGTGCGTCTTATGGTCAGGTGCGTCTTATAGAGCGAAAAATACGGTATATACACACTGTATATGTAAACACATACATATATACACAAATAAACATATATAGTTATTATTTATATCAATCTTTAGCCTCACAAGTGCTGATATTAGGAAAAAATAAGCCTCCTTCATCTCATCACAGCAGCTTCTCACCCAGATTCGCCATCTCTGGGCTGGAGAATCTGAGACAGAGATATTTGACAGAGATGGCCAGTAAGATCTTCAGATATCACCTTCATAAACTGTGTCCTGTGATGAGAAGTGAAGAACATGTTCTCCATTCCTCATCTCAGCTTTATAAACTGGCACACCTGAGAGATCAACTGTGATTATCAGTATCTCAGCCTTTCTCTCTTTCATAAACGGACACCTTTGTCACCAGAAACACCAAAAGGTACCGGTAATTTATCGAATAAGGCCAAACATTATTTTTTTTCTTTTTTTGGATTGAAGTCTAGAATTGGTGAAATAAATTTAAATTTAAATTTAAAAACATTTGTGCAAAAAAGTCTCTAAACAATTCTTTTATAGATTAAAGTTCTCTTGTTATGAGACAGCCTTGTGAGATCCACCACCGAACTGAAAGAAATGCCTGCTTACCAAATCTCCATGATCCCCCCACTTCAGAGGATCAGGAGAGACTTTGAAAATAAAGTGCCCGATCTGGTCCAGCCAAAACCCAAGCATATGCAGTCCAAGTCAGCACACTTCAAGTTTCGCTCAGTATATCCCAGATTCAGGTGCCATGCCAAAAAAACATATTGTTCCATAGTGTAAAAAAGTTACAAAGTTTATTGCAGAGAAAACAAAAACACACCCACAACCAAGCAACACAAGCACATCCCCAAACCTGCGGCGCGGGCTGGACACACACAGGCAAACCCGCTCCCCCCGGCAGGTGAGCACAGTGGGCGGTGACGTCGTGACGCGCCGTCCGTGCCCCTGGAAGACGCAATTCTATTGCGAAACGACATAGGGCAGAGTGGAGCGGCGCATAGACGTCACCACCCACCACACTCACCTACCAGCAGGAACGGGCCCACCTGTGCATGTCCAGCCCCAAACATTTTTTTAAATAATAATATCTGGACCTTCTTCTTTGAAGACAACCAAAGCTTTAGCTGTCCTTAAAGGAGATTGTGAGTATGAGATGGAAAGGGACAGTGTAAGAAATACAGGTGCCAATGTGTGATTGGAGAGTCTATGCTCCAACGGAAAAAGAGAGCACTGTGCAAGTGTAGCTTTTGATTCAGGAATCACACTCAGTTCTGCGATGCAGGGGGTGAGCAGTTAATTACTGTTCTTATCTATTTGGCTTTGGTATGTTTATAATTAACACAATCTCTCTTTACTCAAAGTATAAATATGTGAATATGTTTGGGAAAAGTTATATGCTCTTGATATCTGTTCCTTGTGTATTCTAAAACTTAATAAAAAAATGAAATATATAATTGTACAGATTTATTTTGTCAGAAACGGACAACAATCTGAACTAATCAACAAAAACTAAGGCCCCTTTCACATGTCCGCCTCCGTTCGTCCGTTTTTACAAGTCCGTTTACGGACTTGTAATGGACGCCTATGGGGTCGTGTCCGTTAGCGGATGATGCATCCGCTAACGTCCGCAAAGATCCGCGTCCGTCTGGATCCGGTTTTTCGGACGGAAGAAAACCCTATTTTTCTTCCGTCCGGCGGAACGGATCGGATGAAGACGGACAAATGGTCTGTTTTCATCCGATTCCCCATAGGGGAGAGCGGAGGAGAGACAGGGTGGTCCCTGCACAGTGTGCGGGGACCGCCCTGTCTGCCGACAGCTGAGCGGGACCCCTGCTGAGCTGACGGACACACACGGAGCGGACCGAAAAACAGTCCTCTCCGTGTGAAGTCAGATTGTGCTTTGTGTTATAGGTACTGCTCATTTTGACCTATGAACATTACAAGGCTGTCTACATTAATGTACCATTAATGGTGATGTACATTAATGGCACATTTTTTTGTCCGTGTTTTGCCGTTCGAAGATTTATTTTTTTGTCTCTCAGTTTTCTCATACCTGCTTAGATGACAGGTGTGAAGGATCCATAGATTTCTCTATTAAAAATTCTTACATTATAACCACCAGTAGGGCAGTACATGCCTTACCAATCGGCCTTTAATGAAGAGAATAATATATCCTTAACTGTGTGAGGACTGTCTCTTTAGGTCCTCAAACTTGTTCTCCTTTTGTGCTGATGACATGGTCACAGCCCGAAGCTTTATTTGATATTGCTGAAGGACTGCTACCAATTAACCTCATGTCATTTCTTGTCACCCAATGTTCCAAGAGCTCATGTTGACATAGTGTATAACCTGAACAGAAGGCATGATGAGAGCCCATTGCAAATGTCAAAATTGTAAAGCCTTGCTGTAGGTGAGCCAGGATTCCTAAATAATTCAGAGAGAACCCTGTTTATCTGGACAACAACAAATGAGACATGCTTGGCTATAGAAGGATAATCTGGGGGTACAGTCTGCTTTATTAAAACTAAATATAGTAGGTGAGATACCTGAATCAGTTCTTGAAACTATGTCATACATCCTACATGTCTTCAAATTATTTAGCAAAACCTCTACCTCACCTATTAGTTGACATTGCACAGCTAGATATGGGATTATTTTAAAATGTAATAGAAACCTCTAGAAACTAATCAGAAATCTGCTTTCATCCACATGGCACAAATAACAAAAGCCGTTTTTCGGTAATGCAAGTTATTTCACACTACTGTTCAATGTTTCTTTGTATTAAAGAAACGTTATAGGAAAGAAGAGGTTGGTGACGTGTGTAAAATATCCACTTAGGTTTCTGTATGCACATGTCATGATGCCATGGTGAGACTTGATTAGAGTCTCAGCTGAAACATATATTGTTAAAAAGCATGCAGATATTTTGACTATGTTTCTTCCCACATCTTACTATTTACTACCTCTTATGCCGCGTACACACGGTCGTTTTTTGCGATGAAAAAAAACGTCGTTTTTTAAAACGTCATTTAAATTGATCGTGTGTGGGCAAAACGTCGTTTTTTGTCTTAAAAAAAACGACCAAAAAAAAATTCCAACATGCTTGAATTTTTTGTGTCGTTTTTCAAAACGTCGTTTTTTGTTTCACAAAAAGTCACCGTGTGTAGCAAAAACGTCTTTCAAAACGACGTTTTTCAACCCGCGCATGCCCAGAAGCTAGTTATGAAGCGAGCTTCAATGGAAAAGAGTGGTGAACGTAACCTCGCTTTTTGTGAAAAAACGATGGTGTGTATGCAAAATTGTCTTTGAAAAGTGACGTTTCAAAAACGTCGTTTTTTACTTCACAGAAAACGTCGTTTTTTTTCATCACAAAAAATGATCGTGTGTACGCGGCATTACACTCCAACTGCACTTTCACTGGCAGCAGCAACAAAACAGTTCTTGACCTTATTTCATGTGATATAATGAGGACAATGAACCCAATGCAACACCAGCTTTGGTCTCTATGCAGAGAGTTTTAGATGATCAACAACTAAATTAAAGCACTTTTTTTCCATCCTAACTATCCAATTCTTCTATTTGGCTCCTTATATCCTTGTGGTAGGCCCCTATCTGTCCCAATTGCAACAACAAAAGAAAAGAATCAGAGCAAAAGTGATCCATCTTGCCTGTCAATGTATTTACAAGCATACCCCACTTTTAAGTACACAATGGGGTTTATTTACTATCGCTGGAGAGTGCAAAATCAGACTCACTTCTGCATAGAAACCAATGAGCTTCCAGGCTTAAAGAAAAATTATTTTGTTGCTGAAATGACTGTTTACAGGGTATAGAGACATAATAGTTAACGGATTCCTTTTAAAAATGATTAAAAATAGATAAAAATCAATCATATAATGTACCTGCACTTTCAGTTTCATTCTTCATCTAGTTTCATGCTTCTGTGAAGGACAGAGACACAGAGCAGTATTTGTTTTTAAAATTTAACTGATTGGTTCTGAGGGGTTTTAGACACACAGTTATTACACCTTCTTGATTAGACACCACAGAGAATACTTTTTTTATAAGGAAACAGACAACCAGGAAGTGTGCAGAACAGAGAAGGATTACAGCAAATACGAACCATGCACGCTCCATCAATAGTAAATAAACCCACATTATGTACTTAAAAGTGGGGTATGCCTGGCTGTACTGCACAATGGTTTTGTCTGATTATTCAACTGCCTTTCCCACTATATTTATGCATAGCTGGTTCCAAACTTGTAAATAAAATGCAGTTGGTTCTGTAATCTCAGGTTGGAATGTGTATAAGAGGATTGTCTACTGACATTGGCCACATAAACATGACAGGTCTTTGTAAATAAGCTGACATAATATTGACTTATAATTCTTTGTATGCATATTTTTCTAGTAAGTAACACTTAAACACTGCATGGCATTTTAGGTAGAGAAATAAATGACATTTCATTCAGCTATGAGTAACAAATAATACATAAATAGCCATACAGCACATGAGCATGAGTGGTTCTGCAGCTACTCTTTCTGAGTCTGGCTCTATCAGGCATTGCAACATGTTTAATGTATGTATTTTATGTATAGTTAAATTCACATATTAATATTTATGTTTTTCATTAATAGTTAATATGTGTGATGCCCTCCAATTAAGCTTGATCTCTATATATTTATTATGGCATATAGCCCAATTATAGATAAAATAATTAATTTGTGCAAAACAAATCAGAACATGTTAGGCCAGTTTCCTTTTTTTTTGTGGTTAGTGAGCAAACTACAGAATTAAAATTCATGCCATTTTGGAAAAAATATATGAGTATCTCCTCTGACAAGGTTTATCAGCCAATCAGCAGGTGAAAGTGCATTTGTTTGGCCAAATAGCAAATCAGAAAAAAAAATGGCTGATTTGATACTGACAGTGTTATAATAAAGTACTGTGACTATTTAAATACTTCAGTCACTTCACTGTGTCTCTCATGGCTTTTGACTTACTGGAATTTACATTTTCTATGTGCTGCCCTTGCCAGGTTTAGAGAAAACTTTATTGAAGCTGTGCTTTGGCATCGGGGCAGGATCTTAATGTCCTGCTCCCAGAACAAAATCGAGTTTGGCTGAAGGCTGCTTAACCATTCCCAGAAAGTTCTGTAATTATGATTGAATACAATGATTTCTCTGGCTGAGGTAAAATAAAAATAAAATAAGATAAAATACAAAGCCTCCTGTGAATGGCAGAGCAGCACTTAGCCTGACCCAATTTCATTCTGGGTGTAGAATGAAAAGTTCCTGTGCCACTGCCAGAACACAGCACTGTGTACTGTATGTTTCTCCCATCCACACCATGTATTAGTAAAGGAAATCATTTTGGAACAGATTGGTCCTAAAACTATTTAAAGTTTATGAAACCCTGGAGTTATGATTTTTGTGGGTTGATTTCTAAAATTATTTTTTATCACTATTGACTGGGTTCCTGATTACTTTTTTTAAATAGACCTCTTCACCAACTTAGAAAATTATAGGTACATAAAAACACAGAAAAACATTCATGGAAAGTTGAGTGGAAGGAAAAATTGTGGTACAAAAAGGTGCAAGAGCATCATGGATAACTGTAGCCTTGAGAGGATTGTGAAGCAAGAATTTGGGGGAGGTGCATAAACAGTGGACTACGGCTGGTGTCAGTGCTTCAAGATCAACCACACACAGATGTATCCAGGACATGGGCTACGATTGTCGGAATCATTGTATCAAGCCACTCCTGAACCAGGGACAACATCAGAAGTGTCTTACCTGGGCTAAGTAAGGAGTGGAGTGTTCAGTGGTCCAGAGTCCTCTTTTCGGATGAAAGAAAATGTTGCATTTTTATTTGGAAATCAAGGTCCCAGAGTTCGGAGGAAGAATGGAGGTCCAGTGTATAGCACACTCAGTGGTGATTTGGGGAGCCATGTCATCTACTGGTGTTGATCCTCTACCAGGAAATTTCCCTTTTCCAGGAAATTCTAGAGCACTTCATGCTTCCTCTGCTGACCAGCTTTATGGATATGATGATTTCATTTTACAGCAGGGCTTGACACCTGCCCACACTGCCAAAAGTACCAATAACTAGTTTAATGATCATGGCATCACTGTGCTTGATTGGCCAGTAAACTTGCCTGACCTAAACCCCACCGAGAATCTTTGGGGTATTGTCAAGAGGAAGATGAGAGAGACCAGACCCAACAATGCAGATGTTCCGAAGACCACTATCAAAGCAACCTGGGCTTCCATAACACCTCAGCAGTGCCACAGGCTGATCACCTCCATGCCACGCCACAATGATTAAGCAATTCATGCAAAAGAAGTCCCAACCAAGTATTGAGAGCATAACATACTATGCATTAAACCTTCATTAAAAAATCATTTTTTTTACTGGTCTCATGTAATATTCAAATTTTCTGAGATACTGAATCTTGGGTTTTCACTAGCTGTAAGCCATAATCATCCAAATGAAAAGACATAAATGCTTGAAATATATCACTCTGTGTGTAATGTTGATGATATTTACATCATCAACATTGAGATACGCCTGTTTACTTAAAGGGGTGTTCCAGCCAAATTTGGTGTTTATTAAATGTCAGCAGCTACAAAAAGTGTAGCTGCTGGCTTTCAATAAACACACACTTACCTGCTCCAGCGCTCCAGCGACGCGCCGGCCGGGGCTTCGCTCCGCTCCCACCTCCCCAGCCGGCATCCTCATTGCTACTGTGGGCACCCGCCGTGACAGCCTTCAGCTTCACGGCTGGGCACCCACTGCGCATGCGCGAGCCGCACTGCGCATGCGCGCGCGGCGCGGCTCGCCGCTGATTCGACAGGCGATCGTCTAGGACCTGTCAAATGTCCTAGACGATCACCTAGGGGAGGGGCTGCAGTAAGGCGATTAGGCCTAATCGCCTTACCAGCCCTCGGCGGAAGGAGGAAGTGGGACAGGAAGTCCCACTCCTCCTGAAGCCCCCACTCCCCCCCCAAAAAAATTACATGCTAAATGTGGCATGTAAGGGGGTGAGGAGTGGAACAAGCGGAAGTTCCAAATTTGGGTGGAACTCCTCTTTAAGTGCTTTTAGTTTCCATAAAATATTTTTTGTCATTTGCAATGTGCCTTTCAACCTGATAGAAAATTAGACTATTCAGAGAAGAGTACATTTTTCTAGCAAAGCCTTCAACAAATGTCGTAGCACTTTCCTTTTCTGGGAGTGCCTTATTACTCTCTGCTTTGGCCTGGATCCTCAAACCCCCCCCCCCCCAACTTGCTAGCATACTGTCATGTACCTGACTGTGGAGCCCAAGATGACAAGAGTGGCCTCCAGTGGAATTTCTATCCAATCATCATTGGTAGTGGAGACAGGGACTGCTACGACAGTGAAAAGGTACAGGTGCCAGGAAGCTGTTGTAGTGAGCTGAAGCTTGGAAACACAGGAGTCCTTCCAGTGGTAGTATGGAGTCTGGTCACAAGCCTTTTTCAACTGCAGCCAAGCAGATAGGTGCACGGTCAGGATCAAGTTCCAGATCAGAAACAGGCAGAAGACGGTTACATGTGAAAAATAAGAGGACCTTGCGCTATGGACTAGGCTAGCTAAATAAACAAATTCTAAAACATATATGCTGCTCCCCTCAAAGTGCAATAGTGCTAGCTTTGTCTGATTTGGGGTGTGTAATGATAGGAAGCGCTGTGAATAGTGTGACTTAATAAGTTAGACTAAATCTTGTGCATATACAAAATAAAGTGTATAGTGCTAATTTAAATGCTATAAAAATTCATGATTAATTAATAATCTAGTGCTAAAATGACAGTGATTAAAATATTTCATCAAAACCAAAGTCTATAAATCTTTTGGGATGCAACTTTAATCCATACACCATCACTTCATAAAAATCACCCGCTGGATGTAAGTGAAATTCCTACTCAACGGACCACTGTGACCACTTTAACTAAAAAGAAGGTCAGATCAGGCTTGTTAGTGTGGGTCTGTGGTCTTGCTGGTATATCAGAGGAGATGTGGCTGGAATCTTGTTAATACTCCACCGCAATGACAATTAAAAAAAGAAAAAACAGGACCATAGTGTAATACAGTTTAATTAAAAATAAATGTAAAAACATGCACCAAATGGCTGCTTACATTAGTAGGTGTCTTTCCTCGGCACTGGAGGTATACAGCACAAATCACCGGGCTAGTAGGAGGTATGGCCGTCCTGCACTCACCTGTGTTGTTCGGCGTGCGTTTCACCACCGCAGTGAGACAGAATCCGGAAATGGCTGGAAGTGACCTGATCGGGATGCTCCTCAAAAAGGAAAAAACACTAACAAGCCTGATCTGACCTTCTTTTCAGTTAAAGAGGTCACAGTGGTCCGGTGAGTAGGAATTTAACTCACATCCACCAGGTGATTTTCATGAAGTTTTGCCACCGGTGATGATGTAAGGATTTTAGCACTAGATTATTAATTAATCATAAATTGATATAGCATTTAAATTAGCGCTATATACCTTGTTTTGTATATGCACAAGATTTAGTCTAACCCATTAAGTCACACTATTCACAGCACCCCCTAGAAGTCGGTTACATGCTGGCAGCGAGATACCAAGTCAGGAGGCAGAGATGTAGTCGGAAATCCAAGCCAAGGTCAGTAACACAAGCGAACAGCAGACATAAAAGGTGGGAGTAATCAAAGACAGGTGTCAGACGTAGCCGGGTCAGGAAAAAGGTTAGCAGACTTTCAAGAACCAAGAACCCGGGAACCAGAGCTGAAGACAATCCAGCACTGAGGCTAGACAGACTCTCAAGCCGCGTACATCCGACCATTTTTCATGTCATGGAAAAAAACAAAGTTTTTCTTAATGTGATTCTTGTCAAGCCTGCCTTGCATACACACAATCGTGAAAAAAAATGCTCGAGCAAAGCGCGATGACGTACAACACGTACGAGGACACTATAAAGGGGAAGTTCCATTCGATTAGTGCCACCCTTTGGGCTGATTATGCACATTTCCCTTCTCATAACTTGCTTCTAAGCATGTGCGTCTTTTTCCCCTTCATTAAGGCCTACATACAAACGTTTTTCACGACGTGAAAAACGACAACGTGAAAAACTATGAAAAAAATAGAGCACGTTCTAAATTTTTAATGCCCATTTTTCACGTTGAGAAAAATGCTCTGGAGCCTACACACGATTGTTTTTAATGACCAATTTAAAGCATTTTTCTCGCCAGTAAAAACTGTCTGCTGAGCACCACAATCTGTGAATGCCGGTATGTGCACAAGCTCATGGGCCAATGCTCGTCCGCAATGCACATTCTAGTTTATGTCTGTCTTGCTAGGCTCACGACATGCACATAAGAATAAGTAAGCACCTGCTGCACAGAAATGAGCATTTGCTGTATGAGATCCCTGACACATACCTTTTATGGGAGAAGCCAAGGGAAATACTATAGATTGTCCTTTGCATGAGGATGTTGACATTACATACAAGACTGCAAAGCCGAGCGGCAGTCTCAAGTCTTTTGAATGTCTACACAAGAGAAAGTTTTACAGGTAAAAAAAATCATAAAAAACATTAAATACACATAGACTCTTGTGGAAAGCACGTCCATTGAAATAAATGGTCTGTTGATGGGTCTTTGTAACTCAGGCACAAGACAGGGATAAATGCTTTTTACTCAACTCTATGCCAGAGCTGCTCTATCCTTAGTATTCACTAGTGTACCAATTCAAATACAATATGGTCAGGTTTGGCCCTATATGCAGGCAATTCTTTTGTTCCCAGCTCAGCTGCACTCATCCTTGTCAAATACACCTACTACCACTACAGAAGAAACTTTCTTGTTTGAAGTCTTTTAAAGTCTATTGCAGTGTTTTAAAGATCTACAATTTTTTCCAGTAAAGACCTAATGTACCTGTTTGCATAACGTTTTAACCATTTATTATTGGCTAGAGCAGGGGTCTCCAAACATTCTGAACAAAGGGCCGGTTTATTGTCCTTCAGACTCTTGGAGGGCCGGACTTTGGCCAGCGGGAGTGGAAATTTTCCTGGCATCATTGTTGGTAAACATCTAGTATTAGGGGGAGGAATAGTGCCCCATTGCTATTATGGGGAGGAATAGTGCTTTATTATTTGTGTCAGTGGGAGAGATGGTGCTCCATTGTCCATGACAATTGGCAGAATAGTGTCTCGTATCAGTGGGAGGGATAGTGCTTCAAGGGCCAAATAAAGGCAAGCAAAGGGCCACATCCGGCCCTCGGGCCGCAGTTTGGAGACCACTGGGCTAGAGGAATTCACATACATGACATTGTTTCTGGGATTTAGTAACAGGCTCGGGTGATTCAGTGGTGGTGAGAGAACCAACACATGCAAGGAGTCAGAACCAGAAACACCAAGTGATCATCTGGTAGACCTCCAACAATATCCTTTATCTGTATTGAGGATATCCTTAAGTTCCACTGTGTTATTGATAGGCATGTGAAGGTATAACTTATGCTAAGTGTTTTTTGCTTTTCTGCTTTAGGGACAATGCTGTGTTTATTACTCACTATGAAGATTATAATTTTTACATGTGTGTGAAACTGTTCAAGAACATTATTACAATCCCTAAGCTTGTGTACCTGAACTTTCCATGAACTGTGAGTTATAATTAGTGTAATTTAATTCAGTTGCAAGCTGACATGAATGTCTCAGTCCATTACCAAGAATATCAGTACATTATGGTGAAGGAGAAAGCACCAAAAGTAAAGTATTATTTCCACAGTAAACTAAAAAAAAAAGCAAGGAAAGAGGTATATGCCTAAAAAGGAAGTTTTCTCTATTAATGGATATAAAACATTTATTTGACTAGTTTAAATTTATAATCTATAATTTCCTTATATTTAAGCCAGCAAAACTTAAGTATAAACTGCAATTCGTTTTTGAGAAATAGTTCTGCCAATTCACATAATAAGATGTTTGAGGAACAATCTAATATGATCTGAAAATAGTTTATGTACTAGCTTTAAAGCAGGTATTTTACTAAAAATGTGGTCCTCCTATTTAATAAGGCCTCCCCTTCCCCATTCCAAAATTAAAATTAAGAAATTAATCAAAATTAGAAAATTACTAAAAACTGTAGGAAAAAGTTAATATACTCACCTTATCTTAGCTTCTGCCTGTGGCACATAGGTGAGCGTAACATCATTATCATGGATAAAACTACAGATCAAAACTTCAATGGGGCCCCCAGGGACCTCTGTCTCTCTCTTTTTCTCTAGTACCTGGTATTGTTAACTGTGAAAATTCTGCAATTTACCTTAGCATAAAGTAAGTCTAAATCAAGAACCAGTAGCAACAGAACTATCAGCATAGTCAGTTCACTATTGGGGATTGGGCAGTGAATAGAAGAGGTAGCAATGCAAAAAAAAAATGTTTGCTCTGTTCTCTGTAGTATATGAGTTTTTTTTTTTTTTTTTTTAAGCAAACTAGTATGCAATTAAGTAAAAAAAAGAAAAGTTGTAATATTTTATATCATAATATAATTGTTGATGCAACTGCACACAATTACTCTATAACTCTATTACAAACTTTTTTAAACGTTTTTTGCAGAGGTGCAAATTTTAACTGTATTATCACTGTATTTTAACCAAAAGAAAAGAGTATTAGGCTACTTTCACACTGGGGCCTTGCACCATCGGCGGTAAAGCGTTGCTATTTTTAACTGCACTTTACAGACGTTTTTGTGGCGCTATTCGGCCACTGGTGGGGCGCTTTTAACCCCCGCTAGCGGCTGAAAAAGGGTTAAGATGAGGCTCTTTCAGGGCACTTTGCAAACAATATTTTTAGCGCTATAGTGCCTGAAAATGTCCTCAGTCTGAAAGTAGCCTTAGGCATGCACAGTAAAGCTGGATACACACTATTTTCTGAAGATGTTTTCCTTTAGATTTACCAAAACCATATAAAAACTATATAATAAGAGGTCAAACCTAAACACTTTAAATTTGTATGAAATCAGTCAGACCCTTGCATTAGTTAAAAAGGAAATTATTCAGCGCTGGAACCCACACAACAAACTAAAAATAAAATTAAAATGCAAGCCAGCACTTAGGTAAATTCAAATAAAACACCTCAAGACATGTGACAATAAAGATAGTGCAGCGCAACACAAAAAATAATTAAATAAAATATAAAATATAATAAACAATTAATGAGAATCAGAAAGTCCATAAAACTGCTCAAGTGTTTAAATGATCCAAAAATGGAAAAAAACAGGTGCACAATCCGAAGAGTGATTTCCAGAAGAAACTTCCACCAAATAGCAGGAGTGGCCTCTCACCTTAACACTTCGACCAACAATAGGTCACAGATAGATATGTGCATTCCCGTTCGTACAAATGTTATTTTCGTACGAAAATGTTCATTTTCGGACCCGCAGGATAATGTGTACATACGAAAAAATTAAAGCACCAAAATACGAAAACTACGAGATTACGAATGAGCCGCATAACGAACAACCGCAAATACGAACGAATGATCCGACGAAAAAAAACGACAAAACGAAAACGGCAAAAGAACAAAAATGACATCTATAACAAAAGATTTACATTCTGTATTTTGTTTCAATCCTTTTTCTGTTTGTTTTCAGTCCTATGTTCATTGTTCATATGACATCTAGAACAAAAGATTTGCATGCTGTATTTTGTTTCAATCCTTTTTCTGTTTGTTTTCAGTCCTATGTTCATTGTTCATATGACATCTAGAACAAAAGATTTGCATTCTGTATTTTGTTTCAATCCTTTTTCTGTTTGTTTTCAGTCCTATGTTCATTGTTCATATGACATCTATAACAAAAGATTTGCATGCTGTATTTTGAATCCAAAATACGAACAGAAAAAACGAATTTAAAATACAGAATGCAAATCTTTTGTTATAGATGTCATATGAACATACGACTGAAAATAGAAAAAGAAAAGGGTTTCAAGATACTGCAAATCATTGACGAAAATTCATGAAAATTATTGTCTAACAAGTAACGAACATGAATTAAACAGAATAACAAACCATCCTGCATGTACGAAAATAAAACAGTAACGAAAATACGAAACGATCGGAATACGAAAAAATTGCGTCATACGAAAAACTAACGGGAACAAACAGGAAAACGGGCTTCTTAGGAAAAACGAACGAAAACGAAAAAACGGAACAATACGAAACAGAACAAAAAAAAACAATTTTTTTTTCTGTGCACATGTCTAGTCACAGAGCATGAGATAGAGAACCTCCTGTTCTCAAAGGCACAGCATACAGATGCAGCAGCTCAACCTCAGTAATGGCAGATTCCGGAGCCAAGTAAGGCAAACAGGGCATAAAACAAAAAGAAAGGAGATCTAGTGCTCTCTGAAGCCAAACTCGGTAAATTTATTGCAATAATAAAGACAGAAATTCACTGTAAAGGCACTCTGGAACGAGTGCAACAAACAAAAACATATCAGTAAGATAGACCAGCATGGATCTCACTTGGGTTGGCGATCACGGGTGACGTCACACATGGCTCCTCCCCCTCATACGTCGTTACGTCCCTAAGGGCGGGACTTCATCAGCGTGGGGTATGGAAAAGCATTGCATTGCATTACAAAGTTAAAGGTAAATCTAAAGGAAATCTAACAACAAAAGTTGTATAGTGTGTATCCAGCTTTAGTTTCACGTTGAGACAATACATTTACACTGTTAGAACAGCTAAACAAATGAATCTTAGGCCTCGTACACGCGATAGGTTAAACAGAGGAAAACAGTCTGATGGACCGTTTTCATCGGTCAAAACCGATCGTGTGTGGGCCCCATAGGTTATTTAACCATCGGTTAAAAAAAAGCCAACTTGCTTTAAATTTAACCGATGGATTCTTAACCGATAAGTAAAAAATGATCGTTAGTAGGCACGACCATCGGTTAAAAATCCACACATGCTCAGAATCAAGTCGACGCATGCTTGGAAGCATTGAACTTTTTTTCAGCACGTTGTCGTGTTTTATGTTACCGCGTTCTCACCCGATCATTTTTTTAACCGATGGTGTGTAGGCGCGATGGACCATCAGTCAGCTTCATCGGTTAACTGATGAAAACGGTCCATCAAACCGTTCTCATCGGATGGACTGATCATGTGTACGCGGCTTTACTGTTTTGTTCAGTGAAAGCAAGGGTGACTCTTCTACTTTCTATGACATCAAATCTTACAGTTGACTTTCTTTGCAACTCCAAGGAATACAGTATTGTAACTGCTATTTTTTTTACATGCATACAGATATTCTGTGTTTAGTTTGTCTTAACAGCCTCCCTATTAGGGTTCACTCCCACCTCAAGCCCCATAGCAGCTGCTTGTTCTATTATGGCTATTGTTATGCCACTGGTTACCATACCCCTGGAAAAATATGCACAGTCACTCAAATGTGAGCTGACATGCCAGCAAAGTGCAGAAATGTGTTTCCATGAGATGTTGGCTGCTCTACTTTTCCCAGATCTTGTCGGAATGATGATTACATGATCATCTGCAGTATGCAAACCAGGGGTAAGGTCACAGTATATTATGAACTTTGTATCGCCCACAGTTTTTTTTTCCCTCTATAATGCAGCTTTCTTTTTTTTTCTGGTGGTGGTGATGTCAGTAGATAGGCCAGACCTTGTGTTTTAAATGCTTTTAAAAGTGCCTTAAGCAGCGAGAAACCATCAGAGGTTGAATTTTGCTATTAATGGAGCAATTAGAATATGTTTTCCTTCCCATTTCTCTTCTGCCAAAAAACAGACAGTGTGATACAATATTGATACACACTGTCAAAATCAATTAATAGTTACTTTTGTAAATACTCTGTTTTATTCATCTGCAGATCACAGGGACAAGCTTTGTTCTGCATATAATGTCAGTTAAATATTCCTGCCATATATATATATATATACCGTATTTATCGGTGTATAACGCGCACAGGTGTATAACACGCACCCTAACTTTAAGAGGGAAGTTTCAGTAAAAAAACTTTCCACAGCCCCCTGTGTGTAACACACAGGCACAGTTTACCCTCTATTTTCAGGGTAAAAAAAAGTGAGTGTTATACGCCAATAAATACAGTATATATTAAAGTTCCCATTTAACCCATTATTACTGATTGATTTTATCCAGTTTTACCACTTGTCTAGTGGGAACTTTCACCCCCTTCCTGCCCAGACCAGTTTTCAGTGCACTTTGAATGACAATTATGCGGTCATGCAACACAGTACCCATATGACATTTTTATAAAAAAAAATCACGCAAATGGAGCTTTCTTTTGGTGCTATTTATTCACCACAGTTTTTTTATTATTTCTTGCTAAACAAATAAAACAGGTAATTTTTTTCCCTTCACTGATGTGCGCTGATGAGGCTGTACTGATGGACACTGATAGGCTGCACTGATGGGCACTAATGAGGCAGCACTGGTGGGCACTTTTGGGGCTGCACTGATCATTGATAGACACTGATGATCAGCACCCTAGTTACCATTGTAAATGTCCTCTTTCACACTTGCTGGTTATCGACTTTCTACCCTCCTCACTCTGTGACAGCGTGGGAAAAAGGAATGCCAATAACCAGTTTACATCGTGATCAATTGTGATTGGACACAGCTAATAACATAGTAAAGAGTCACTGGCTCTTTACCCTGATCAGCGATCACAAAGCATGCCAGGTGCACACTGCGCGGGGGGGAAATAGTTCTGGGAGGACATCAATAGACATCCTCCAAGAACTGTATGATTGACTGTGCTGTAGCCGTCATTTGACTATAGCACAGTCAGCAAATGGTTAATCCATTATTTATCCATTATTAACTACAATATTATGTTTTCAATCATTTTCCCTTTTTTTTAGTTTTACAATTAAAAAAATTGGAGAATTAAAAAAAAAAAATTAGAATAATAATATTAGTGTAAAATGTATATTTTTTTTCTTACAGTAGCATTTTTTTAAACTAACACTGATGAATGTTTAAAAAAGAGTTAGTGTAGATACATTTTTTAATGTGGTGCATACAAAAATATGATTTTTTTCAAGACAATATCACCAAAATAAAGTCTGTCCTAAGAAAATCTTATATTTATCACTTTGTTATTTTAACATAGGGGTAGGAAACCTGGGGCCACGCAGCTGTTGCAGAACTACAAGTCCCATCATGCCTCTGGGAGTAATTATAACTTCCAGCCTTGCAAAGCCTTGTGGGAAATACAGTTTCACAACAGCTGAAGGGCCCCAGGTTGTCTACCCCTGTTTTAACCCCTTTCCACTGCCTGTACACATACTGTATATGCAGTCTCATTGATGTAGGTCCTCTGTGTGGCCGCATATATGTGTACCAGTGTTTGTGTTTCGGGTACGCCCCACACAGCATGCTTCTAGCACAGAGACCAGGATCTCACCAAGAGCCCCAGATCTTGTACTAAGAATTAGGAAGCTGGAAACCCCCTGTAACGGAATGACCCATGACAACCAGAGACTTTGGAAGGATGAGAGATACTCCTGTGCCAGCGGCACTAATAACTCCTGGGTCTAAGTCCACCCTGTGCCCTTTTGGGCATAGGGTGGCTAATAAAATCATAATTCATGTATTGCATGAGATGGGACATTAATATTAATTCATGTTTGCAGGATGTCTTGAGATATTACAAGTTGTTGGCTATTCAATGTGGGCACACATGCTCTCGAAAGGTGTTAATTGCATCTACTCCTAGACATTACATTGTCCATTATATAAAGGTGTTAATTCAGGTCTGCTGCTAGACCTTTCAATTGTCTGATAACACGGTTTAAAGCCTATTGATGCCCAGGTGTCAAGACCCTTTAGAGACAGTACGTCTGTCTAGATATGTGGATTGAGGTCAAGGCATTATGTGATTGTATTTTGTTTGAATTCTATTGATAAAGGAATGTGATAGGTCTCATCACTATCGGTGCAGAAATGTCTGCATCGTAACTAGTGTGTGATGAGGGGAGTGGAGATTGCATTGTCCTGTGATTAACTGCATTATGCTGTACTGCATATATAAGCAAGCTAAGAAACCAATAGAGTATTCATTCATTTTGAAACCAGAAAAAAAGCAGCTTGTGTCTCGTCCTTATTCTGGGAAATGAAATGGGTCGTGTCTGCTGGATTGTGGGGTGTCGGAAGCTGTCGTGGGTGGATGGAGGGTCGTAAACGGTGGTGACCGTTACATTAGTGGCTAGCAGTGGGCTAATTCCATCGCTAGAAGAACAGCTACAAGGGCACAGGACAATGCAGACACCAGTCTCCATGGAAGAGGAATTCCAAAGAAGGTTACAAGAGATGCGGAAACAGCACAGAGGACCAGTATCAGAGGAGGTCCTGCTGGGATGGTCGGATGTGATTTGTTGCCAACTCTGGAAGGAAGCGCTAGCTCTTGAGCAGCAACACCAGAGAAAGGTCCTCCCCTCCATCTATGAAAGGTACTGGCCGCAGTATGACGTACGAATGCCGTTGTTGGGGGAACAACCGAAGCAGGAGTGGATAGCGGAGTTAAGCAGGCTGATCCGGGCAGAGATGAAACTGGACGAGAGCTACAGAGCCCTCCGGTGGTATGTAGCCCAAGAGTGCCCGTGGTAAGCGGATGACAGCCCCACAGAAGGCTATGACTATGATGGCCTGGGAGTGTTGTATTGGAGGATGTCCAGTGAACCAGACTTTGGGGATGATCAGGAGTGGCGCTTGGAGGACATAATAGAGCACAGAGAGGGAAAATTGAATATCTCAGAAGGGCACTGGTTACAGGAAGATTTGGAATTTCTGGCCATTCAAGAATGGGAGCTGGAAATTGCCTACAGACAGCTGCTAGACGCGGCTCAGCAGCAGGGTGGGGCTCCCGTTGCCTGTAACTATGAGGAAATTTCAGATGACAACTGTGAAATCCTGGCTGATGAATCGGCAGTGGAAAATATGGAGATTGCCATCCCTAAAGCCGAAGAGGATAGTGTGGAGTTACAGGGAGCCGGGGGGGTTGGCCCCTCTCTCCAGCAACAACCTGAGGTTGTAAAGCTTTTACTCCCAGCTGAATCACTGGCAGTGGGGAAGGATGCTGCTGACCGCTGCACACCCCTGCAGCTTGAGCTGACAATGGGGGATGGGACTGTGGTCTCCCCTCACAGCGACCCAGCGGAAGAGCTGGCCACAGAGAGGAGTGTCATGGGCCTCTGCTCCCCACTAACAGAAGAGGGGGTCCCTGTTGTAGTGGATGGGACTGTGGTCTCCAACCACAGCAACCCAGCGGAAGAGCTGGCAACAGAGCAGAGTGCCCCGGGCCTCTGCTCTCCACTAACGGAAGAGGGGGTTCCTGGGGTAGTGGATGGGACTTCAGTCTCCACTGACACAACCCCAGAAAATAGTTCGGCACTGAAACAGGAGGATGTCGGCTTTGCTTTGCAAGCACCGGGGGTTTTCACCTAGCACCAGTGGATGGGACTTCAGTCTCCACTGGGATACCCCAGGAAGGGGGGGGGGCAGTTGGCCCAGACCCCCAACAGCGTGATGGACTGAGCCCAGCCATCCTGCCTTCTCTCCAGTGGCTGAAAGGACTCCAGGCCTCTCCCCAGTGGCAGGCGTGTTCTCTAAGAGAGGCAGAAGTTGGCGGGGTGAGTAATGCTCAGTTTGGAGCCATTTATTTGGGGTACGGTATGGATACCAGCATTGGAGGACTGGAATTACTGACTGACTTCAGAGTCAACCCGTTTGGGGTTCCCTCCTGTGTCCGTCTCCCACCGAAAGGGGAGAGATGTAACGGAATGACCCATGACAAAGTATATATATTTTATTTACCATTTTGGGTCAATTTTTCTTTGATACATACAAAAAAACAAGGTATAATGCACCTGGAGACACAAAGTAGTGTCTCGATGATACATACAGTTTTACTAACACATGTCTAAATTTCAAAATTGTGTTTAGGCATTAAGACTTTTTTACACGCCATCACAAAGGTGTTTAGTATTGTCGAATAAACAGGCCTATAGTCGATATGTAAACATTGTTCCTGTTCAATAGGGAGTGCAATGATGACAGAGCTGAACAGGTTAATACACCTTTATTTATGATATTATAGAAATGTTTAGGAGTACAGACTTCCAACAGATGATAATCATGAACCCAGTTTGTAGACTTAGAAGAATGAACCTACCTATCTGTGTTGTGACAATGGTAATACCATTTTGATGTCAAGATTTTTGTGCACACAAATCATGTTAAATCTATTGCTAAATTATCTCCAAATCTAGAGTCCTAGAGGAAAATAAATGAATTTCAACTAGCTAATTCTACAGGCTTTGATTGACAACAAAGTAATATCAACCATTATTATCAGAGGAAAAATGTAACAGAATAACATACAAAGTCATTTTACTTCTATTTACTATTGTACTTCTAATTTATCATAGAGAGGATTCCGGAGAACAACATAGTAGTGACCCCACTACTTTCTATTACAATCACATTTACAACAAAATTCCTATTACAGGCGTGACAGAATGCAATTCAGCGCTGCCGCTTCACCCTGCCCCCTAACAGTGTTACATACCAAAATGCATTCCTAGCTTGGTGTAACCTTGTTTTCACCATCCCCAGTGCTGGAAGGCCATACAAGGTAATCCCCAGTGGGATGGAGCATTGCTATATACATATTTGCCTTTCTCTCTCGGCTCATAATTCATTTCTTCAGATGTAATAGAGGAGATCTATCAAAAACTGTGAACATTTGCTGACCCAGGAAAACAGCCTTTTTCTTGTTCGTTTTTTTTTTTTTTCTTCAGACAAGCTAAGCTAATTTTTGCAAGTTTTAGTTGCTAGGATCTGTTGTTTATGGGTCATGGAAGCATTAGTTCATGAACTAAGTTTTGTCTTTTACAACTTGTAAGTGTAAAAAAAAGCTGACATAAGAAATGCTGAGATTTAAGATTTCATTTTTATCCTGTTGTGATTTAGCTCTATGAGGGTGAAATACAAAAGTTATAATCCATAAAATATGAACATAAGCATCTCTGCTACTCATGGGACTTTGAAAGAAAGTCCATTAACCCACAAGAATAAAAGTTGATAGCAGCTGAAAAGCAGTGATTTCTGAATAAAAAAAATATGTAAAGGTTAATTTCACATTTAAAAAAAAAAAATACAATAAATCTGCATAATTGTTTTAGTTAAAAAAAGTGCATTTATTTAAAAAAAAAAAAGTGCATTTATTTAAAAACAAATAAAACAGGGGCTTGAGAAGTATTGCACCCATGATCAGCGGATCATGGATGCAAAATCAGGCTCCTGCACATTCTCCCTCCAACTTTGTGCCCGTACCTCTGCAAGGGCTTTCAGTTACAATGCAGGAGGAAGAATAATTGAACTATGAGCATGCTGATCAGCAGTTCATAAAAACTAAAAGTCTGCCTGCTTTTGGTAGTAGATAAGACATGTAGTTCATTCATTTACAGATCCCTCAGATCCCTTTAACCTCTTCCTTACCGGGCCATAGGGATTTGATGGCCGCAGCCACCCCTCGCCAATGAGAGTGGACGTCATATGACGTCCTTTGTTCTCGGCGTTCTAGGGCGTGCACCCGCAGCACCACTCGCGATCCCGCGCGCGTGCCCGACGGCCGCGATTGCCGCCGGGCACCCACGATTACCGCTGATCATGGCAGGAGTGTGGATCTGTGTGTGTAAACACACAGATCCACCTCCTGTCAGCGGTGAGGAGACTGATGTGTGTTCCCAGTACAGAGGAACACACATCGGTCTCCTCCCCTTGTGAGTCCCCCTCCCCCTACAGTTAGAACATACTTTAGGGAACATTTTAACCCCTTCAGCGCCCCCCTAGTGTTAACCCCTTCCCTGCCAGTCACATTTACACAGTAATCAGTGCAGTTTTATAGCACTAATCGCTG
The DNA here is from genome assembly GCA_029574335.1 of Rana kukunoris. NCBI lineage: Eukaryota > Metazoa > Chordata > Amphibia > Anura > Ranidae > Rana > Rana kukunoris. The sequence continues at coordinate 458,101,984 of CM056051.1, read as the reverse complement.
TGTAAATGTGAATGGTCCCAAAAACGTGTCAAAAGTGTCCGATATGTCCGCCGCAATGTCACGGTCACAAAAAGGGAATATACTTCCACACAAAGAGCACCTACTCTTTAGTTAGTTTTACCCTAGATGAATCCTATAAATACTCGGCCTGTCCAGTCTCGGCCTGTCCATATGGGGAGCAGAGGCGCTGCCCCCTTAATCCATGCGCCTAACCCCTAATCTACATGCAGGGCTTCGGGTGCATGGATTTTAATGTTTTTTTTTAAGCACACAATTAGAGCCTGAGGTTTTCATTGGCTTCAAAAAAGGTTTGGCTTGGTTGGCACTGCTCCAAGAGCCCACCCAGTTGTGTGACAATAGCAAATTAATGTTCACTATTGTCTTTCTGATTCTCCTCCCAACCAATCAGGAAGTGGGTCCTGGGACCCAATTGGCCAGGGAGTCTTAGGACTCCCTGACCAATCAGGTCTCAGGATCCACTTTCTGTTTGGCCGGGAGGAGAAGCAGCGGCCCAAAGCAAGAATTAGCTGGAGTGAGGAGCAGCAGCCTTAACCTGGATCTCTCTTTAAGGTAAGGAGGCCTCTGATTGCTGCCTTCTCGTCCATCTCCCACAGGGGGATTCATCTCCGCCTTCCCGTCTGTCTCCCGCACGTGGGGGAGGGGATTTCTGCCTTCCGGTCCATCTTTCTCACGTGTGCAGGGGGGTGGCATTGGTTTACCCTACTCAAATATTGAGCACCAGGCACCACTGGGTCTTCAGAACCCCTGATAACACCAATTAACAGGAATTAGTAAAAACATGTCCATTTTATTGGACATTTTCAAATAATAGTGTTTCACCTTTTTTTCAGGAATTTTGCATCTAGTGCTTTTTTAGTCGACTCAACCACTTCTCATCTTTATGCACACATTCCAGCATATGATGCACATCATTGTTCTGGACCAGATTCCTGCTGGTAACTATGCCTACATATTGTGTGTCTGTGCAACTACTTGTAGTCTCCAGCAGGAGCAAATGTGGCAGGCTGACAACATAGGATCACAATTGGTAAATAGGTGTCACTTCAAAATCACTTGTGTCAGGATTACTGGGTTATTAATTTTGCCAGATATCTTTTTATTTAGGTTTTGAAAAAATGTTCTATGTCGCATAAATGTTTAACGCTAAATAAATTTCACAGGCAATGAGACAAGCAGTGAAGATGGGGTTGGTGAAGGGAGTATTATATAGATGAAAAAAATGGTTTTCAAATACAAAGTTTACTGTAATACAGAGACAATTAAACTTCATCTATTTGCATATGGCTAACTAGATGGCTTGGTCAAGATGTATTTGATGGCTCCTGGCCTGGGCAAAATATCCCAATATCAAACAGTGATAGGAACATCCATGATTAGTTTGGACTCATATTATGTGTTCAATACTATATTAAGATAAAACAGGGTACTCTTCCACATCTTTATTTGCAATACCTGAAAAAACCTGTGCACCATCCAACAGGACTCAGATGAGAAGCTACCCCTTTTCTGTTCTGATCATCTGCCATTAGAAATGTAATATTAATGATATAATTCAGGATCTGGACCATTCTCATATTGAGAATTTTATTCCAATGGTGAGAAATTGCCAGCTGGGTAGGTAGTGTTGAAGAATATTGCATTTTATCATGAATAATTCTCCCAATAGCATGGAAAGTAGGGCCATCAGATATGTAAGATACCATTTATTTAGACATTCTCAATATAGAAAAAAAGGGGGGGGGAATAACAAGCCCCAGGGTAAGTCCAAATAAACAATAAATGCAGATAAAAGGTCAAAATTTAAGTTGAACATACAAAAAAATATATAAATAAAATAACACAAAAATGATCCAAGAAAAAAAATGGCTCTAATAAAGGCCACTGGGATCCCTATACCCGACAGATGCCCAACATGTTTCGCCCAAGCTGGGCTTCGTCAGGGGCTTGTACAAGGAAAAACCTCGGAACGAAAATTCAATCCAAATGTGTGACAAAGATCATATAAAAATCACGGAGATTGAAGGAAGAAAATATTTGACAACCTAATTCCAGAACGATTCAGGGGACAGGGGGGAGAGGGAGAATAGGGACACTCCTCAAAAACATCAGTCCAATGCCAACCAATAACAAGAGGCTAAAAATGTATAGGCTGATAGGGTCACAAAAGGGTGTATAAATAAATATCAAAATACTTCAATCATCCGCAGTCTTCAATGCCAAATAATGATATTTGGCAGAGGCATAGTAGCCAGACCTGCTAAATCTGGATCCATACATACAGAAAGGCTGGATAAACCAGCATGGATTGAAAAATTTCCAGATAACAGCTAGCCGAGTCAGACCTGACTCGGCTAGCTGTTATCTGGACATTTTTCAATCCATGCTGGTTTATCCAGCCTTTCTGTATGTATGGATCCAGATTTAGCAGGTCTGGCTACTATGCCTCTGCCAAATATCATTATTTGGCATTGAAGACTGCGGATGATTGAAGTATTTTGATATTTATTTATACACCCTTTTGTGACCCTATCAGCCTATACATTTTTAGCCTCTTGTTATTGGTTGGCATTGGACTGATGTTTTTGAGGAGTGTCCCTATTCTCCCTCTCCCCCCTGTCCCCTGACGAATTGTTCTGGAATTAGGTTGATCAAATATTTTCTTCCTTCAATCTCCGTGATTTTTAAATATGATCTTTGTCACACATTTGGATTGAATTTTCGTTCCGAGGTTTTTCCTTGTACCAAGCCCCTGACGAAGCCCAGCTTTGGGCGAAACATGTTGGGCATCTGTCGGGTATAGGGATCCCAGTGGCCTTCATTAGAGCCATTTTGGTTCATTCTTGGATCAATTATTTGTGTTATTTTATTTATATATTTTTTTGTATGTTCAAACTTAATAAATTTTGTACCTTTTATCTGCATTTATTGTTTATTTGGACACCGTTTCAAAGTCCCTGGGGCTTGTTACCCCAATTTCCCCCCCCCCTTTTTTTCATTTGTTGTATACTTTATATGGGATGTGGTGTCCTTGATTGATTTCTTCCTGCCTACCATTATCTTATTCTCAATATAGAGTTGAAGTTAATGACATAGTCCTTTGGTTAACTGTGGTTTGGAACCTGAGGTGCCGTACACACGGCCGATGAAAATCAGCGAGAACCTCGCTGGAATGCACATTCCAGCGAGGAGTGTGACGGTCTCGGCGAGCTTCCCGTTCGAGCCGAAATGCTCTCTATTTCCTCGATGGAAGAATGGCTGGTTGCCATTCCCGACGAATTAACCTCGACGGGCGGAACGATGTGTTTGCCCGGAACCTGAGAGATAAAAACTTATAGCCCTTTTCTCCTTAGAGATACTGAGGCCATAGATAATATGCAGGTATATTTCCACTCTTTGTCATAAAAGGGTCTTCTCAGCTAGCTCTTCCATTGATGGTCTCAATACTTGTAATAGGCTATACAGAATAGATGTGAATAGGGTTTGTACATGCTGACAGTATTTTTTTAAATGTAAGACTGGAAGTGACTGTAGAATGAGGAAAAAAAGTCTGTGCATTGTTTAACATGTAGCCAGTTTGTGGAATTTGTAGTGGAGTCATCTCAAAAAGTTGAAGTTTAGGTGTATAAAGGCTGCAAGAGCAGATGTCACAGCTTAGGCCAAGCATTTCTATGAAAGTAAAAGTTCATAGGGTTCTTCTGTATGAAGGAAACCTTCTATAGACTGGTGTTCTTGGTCACCATACAACGGAGGGATGTGCTGGACCCAAAAGAGCACTGGAGCACTTCCAACAAGTTGAACCAGACTGTGGCAGGGAAAAATGAAAGACAGAGGAGCAGCTTCTAAATGCCATTTTCCCCATTGAAAAAAAAATGATTTTCCCGACAGAATTTATCTGAAGCCTACCTTGCGCACACACAATCACACAAAAGTGAACTATTGGCGGCCAAGAACGCGGTGAGGTAAAAGACTATGACAAGCCTACACAATTACGGTCTATGCTTCCGAGCATGCATCAAATTGTTTCCGAGAATGCATGTATATTTTCCCATCGGAAAAGCATACAGAACGTTTTTCCCGCTAGGTTTTTTTCCTGATGAGAAAAAAGAGATCCTGCTCTTTTTTTCCCGGCAGTTTTCCTATGGGAAAAAGTCAGATGGAGCATACACACGTCGGGATTTCCGATGAAAAGCTCTCATCGCAGTTTTTCCAACTGAAAAACCAGTCGTGTGTACAAGTGTAGCCATCTCTGCCGCCGCTGCTGGTTGGCTGTGTGGCTATTGACTGACAGTGACAGGAGCCCATCTGGATTTATGATTTTATGAGCCAACTGCTTGTAAGTCTTATTAATCTTATGTGAAGGCTATTGAAGTTTTAACCTTTTCTACAACAAAACTTTTTCTGTCCCAATTAGGGAGATTTTACCATCACTTCCTGCCCCTATGACCCCCTTCTGCCAGGATTAAAAACCCAGGAAAGGTTTAAATGTTTAAAATATTCTCCAATCTGTTGAAAACAAAACAAAAAAAGGTTTGGCTGAAGGTGGAATTTAATATGTGGAATCATTGTGTAAACTTTTTTTTAATCAACCATTTATAGAGAAAATGCTTTTTTTTAACAATTGGCTCTCCTAAGTTTTTACTATTTCCCTTTGCTAGGCTAGCTTTAAAGTTGGTGTTGACATTACTGTTTTGAAGCTTTGCTAATATGTACAGCTTTGAAGCTCTGAAATTTGTATTTAGACTAGACAACTTCCCTGTTTTGCAAGCTCAGATCTCACCTCACGGTAAAGACTGCAGAACAATAAAGAACTATGGTAATTACACAGCTTCTCTACAATAATTGTGAGTCGTTCCTGTAATAATCACAATCCACAATGGCAATAATTATGGGTGGATTGTAATTATCTCCTTTCGGTAAAAATGATTTGTTAATTTCTTACTTTTTGTGAGAAACCAGCAACTTTTGTGTTTTCCTTCTTCCATTTTCATCCTTCAATTTATTGTTTTTTTATATATTTACCACATTGAAAAGACTCTTTCCTGAAGAATCAACGTTATCTTATTTTGAGCGGAGTTCTTTATCTTGAAAAAAAGGGGGGGTGGTGTCTGCGCTGTGAATGTGGGGTACAAAGGGTAGGGGAGTATCCCAGGTGACTGAGTGAATGGATGTGATAAGGGAAGGTGAACTTAGAACAACATGATAACCAACATGATGTGATAAACAGTATAAAACACAATAAATCACAGTGGAGGTGACTCCAAATAAAACAAAAAGTGACAGATACACTAACCGGTGCAGTGTAAGACCAATAAGGTCTATGCAATAAAGAAAATTAACACACAGTGCTAGATCAAAAAATGCTGTAAGACCAGAAAGAGAATGCCTCTGGATAAACAAAAATAAAGTCTCTCTTAAAAAAATCCCATATATCCAAGAAAGTCCAAGGATGAAATTGTGATGCCAGGCAAGGGTGTTAGCAATAGACACCTCAGGTGGTCCCTAGCTCCTCACCTCAAGGCTATTGCACGGATAGCCTAAAACACCACCTCCAAGAGGGGGAAGTGGTACCTCAGTAGGACGAGCAGCAGTAACACTCCAGGAGGTGATGGATGGTGGGCCTATCTCCCACGAACAGCGAGTTTGTTCTTGGTCCAGAGATTGGGTCAGGTTTTCACTCTTCTATGGATGGGCCAGACGATCGCTCGGGACAACAAGAGCCTCAAACAGCGTGCATGGTGGAAAGAAGACAGACCATAGCGCAATCCCGCAAGGTAAAAACACGTTTAATAAACATAAGGTCACACTCACAGTTAAAACGATCCAATATGGGGCATAAACAGAACGGACGTCAGGTGGATCTCTCTGCGTCAGGCGTGTGTATTCTGAGGCTCCTCGATCCCTACACGTCTCGTCACACCACGTGACTTCCTTAGGGGATCCTTATTAAACGTGTTTTTACCTTGCGGGATTGCGCTATGGTCTTTTGGATAAGCCAGCCCTCTCAGGATAAAAGGGGGGCAAAGAACATGATAAAATAGAAAAGGAGAAATTAGAGTCAGTTAGGAAACTGTAATTTGATTCCAATTGTTACCTCTTTTAACAGTCAACCCCTTTGCTGCATTTATTTTTTTGAGTGGGGGATTTTTTATTCCTAATTTTATTTTGTGGTTGATTTAGGGTTAGATATCACTGTTAGCTGCTGCCCTGTCCATAGAAAACTTTTTTTCCCCCGCAAGACCTTCCTTATGTAGCACCCTCCTACACAGGTTGCTAGAAAATCTAGGTGCATTTAGTAATTTTTTACTCCACTGTAACTACTGTAGTGGAGCAATATGTGACTGCTTTGGGCTGTTCTGGGCTCTGCAGGCTACACATTTGATTGCTCTCCCTGTCTTCTGGAGGATTCCAGAATGTAGTGAGTTGGGAGGATGCAAATCAGTAATCTGAATATTTATGTAATCTCAGCCAACCTCTAAGGGGTGGCTGCAGCCCAGTAGGTGGCTGCATAGTGCATACATATTTTGGGGCGTAATGCAGCCCTATTCTTGTCCAGGTGGAGAAGTTCCCACCCAGAAGAGTTGCTATCCTTCTGGAATAGCCCACCTTAAAATTCTAGCTGTGCTTGTTGAGATTTCAGCTTTGACAGAGATGGGGAGCCTATTTGCTAAAAAAAAATCTCTGAAGCTATGCAAGGGATTTTACTGTGGATCTGGTCTTAATGATCCACTGAAGAATTATCTGTCTGGCATTCAAGGGAGGCATCCAAGTACCCAGGGACATTGTGAGCAGAGACCTGCGTGGGGGGGGGGGGATCCTAGTGACTGTTGCTACTACTATTTCTGACATTTCAATACTAGTGCCTGCCTGGCCAGGGACATTTCTGAAGGTGTCTCAGTGTTGTCCATTTGCTGGGACTTTGTTAAAGAAACTGTCCTGAGAAGTAGTATATGGCCTCGTACACACGACTGAGGAACTCATCGTAAAAGACACAATGCTTTCCTCGACGAGTTCCTTGTTAGGCTTGTCGAGAAACTTGACAAGCTTTCTTTGCGTACACACAATCAAGACCAAATCTCCTCGTTCTCAAACGCGGTGACGTACAACACATACGACGGCAGGGGAAGTTCATTCCACTGGGGGCACCCTTGGGGCTGCTTTTGCTAATCTCATGTTACTGCGTGTTAAGTAAAAGTTTGGTAAGAGACGATTTGCACTTTTCAGTCTGTTACAGCGTGACAAATGTGCTATCTCCAATACAAACGCCACTTTTACCGAAGATGCTCTCCCGTCTCATACTCAATTCTGAGCATGCACAGGTTTCTAAGCATACACACGAACGTGTTTCTCGTCGAAAACCAGCACGACAAGGAACACGTCGAGGAAATTGAGACTCCCGACGAGGAAAAAGGGAACTTGTTCTCTTTTTTTCTCGCCGAGTTCCACATCAGTTTTCTCGATGAAAAACATACACACGGCCGTTTTCCTCGGCAAAAAAGCACTGCCACCAAGTTTCAAGATTGATTCTGTCAAGGAAAACGGTCGTGTGTACGAGGCCTTACAGTAAAGAATCTCCTGCATTTATTACTCAGCATTCATGGAGTATCCCACAGCTCCCTATGTCTTATCCAAGTTATTCAGCAATAAATATTAAAAAGGCAACCCCTAGACGCGGAAGAATTTACCCCCTTCCTGACCAGAGCACTTTTTGTGATTTTACGGCACTTCATCGCTTTAACTGACAATTGCGCGGTCGTGCAATGCTGTACCCAAACAAAATTTACGGCATTTTTTTCCCACAAATAGAGCTTGGTGGTATTTGATCACCTCTACGTTTTTTATTTTTTGCACTACAAACAAAAGAATTGTGCACATTTTGAAAATAAAGAGGAGAGTGAATGGCAAATGTATGCTTGTGCCACATCCAGTAAATATGAGAAAAGAAAAAAGGGGGTTCCCCTGGGTGGACTTTTAAGGCACTAATCATATTTCAAAATATACAGGATATTGAATATAAAAAAAGTTTTATTCACAATTGTATATAGATAAATATAAATACAAGAAGAACCTTCTTAACACCCGAAGCCTTTCGGGATAACCTTCTTCAGGGGTGTGTAGAGAAGGATAATTAGTTCATGTATTAAAAAGGATGATGAATATTTCATTGGATATGTTTTAAAAGAATTGGAAATATACACAGCACGCTGGGTTCAAGCAATGAGGTTGCCAGTCAAAGAGAGGTATCAGAATGTACAATTAATTCAAAAATGAGAAATTATTCCAAAGATCAGGATGCCGGTGGGTCAGCCAGAAGGGATATACTGGGGCTGGAATGGAGGTCCCTGATTATATGAGATCCGCAGCAAACCTAATAATGTTCGCTGTCAAAGAGTCCTATTGACAGGAGCAGCATCACAGCTTGCAAACCCAGCAAAGAATTCTACACATCCCTGACAATCATTGTACAATTGTGAATAAAACTTTTTTTATATTCAATATCCTGTATATTTTGAAATATTATTATAAAAGTCCACCCAAGGGAACCCCCTTTTTTCTTTTCTCATTTTGAAAATAAAAAACAATATTTTTGACTTTTTGCTATAATAAATATCCCCCCAAAAATATAAAAAAAACAAATGTTTTCCTCAGTTTAGGCCGATATGTATTCTTTACATATTATTGGTAAAAAAAATTGTAATAAGCATATATTGATTGGTTTGCGCAAAAGTTATAGCATCTACAAAATAAGGGATAGATTTATGGCATTTTTATTAGTATTTTGTTTACTAGTAATGGCGACAATCTGCGATTTTTTATCATGACTGCAATATTGCGGCGGACACATTGGACACTTTTGACACTATTTTGTGACCATTGTCATTTATACAGTGATCAGTGCTATAAAAATGCACTGATTACTGTGTAAATTACACTGGCAGGGAAGGGGTTAAACACTAGTGGGCGATCAAGGGATTAAGTGTGTGCTAGGGAGTGATTCTAACTGTGGGAGGGACGGGCTACAAGTGACATGACAGAGATCACTGCTCCTGATGACAGGGAGCAGTAGTTCTCTGTCCTGTCACTAGGCAGAACTGGGAAATGCCTTGTTTATATCTCCACATTGAGTTTGCGGGGCCTGCGGGCACGGTCATGGAGAGCGTGGCGGGTACGGTCACGGAGAGTGTGGCGGGCGCACGCATGCCTGCCGCGTGGCTTCTTAAAGGAAACATACCTGTACGCCCATTTTTCCACCGCTGCCATTGTGCCGATGTATATCGGCGTGCAGTGGATGGCAAGTGGTTAAACCAGAAGAGTGGCTGTTGCTATGTGCCTTGCGTTGCTATGTGTCTTGCTTTTACTGCACCAATTTGGGAAAGGAACCTGGGGCAAATCAGCAGGCCTTTTTGGGATGACCATTACACTAAAAAATGTACTATTGTTTAAGTGAGTGCAGTAATTCAGGAGTTTTATTTATTTTGGGATTATATATTTCATTTTATATTGATAGGGTTATTTTATTCAGATTGTACTTCTTTTTTGCAGTAAGGCTTCCTTTAACCACTTCCCATCCAGCCTATGGTCATTTGACGTCTTGCAGGATAAGCCACGTTTACACGCCCAGAGGGGCAAGCAGAGTGGCGATCGGTGGTGCGGTCTGACACACCGCAACAATGGTCTCGGTATAAAGCCTCTGATGGAGGCTCTTTACCATGTGATCAGCTGTGTCCAATCACAGCTGATCACATTGTAAACAGGAAGAGCAGTTTATCGGCCTTTCCTCACTTGTGCCTGACAGACGCAAGTAGAGGAGAGCTGATCGGCAGCTCTCCTGACAGGAGGGTCTGTGCTGAATGTTTATCAGTGCAGCCTCTCTACAGATGCCGCCCTGGACCACCAGAGATGACGCCAGGACCACCAGGGATGCCCACAAAAGACACCTACCGGGTATTCCAGCCTGGACCACCAGGGATATGCCAATCAGTGCCCAGGCAGATGCCAATCAGTGCCCTTCAGCAATTACTGCCAGTGCCATCAGTGATGTCTTTCAGTGCTGCCTATCAGTGCCCATCAGTGCCACCTATGAGTGCCCATCAGTGCACCCATAAATACCCATCAGTGAAGCCTTTCAGTGCCACCCATTAGTGCCCATCAGTTCTGTCTATCAGTGCCAATCAGTGCCACCTATCATTGCCCATCAGTGCCGCCTATCAGTGCACCCATAAATACCCATCAGTGCAGCCTTTCAGGGCTCATCAGTGTCACACAGTGCCACCTATGAGTGCCCATCAGTTCAGCCTATCAATGCCCATCAGTGCTGCATATCAGTGACACCTATCAGTGCCATCTATAAGTGCCCATCAGAGCTGCCTATCAATGCCCATCTGTGCTGCATATCAGTGCCACCTATCAATGCCCATCAGTGCCACCTATCAGTGCCCACCTTATTGGTGTAACCTCATCAGTGCCACCTTATCAGTGCCCATCAGTGCAGCCTCCTCAGTGCCCATCAGTGAAGGAGAAAACTCTTATTTACAAATTTTATAACAGAAAAAAATAAAAACCTCAGAGGACATCAAATACTACCAAAAGAAATCTCTATTTGTGGGAACAATGTAGCATGACCGCGTAATTGTCATTTAAAAAGTGACAGCGCTGAAAGCTGAAAATTGGCTTGGGCAGAAAAAGGGGGAAAGTGCTAGGTATTGAAGTGGTTAAAAAAAAAAGTGTTTGTTGTTTAGGGGGATATTATATTGGTGGCCATTGAGAATAATGTCCGCCTTACGGAAAGATAAAAAAAGATTAATTGATCACCTTGGTGTGAATGAACCTTTAACCAATATGTGTAAAAAGAGAAATGCTCAGGCAGGTTGGCATCACACTGTAGACTCCATAAAACTTGTAGAACTAGCCATTGTGTCGGAATCAACAAAAATATAAATGTTCAAAAATGTATCATAATAATAACATGACTAAACCACTTGTTGGCTTATTCGTGCAAACAGGTTTAGATCTATGGTTTTTATAGACATGTATTTTTGGATTTGGATTTTCAAACTTTTTCATTCAGGTCTACCCACACATTTCTGGATAGATGGCATTTAGCCAGTCTGCCAAAGATCACCAGGATCTAAAAAAATGCATAAACTATTTAAAGGTGGCACGCCACCCAAAAGGGAAAGTGCCCCCCCTGCGCTGCCACATTTAGCACCTTGTGGGGGCGGGGCGGTACCTGGTTTTGACAGGTACCCCCTCCCACTTTCTGCAGAGTTTGCCACAACAAACTCAGCTGGAAGTTTGGCCCTCGCCAAAGCCAGCCCATTGAGGAAGAGCAGCGCTGACACCACCATGATGGTGGTGCCAGCACCCAACAGTCGATTCAAGGATCCCTGGACAGGTAAGAATCCTAAAGCTGCTGACTTTACATTTTATGGGATGCTGAAGCTCTGGTTTAAGTGAACGTTCAGAGTTTTATGGATATGTAGATCAACAAACTACTCCAATTTGAGTTCAATTTGGGTTCAAACAGATACATTGTCTCATTTCTACATCTATTTTCACCACAGTGCAGGTTCTGGATTTATCTGAAGGGACAGCTGATACCCATACTATAAAAAATGATATCTGTAGCAAAATAAGTAGTTTAAGATAAGCCTAATTATCTGAGAGGGAATATCTGCATTAAATTATATTTCAGAAATTCTTTTTTAAACACCTTAATTAAATGTTCAGCAATGTAGAGTTTCATTAAGATATTTAATAATGTGTACTACAGAACTGTACATTTTATGCAACGGTACAATAACATCAGCATTCCATTAACAGCAGCAGGATTACTCATTAGATAGTAATGTGAGCCACTGCAAGATTATATAGTATTTATTCTGTGAATTTACATTGCACAAACAAATTACACAGACCTATACAGAATACAGAGAGCATTCACATCCTGGACAGTTTCTTGTCCAAATGCGCTGGGTAGCTGCCTGTAAGGCCAAGGTCAACAGGATTATAAATACTTTCATTATTGTTTTTTATTGCTGTGTTGGTTGGTTGGTTGGTTGAAAACTAACCGTGTAAGCTCCCCTTGGTGAGACCCCAGATGCAAAATCTTGGACTTTAAATGTTGCATGTGGATTTTTTAATATACTGTATATCCACATATAATATATTAGACCCTATGAAGAATGCAACAAGAGGGATAGAAACACTCTTGGGCAATTACATCTAAAACTCTAAGGTAAGTAGAAATAGAGCCTTCAGGTATATATGAATTCAATCACTTAATATGTTAAGGTAATTTAAGCGATTTTGGAGATCTTCCTTGAATGTCTTTGGTCAAGCATTTTTTTTTACAACATGAAAACACAATTTTTCTGTCTCCCAGTTGTGCTGTTGCATAGTTAGGCCGCGTACACATGATCAAATCTATCTGCTGGAAACGGTCCGACGGACCATTTCAGCAGACAAATTTGATCGTGTGTACGGGCGGACAGAAGGGTTTGGTTTGGTTTGATCGTGTGTACATGATCAAACCAATATACCCCAGCAGACAAATCCGATCAAAACGGTCTGTCAGACCGATTTGATCGGATTTATTTGGTCGTGTGTACGCGGCCTCACTGTTTTGCTTCAAGTGGCACTTTATGCAATGACTAACTTCTGAATCTGTTTGGGCAGGTTGGCCACTTGCTGACTCTTCAGTTTAACTTTTCAGGCCACTGATCCACCGGTGTGAAAGAGGAGCCGCCATTGTCTGGTAAGGTGATGCAGGCCACACTTATTGGTCATCCTATTGGTTAGCCTTTTGTCATGGGTTTGACTTCCTTTTTGTATATACACCGTGTTCTGTCTATACATACGTTTACCATACTAAGGCTCATACAGCTAATAGGGCTGGCCTAGGGGATATATACAACATCTCTTTTAGTGGTAGGATTCTCTGGCCACACCCCCTAAGACATGAGTGGCCGAAGGGGAGATGGGCGGGTTTGGCCAATTGGGGCTGGCCTATGCTCGGGCTCCTCCGCACATGCTCACTTGTATATATATTTGAGGGCTTTTCTATGAGGGAGTAGCTACGGACCACCAAGGCTCTGATGAAGGAGGTTCGCCTCTGAAACGCGCCAGCCATATTCCTGGCTTGATACCAACGGATCCTTGCTGCCATCGTGTTAATTTGGCGATGCTGTGTACCAGTGTGTTTGACTAATAAACGCTGTCTATAACTGCTTTTGTGAGTATGATCATTGTTTTAATTGATTTAATAAAACACTTTTAACGGTAATGCACAAGGTCGGTGCGTCCTCCTTTTTCTTGTCTTTTTTAGTCCTATGAATTACCATGATTCTGAGGAGGGCTGCAAGATCTTAGACTTTGCCTTGAAACTGGATTACGTTGCCCTATAGCAGGAAACACCAGAGCACAGGAGAAGTTTTTGTATGCTTGGTAAGGGTAGGGCACCTAAGATGAACAGGTATTCATAAAGAACATGGGTGTTAAATATCTGGACAGCTAAGGAAATAGAGGCTAACTGTATTATTTTTCACATTTTTGCTACTGCGAGTCTAGCCACAGTGAAAGTATGGGTTTATAAAGTTATGAAACTAGGTTGCCCATATTTCAATGCCCACTACTAACAAGGCTAATTTAGGGTCTGGAGCACAGGAAATAACTTTTGATTCACAGAGAAGAGAAAGTTAAAAACAGCTGACCAATGGGTGACCAAGTTTGGGCAATACTACCCTGTGGCCACAGAGTGGTGAATGGTTTGGAAAGGTCCTGCCAGTCTATGGGGGGATTGATAGCATTTGTGGAGTAGTTTTTTTTTTGTCAGTGGGAAAGACATTTTGAGATTGGAAGTGGTCTTCTAGTTGTGGCATTACATTGATGGGTATGGTAAAGTTGAATTCCGTTTCCCAGAATTCCATGGTGGGTAGTTTGTGTTGCTGTGTTGATCTCTGACGTAATGCATAAAAAGCCTAGATCCAATATCTTTGTCCTGAAGTTCTGTCGAAAAGTTTTACTTATGGTTATATATACTGTATTCATGATGTTTCTTCCAGACTTTTGAAGTGTAAGACCACGTACACACGATCAGTCCATCCGATGAGAAAGGTGTTTGCATGTTCGAACACATTTTTTGCCTGTTCGAATGTTCTGGTGCGAACCGAACTGGGGGGGGGGGTGTTTGGCTCATCCCTATACACTACTATGAAACAGTGATGTAACTCTACAGTATAACTAGAAGTGCCTTCTGAAGGACCTTCATGGCAAGGTTACCAGGTACTATTTTAATTGAATGCTGTAGATGTAAAAGCATTTAGAATGAATTTAGAAATTGCAAAAAATTGAACGTTCTAAAGTTTAGCTGACATTTTAGAAATTGCTTCACATGTACTTTAGGTGGTTAAAAACCTGTCATTTTATTTATGAGCTTATCATTTTTATGTTATCCAGGTGAAAAAAAATCTTTATTTTTTTATGTTTTCACTTTAGCACTTTAGCTGTGTGTAATAACCTTATGTCAAAGTGATAGATGGCATTTTTCAATGTTGCGATGCAGTTAACTGTTCGCTCATGCAGTGACCATTATAAAGGCACATATATGTATTCAAACCCCCCATAATAGTAAAAGGCTTGTATTACAAGACTATGTTCAAACACTCTGAAATAATGTGTTTTGAATTTCTTTGTGAAGCTTTTTTTCTAATCATTCAATCCAAACCCCATCTATTCATAAAAGTTATGTAAGATTTGTTGTAAAAAGAAAGAATTGAAGAAATGAAGCCCACATTCTCCTCCCATCCATCTAAAATATATTTATTTATTTAAGCCTATAATTTTCAAATATTATATACAATTCTGTAGTATAGTGGTCAAAGAAGCAATTTGTTTTGTGAATCAGATAATAATATACTGTATATGCAGTAGTTATGTATAGTTAGAAAAAAAAAAAGGTTTGTATGCTTTTGATTTTTTCCTTTAAAACTTATAAAGATTCAACTGAATCAAAGAATAAGGAAAATATTGTAAAGTACCTGTGGTAGGAAGTGTCCAAAGTGGAGCTTGTGTGCTAAGGATTCAGACGAAAACATAGGGAGGCAGGTCAGGGTGGCAACGGATCAGACTAAGTGGTACAGAATCAAAATACAGAGAGTGGTCAGGCAGGCAGAGGTCATACAAGAGCTGGCGTTGAAGTACAAAATCAGCAGGCTAGAGAGTAGTCAAGAATTCATACACAGAAATCAGAGTCACAAAGCTTATCATAACACCCAGGGAGCTAGTCCACACAAACGGGCACCGATAGATAGGAAGTGCTGCTATTTATGGGCTGCTTTGATTGTAGATTGTCCACATCTTGCAGCAGGTGGGGCTAAAGAGTCCAAGGTAATGCTTCAACTGAGAGGACATTTCCATAACTCCAGAGCTCCTCCGTGGCACAACAGGTAAGACTGCAGCTGTGGCACCAATAAAATCCTGGTTCAAATACACCCAGGTACACAAGAAATAAGTGACATTAACCACTTAAGACCCGAACCTTTAGGCAGCTAAAGGACCCGGACAGCTTTTGCTATTCGGCACTGCGCCGCTTTAACTGACAATTGTGCGGTCGTGCGATGTGGCTCCCAAACAAAATTGGCATCTTTTTTTGTGACTGCGACATTATGGCGGACACTTCGGACAATTTTGACACATTTTTGGAACCATTGTCATTTTCACAGCAAAAAATGCATTAAAAATGCATTGTTTACTGTGAAAATGACAATTGCAGCTTGGGAGTTAACCACAAGGGGCGCTGAAGGGGTTATGTGTGATCTCATGTCTGTTTCTAACTGTAGTGGGGTGTGGCTGTAGGTGTGACATCATTGATTGTGTTTCCCTATAAAAGGGAACAGACAATCGATCATGGCGCCACAGTGAAGAACGGGGAACGGTTTACACACAGCTCTCCCCGTTCTTCAGCTCCGGGGACCGATCGTGGGACTCCAGCGGTCACAGTCATGGAGCTTCGGACCGGGCCGCGACCCATGGCTGGGCACTTAAAGAGGACATACCTGTACATGCTTGTGCCCAGCCGTGCCATTCTGCCGACATAAATGTGCAGGAGACAGTACTTAAGTGGTTAAGGATCAGTTACCTCCTATAGACCGGGACACCACATCGGCATACCAGATGGCGAAAGAAGCGAATGATAGCGCTGAGGACATGGAGAATCGTCTCAGACAAAATAACATTAGTATAGTGGGCCTCCGGGCTGAGGGTAGAGCCACCACAAGCTTTGTGGAGGACTGGCTATTGGAAATGTTTGTCAAGAACTCCTCCTTGCCCTTTTTTGCAGTGGAGCAGGCCCACAGGGTGTCACCTTGCACACCCCCGTTGAGGGGGCCCACCTAGATCAGTACTAGCGAGACTACTTCACTATCGAGACAGAGAAGCTGAGGCTGCGATAAGCATGGGAACATGCAAATATTGAATAATGGCACCCAGTATCCTTCTACTTGGACTTCTCAGTGAAGGTACAGAGATGCAGGGATAAATTAAATTATGTTAAACGCTGGCGGGGACTTATAGAGCTGTCATACAGTATGATGATAATTCTTTAATAAAAAATCTTTTATAGACAAAAAAATGTATCTTTAGGCAAAGCCTTTTTTTTTTTCCATAAAGAAGTTTATTGAAAAATACAGGAACAATATGATGTACAGGCATTGGAAACACATGGATCTAGATTGATACAAGTTTAATACACGTTTACACGGCCAATACATATTGCAAGACAAAGAGAAATGTTGATACCAGCGTATCTGGTAAGAGTCTAGACCCCTCATCTGGGAACAGTAGGCTGTGACAATATAGTTGATGTTCAGGAGTCTACCCCAGTGTATTTTTGAGGAGAAAAAAAGAGAGGAGAAAAAGAAGAGAGAAGAGAGATAAGAGATACAAAAAAAGGGGGGGAGGGAGGGGGAGGTGTAGGGGAGGATCCAGCGATAGGAGGTTGTCAGTGCCAGCGGTCCTCCACCCAGGGGGCCACTTCAGTCGAGCACTGCAACTCCAGCTCAAGAGAGCTATGTTCACCCAGGTTGCAGTTTAAGAACTATCGGCCTGAAAGCGCTGAGTTGTTTTAAAGTGGGTCCAACAGGCCCAGGTTTTCGTAAATTTCATGATACGCTCTTGCGAGATATCACATTCCATTCCGCATCTCCAGCACGTCTCCGGAACTGCTGGAGAGAATTTATGGAGAAGGACTGGGGTCCTGTACCAGCGCATTTGTAATTTATAGCAGGTTTCCTGGGTAGCAACATTAAGAGATCCCTTATGGACATATTCATTGATACGGGTCCAGTCATCCTCATTTAGGGGGACCTGAAGTTCAGACTCCCAGGCAGAGCAAGCTGAATCGGGCGAATTGGAATTACCGCCTAAGAGAATCTGGTAAATACAGGATACCAGGTGTCTCTGTGGAGATGTCTGCGAACATAGATTCTCGAAGGGTGTCAGTTGCCTCGTCCAGGTTACTGAAGTCGGCTGTGAGGAAAGGAAATGCCTCACCTGTCTGTAGGACCAGAATGGGAAAGACTCAGACGGGGATTCAGATACTAAATCCTCATAGGAACGGGGGGATCCACGTGAGAAAAAATTACGCGCATGGACTCGGTCATGCGGCCACACTCGTTTCAGAAATGAAGAGGCTAGGCCTGGTAGAAATTCAGGGTTACCCCTCAAGGGGGTCAAGGGCCCCGGGATCAAGGAGAATGAGGGAGACCTCGTCGCTCTTCCAAAGGCTCTAAGAGAGGAGCTGGATGAGCGGATGTACCTTAATTTCCGGAGGCCAGTGCTGCGGGGAGATCCAAGGAAGCGAGTCAAGAGAGAGCTGTGTGAAGGAGTTTTCCAACCCCACCCAACCCTTCCTAGTCGCATGAACATTCCAGTCTACGAGTCGCGTGAGATGACCCGCCAGGTAGTAAAGGTATAGGTCAGGAAGACCGATACCACCCTTGGCCTTCGGGCGAGTAAGTTGCTTGTATTTGATACAGGGATTAGAATTCTTCCAGATAAACACTGAGGCGGCCGTCTTGAACATTGCAAAAAAGGAGGGAGGCAAACCAATCGGGATACATTGCATAAGGTACAAAAAACGTGGTAAGATTTTCATTTTCAGGAGGGTGGAACGGCCAAACCAAGAAATATTAAGGGCTCCCCAGTCTTTTAAATCCTGTTGGGCCTTCTTAAGGGCAGTCAGAAAGTTGTCATTATAGAGGAGAGTCAGGTCTGACGTGGTTTGAATGCCCACATATGTAATGGCTCTTTCACTCCAGAGGAATGGGAAAGAACTCCAGCATCCCTCCACCTCGCACCTCGGGAGCGATACATTCAGGGCATGGGATTTCGAGTAATTTATCTTAAGATGGGACAATTCCCCAAAGGTCTCTATATCTTTCAGTAGATTTGGTAATGATATCTTCAGCAGTGACAAGGAGAGGAGGACATCGTCAGCGAAGGCTGCTACTTTATATTCCCTACCACCCACGGTCAGACCTTTAATGTCGGGGTTGCGGCACAGTCTGTTCAGAAGGGGTTCCAAGGTTAAAACAAAAATCAGGGGAGATAGGGGGCAGCCCTGACGGGTACCATTGCTTATGGAGAAGGCGTCCGATAGGTGACCGTTAACTCGTACATTCGCACTGGGATTAGAATATAGAGCAGAGATATGTGCCAACTTGCGAGGGTGAAGGCCAATTGTTTTCAGAACCTCCCGCATGTAATCCCAGGCCACTCTATCGAACACCTTCTCTGCGTCAAGGGATGGGAAAAAGCCCTGTGTCTTTGAAATAGAAAGCCAATGGTGTAAATTCAAAGCCCTGATAGTGTTGTCCCTGGCTTCTCTACCAGGGACAAACCCCACCTGGTCCTGAGATACCAAATCGGGCAAGAGCGGGGACAGCCAATTTGCTAGGATCTTAGCGTACAACTTAGGGCCAGATTCAGGAACAGTTAGGCTGGCGGATGCAGTGATCCGCCAGCCTAACTGTGACTTTAAGCCGGCGTTTCTGTTTTCTGTAACCAGAAAACAAGAAACGCCGGGTTAAAGCTCCGATGCGAGCAGCGTAACTGAGTTTCGCCATCGCATCGTTACTTCAACTTAAAAATGGCGCCGGGGGCGTTCCCGCCGATTTCCGCTCAAAAAATATGTTAATGAGCGGAAATCGGCAATTCACGATCGCATTCCGGCGCGACGCAGTGACGTTACGACGTTTCCGGACGGGATACGCGGCGCATAGTTATACCTACATGGGGTTGGAATATTCTATGTTAGGTATAGGCGTCGTCATCGCGTCGGATAAAAAAAAAAAACGTCGCTTGCGTAAAACGTTCATGAATGGGAATGTGACGTCATTGACGTTCATTCACAAAATTTGGAGCATGCGCACGGGGATGTTTTAACACTCGACGCATGCGCAGTACGTTCGCGGCGGGAACGCGCTTCGTTTAAATACTACACGCCCCGTACCCGCCCAATTTGAATTCCGCCGGCTCATTTGCGATGCGCTGCCGCAACTTTAGGAGCAAGTGCTTCGTGAATGACAGCACTTGCTCCTAAAATTTCTGCAGCGTAACGCAAATGAGAAGCGTTACTCCGGAGCAAAGATGCTCCCATCTACCTGAATCTGGCCCTTAATGTCCATGTTAAGAAGCGAAATCGGCCTGTAGTTCTGGACTAGCGAAGCGTCTTTACCTTCTTTTGGAATAACTGTTATGTGTGCTTCTAACAGGCGACCCGTTGGGGCAGACGGGGACGCTAGAGTGTTGAAGGTGTCTGTCATCCTAGAGGACAAGACAGGTAAGAAGGACTTATAGTATTGCAGCGTGAGCCCGTCGGGTCCTGGACTCTTTCCAGGTTTAAATTTGCTTTATCGCGGCTTGGAGTTCCCCAGATGAGAAAGGTAAATCCAATTCTGCCATGCGTGTCTCCGAAACCTGCCCTGGAGAATATTGGGAGAGGAAATTACTGATTGCCTCCATCCTCCGGGCCTCTAGAGCAGGAGCCTGAGTGGAGGGCTTCAGGTTATAGAGTTTTGTATAATATTGTTGAAAGCATTTCGCTATGTCTTCGGTCTTAGACAAGGCAACTCACGACGTGTTAGAGGGTCTAGATACCCGTATCGCCCTCGCCAAGAGTCTCCCACATTTGTTGCCTTGTTCGTAAAACACTCTCTGGGGGAGAACATATCGCCGCCTAGTATGTTTACCTGATTCCTCTAGCAGCAGTGAACGGGTATGCGTGAGTTCCTGCAGCGAGCAGTGAGAAAGGGAGGCTTGTGAGAGGCTACCAGTCTTCTGATCTTGCAAATCAGCCCGGCTATAGCTTCTTGACGGACCTTTTTAATTTTTGCTGCCTGGGCCAGAAGCTCCCCACGAACTACACATTTGTGGGCCTCCTACAGAGTGAGTGGGGACAGTTCCGGAGAAGCATTCTCCATGAAGTAATTGCGGATTGTAGATTCCAAACACATGGCAAAGTCCGTGTCCTTAAGTAGGGCTGAGTCCAGCTGCCACATTTGGATCCTATAGAGCGACTCGGGAAAGGCCAGAGTGACTGAGATAGGATGGTGGTCAGACAAGAACATAGGATCTATGGTGGCTTGGGCAAGGTAAGGTAGATCAGGTTGGGAGAGAAAAAAGTAATCTATACGGGAGTATTTCTGGAAGGGAGCAGAGAAAAAGGTATAATCTTTGGTCATGGAAAAACAGAGTGCACCACGTGTCGTGTAACGCGAGACCCTGCAGCTGCAACTTAATTTGCTGCAGAGCTCGGTAGGGCAGAGCAGAGGCACCCGCATCAGGATTCAGAGGGACATTAAAGTCGCCCCCCAACAGAACGATACCTTCCCTGAACGAAAGTAGGAGGTCGTTAATTTTCCTAAAGAAAGAAACCTGATGTTCGTTCAGGGCATACATATTTGCCAAGGTCAGGGGTCTGGAGGCGTAGCGGCCTTTGATAAACAGGAATCTACCCTCCGGGTCCACCAGAGAATCGGACATCTGAAAAGGAGAGTGCTTAGAGATTAAGATGGAAACCCCTTTGGGATGTAATGCAGTGGGATAAAGGTCATTGCGTAACTTGGGAACGGAGTCTGATCGGAAATGGGTTTCTTGTAAAAAAATGAACTGGGCCTTCTGTTTGGACAAGGCAGACAGGACCTGCGATCTTTTTCCGGTACATTTAGGCCTTTCACATTAAGCGACACACACTTCAACGACAGGGGGCTTCGAGGTTCCGAGGCCTTCTGCATTGTTGAGCTTAACCAGTTAAGGACCCCCGCACGCCTATGTACGTCCACAACATGGCTCGTACAGGCACAAGGGCGTAAATTTACGTCCTCGCCTTAGTGCGGTTCGGTGGTCCCATCGGGACCCCCTCCGCGGCGTGCGGCGGTCCCCCTGGCTCTGGGAGCGATCGCCGACGAGCGGGCGGATGTCCGTGTTTTCCGCCCCCCCCCCGCGATCGCTCCTAGCCAATGGGAGCGCGCTCCCAGCCTGTCACTTCCTCCTCCTGTGTTTACACAGGAAGGAGGAAATGATCATTTCTCTCATCGCAGCGCTGTTTCCCAGCGCTGCTGATGAGAGAAGACATGCCAAGTAAGTGTGCACCAACACAACACTGACACACACTCACATAGGCATATTAACCCCTTGTGATCGCCCCCCCCCCACCCCCCTGTCACAGTGTTACTGAATGCAGTGATTTAATCACTGCATTTAGTGTCAGTGTGACAGGCACTGTAAAAAACAGTTAGTGTTAGGTTCAGGATAGCCCCCCCACCCCCCTAATAAAGTTTTAACCCCCTGATCACCGCCCTAGTTAACCCTTTCACTCCCTATTGCCAGCGTCACTAAGCGATCATTTTTCTGATCGCTGTATTAGTGTCGCTGTTCCCGCTAGGTAGCTATTTTTTTTATTACGATTTTTTTTTTTACTAAAGACATGTGGCTAAATAAATTTTGGCCTAAATGTTTTACTAAAATTTAGTTTATTTGATTTTTTTTTATAACAAATAGTAAAAAAATAGTGATTTTTTTCAAAATTGTCGCTCTATTTTAGTTTATAGCGCAAAAAATAAAAATCGCAGAGGCGATCAAATACTACCGAAAGAAAGCTCTATTTGTGGGAAGAAAAGGACGCAAATTTTGTTTGGGAGCCACGTCGCACGACCGCGCAATTGTCTGTTAAAGCGACGCAGCGCCGAATTGTAAAGACACCTTGGGTCATTTAGCAGCGTAAGTGTCCGGGTCTTAAGTGGTTAAAGTAGGGAGACAGCAATAGAAAAAGTGCCTCAAAGACTAGGGTGGGTGCGTGCGTGAACAGCTAGAGGACTGTGTAGCGTAAAGGGGCACACCGACACCGACAACAGAATATAAGCGGATAGGTGGGGAGGAGGGGGCGGAGAAGAGGGGGGGGGGAAAGGAGAAAAAAAAAGAGGGAGAAAGGGGGGTGAAATAAAGAGGAGAGGTAGAAGACCAAGGAGAGACGCACAACACAGAAAAAGAGATACCAGAGGTGGGGATAGAGTGTCTAATCCACCTAAAAATTACAGGGCCGGAATGTCAGCAGACTCTTCAAAGCACTGCTGTTGGGGGGACAGTAAGTTCGACTGGGAGCATGCGCTGCCACAGTACAGAGGAACCAGCCAATGGTAACGCAGTGGGGAACCTAAAGAAGGGGGAGCATAAAATGCATTGACAGGGCAATATAATCAAGATGTGAAAGGGGATGACCGAAATTAAAGAAGACAAAAACTCAAAAGAAAAAGACAAACTCCCTTATGGCCCTATATCCGTGGAAGTCAGGGAACCACTAAACTTGGAGTTGTAGTACAGACATGCAGGCGTAAAAACACACCAGAGCCCACCTGTAAGTTCCAAACATTATGAAAAAAGAAAGGAATCGTCCCCCTCAAAATTCTTCTAATGCCGTATTACAATGATATGTCAATCAAATATTTACCATTCTGTTTAATGTTACTCTAACATGCAAACCTTTAAGAAACAGACACATCAATTCAAACCTTATTAGAGACAGCGTCGTGACCATATGTAGTAGGGGCAGTAGTAAGCAAAACACTGAGGCCTTCAGTGCACCCGGACCCCGAGTGGCGAGTCAGAAGGCCCAGGCGCAAAGAACACCCCAGTAAGAGAAAAGCGTTTTTTCCTTTTTGTTTTCTCTCTTCTTTCCCTTTCCCTTCCTTTCTTTCCTTAAAAAAAGGTAAACTAAAATAGGCGTGCCTCAAAGGGCATGAGGAAAATGCAGATGCCCCCCCTTATGCCCCAGGAATATCCCATGGACCGCCTGCAGCCACCACACGGCCCCCAGGAAAGGGAAGCCCGGGTCAAGAAGGGATGGAATGTAAAAGCGATGAGCCAATGGCCCAACGAGATGGGTACCGGCTGCCCGTGGGACTCCCCGCTTTCTACAACAAAACGGGACACTTAGTCCCCACAAATTTACAGCAATTATTCTCTGTATAGCCACGGCACTACAGTGAGCGACCCCTTACTGGCAGGTCTCCTGGGCCCCGTAGGCGGGGTACGCCATAGGCCCATGAGATACCGCCAGCTACAGTAACAGGAGGACGTGGACCCCATCTCACCTTTCAGTAGGCTGATCAGCGGACAAGCGGCACACGTCAGAGGTCCCAGATGACGAGGAGACAGGAAACCCTTCCCCACACCAAGTGGGAGGTCATTGCAGCCAGCTCATCCCTAATGTGGAGGGAATAAGAAAAAAATAAAAAGAAATATACAAACGCATAAAAGAAAATCGATAAACATGTACACATATAGGAAGGGGGAGGAGAGGGAATAGAAGATGGGAGGGGAAGGAGGAGGGGGAGAAGGAGGAGGGAGGAAGGAGGGAGGGGGGGAGAGGAGGGAGGAGGGAGGGGGAGGAGGATCACCACCATTCAATTAATCAGTACAGATCCTAACCAGTCCTATGGCTAAAACCTGTAGCAAGCCATGTATCGCAGACAGGATGGTGCTCAATATTCCAAAAGTAGCATTCGATCTTCAGCCGGGGCTTCCCGAGCTCAGGGACGTAATGAGCAGGAGTAAGGTCAAAGCACCTGTCCGTGTAGCTGTGAACATCTGACTGGAACAGGATAGGGGTAGATATCATCACTACCCCAGGTTAACATTTGCAGTCCCAGAGGGGAAGCAAAACAAAAAAACACACTTGGGTCCAGGGTTAGTGGAGGAACTTGGATGAGACTGGAGCCAGAGCCATTGGTGACTTGTGCAGCAGGGTCCTAACAAGGTAGTTGGGGATAATAGGGCAGCGAGCAGTCCTCATACAGAGTATCCATAAAGATAGGCAAGGGTGAGGTGGCATGGAGCCGGCGTATATGTCTATGGGGGGGTAGGTCAGCATTGAGTACATATGAAAATAGGTCCCTGCCCCGGGTCAGGGTATTGCGGCCGGGTCTCACATTCAAAGCTTACAAAACGCTGAAAGTCAAAATGCGCTTATCTAGAGGGATTCAACAGGGTCGAATGAAAAAGTTATTACAGCAGAGGTGATTCAGCTGGTACATAGGTCTCTAGGCACTCGGGCAGTTTCCGTGCGTAACAAGCACTGGACAGCATCGAAGAGCATACAGGAGGGGGAGTGTACAAAAAGCAAGAACATAGGCACTTACGGGCAGCTGGATTCAACAGGTTCACAGGTCTCAGGCATCCTGGCGATCTCTGCGCGGAGTAGCAAGAGGATTAGGGCTGCGGCGGTCTGGCTCTCAGCGGGATGCATGAGCTCCGGATGAGGGAGGGTCCGGTCTCTGCCATCGGAATCGCTGCCTCTGGGCTTTCGGGGAGGGATGATGGGAGACTGGGCGCCAGGGCTCCATAGGAAAGTGGAAGGAGCACTAATCCGGCAGCTCCACCAGAGGTATGTCCAACTGCTCGCAAAAGTGTTGCAGGTCATCTGGCGAGCGGAGGAAAGCCGAGCGCCCCTTAGCAGAGGCGGATAGGCAGAACGGGAACTTCCAGCGGGATACAATATTGCGAGTACGCAAGACTTCCAGCAGGGGTCTCAAGGCTCGTCTGTTCTGTAAAGTTATTTGGGAGAGGTCCTGAAACAACTTAATATCATTCCCATTGTAAAGTATACAGCCTCTCTCCCTTGCCTTTCTCATAATCTCTTCCTTGAGAGGAAAGTTAACAACACAACAGATAATGTCCCTCGGGGGGGTCACCCTCACGGGGGGGGGGGTCTGAGGGCTCAATGCATTCACTCCATTTCCACAGGGGAGTCCGCCGGGCGGCCCAATAAATCATTAAAAATGGCTCAGATTGTCTGCGGTAGGGCCTCTGCCTCAATCACCTTCGGGACCCCCCTTACCCTGACATTATGCCTGCGGCCTCTGTTGTCGAGGTCCTCGACGTGACGGTGAAGGTCAAACAGGTAGGATAGTTGGGCATCGTGAGCATGCTGTACTTGCCTATTGGCCGCTGAGTGTAGCTGCGACGTCCGTTCCACTTCCCCAAGGCGGGTTGCCACAGCTTGAAATTCCGCCTTCAGATCGAGGATGGCCGCCAACAGGGTGCTGGTAATGTCAGACACCACCCTGTTAAGGTCCGATAGGCGCACTGAGGGAACGGCCTGGCCGATTTGCATCCCCCTCTCCTCTGATGGTGAGTCCTATGCCACACTCGGGGATGTAGGCCCCGCAGCCTGCGAGGCCCCGTGTGTGTCAGAACGGAGGGAGCGGAATAGCTCCGGGATGTTACGACCAAGCTGCGTTCCAGTCTCCCTCGGTGTCCGGGATGCTGAGACACTCCGGTTGGACTTGCCCATGGTCGGTGGGCTTTGTAGTTCCCCAGGAAAGTAAAAGATTGTCCTATGTCTGCGGGAGTTCTCGGACTATGCGAGCATCTCCTTGTCCAGTCAGGCCACGCCCCCAAAGCCTTTTTTTTACTTGTGGATGGAGTCACTGAGAAAGAAAGTTAGAGTAAATCCAAAAGATTTGAGTTGTCCTCCGAGCAAGAAATTAGGGGGAATCATATGTCACATAAGTGGGACAACTGTTTCAGAAACCTATTCCTTCTAAGAGAAGTGTTTCCTCACTTTTACTCACACATTGCATGCACTTTAAGGCCTTGTACACACGATCAGTCCAAACTGATGAAAACGGACTGAAGTTCAGTTTCATTGGTTCACAGACTGATGGTCTGGTGGTCTGATGTGCTGATGTGGTCTGATGTGCGTACACACCATCAGTTCAAAAACCGATCGTGTCAGAACGCGGTGACGTAAAACACAACGACATGCAGAAAAAAATGAAGTTCAAAGCTTCCAAGCATGCGTCGACTTGATTCTGAGCATGCGCGGGTTTTGAACCGATGCTTTTGCGTACTAACCATCGGTTTTGACCGATCGGTAGGCGTCCATCTGTCCGATTTTAAAGTTCTACATTTTTGGACTAAAGGACAACAGGCTGATGGGGCGTACACACGGTCAGTTTGGACCGATGAAACTGAACTTTAGTCCGTTTTCATCGGTTTGGACTGATCGTGTGTACAAGGCCTAAGGCAAAATTAGGTCCTAGGTAATGCAGTAGCTATGCCCTTCCCCCAATACTTATTATTGATATTGAAAAGGACTGCACTAGTATGGATTCACAAAATAATAATTGCCTATAGGTACATCACCCCTTGTGACAAATTGTGCTATCCCCCTGGTTTTATACAGGAGCATGGGGAGGGCTGGGGAGTTTATATCAACATGCACCTGTCCTTTGATGTCATCCTTTCTGTCAGTAGAATTAAAAGCCAATTCTCCGCTGCATTACCACATTTTCCATTCCCCTTTACTGCTGCAGTAGTGTGCGGTTCCAGCAAGGGGGACTGGGCACTTAAACCCCCTTCCTGCCCAGACCAATTTTAAGCTTTCAGCGCTGTCATATTTTGAATGACAATTGCGTGGTCATACAACACTGTAAGCAAATAATTTTTCTTTCATTTTCCCCCCACAAAGAGAGATTTCTTTTTGTGGTATTTATTGGTTACATTTTTTGTTAAAAACAAACAAAAAAAGACCAAAAATGTTGAAAAAACAAAACACTTTTCTATTTTGTTATAACATTTTGCAAACAGGTAATTTTTCTCCTTCATTGATGTACACTTATGAGGCTGCACAGATGGGCACTGATAGGCTGCACTGATGGGCACTGATAAGGTGGCACAGGTGGACACTGATAGGCGGCACTGGTGGACACTGATGTGGGTGGCACTGGTGGGCACTGATAGATGGAACTGGTGTGCAATGAGAAGTGGCACTGATGGGCAGCAATGAAGGGCATTGATAGGTGGCAGCTATGGGGGACCTGATGGGTGGCAGTGATGGGCATTGATGGGCACTGGTAGGTGACACTAATAGGCAGCCCTGGTAGGTGGCATTGATGATAAGGCACTGATGGGCACTGATTGGCACCACTGGTTGGCATTGATAGGTGGCATGGTGGACATTGATAGGTGGCACTGATTAGTAGCACTGATATGCAATGGTGAGCACTGGCAGATGGCACTGGCAGGTGGCACTGGCAGGTGGCAATGGTGGGCACAGATGATGTGGCTGTGCCTCTTCCTCTTCGGGACCGATGTCTCTTTCACAGAAGCCAGTGATCGGCTTTTTTTCTCTCCTCGCGCTGTCAGCGAATACTGATTTTCTGTTTACATCAGGTGATCAGCTGTCATTGGCTGGCCACTGATCACGTGGTAGGGGTGCATGTGACCCACAGGGGTCACTCGGGGAGTGTGAAAAGGGGCGGAGGTGATATGATTGCTTCTCAGCAAAGTAGGTCATTCGGCTATAGTGTGGACGTAAAGAAGTTAATTTGCAACACCAAAATGATTCCACTCCATCTGCTTCCAGGGGTCCTGTGGCAGAACTGTCCCTAATCAGAGACATGATTAGCCCCAAAGTGGAGCATACAGAGTTCCATGGCTGTCTTACATAGCAAAAGTGAATATGAATAGGGTGGCCATCAGAAACAAACTGAGGTTGGACAGTAGAACAGATACTAGTGCTTCTACAACTGACAACTGAAGAATTGTCACCCACTTGGACTCAAAGAAGGGAGTTCTCCCATCTAGGAGAGATACCAAAGCATAGCTCCTCTACTAAGAAGTCTGGCCGGTGTTGGAATGTGTCTACATGGTGTCTCCAATTGTCTTGGTGAGGAAGAAGGACAGTAGCCTCCACTTTGTTTGGACTTTAGGCAGTGGCAAGTCCGGCGAAAAGTTTCCCCTGCTATATGAGGCGTACGTAATGTTAAGTATTGTCCGTCATTTACGTTGTTTGCGTAAAATGTTTGCGAATAGGGCTTTGCGTAAGTTACATTCACGTCAAAACCAATGAGTATTTCCGGCGTAATTTTGAGAATGCGCACTGGGATACATCCACGGACGGCGCATTCGCCGTTCGGAAAGAGCGTCAATTACGTGGGGTCACGATTCATTTACATGGATCACGCCCCCTACCTGCCTATTTTGAATTAGGCGGTTACGCCGACCCATTTACGCTACGCCGCCGTTACTCTACGCCCGCACAAAGATACACGTCTGTACGAGACATTGACAATGATGAGTATTTGTACAGGAAAATAAACATGACACTATGGTAATCTAGGAGAAAGCTACAATAAAAACCCAAATTAGAAAAGAATGAAACAAAGAAAAATACTAGAACAGGGGAAGAAAAATTGGGCCTTAGGCACTGGTGGCAGTGCCACAACACTGCAACCCCTTACAGGTACTCTAGTTGGAGCGCATTAATAAGCCCTGCTGCAAAGTATTGCATCAAAAATTGTTGTTACAGACAAATTGGGCCTTAGGCACAACACTGCAACCCCCTTACAGATACTGTAATTGGAGGGCAGCAAAGAGCCACATGCAAAGTATTGCATCAAAAATGTTATTACAGTATACACCCCTGTTAAACAGAGGGAAGAAACATTGGGCCTTAGGCACAACACTGCAACCCCTCACAGATACTGTAATTGGAGGGTAGCAAAGAGCCACATGCAAAGTATTGCATACAAAATTGTTATTATACGCCCCTGTTAAACAGGGGCAGAAAAATTGGGCCTTAGGCACTGGTGGCCAGAACCAACAATGTTCCTACTAGCTATCAGCAAGATCATTGAGGAGGAAAAGGATATTCAGTCAGCAGCATAACAGCACAGTCACTTAGCATTAGCATAGGCAGTCTCCAAGGGATCTGACATTTCAAAAAAATTATTCAGTTACATCAGCATCAGGTGCTTGGTAGCTGTTGGTTATCCAAGCTTGATTCATTTTTATAAAGGTCAGTCAATCGACAGAGTCGATGGAGAGGCACACCCTGTGATCGGTCACAAAGCCTCCAGCAGCACTGAATGTGCATTCTGAAAGAACGCTGGATGCAGGACAAGCCAGTAGCTCAATTGTGTACTGTGCAAGCTCTGGCCAGTGATCCATCCTCAAGTCCCAGTAAGCCAGAGGATTTTCGGTGGAAAGTGTCCACGTCTGATCTTGCCCCTAGGTATTCCCGCACCATGTAAACCAGACGCTGGCGATGGTTGATGGAACCGGTCATACCTTGGGGCTTCGGACTAAAAAATTGTCTGAGCGCATCGGTCAGATGGCCACCTTCTCCACCGCTCCCTATGTGACTCACCGAAGCCTCAGCAACATGTTGTCCAGGACCAGGATTTGGTAATCCCCCAGGTTCTGGGAACGCATTGCACAGACATTTCTGCAAGGCCTCCCAAAGATGTTTCATCTTCTGCTCCCTCTGCGATGGCAAGATAAGGTCTGCAACCTTACTCTTGTAACGTGGATCAAGGAGAGTTGCCAGCCAGTAATGATCCCTCTCCTTGATACCACAAATATGAGGATCCTTACGCAGGCTTTGCAGGATCGAGGAGGCCATGCAGCGTAGGTTTGCTGAGGCATTCGGAGCACAGTCCTCTGGGTCACTGAGGACGACAGGATCCGCAGCCACCTCATCCTAGCCACGTAAAAGTCCATGGGTTCCTTGGGACTGTAAGTGATCCCTTGAAGACTGCTGCTGCTGCTGATGCTGAGTGCTAGGCTAGACATTATTAACATAAACATAATTGACATGCTAATTCCCTACCCCTGAAAGGAGACATCTGACCTTTTTAACTTAATCAGTTACAACAGATACAACACAGTATTGGCATCACACAATAGACAATGGAATGTCTTTCAGGAGCCAGCCTCACTTAACACCTCAACAGCCTGTTATACAGAGGAATGAGTCACTCTTATTGACTGGTAGGGTAAGAATAAACCAACAACTTGTAATATCTCAAGATATCCTGTAATACATGATTTATCATTCAAAAGGGGCACAGGGTGACCTTAGACCCAAGAGTCCTTAGTGCCGCTGGCACAGGAGTATCCCATATCCCTCAAAAGTCTCTGGGCATCAAATCTTCCTGTACCAGTGCTTTTCCGAGATATTCAATTTTACCTCTCTGTGCTCCATTATGTCCTCCAAGCGCCACTCCCGATCATCCCCGAAGTCAGGGTCACTGGACATCCTCCAATACAACAATCCCAGGGCATCATAGTCATCTTAATCTCATGAATAAGTCTATACGACGAAACATGTCGAGGCACAGCTACATTCTAAACATATGAACATCTGAACCAACGTGGGGAGATCGCTCTGCATGATACATCACGCTGTATATCAGCGATCGTGAGTTTTTCCAACCAGGCATACAAGTATAGTGCAGGTGGTATGGTGAGAAGCATCTGGTTGTTTACATAGGTCCGCCGTGACCGCAGTTCATCAGCTACCTGAATATTGAAGAACTTCTGCTTTGTTTGATTCACGCATTTGATACATTTGCTTTTGTGAGTGCAATATTTGCAGATTTATGTGGTGTGTATTAAATTGTTTTTACGATATCACACTATTATATGCTTTCTTTATTTTTGGATTTTTCACCTATCACAACACTGGAATTGGAATTTACCTGATGGGTTAAGAATTACATTTCATGCTCTTTTGCCAAAGCACATGAGTGTTAGGCAACTCCTTTTGGTTAGTGGCCAACTTAACCTCCCTGGCGGTATTCCCGAGTCTGACTCGGGGTTAGATTTCTGTGCTACGATCGGTAACCCCGAGTCAGACTCGGGCTAGTCTCGCAGCATCCACAGAGACTGTTTACTTACCTTCTCCGTGGATCCAGCGATGCATCCGCGCTGTGTGAGCGAGCGGGTGCTCGCTCGATTCACACAGCGTCCCTGTGTGCCGTCGATCTCCGTTCCCTGCGACGTTACAACGCACGGGGACGGAGAACGGCGCCAAATTCAAAAATGTAAACAAACACTATACATACAGTATACTGTAATCTTATAGATTACAGTACTGTATGTAAAAAATACACACACCCCATGTCCCTAGTGGTCTGCCCTGTGCACTACATGTCCTTTTATATAATAAAAACTGTTCTTTCTCCCTGCAAACTGTAGATTGCCCAAAGCAACCAAAAGTGTCCCTTTATGGCAAAAATTGTTTTAGAGCAGCTAAAAAACAGCAATAATAAATCAGAATCACTTGCAGAATTTAGCGATAGCGATTTGTGGGGAAATTCGTCATAAAAAAAATTAAAATAATGTACACACGATCAAATCTGTCTGCTGGAAACGGTCGGCCCGACCGTCCCAGCAAACAGATTCGACCGTGTGTATGGGCGAGCCGACGGATTTGGCCACCCGACAGATTTCAAAGCATGCTTTAAAATCTGTCGGCTGGGAACCCGTCCGTCCGACATGTCTGCTGGTTAGTATGCTAACCAGCAGACATGTATTCTCGCACACGCGCCGAATGATTTTGACGCATGCGCGGAAGTGTTTTACTTCCTGGTGCGGTGACGTGGCGGCGTCAACGTCACCGCCACGTCACCGACACGTCAGTGCGCTGTTTGCTGGCGGGGATTTTGGTTTGCTCGTGTGTACACGCGAGCAAACCAAAATCCAAGCAGACAGATCTGTTCAAATCGGTCGGTCCGACCGATTTGAACAGATAGATTGCCTCGTGTGTACGAGGCCTTAGACTCTTGTTTGGATAGATTTAAGTGAGTTATTCCTAAGAATTACAAGCCTATAGTATAAAACGCCAAATTCCCTTGCAATTAATGGTACCGCTTTCAGCACCTAAAATCTGAAAGAATCATACCGCCAGGGAGGTTAATTGGTGGAGGATTCACTTTCACATCGGGTGCGGTGGAAGATTACTGTGAAGATCATTGATTTAATTCTACTTTGCTTTCATACTTCATGATTTTTTTTTGTTTGAAACACTACTTATTCACGGGTTAATTTCATTTGTTTATATTTATTCATATACTTTCTGTTGTTCACCTATGCGGATCATCCACATATGAGCGCTGTTTATATATGCTTGGTATTTCAATATCACATTGTTTAGATCAGACCTCAAATTTTCCACTCGCCTACTCGCATTTTGCGAGTGAAAAATTGGGTCTGGCGAGGAGCTGGGCTGCCTGGGAGTGGGGGAGCGAGCACCGCTGGCGATCGGGGGTTAATCGTGACCCGTTCGCGCAGTGATCTCCCCGATTGCATAGAGGAAGCAGAGAGCCGCGGGATCGCAGAGCGGTATAGCCCGCTGTTATAACTTGCATTGAAATTTCCTCCACTCTGCCCACAGCCCCGCCTCCTCCTCACCCCGCGCCTGTAATAGACAACAAATCTCAGCATTGGACACGCTTTCTGTCTATTACAGGCACGGGGTCAGGAAGAGGCGGGGCTGTGGGCAGAGTGGAGGAAATTTCAATTTGAGTTGAAACAGCATGCTGTACCGCTCTGCTATCCGTGGATCTCCCTCTTCCTCTATGCTTCCTGCCATCGGGGAGATCACTGGAGGAACAGCTCTCTTCATCACAGTTCAAGTAAGCATTCAATTAGTAATAAAATAAAAAAAGTGCAGCCACCAACCCCCTGGTACTTGTAGTCCCCCCCACCCCTGTGTGTATAGCTGTCTCCTCCCTGGTACTTGTAGTCCCCCCCACCCATATGTGTATAGCTGTCTCCTCCCTGGTACTTGTAGTCCCCCCCACCCCTGTGTGTATAGCTGTCTCCTCCCTGGTACTTTTAGTCCCCCCCCCACCCCTGTGTGTATAGCTGTCTCCTCCCTGGTACTTGTAGTCCCCCCCACCCCTGTGTGTATAGCTGTCTCCTCCCTGGTACTTGTAGTCCCCCCCCACCACTGTGTGTATAGCTGTCTCCTCCCTGGTACTTGTAGTCCCCCCCACCCTTGTGTGTATAGCTGTCTCCTCTCTGGTACTTGTAGTCCCCCCCACCCCAGCACACTAGCACTTTGCACCAAGTGGGTTTATTTGCAAAGTAATGAGCAGCACACTAGCACTTTGCACCAAGTGGGTTTATTTGCAAAGTAATGAGCAGCACACTAGCACTATGCAACAAGTGGGTTTAGTTGCAAATGAATGAGCAGCACACTTGCACTAAGCACCAAGTGGCTCTAGATGCAAAGTAATGAGCAGCACACTAGCACTTTGCACCAAGTGGGTTTATTTGCAAAGTAATGAGCAGCACACTAGCACTATGCAACACATGTGTTTAGTTGCAAATTAATGAGAAACAAACTTGCAGTATACAGAAGTGTGTTTAGTTGCAGTGAGCACACAGGCAATACAACACGTCAGAACACTGCAGATAGCACCCGGGGTAGAGCCTCCGCTGCTTGCCAGGGATGTTCCTGCTTTATGTGCAGTGTTCAATTCAACAGGCCTCCCGCTCCGCAGGGATGCACGCCGCGAGTCCAAGGCTCCAGCGCCATCTTGAGGCCCAGGCGTGCTCGTCGGCGGGTAGAAGTCTGTGAGCTTCCGTGGCTTCCGCTCGTTTTTTTTTCTCTTCCCCATCGTGCCGCAGCTTGTGTAGGGATCACTGGCTGTCTGATACAGGTCACCAGGGCTTGAGACGTCGCTGTTAGCCGCTTAGATCTGGCTCACTATACGGAGCTCTCTCCTCACGCGTCCGTCCGCATCGGCTGCCGGCCACGCCCCCCCTGCAGCTAGCACAATCACAAAGTAATGAGCAGCACACTAGCACTATGCAACAAGTGTGTTTAGTTGCAAATGAATGAGCAGCAAACTTGCAGTATACAGCAAGTGTGTTTAGTTGCAGTGAGCACACAGGCAATACAACACGTGAGAACACTGCAGCTAGCACAATCACAAAGTAATGAGCAGCACACTAACATTATGCAACAAGTGGGTTTAGTTGCAAATGAATGAGCAGTAAACTTGAAAGTTGACAGCAAGTGTGTTTCGTTGCAGTGAGCACACGGGCAATACAACACGTGAGAACACTGCAGCTAGCACAATCACAAAGTAATGAGCAGCACACTAGCACTATGCAACAAGTGTGTTTAGTTGCAAATGAATGAGCAGCAAACTTGCAGCATACAGCAAGTGTGTTTAGTTGCAGTGAGCACACAGGCAATACAACACGTGAGAACACTGCAGCTAGCACAATCACAAAGTAATGAGCAGCACACTAGCATTATGCAACAAGTGGGTTTAGTTGCAAATGAATGAGCAGTAAACTTGAAAGTATACAGCAAGTGTGTTTAGTTGCAGTGAGCACACGGGCAATATAACACGTGAGAACACTGCAGCTAGCACAATCACAAAGTAATGAGCAGCACACTAGCATTATGCAACAAGTTGGTTTAGTTGCATATGAATGAGCAGCAAACTTGCAGTATACAGTGTAACGGTCACCACCGCTTACGACTTTCCATCCAACCACGACAAGCTTATCTGACACACTCCGACAATATTGCATACACGATCCATATCCTTTCCCAGAATAAACGAGACTGCGCTCTGTTCTTGCTTCCAAAGATATGACAATTTATTAGTATTTTCTCAGCTTCTTATATCCAGTACAGCATAATGCAGTTCATCACAGGACAATGCAATCTCCACCCCCCTTCACACCATGGGCGGCTTCAATCACACTCTAAAAGGCATTCAGGTAAGCTAACCATGTAGACCGGTCGGCACCGCATCTTCAATAGGGTTCAATTAACCTTGAATAATAACACAGACATCTAGTTGAATAAGTTATCTATACAGCTTTATCACACAATGGCAAAGTCTAGTGAGAGTGGGTGCAATCCACACCTTCAGATATTTCAATAGCCTATTATACAAAGGTATGACTCACTCTGGTCTTGTAGACCTGAATTAACACCTTTCAAAAGCATGTGTGCCCAGATTGCATAGCTAACCGCTTTTGATATTTGAAGACATCCTGCAAACATGAATTATTATTAATGTCCCTTATTAATGTCTTCTGTAACATATGAATTATGATTCTTTGTCACCCTATGGCCCTAGTGGACATAAGGTGACCCTAGACATAGGAATATCTCAGTCTGTTACGGTGCATTCCGTTACATCTCTCCCCTTTCGGTGGGAGACGGACACAGGTGGTAACCCTAAACGGGTTGACTCCGAAGTCCGTCAGTAGTTCCCGTCCTCCAATGCTGGTATCCATACTGTACCCCAAATAAATGGCTCCAAACTGAGCATTACTCAGCCAACCTCTGCCTCTCTCAGAGAACACACCTGCTGCTGGGGAGAAGGCAGGGTAGCTGAGCTCAGTCCATCATGCTGTTGGGGGTCTGGGCCAACTGCCCCCCCTTCCTGGGGTATACCAGTGGAGACTGAAGTCCCATCCACTGGTGCTTGGTGAAAACCCCCCGGTGCTTGCAAAGCAAAGCCGACATCCTCCTGTCCCAGTCCTGTACCATTTTCTGGGGTTGTGCCAGTGGAGACTGAAGTCCCATCCACTACCCCAGGAACCCCCTCTTCTGTTAGTGAGGAGCAGAGGCCTGGGACACTCTGCTCTGTTGCCAGCTCTTCCGCTGGGTTGCTGTGAGTGGAGACCACAGTCCCATCCACTACCACATGGTCCCCCTCTTCTGTTAGTGAGGAGCAGAGGCCTATGACACTCTGCTCTGTTGCCAGCTCTTCCGCTGGGTTGCTGTGAGTGGAGACCACAGTCCCATCCACTACCACAGTGTCCCCCTCTTATGCTAGTTGGGAGCAGAGGCTTGGGGTACCCTGCTCTGTTGCCAGTGATTCAGCTGGGGGTAAAAGCTTTACCACCTCAGCTTGTTGCTGGAGAGGGGGGCCAACCGCCCCGGCTCCCTGGAACTCCACACCATCCGCTTTGGCTTTAGGGATAAAAATCTCCATATTTTCCACTGCCGATTCATCAGCCAGGAGTTCACAGTTGTCATCTGAACTTTCCTCAAAGTCCCAGGCAATGGGAGCCCCATCCTGCTGCTGAGCCGAGTCTAGCAGCTGTCTGTAGGCGACCTCCAGCTCCCATTCCCGAATGGCCAGAAATTCTAAATCTTCCTGTGACCAGTGGCCTCCTGAGATATTTAATTTTTCCTCTCTGTGCTCCATTATGTCCTCCAAGCGCCACTCCCGATCATCCCCGAAGTCTGGATCACTGGACATCCTCCAATACAATAATCCCAGGCCATCATAGTCATAGCCTTCTGTGGGGCCGTCATCCGCTGACCATGGGCACTCTTGGGCTACATACCACCGAAGGGCTCTGTAGCTCTCATCCAGCTGCATCTCTGCCCGGATCAGTCTGCTTAATTCCGCTGTCCACTTCTGCTTCGGTTGTTTCCCCAACAACAGCATTCGTACGTCATACTGCGGCCAGTACCTTGCATAGATGGACGGCAGGACCTTTCCTTGGTGTTGCTGCTCCAGAGCTAGTGCTTCCTTCCATAGTTGGCACCGAATCACATCCGACCATCCCAACAAGACCTCCTCTGATACTGGTCCTCTATGCTGTATCCGCATCTCTTGTAACCTTCTTTGGAATTCCTCTTCCATGGAGACTGGTATCTGCACCTCTCCTCTCTCTTTAGTTGGTGCTGCTGTGACTTCAGCTGCTGCAGAACTTCTTCTCTGTAGCAAGGTGGCATTCAGAGCCGCTATAACTCGGTCCCTTATCTCCGGTGGAGGGTTAGGACCATAATGTGTCAGTCTTATTTTAACCGCCCGATCAAAACTTGCTTCTTCGGGTGTCCTGTCTGTTACGGCGGGCCTTTTAGCTCTATCCATTTCGACCAGTTCTGCGATAATGTCCCTTTTCTTACGGTTGCTGGCCGGTCTGCCCCGGCTCTCCAGTAAGTCCATGAGGGAAGAGAGCTTCATCCATTCATACACCGTCTCCACTGTCATGTGTCCTTGTAGCCGTCCTTCTGAAGATGGAATCATCCCACTGCTGCCACCAATGTAACGGTCACCACCGCTTACGACTTTCCATCCAACCACGACAAGCTTATCTGACACACTCCGACAATATTGCATACACGATCCATATCCTTTCCCAGAATAAACGAGACTGCGCTCCGTTCTTGCTTCCAAAGATATGACAATTTATTAGTATTTTCTCAGCTTCTTATATCCAGTACAGCATAATGCAGTTCATCACAGGACAATGCAATCTCCACCCCCCTTCACACCATGGGGGGCTTCAATCACACTCTAAAAGGCATTCAGGTAAGCTAACCATGTAGACCGGTCGGCACCGCATCTTCAATAGGGTTCAATTAACCTTGAATAATAACACAGACATTTAGTTGTATAAGTTATCTATACAGCTTTATCACACAATGGCAAAGTCTAGTGAGAGTGGGTGCAATCCACACCTTCAGATATTTCAATAGCCTATTATACAAAGGTATGACTCACTCTGGTCTTGTAGACCTAAATTAACACCTTTCAAAAGCATGTGTGCCCAGATTGCATAGCTAACCGCTTTTGATATTTGAAGACATCCTGCAAACATGAATTATTATGAATGTCCCTTATTAATGTCTTCTGTAACATATGAATTATGATTCTTTGTCACCCTATGGCCCTAGTGGACATAAGGTGACCCTAGACATAGGAATATCTCAGTCTGTTACGGTGCATTCCGTTACATACAGCAAGTGGGTTTAGTTGCACTGAGCACACGGGCAATACAACACGTGAGAACACTGCAGCTAGCACAATCAACTGCCTGACAGGTTAGGAAGAATCTAACTAAACTATACAGTGTATAAATATATGTACAACTCCTGGGATGTATATATATCCTCTACACACTTTAAATTTAACTAACTAGCCCGCCTGCTCTATATAGCTAGGAAAAGACAATCTCTCTCTCTCTCTCTCTCTGTCTGAACTGGAACAAGCCCGGAACACACTACACAAGGCCGCCCTGCAGGCGGCCTTTTATTGTGTGGGGCGTGTGCTAAAGCCCTGAGCCATAATTGGCCAAAGCCACCCTGGCTTTGGCCAATTACGGCTCTCTTTACTGACGGTGCTGTGATTGGCCAAGCATGCGGGACATACAGCATGCTTGGCCAATCATCAGCGCGCAAAGCCGCAGTGAATTATGGGCCGTGGCACGTCACTCGAATTTGGCGCGAACAACCCATTTTGTTCGTATTTCGACGGACGAACATGCAATGTTCGAGCCGAACTTACGTTCGAGTCGAACACAAAGCTCATCCCTATTGGTGATTACAGGCAACA
The DNA here is from genome assembly GCA_029574335.1 of Rana kukunoris. Taxonomy (NCBI): domain Eukaryota; kingdom Metazoa; phylum Chordata; class Amphibia; order Anura; family Ranidae; genus Rana; species Rana kukunoris. The sequence goes on along the minus strand of CM056051.1, from coordinate 458,063,291 downwards.
CAATTATGTACAGCATCATTATTTCCGATTTTTATAATGCAACCCTAGTATTTCCACCAGCTGAGAAATTCGGCAGTACCCACTTCCCACTTCATCTCCTATAATACGTTTCTGTCCTTTGCTCTAACTGCTCCTGAAGGCTTCACTGCTAACCAGTGTTAGTTAATTGACACAGCCAGGAAAGTTGTGCCATTTTAAACTTGGCTCAGTTTCTTGACACTAATAAAAGAAAAATAAATGGTATAAGGAAAACACAATAATACATCATATTATAAGTACATAAAGTAACTGTATTTTACCATCCTATTTATCCTATCTGATCAAGCTTCTGTGAACATTGTAGGAAATTTGCTCAATAATTTATTACATCTATATCTACTGAAGCAATAAACCTTGATACATGACTGTTTACACACTCTTATTAGTTGTACGATTGGAGTTTTACTGCAGAAATTCTTCTTCCAGCCTGTTAAGGCATCATGTACAGTGAATAACAGACACAAAATACTGTAGCTGGCTTAAAGCTTGTTACAATGAGCTTTTCACTGTTTCAACATTCTGTTGTTAAAGGACCACTAACGCTGAAAATAAGGTTACACAGGTTTCATCATATGTGAAATGCTAAAAATAACATTAAAGGGGGCCTGAATTGTGAAAGTTGTGTCCAAAAAAAGGGAAAGTACCAGGTTAAGGACTAATCACCATGTTGCCCAATATAAACCTATGATGCTAAAGTCACATCTGTATTAATAGGAAATTAAGTGCTAGTTCCTAAGAGAAAATGTTAGGCAAGAGACAAACTTTTTAGAGTATTTTTTACACTTTGTTAACATTTCTAGATGTTCCATATACTATAGCAAATCTTTAGCAAAGTGTAGGTCCAATTTACAATCTAAAATGTTTACAAAACCCAAAATAAGACATTTCTGTAACTAGTTTTTCAATTGCCATATTGAGCAAAGGAGACAAGCAAAATCTATCATTCACCAAATGAATGCTCACATGACGTGGCTGGTGCTATAACTGTCTGGCACATGACCGTCTATCTCGTCGTAAGAGAAACATAGTTTTCCTCGATGAGTTTCTTGTCAGGCTTGTCAAGAATCTTGTCAAGCTGTGTTTACATACACACTGTCAAGACAAAATCTCGTCGTTCTCAAACGTGGTGACGTACAACATGTATGACGGCACTATAAAGGGGAAGTTCGATTCCACTGGTGACACCCTTGGGGCTGCTTTTGCTAATCTCATGTTACTGCGTGTTAGTAGAAGTTTGGCGAGAGACAATTTGCGCTTTTCAGTCTGTTTCAGCGTGATGAATGTGCTATCTCCATTACGAACGCTACTTTTACAAAGGTGCGCTCCCATCTCATACTTTATTCTGAGCATACATGGGTTTCTAAGCATACACACACAAGATTCCTAAGAGAAAATGTTAGGCAAAAGACAAACTTTTTAGAGTATTTTTTACACTTTGTTAACATTTCTAGATGTTCCATATACTATAGCAAATCTTTAGCAAAGTGTAGGTCCAATTTACTATCTAAAATGTTTACAAAACCCAAAATAAGACATTTCTGTAACTAGTTTTTCAATTGCCATATTGAGCAAAGGAGACAAGCAAAATCTATCATTCACCAAATGAATGCTCACATGACGTGGCTGGTGCTATAACTGTCTGGCACACGACCGTCAATCTCGTCGTAAGAGAAACATAGTTTTCCTCGATGAGTTTCTTGTCAGGCTTGTCAAGAATCTTGTCAAGCTGTGTTTACATACACACTGTCAAGACAAAATCTTGTCGTTCTCAAACGTGGTGACGTACAACATGTATGACGGCACTATAAAGGGGAAGTTCGATTCCACTGGTGACACCCTTGGGGCTGCTTTTGCTAATCTCATGTTACTGCGTGTTAGTAGAAGTTTGGCGAGAGACAATTTGCGCTTTTCAGTCTGTTACAGCGTGATGAATGTGCTATCTCCATTACGAACGCTACTTTTACAAAGGTGCGCTCCCATCTCATACTTTATTCTGAGCATACATGGGTTTCTAAGCATACACACAAATGTGTTTCTCGTCGTAAACCAGCCCGACGAGAAACACGACGAGGAGATTGAGTCTCCCGATGAAAAAAAAGAGAACATGTTCTCTTTTTTTCTCTCGTCGAGATCCATGACAGTTCTTGATGAAAAACATACACACAATTGTTTTTCTCTGCAAAAAATCTCTGCCAGCATTTTTCTTGATGGATTTTGCCGAGGAAAACGATCGTGTGTACAAGGCCTCATGCTAATTAGTTGACCCAAATCCTTTTTAGCCCTGACAGACGATGACTGGCCCCCACTGGTTCTACCAAAAAATCTGCACCTGTACATTTCTTCAATATGTGACGGACAAGAGCTGACATCCCCTCACAATGCCAACGCATCAATGGGAACCCCCTGTGGAACTGTATGTACATGCACCACTTCACCATGCTTCAAACTGCAACTCCAATTCAATGACAATTAAAGTCTTATCCATCAATGCCCAGGGACTGAACCACCCAGCTAAACAATTCTCCTTGTGGAAGGAGGCTGGCGGGCAAAAATCTGACATTTTGTGTGTCCAGGAAACACATTTCCAACTACACAAAGCGCCGCAATGCTCACACAAGGATTGCCCATTCATCTACATGGCTTGCACGCCTAACAACAAGAAAGGGGGGTCCTACTGGCCATCAAGAACTCTCTTTCATTCCAGCCCAAGGACATTTCTCTTGATGAAAGAGGCAGATACATAATTGCTATGGGTGACATCAATTCCAGACCGTACATGATTGTTTCGGTGTACGCCCCAAACTCACACCAAATTTGCTTCCTCAAAAAAGTCTTTGCCAAAGCACAGGCCATGAAATATGGCAACCTCGTGATCTGCGGAGACTTTAACATAACGCCTTACCCACTTCTGGACACATCCTCAGGCAAAGCCAAGGGATCCTTATCCCTGCAGGTGGTGCTACACGAAGAGGAACTCTTTGGCGCATGGAGATGCCTCCACGCTAACGAACGAGACTACACTTTCTCCTCTAACAGGCACGGCTCATATTCTCGCATAGACAGTGGCGGCCCCTCCATAGGGGGCGCAGGGGCGCCACCCCCCCTCCCCCCAAAGCCATTAAAAAAGCCATTTGTCCCTTTAAGAAAAAAAAAAGGTCCTTTAACAGCACTACTATGTGCAGGGTGGGCGCTGGTCACAGTTCACTGCTGTATAGAGTCATTGAAGCGTCATGCCAATGCAAGCAGGCAAGACGCTTCATTTGCAGGTTTTTTTTTAAGCTCTGTGGCTATGTGCTTTGCGCCACGAGCCAATCACAATCCAGTGTCTCCATTCTCTCCACTCCAATTGGGTCTTGCTGTTTCTTCTCTGCAGAAGGAAATGGGCGGTGCTTTCCCCAGGGCAGTGTTACTTTCGTTTTTGGCTCCAAAAGGAATCTAAGGTAAGTAACTTATTTAAAACACTTTATTTGTCTGAGTCTCATTGTCTGTCCTTTCCAGTGTCACTGTCCACCTCATCCATGTCCAGCAGTACCTTGTGCTGTATGCTCAGCCTGTACTGTGATCGGGCTGGAGGAAGGGGAACAGAGAGCCGTGCTTCACATCTCCTGTATGTGTGTGAGGGCTTAGAGTACTGCGTCCTGCTGCAGCTGTGCTTCACAGATCTCTTATCTCTGTCTGTCTCTATCTGCCCCCCCTCTCTCTCTCTGTGTCTGTATCTCTCTCTCTCTCTCTCTCTCTATCTATCTATCTATCTATCTATCTATCTATCTATCTATCTATCTCTTTATATATCTATCTATCTCTGTATCTCTGTATATATATATCTATCTCTGTATCTCTGTATATATCTATCTCTGTATATATCTATCTCTGCATATATCTATCTCTGTATATATCTATCTATCTCAGTATCTCTGTATCTATATATCTATCTATCTATCTCTGTATATATCTATCTATCTCAGTGTCTATCTATCTATCTCAGTATCTATCTATCTCAGTATCTATCTATCTCAGTATCTATCTATCTCAGTATCTATCTATCTCAGTATCTATCTATCTCTGTATATATCTATCTATCTCTGTATATATCTATCTATCTCTGTATATATCTATCTATCTCTGTATGTATCTATCTATCTCTGTATCTCAGTATCTATCTATCTCTGTATCTATCTATCTCTGTATCTCTGTATCTCAGTATCTATCTATCTCTGTATCTCTGTATCTATCTATCTCTGTATCTATCTATCTCTGTATCTCTGTGTCTATCTATCTCTGTATATATCTATCTATCTCAGTATCTATCTATCTCAGTATCTATCTATCTCAGTATCTATCTATCTCTGTATATATCTATCTATCTATCTCTGTATCTCTGTATATATCTATCTCTGTATATATCTATCTCAGTATCTCTGTATATATCTATCTCTGTATATATCTATCTATCTCAGTATCTATCTCTCTATCTCTGTATCTATCTCTCTATCTCTGTATCTATCTCTGTATCTATCTATCTCTGTATCTATCTATCTATCTATCTATCTATCTATCTATCTATCTATCTATCTATGTCTCTCTCTCTGTCTATCTATCTATCTATCTATCTATCTATCTATCTATCTATCTATCTATCTATCTATCTATCTATCTATCTATCTATCTATCTATCTATCTATCTATGTCTTTCTCTCACTCTCTCTCTGTCTATCTATCTATCTATCTATCTATCTATCTATCTATCTATCTATCTATCTATCTATCTATCTATGTCTCTCTCTCACTCTCTCTGTCTGTCTGTCTGTCTGTCTGTCTATCTATCTATCTATCTATGTCTCTCTCTCACTCTCTCTCTGTATATCTGTCTATCTATCTATCTATCTATCTATCTATCTATCTATCTATCTATCTATCTATCTATCTATCTATCTATCTATGGGCCAGATTCACGAACACTTGCGCTGGAGTATTTGGATATGCGCCGCGTAACTGTGATGATGCGCCGTCGTTTCTATGTGCCCGTACCCACCAAACTAGATGCGCCCAATAACGGGTCATTTGCGACCAGCGGAACGTTCCGACGCCAGAGTATCGTCAGCGCTTATTTTCACTGGGCGCATCAGTCGCGCCCATTGATTTCCCCTGCAAATATGCAAATGAGGGATTTTTCCCAATTCACGAACGGATTAGCACCATACGCTGGCTACATGCGCCGCGCGTATCTCGTCCGTCCGGCGCAAAGTTATTTCTACAAAAGGCTGCTTTATCTTTACTCCAGATGGCCTCAGGTCAGCAGGAGAGCAGCTACAGCAGCGTTACCGACGATAAGAGCTAGCTGAGCACCCCAACTTGCAGGACAACACCTCTGTCCATGCTTGTCTGTCAAATTTTACAGCCATGGAGGAAGACATCATAGGTCTCCATAGCCGAGATGATGGCTGACAGCTCCCGGCCATTAAAGTTCAGCTTTCTCCTGTGTGTTTGCGGGGAACGGGAGCAGCCATCTCAGAACAAAAGTAACATCACTGCGGGGAGGGGGAGCAGGATATACTTTAGTGCCGGAATGGCGCTTCTACGGGCGCATTTACACGCCCAACGGAAGGCATTGCGCTGACGTTTCCCGTGAAGTGGTGCCGACGGAAGTTGTGAGCATGCGCACAAAGGGGGCGAGTGGAGCCTCACTCACTGCGCATGCTCCGTGGTTGATGCGCTGAACGTAAGCCTCTGAGCTGGGCTCCGCCCATCATTTACATATGATCACACCCACTTCCACTTGCGTCGGGTTACGCCAGCGCATTATCGTTACTCTGGCGCAAGTTTACGCGCAACTGCTATGTGAATTACAGGACTTGCGCTGAAAGGGTCTTCAGAGTAACGTAAATGAGAAGCGTTACTCCAGAGGAAAGATACTCTCATCTACCTGAATCTGGCCCTATGTCTCTCTCTCTCTCTGTCTATCCAATTATCTATCTATCTGTCTGTCTGCAGGTCCCATTGTCTGCGAGTGACGTTGCCGGAGGGGGGGGGGTTGGCTGGGCTTTTGTTTGCGCCCCCCCAAAAAAATGGAGCACCAGCCGCCACTGCGCATAGATATGTTCTTAACTGATAAATGGCTGTTGCAAAACATAGAAAAAAAGTATACATGACATCACATGGTCAGACCATGCGGCTATATTTATGTATATTGCAGAAAAGGGTGTCTCCTCTTCTACCCCCGTCTGGCGATGTAACACTAAAATCTCACAAGAACAACATCACCAAAACTCTCTTAACCAACAAATAACAAACTACTTTTCTGAAAATGCTGAATCTGTTGCAGACCCATATGTTCTATGGAATGCACACAAAGCCTTTATGAGAGGTATTCTAATCCAAATTGGCGCTAGGGAAAAAAAGAAACAGACCCTACAACTAAACTCGATACTCACAGAAATACACAATCTTGAATCTCAGAATAAACAATCGCCATCAGCGCCCCTAACCAACAAATTAAATGCCCTCAGGCGTCTGAAGTTAACACACTACACTAATGACAATAGGGCAGGTAAATACCTGGCGAACAGACTAAAAGCCGCGCGTCAAAACGAGAGTAGGATACTTAAACTACCCCTCTGCCCCACACAAAATTATTAACCCCCAAGATATAACAAATCATTTTGCTGAATACTATAGCTCGCTATATAACTTACATGAAGATCCCAACACCCCAAAATACAAAGATTCCTTTTACAAACGAAACCTCCCATCTTTATCCCAAGAGAAGCTGGAGGAAGTAAACAGCCCGATCACAGCCCGAGGGGTGGAAAAAATCATACAATCGTTACCAAACAGGAAATCTCCTGGCCCTGATATGATATGAATACTTTAAAACATTTCATCACATAATGTACTTTCACCCTACATGTCCACAGTTTTCACTAAAGTCACCGAGACTGCATCACTCCCTCGAGAGATGCTGAAAGCACATATAGTCACATTGAAAAAACTAGGGATGAGCCGAACATCCCCGCGTTCGGTTCGCACCAGAACCGTCGAACAGACCGACCGTTCGCGCAAACATTTAGAAGCCCATTGAAGTCTATGGGACTCGAAAGTTCGAATTCAAAAACGATCATTTTAAAGACCAATATTCAAGTTATTTGTATTATAACGTCTTTGAGAACCCGGGTCTTGCCCCAGGGAACATGTATCAATGGAAAAAAGTAAAAAAAACGGTTGTTTTTTCAGGAGCAGAACTCCTGAAAAAATTATCGTTTTTAAAACTTGATACATGTTCCCTCGGGCAAGACCCGGGTTCTCAAAGACATTTTCACAGACAAACTATAGACACCCAGCAGGTACAATATTTAAAGGAATTTTTCTTTTTTTTTTGAGTTAAGCATCATTAAAATCACTGCTCCAGGAGCAGTGATTTTATTGATGCTTAAATAAAAAATAAAAAAATAAATCCTTTAAATATTGTACCTGCTGGGTGTCTATACCTGTGATAACGTCTTTCAATAGCACAATCACCTGCTTGCCAGTAAATTAGGAAGAACTGATCTATCTAAGCTATACAGTGTATAAATATATGTACAACTCCTAGGGATGTATATATATCCTCTACACACTGTAAATTAAGCTAAACTGACTAGCCTGACTGCTCTATCTAGCTATTTAAAAAGACAATCTCTCTGTCTCTCTGACTGCTTTCATTAACAAGCCGGAACACACTATATAAGGCCGCCTGCTGGGCGGCCTTATATAGTGTGGGGCGTGTGCTAAAGCCCTGAGCCATAATTTCCAGATCGTTGCAAAATTCTTGTGAATCAGAATTGGGGGCCTCTAAACATGCTGGATTCATCGTCTGTGAAACCAGCTTGAAAAGTTCGCGGGGGCGATTTAGGGCATTGGTGATGATGTTGGCAAAGTGATTTTTTTTCGCCATATAGATTTCTTTGTGATATATCTTTGTTATTGTCTTGTAAATGGTGTGGTTTTTATCTGAAGAGCTCCTTTTCCAGGCAGCTTCTGCTCTTCTTCGCTCTTGCTTTAGCAACTTCATCTGGTCATTAAACCAGCCGGCGTTGTTTTTCCGGATGCAAGTTTTGCGTTTTGGCATCATTGTTGATGGCATCAAGTGTTTCTGCGGCTGTTTGTTTTTGTTGGATTATGTTTATTTTGTTTCCTAGAGTTGTTTTGAAGAGTTCCGAGTGGAGCTTCTTTTGAGATCTAGTCCAGTGACTTGTCACCGTTTTTTTTATTTTATTTGGCCTAAAGGTGGTTGGTGATTTTGAATTTAATGGCATGGTGATCGGTCCATGGTAGTGGCTCATTTTCCTAGACTTCATTTTCCAATGAATTACCACCAAATTCAGCGTGTCACTTGCTACCGTCACCTGCCAGCAGATTCAGCGTGTTACTTGCCACTGTCACCATATTCAGCGTGTCTGGAAGGGGGGGAGAAGGAAGATGAGAGAGAAGAAAGGGGAGAAGGATGGGGGAGGGAGAAGGATGGGGGGAGGAAGAGGGGAGAGAAGGAGGGGGGGAGGGGGAGAAAAGGAAAGCGGGGGGAAAAAAGAGGCGAGAGGAGAGGGGAGGAGGGGGAGAAGAAAGGAGAGAGAAGGAAGGGGGGAGAGATGGAAGGCGGAGAAGGAATGGGGGAGGAAAGGGGGGAGAGGTGGGGGAGAGAAGGAAGGGGAGGGGGAGAAGGAAGGTGAGGGAGAAGGAAGGGGGGAGAGAAAGGGGTAAGGTGTGGGAGAAAAGGAAAAGAGGTGAAGGAAGGGGAGAGAAGGAAGGGGGAGAGAAAGGGGGAGGTGGGGGAGAGAAGGAAGAGGGGAGAAGGAAGGGGGGGGAAGAAGGAAGGGGGAAGAGAAAGGGGGGGTGGGGGAGAGAAGGAAGAGGGGAGAAGGAAGGGGAGGGGGAGAAGGAAGAGGGGGAGAAGGAGGGGGAGAAGGAAGGGGAGAGAAAGGGGGGAGATGGGGGAGAGAAGGAAGAGGGGAGAAGGAAGGTGAGGGGGAGAAGGAAGGGGGAGAAGGATGGGGGAGAAGGAAGGGGGGAGAGAAAAAAGGGGGAGAAGGATGGGGAGGGAGAAGGATGGGGGGAGGAAGGAGGGGGAGGGGAGGAAGGGGGAGAGAAGGAGGGGGAGAAAAGGAAGGCGGGGTAAAAAAGAGGAGAGAGGAGGAGGAGGGGAGAGGAGAGGGGAGGAGGGGGAGAAGAAAGGGGGAGAGAAGGAAGGGGGAGAAGGAATGGGGGAGGAAAGGGGGGAGGTGGGGAGAGAAGGAAGAGGAGAGAAGGAAGGGGAGGGGGAGAAGAAAGGGGAAGAAGGAGGGGGGAGAAGGAGGGAGAGAAGGAAGGGGGAGAGAAAGGGGGAGGTGGGGGAGAGAAGGAAGAGGGGAGAAGGAAGGGGGAGAAGGAAGGGGGAGAGAAAGGGGGAGGTGGGGGAGAGAAGGAAGAGGGGAGAAGGAAGGGGAGGGGAAAGGGAAGGGTGGAGAAGGAGGGGGGAGAAGGAAGGGGAGAGAAGGAAGGGGAGAGAAGGAAGGGGGAGAAGGAAGAGGGGAGAAGGGGGTCTGGTCACAGTGCTCACTTACTTAAATGGTCCCCGGTGGTCTCAGTCAGTGACTTCTCTCATTCTTGTGGTTTTTGGCTCCTTAATATTCCCGCCCCCTTATCCACTTCACAGACGTAGCGGCACACATGCAGGGAGAGAGGGGCGGGAGAAGGGATGTGGAGCTGTACACTGCCTAAGATACCAGTTAACTTAGGCTCTCCACAGCACCAGATATACTGTATTTATCGCGGTATAACGCGCTCCCGCCTATACCGCGCACCCCTAAAGTGACCCCCAATCCTGTGGAAAAAAAGTTATTTTTGTACTTACAGTTTTGGTGTCTTGCGCGGCGTCCATCGGCGGCCTCAGTGGGTCCGGTGTCCTCCTGCGGCGGGTCCGGTGTCCATCTTCGGCGGGTCCGGTGTCCTTCTGCGGTGGGTCCGGTGTCCTTCTGCGGCGGGTCCGGTGTCCTTCTGCGGCGGGTCTGGTGTCCTTCTGCGGCGGGTCCGGTGTCCTCTTCGGCGGGTGCGGTGTCCTCTTCGGCGGGTGCGGCGTCCTCCTCGCTCGTTTCCCACGCGGGGGTTTTGAATACTCCGCCAGCATATAGCCAGCGCAGTACACTCGGGCAGGCTCGGCAACTGTCGCGCTCACGTCCTGTACGTCCAGGACGTGACCGCGGAAGAAGCCGAGACTGGCCGGATATACCCGAGTGTACTGCGCTCGGTATATGTCGGCGAAGTATTCAAAACTCGGCGCGGGAAAGCGGGTATCGGCGTATATCACGCACCCACGATTTTGCCCTGATTTTCAGAGCAAGAAAGTGTGTGATATACGCCGATAAATACGGTACCTTCCTCCGCTCGCAGAACATCCGCAGGACACACAGGAATCCTCCCATAGAGCGGCCGACTACTCTCATTCAGCGCACCTCGAGCGCATCAACTGACACTTCCCCACGGCTAGTTGTATTGGTCCATCTCTGATGGGGCCCCATGCGAGATCATCTGGCGCAGCACCCCATCACTCTTCTTCTTGGTCAAATACCCCTAACACAGCCTGGAGGTGTGTTTGGGGTGATTGTGCTGTTCAAAAATAAATGATGGTCCAACTAAACGCAAACCGGATGGAATAGCATGCTGCTGCAAGATGCTGTGGTAGACATGCTGGTTCAGTATGTCTTCAATTTTGAATAAATCCCCAACAGTGTCACCAGCAAAGCACCTCCACACCATCACACCTCCTCCTCCATGCTTCACGGTGGGAATCAGGCATGTAGAGTCCATACGTTCACCTTTTCTGCGTCCCACAAAGACACGTGGTTGGAACCAAAGATCTAAAATTTGGACTCATCAGACCAAAGCACAGATGTCCACTGATCTAATGTCCATTCCTTGTGTTCTTTAGCCCAAACAGGTCTCTTCTGCTTGTTGCCTTTCTTTAGCAGTGGTTTCCTAGAAGATATTCTACCATGAAGGCCTGATTCACACAGTCTCCTCTTAAAAGTTGTTCTAGAGATGTGTCTGCTGCAAAAGGTGGCTACTTTGAAGAACCTAGAATATGACATATATAAAAAATGATCTAGGGCCAGATTCACGAAGATTTGCCGCTGGCGTAGCGTAAACCATTTACACTACGCCGCCGCAACTTAACAGAGCAAGTGCCGTATTCCCAAAGCACTTGCTCCATAAGTTGCGTCGGCATAGTGTAAATGGCCCAGCGTAAGGCCGCATAATTCAAAGAGGGCGGCTTGTATTTAAATTAAGCGCACCCCCACGTCAATCGAACTGCGCATGTGCCGGCCTCAAAAATAGCCCAGTGCGCATGCTCCAGCTCACGTCGGAAAAAATGAATGAAGCCAACGTGAGCGTCATTTACGTATATCTCTATTCGCGAACGACTTAGTAAAACAACGTAACTGACGGAAAAAAAAAAAAATTTTGAAAAGCCTATGGCGTGTGAAACACACTCAAAAACTCCACCCGGTGCAGAAAAAATGTGCACACACATAAAGAGTGTTCACAAAAACGTGCAGACGGGTGCAACGTCAAGTGGTCCTTCTGTGCAGAAGGGACCCAAACCCTGATCCCCCGGGGCGTTAGGCTCCAGACGGGGACTGAGTAACTGTGGTCCGAGCAACCGAAGCCGACTCGGACCCAACTTCCCTGGAGAGACTGCCGAAACAGAACCCTCCAAGTACTAGGTGGGACTCCCCCGAAGGGAGACCCCATGAGAGCAGGTGAACTAAGCCAAAAGGCCATGTCCACCCACTCCCAAGACGTTCAGGGCTGGCCCGAGGACCGGCACCCTACTAATCACACTGTGTACAAAACGTGCACAACAAAAAAAGACAAAAAGGTGACAAACATAGGCTAATAAATTAAATAAAGTGGGGGAAAGGGATAGTGAAGAGGAGAGTGAAGAAGTGGTCATTGTGATCAACAATGACCAGGCCCTCCGGCCAGGAATAAAAAATTCCTCCGGTCCTGGCCAAAAGGCCCGGCCCAGGAGGCAGGTGCTAAAAAAGCGTGTAGCTGGTGCAGTGACCGTGGTGTCGTTAAATCAAAGTGACCCTCACTTACAGTGATTCTCAGACACCCCTGGACTGCCACTCCAGGGGCACATGCACCATAGGCTTTTCCGTTCCAAATCTAACCCCCCGACCGGCCAGTGCAGCCCTCCACCCCTGCCAGAAAGAGAGCCTTTCCAGGTTTTCTTGGGGAGAAGCTGCCCTCATCTAGCAGCCTCCACCAATACTAACCCTTCCAGACTCCCTGTCAACCCAGCAGGATTTGCATGGCCCTACCCCGTCTCTCCATCAGGGCAGTTCCAGCTCCTCCTACCAGATCTCTGACAGGGACAGCACTTGCACCAGCCAGCCAGAAGGCCAGACTAGAACCCGGCAAAAAGACCAGACCAGGCGCAGCCACCCATCCTCACCAGAAGCACCCTTTCAGGTGGCTCAGACGCAACCATTGGCCGGCCCCCAGTATCTGTCGGGCAGCACAGCGTAGTCCCTGCTGAAACCACCCTTCCAGGTGCAATGACGCTATTGGATTGCATCCACCCTCCACAAATAGGAGGTGCTTCAGCGCTCCTCTAGCAACTGACGAGAACGGATACCACACCTGATCTTAGCCAAAAGGCCGAGCAGTGGCAGGGATGACACCACGATCAGCTCAGCCGGAGTGCAATGGCCGAGCCTCGCCCTGGGAGAACCACCTTCATGATCATGGTGTCTCCCCTGCCAGGTAAGTAGAACATCCGCAGGACACACAGGAATCCTCCCATAGAGCGGCCGACTACTCTCATTCAGCGCACCTCGAGCGCATCAACTGACACTTCCCCACGGCTAGTTGTATTGGTCCATCTCTGATGGGGCCCCAGGCGAGATCATCTGGCGCAGCACCCCATCACTCTTCTTCTTGGTCAAATACCCCTAACACAGCCTGGAGGTGTGTTTGGGGTGATTGTGCTGTTCAAAAATAAATGATGGTCCAACTAAACGCAAACCGGATGGAATAGCATGCTGCTGCAAGATGCTGTGGTAGACATGCTGGTTCAGTATGTCTTCAATTTTGAATAAATCCCCAACAGTGTCACCAGCAAAGCACCTCCACACCATCACACCTCCTCCTCCATGCTTCACGGTGGGAATCAGGCATGTAGAGTCCATACGTTCACCTTTTCTGCGTCCCACAAAGACACGTGGTTGGAACCAAAGATCTAAAATTTGGACTCATCAGACCAAAGCACAGATGTCCACTGATCTAATGTCCATTCCTTGTGTTCTTTAGCCCAAACAGGTCTCTTCTGCTTGTTGCCTTTCTTTAGCAGTGGTTTCCTAGAAGATATTCTACCATGAAGGCCTGATTCACACAGTCTCCTCTTAAAAGTTGTTCTAGAGATGTGTCTGCTGCAAAAGGTGGCTACTTTGAAGAACCTAGAATATGACATATATAAAAAATGATCTAGGGCCAGATTCACGAAGATTTGCCGCTGGCGTAGCGTAAACCATTTACACTACGCCGCCGCAACTTAACAGAGCAAGTGCCGTATTCCCAAAGCACTTGCTCCATAAGTTGCGTCGGCATAGTGTAAATGGCCCAGCGTAAGGCCGCATAATTCAAAGAGGGCGGCTTGTATTTAAATTAAGCGCACCCCCACGTCAATCGAACTGCGCATGTGCCGGCCTCAAAAATAGCCCAGTGCGCATGCTCCAGCTCACGTCGGAAAAAATGAATGAAGCCAACGTGAGCGTCATTTACGTATATCTCTATTCGCGAACGACTTAGTAAAACAACGTAACTGACGGAAAAAGACGACGCTGACCCGACGCCATACTTAACATGGCAACGACGGAACTTCGTAAACCTACCCCTCATATAGCAGGGGTAGGTTTACGCTTATGGAAACGACGTAAACGACGACGGGGCGGCGTAAAAACGTTCGGGAATCATCGGATTAGGCTCATTTGTGGCCAGCGATGTCATTACATCTACAATCCGACGATACAATTGTTTTACACCTGTCGGTTCTTCACTGTATCTATGCGTAAGTGATTCTAGGAATCACACGCATAGATACTCAGGAAAAAAAACAGAGAAACGACGGTGTTTCCTACGAAACGCCAGCGTATCTCTTTTGAGAATCTGGCCCCTAGTCTTGTATATAATTTGCATGAGGGTAAGAAAAAGGTAAATTTTCTAGCGATTGGATGTTTTACTCTCCAAGTGTCAAACAAGTTATGAGCTCTAATTTTATTTCGGAATGAGGTAGAAGGTTTTTTGTGCTTGTCCAGAGGGAGTTTTATGGAGCAAGGAAAATCTATTCTTAGAGGGGGACATACATAAATGGAAATCTCCCCCAATATTCATGAAGGGTTGGGAAAAGGCGGTAAGTTTTTTTAAAAAATCCTCAAAAACCCAATCTGACCCGAGTTGGGAGCATACACATTCGCTAAAGTAAAAGACGTGTTCATGTGATCACAGCTCAAGGGAATAAAGCGGCCATGAGGGTCTAGAAATGAGGATTTAACACGTATGTCAGTGGAACGTTTGAAGAGAATAGCCACTACGGCTTTACCGGAGGGATCAGAGGCAACAAATGTGGTAGGGAATAGGGATGAGCCGAACACCCCCGGGTTCGGTTCGCACCAGAACGTTCGAACAGACCGCGGGTTCGCGCAAACATTTCGAACCCCATTGAAGTCTATGGGACCCGAACGTTAGAATTCAAAAACGGTCGTTTTAAAAACCAAAATTCAATTAAATGTTGGAAAACGTCGTTCAGAACCCGGGTCTTGTCCCAGGGAACATGTATCAATGGAATTTTTTTTTTTTAAACGGCCGTTTTTTGCGGAGCAGCCATTTTAATGATGCTTAAAGTAAAAAAAAAAAAACTTCCTTTAAATATCACACCTGCTGGGTGTCTATAGTAGTGGCACGTGTTTAGAAATGTCCCTGCACAACATGAGAGGACTATAAAAAAAAAGTAATTAATGCTACTTGCGCACGTTCTGTGTGGCAACAATATGTCGAATATTTTAGCGGTGGTGGGGGGCCATTATTATTTTGTGAAAGAAAATTTTTAGAAAAAAGGGCACCCCTAAAACATACTGTAATTGGAGCGCAACAAGGAGCCACGTGCAAAGTATTGCATTAAAAATTGTTATTAGGCGCCCCTGTTAAACAGGGGCTGAAAAATTGTGCCTTGGGCACAACACAACAATTGCAACCCCTCCCAATAACTCCAATTGGAGCGCAACAAGGAGCCATGTGCAAATTATTGCATAAAAAATTGTTATTAGGCGCCCCTGTTAAACAGGGGCTGAAAAATTGTGCCTTGGGCACAACACAACACTTGCAACCCCTCCCAATAACTCAAATTGGAGCGCAACAAGGAGCCACGTGCAAAGTATTGCATCAAAAATTGTTTTTAGGTGCCCCTGTTAAGCAGGGGCAGAAAAATTGGGCCTTGGGCACAACATAACACTGCAACCCTTCACAATAACTCCAATTGGAGCGCAACAAGGAGCCACGTGCAAAGTATTGCATCAAAAATTGTTATTAAGCGCCCCTGTTAAACAGGGGCTGAAAAATTGGGCCTTGGGCACAACACAACACTGCAACCCCTTCCAATAACTCCAATTGGAGCGCAACAAGGAGCCACGTGCAAAGTATTGCATCAAAAATTGTTATTAGGCGCCCCTGTTAAACAGGGGCTGAAAAATTGTGCCTTCGGCACTGGTGGCGGAGCCCAGAAACACAACATTTCTTACTAGCTATCAGCAAGAAAAGTGAGGAGGAGAAGGATATTCCATCAGCAGCAAAGGAGGACAGTCACTCAGCATCAGCAGTCTAAAAGGGATCCGACTTTTCAACAAAAATATATTATTCATTAATATCAGCATCAGGTGCTTGGTAGCTGGTGTTGATCCAAGCCTGATTCATTTTGATGAAGGTCAGTCGATCAACAGAGCCGGTGGAGAGGCGCACCCTGTGATCAGTGACAAAGCCTCCAGCAGCACTGAATGTCCGTTCTGAAAGAACACTGGATGCAGGGCAAGCCAGTAGCTCAATTGCGTACTGGGCAAGCTCTGGCCAGTGATCCATCCTGAAGACCCAGTAAGCCAGAGGATTTTAAGTGGGGAAGGTGTCCAAGTCGGATCTTGCCCCTAGGTATTCCCGGACCATGTAAACCAGACGCTGGCGATGGTTGCTGGAACCGGTCAGACCTTGGGGCTGCGGACTAAAAAACTGCCTGAATGCATCGGTCAGACGACCACCTTCTCCACCGCCCTTTCTGTGACTCACCGAAGCCTCAGCAAGACGTTGTCCAGAGCCAGGTTTTGGTAATCCCCCGGGTTCTGGGAACGCATTGCACAGACCCTTCTGCAAGGACTCCCGCAGAAGTTTCATCTTCTGCTCCCTCTGCGATGGCAACATAAGGTCCGCAACCTTACTCTTGTAACGTGGATCAAGGAGAGTAATGATCCCTCTCCTTAATAGCACGTACACAAGGATCCTTACACAGGCTTTGCAGAATCAGGGAGGCCATGCAGCGTAGGTTTGCTGAGGCATTCGGGCCACAGTCCTCTGGGTCACTGAGGACAACAGGATCCACAGGCACCTCATCCCAGCCATGTAAAACTCCATGTGCTCCTTGGGACTGTAAATGATCCCTTGAAGACTGCTGCTGCTGAGTGCTAGGCTCCACCTCCATGCTGCTGATATAATCCTCCTCCTCCTCCCCCTCTTCCTGTGTGCTAGGTGAGCAAGCAGGACCACTGTCTGGGTAAAGGGGGCCTTGAGAGGTAAGGAAGTCCTCCTCTTCCTCCCTCTGTTCTGCCTCAAGGGCCCTGTCCATTATTCCACGTAGCGTGTGCTCCAACATGTGAATAAGAGGGACAGTCTCACTGATGCATGCACTGTCACTGCTCACCATCCTTGTGGCCTCCTCAAATGGTGACAGGACAGTGCATTCATCCCTGATCAAGGGCCACTGGCGTGGGGAAAAAAAACCTAGCTCCCCTGACCCATTTCTGCTGCCATATTGGCACAGGTACTCATTGATGGCCTGTTGCTGCGTGTGCAGCCGCTGCAGCATGGCCAACGTTGAGTTCCATCTGGTGGGCATGTCACAAATTAGGCGGTTCTTGGGCAGGTTGAACTCCCTTTGGAGGTCAGTCAGCCGAGCAGTGGCATTATATGATTTTCGAAAATGCACACAGACTTTCCTGGCCTGCTTCAGGACATCCTGCAATCCCGGGTACCTGCCCAAGCACCACCAAATTGAGGACATGTGCAAAACAGGGCACGTGGGTGAGTTTTCCCTGTCGCAGAGCAGAGAGGAGGTTGGTGCCATTATCGCTGACCACCATTCCAGGCTTCAGCTGGCGTGGCGTCAACCACCTCTCAGCCTGACCCTGCAGAGCTGACAAAACCTCTTCCCCAGTGTGGCTCCTGTCTCCCAAGCACACCAGCTCTAGCACCGCATGGCATCTCTTGGCCTGCATTCCTGCGTAGCCCCTCGTACGCCTACGGAGCACAGCTGGTTCGGAGAAAACCTCACCACAGGAAGAGGCCACAGAGGAAGAAGAAGAGGAGGGGGTGGAGGAGAGAGGTGTGTCACAAGCAGTAGTAGTGTTTTGGAGGCGTGGTGGTGGAACAACCTCCAAAACTACTGGACCTTGCCCTGCGTCCTTCCCAGCTGCCAGCAGAGTCACCCAATGCGCCATAAAAGACAAGTAACGTCCCTGTCCATGCCTGCTGGACCATGAGTCAGCGGTAAGATGCACCTTACCACTGACCGCCCTGTCCAGCGAGGCATGGACATTGCCTTCCACATGCCGGTAGAGAGCCGGAATAGCCTTCCGTGAGAAAAAGTGGCGTTTTGGTACTTGCCACTGAGGTACTGCACATTGCACAAACTCACGGAAGGGGGCAGTATCTACCAACTGAAAAGGTAACAGTTGAAGTGCTAGCAATTTCGCTAAGCTAGCATTCAACTGCTGGGCATGTGGATGGCTGGGATTGTACTTCTTTCGGCGCTGCAGCAGCTGGGGCAGGGAAATTTGCCTGGTACTATCAGTAGATTGACCGCTACTACTAGCTTGTGACACACCTATTTCTACACCTTCACTGCAGGCTTCAGAGAGGACTGGGGGTCTACTGGGGTTGGAGGTCCCAGAAGGGCAAGGGGGGTACGCTTTTGTCTTTGGTGTGGGTCTTTCTGGTGTGCTTGCCAACGAGCTGCATGGCAGGTCGACATATGTCTGGACAAGCATGTGGTACCCAGTTGGTTGATGTTTTGGCCAAGCGAGATACGCTTGCGACATAAGTTGCAAATAGCAAAGGTACGATCTTGTGGACATGTTTCAAAAAAGGCCCACACCAAAGAACTTTTGCTGTACCGGTCAGACACAGCAGTGCCATGCACAAGCGCCGTAGATGTGCGCTGTAATGCAGTGGGTGTGACCTTAAGCTGACCCCTGGAGGGCATCCTGCCTCTTTGAAGATGTGCCTGTGCCTCCTCCTCCTCCTCCTCCTCCTCCTCCTCCTCCTCCTCTCTCCTATCAGGCACCCAGGTAGAGTCAGTGAACTCATCATCCCCTCCCTCCTCATCACTGTCAACAACCTGGCAGTATGCTCCAGCTGGGGGAACATCATCACTGACAAATTGCTGTCCCTCTCGGCCACCCCCTCTCCCTGGGCTCACATCAATGCCTTCCTCTATCAGTGTTCCGTCATCGGAGTCTTCAAAACGCTGCGCATCTTCATGCAGCATGTACCCAACACTGTGTTGAAACAGTTCGGGGGACTCCTCAGGAGGACATGGTGGTACTAGGGAAGTATTGTGTGAAGCAATTGTGCAGAGGGAAGAGGACGCCTTGGCAGCTGCTTTGCCAGATAAACTTTGATCAGTCTGTGTGAGAGAGGATGAGGAGGATGAGGATGGCTTGGTCATCCACTCTACTAATTTTTCTGCATGTTGAGGCTCAACACGGCCAGCTCCCGAAAAGAAGGATGAGCGGCCACGGCCATGTGCTGAAGAGGATGCACCACATCCACTACCAGCGTTACCTCTACATGCAGAGCCTGCTTGCCCTCGTGACTCTCTGCCTCTCTTTGTTGTCCTTCCAGACATGTTTATGCGTTCAGGTGGTATGTAACAGCACAAGCGCAGTGACACCAACTGCGTTCAGGTGGTATGTAACAGCACAAGCGGAGTCACACCAAATGCGCTCAGGTGGTATGTAACAGCACACGTGCGGTGACCCCAAATGCGCTCAGGTGGTATGTAACAGCACACGTACAGTGACACTAACTGCGCTCAGGTGGTATATAACAGCACAGTACAGTGACACTAACTGCGCTCAGGTGGTATATAACAGCACAGTACAGTGACACTAACTGCGCTCAGGTGGTATGTAACAGCACATGTGCGGTGACCCCAAATGCGCTCAGGTGATATGTAACAGCACACGTGCGGTGACCCCAAATGCGCTCAGGTGATATGTAACAGCACACGTGCGGTGAGACCAAATGCGCTAAGGTGGTATGTAACAGCACACGTACGGTGACACTAAATGCGCTCAGGTGGTATGTAACAGCTCACAAGTACAGTGACACTAACTGCGCTCAGGTGGTATATAACAGCACAGTACAGTGACACTAACTGCGCTCAGGTGGTATGTAAAAGAACACGTGCGGTGACCCTAAATGCGCTCAGGTGGTATGTAACAGCACACGTACAGTGACACTAACTGCGCTCAGGTGGTATATAACAGCACAGTACAGTGACACTAACTGCGCTCAGGTGGTATGTAACAGCACACGTGCGGTGACACCAAATGCGCTCAGGTGGTATGTAACAGCCCACCTGCGGTGACCCCAAATGCGCTCAGGTGATATGTAATAGCACACGTGCGGTGACCCTAAATGCGCTCAGGTGATATGTAACAGCACACGTGCGGTGAGACCAAATGCGCTAAGGTGGTATGTAACAGCACACGTACGGTGACACCAAATGCGCTCAGGTGGTATGTAACAGCACACGTGCGGTGACCCCAAATGCGCTCAGGTGGTATGTAACAGCACACGTGCGGTGACCCCAAATGCGCTAAGGTGGTATGTAACAGCACACGTGCGGTGACCCCAAATGCGCTCAGGTGATAAGTAACAGCACAGGTGCGGTGACCCCAAATGCGCTCAGGTGATATGTAACAGCACACGTGCGGTGAGACCAAATGTGCTAAGGTGGTATGTAACAGCACACGTACGGTGACACCAAATGCGCTCAGGTGGTATGTAACAGCACACGTGCGGTGACCCAAAATGCGCTAAGGTGGTATGTAACAGCACATGTACGGTGACACCAAATGCGCTCAGGTGGTATGTAACAGCACATGTACGGTGACACCAAATGCGCTCAGGTGGTATGTAACAGCACACGTACAGTGACACTAACTGTGCTCAGGTGGTATATAACAGCACAGTACAGTGACACTAACTGCGCTCAGGTGGTATGTAACAGCACACGTGCGGTGACACCAAATGCGCTCAGGTGGTATGTAACAGCACACGTGCGGTGAGACCAAATGCGCTCAGGTGATATGTAACAGCACACGTGCGGTGACCCCAAATGCGTTAAGGTGGTATGTAACAGCACACGTGCGGTGACCCCAAATGCACTCAGGTGATATGTAACAGCACACGTGTGGTGACCCCAAATGCGCTCAGGTGATATGTAACAGCACACATGCGGTGACCCCAAATGCGCTCAGGTGATATGTAACAGCACACGTGCGGTGACCCCAAATGCGCTCAGGTGATATGTAACAGCACACGTGCGGTGACCCCAAATGTGCTCAGGTGATATGTAACAGCACACGTGCGGTGAGACCAAATGCGCTAAGGTAGTATGTAACAGCACACGTACGGTGACACCAAATGCGCACAGGTGGTATGTAACAGCACACGTATGTAGACCCCAAATGTGCTAAGGTGGTATGTAACAGCACACGTACGGTGACACCAAATGCGCTCAGGTGGTATGTAACAGCACAAGTGCGGTGACCCCAAATGAGCTCAGGTGATATGTAACAGCACACGTGCGGTGACCCCAAATGCGCTCAGGTGGTATGTAACAGCACACATGCGGTGACCCCAAATGCGCTCAGGTGATATGTAACAGCACACGTGCGGTGAGACCAAATGCGCTAAGGTGGTATGTAACAGCACACGTACGGTGACACCAAATGCGCTCAGGTGGTATGTAACAGCACACGTGCGGTGACCCCAAATGCGCTCAGGTGATATGTAATAGCACACGTGCGGTGACCCCAATGCGCTCAGGTGATATGTAACAGCACACGTGCGGTGAGACCAAATGCGCTAAGGTGGTATGTAACAGCACACGTACGGTGGCACCAAATGCGCTCAGGTGGTATGTAACAGCACACGTGCGGTGACCCCAAATGCGCTTAGGTGATATGTAACAGCACACGTGCGGTGACCCCAAATGCGCTCAGGTGGTATGTAACAGCACACATGCGGTGACCCCAAATGCGCTCAGGTGATATGTAACAGCACACGTGCGGTGAGACCAAATGCGCTAAGGTGGTATGTAACAGCACACGTACGGTGACACCAAATGCGCTCAGGTGGTATGTAACAGCACACGTGCGGTGACCCCAAATGCGCTCAGGTGATATGTAATAGCACACGTGCGGTGACCCCAAATGCGCTCAGGAGATATGTAACAGCACACGTGCGGTGAGACCAAATGCGCTAAGGTGGTATGTAACAGCACACGTACGGTGGCACCAAATGCGCTCAGGTGGTATGTAACAGCACACGTGCGGTGACCCCCAAATGCGCTAAGGTGGTATGTAACAGCACACGTGCGGTGAGACCAAATGCGCTAAGGTGGTATGTAACAGCACACGTACGGTGACACCAAATGCACTCAGGTGGTATGTAACAGCACACGTGCGGTGACCCCAAATGTGCTAAGGTGGTATGTAACAGCACACGTACGGTGACACCAAATGCGCTCAGGTGGTATGTAACAGCACACGTGCGGTGACCCCAAATGCTTTCAGGTGATAAGTAACAGCACACGTGCGGTGACCCCACATGCGCTCAGGTGATATGTAACAGCACACGTGCGGTGACACCAAATGCGCTAAGGTGGTATGTAACAGCACACGTGCGGTGACCCCAAATGCGCTCAGGTGATATGTAACAGCACACGTGCGGTGAGACCAAATGCGCTAAGGTGGTATGTAACAGCACACGTACGGTGACACCAAATGCGCTCAGGTGGTATGTAACAGCACATGTGCGGTGACCCCAAATGCGCTCAGGTGATATGTAACAACACACGTGCGGTGACCCCAAATGCGCTCAGGTGATATGTAACAGCACACGTGCGGTGACCCCAAATGCGCTCAGGTGATATGTAACAGCACACGTGCGGTGAGACCAAATGCGCTAAGGTGGTATGTAACAGCACACGTACGGTGACACCAAATGCGCTCAGGTGGTATTTAACAGCACACGTGCGGTGACCCCAAATGCGCTCAGGTGATATGTAACAGCACACGTGCGGTGACCCCAAATGCTCTCAGGTGATATGTAACAGCACACGTGCAGTGAGACCAAATGCGCTACGGTGGTATGTAACAGCACATGTACGGTGACACCAAATGCGCTCAGGTGATATGTAACAGCACACGTGCGGTGACCCCAAATGCGCTCAGGTGATATGTAACAGCACACGTGCGGTGACCCCAAATGCGCTCAGGTGGTATGTAACAGCACACGTGCGGTGACCCCAAATGCGCTAGGGTGGTATGTAACAGCACACGTGCGGCGACACCAAATGCGCTAGGGTGGTATGTAACAGCACACGTGCGGTGACCCCAAATGCGCTCAGGTGGTATGTAACAGCACACGTGCGGTGACCCCAAATGCGCTAGGGTGGTATGTAACAGCACACGTGCGGTGACCCCAAATGCGCTCGGTTGATATGTAACAGCACACGTGCGGTGACCCCAAATGCGCTCAGGTGATATGTAACAGCACACGTGCGGTGAGACCAAATGCGCTAAGGTGGTATGTAACAGCACACGTACGGTGACACCAAATGCGCTCAGGTGGTATGTAACAGCACACATGCGGTGACCCCAAATGCGCTCAGGTGATATGTAACAGCACACGTGCGGTGACCCCAAATGCGCTCAGGTGGTATGTAACAGCACACGTGCGGTGACACCAAATGCGCTCAGGTGATATGTAACAGCACACGTGCGGTGACCCCAAATGCGCTCAGGTGATATGTAATAGCACACGTGCGGTGAGACCAAATGCGCTAAGGTGGTATGTAACAGCACACGTACGGTGACACCAAATGCGCTCAGGTGGTATGTAACAGCACACGTGCGGTGACCCCAAATGCGCTCAGGTGGTATGTAATAGCACACGTGCGGTGACCCCAAATGCGCTCAGGTGGTATGTAACAGCACACGTGCGGTGACCCCAAATGCGCTAAGGTGGTATGTAACAGCACACGTGCGGTGACCCCCAAATGCGCTCAGGTGGTATGTAACAGCACACGTGCGGTGACCCCAAATGCGCTAAGGTGGTATGTAACAGCACACGTGCAGTGACCCCAAATGCGCTAAGGTGGTATTAAACAGCACACGCACAGTCAGAGCGACTGAGTTTCTGTGCAATTCAATAGCCCACTTGCATTAACAGCAACTGCCTTTCTGTGCAAATAAATAGCACACGTGCAGTGACACCAAATGCGGTAGGGTGGTATGTAACAGCACACGTGCGGTGACCCCAAATGCGCTCAGGTGGTATGTAACAGCACACGTGCGGTGACCCCAAATGCGCTAAGGTGGTATGTAACAGCACACGTGCGGTGACCCCAAATGCGCTAAGGTGGTATGTAACAGCACACGTGCGGTGACCCCAAATGCGCTCAGGTGGTATGTAACAGCACACGTGCGGCGACCCCAAATGCGCTAAGGTGGTATGTAACAGCACACGTGCGGTGACCCCAAATGCGCTAAGGTGGTATTAAACAGCACACGCACAGTCAGAGCGACTGAGTTTCTGTGCAATTCAATAGCCCACTTGCATTAACAGCAACTGCCTTTCTGTGCAAATAAATAGCACACGTGCAGCAACAGTTAATGCATCTATGTGCAATTAACTAACATGTGTACACTAACACGTTAGAGCATCAAGCACAATCTCCTGCCTGACAGATACTAATAGCAGAACTAGCTAAGCTATACAGTTTATAAATATATTGACAACTCCTAGGGATGTCAATATATTCTCTACAAACTGTACATTTAACTATACTAACTAGTAGCCTCCCTGATCTATCTATCTATCTATCTATCTATCTATCTATCTATCTATCTATCTATCTATCTATCTATCTATCTATCTATCTATCTATCTATCTATCTATCTATGTGAAAAGACACTGTGGGGTAGATTCACATAGAGATACGACGGTGTCTCTCCTGATACACCGCCGTATCTGTGAGATCCGACGCTCGGATCTATGCGGCTGATTCCTCGAATCAGGTTCTGCATAGATCTCCCTTAGAGCCAACTGGTGTAAGTGAGTTACACTGTCGGATCTTAGGCTGCAATCTCCCGCCGTCCGCTAGGTGGCACTTCTGTTATTATATGCGACGAATATGCAAATGAGGAGAACCGCCGATTTAGAAACGAACGCCCGGCCGTCGCTTTTTTTTTACGTTGTTTGCGTTCGGCTTTTTCCGGCAGATAGTTACCCCTGCTATATGCGGGGTAAGTGCGGCGTATCCTATGTTAAGTATGGCCGTCGTTCCCACGTCGAGTTTCAAATTTTTTACGTCGTTTACGTAAGTCGTTCGGGAATACGGCCATACGTTAATAGCGTTAACGTCGAAAACAATGACGTCCTTGCGACGTCATTTGAGGCAATGCACGCTGGGAAATTTAGTCGGCGGCGCATGCGCAGTACGATCGGTGCGGGGACGCGCGTGATTTAAATAGTAAACTTCCCCTAGCCGCGGAATTTGCATTCCGCCGGGGGATTTACGATCCGCCAGGCAACTTACGAGGCAAGTGCTTTCTGAATACAGCACTTGCCCTTAAAAACTGGCGCAGGCGGATCGTAAAAAAGATAGATCACGCGGATCAAAAGATCCGCTGATCTATGTGAATCTACCCCTGTGTCTCTATCTATCTCTCTCTCTCTGTCTGTCTGTCTCACTTCTCTAAGCAAGCCGGAACACACTACATGAGGCCGCCCGGGAGGCGGCCTTTTATAGTGTGGGGCGTGTGCTAAAGCCCTGAGCGCTTATTGGCCAAAGCACCCAGGCTTTGGCCAATTAGGTCTCTTCGTTTTTTGGGCGCTGTGATTGGCCAAGCATGCGGGGTCATGGTTCATGCTTGGCCAATCATCAGCGCGCAACGCCGCAGTGAATTATGGGCCGTTGCGCGTCATTTCGAATTAGGCGCGAACGACCCGATTTGTTCGTTTTCGACGAACGATCGAACAGCCGATGTTCGATGCGAACATGTGTTCGCATCGAACGCGAAGCTCATCCCTAATAGGGAAGTATTTAGATGCACATTTAAATGAACCATCAGCCTTAAATTGTGTCTCTTGAACCATGATCACATCAGCATTAAAGGACCTGAACTCTTTCAACGCCAGCCAGCGCTTATGGATGGAGCCCAGGCCCTTAACATTGTAAGATAGTATATTAATAGCCATTGCTAAGCATTGTAAGCATATCTTGCATTGCATACAAAAAACATATATTCAGCAGAGACCATGATGTAGAAAAACTAGTGATTATAATAACAAGCACAAATAGGAAAAATTGGCACAAGGTAGTGTCGTGTTTCTGAAACGGATCAAAAAAAGACCCTAAAATTTTGGAAAAAAAAAACAAAAATTAAAAAGAACATGGGTAATATATGAGAGTCCCAGGAGCATTTGGAAAGGAATTCAAAGGTCAGGACGGACCCTAGGTCTCCATTACCTGCAATTGTTTTTTATAAAACATGGAAAAAAAACAGCAAGAACAACAAAAAAAACAAAAAAATACCTTTCAGGCATGAAGCCTGAGGGGAATGGTCCCCTCAGGAGGTCACGGTCATATTTCAGGACCATAACAGTGACAGAGTGGGGGCATGCCAGCCCGCAAGATCCAATTTATTTATTATTTTAATTTATTTATTAAGATCAATCTATTCCAAGAAAACTGCAAGGAAAAAAAACAATCAGAAAAAAACTTATCAAACACGTGTTCAGGGGGTAGAAACCCAGCTGCATGGAGCAAACAAAAAAGAAAAGTTAGATCTGGGGATCAGAGCAATCAGGCATAAAGGTGGAGATCAGGGTCACCATGTAAATGAGCAGCATACAGTAGGTGACTGGGATATTGTGTCAATCTCGCTCCCTTTCTCGGCGAGATTGACCACCTA
The DNA here is from genome assembly GCA_029574335.1 of Rana kukunoris. Taxonomy (NCBI): domain Eukaryota; kingdom Metazoa; phylum Chordata; class Amphibia; order Anura; family Ranidae; genus Rana; species Rana kukunoris. The sequence goes on along the minus strand of CM056051.1, from coordinate 458,036,708 downwards.
CGAGCCCCATCGCGGGAGCCAGCGCCGAGCTGGCTTGCCGCGATGGAGACAAAGCCGTCATAGAAGCGACGGGGATCCGACGCGGATTCCCGCCAATTCTACACGTGGGCGGAGTTTGTTATGAATCCTGAAGGAGAAATCCCCGCCGGATTTTTAAAGAAAAATCCGGCATGGGTTCCCCCCTCAGGAGCATAACGGGCCCTTAGGTCTGTTATGGGTTGTAAGGAAACCCCCTACGCCGAAAAAACGGCGTGGGGGTCCCCCCACAATCCATAACAGACCCGTATCCAAAGCACGCCGGCCGGCCGGTCAGGAAGGGAGTGGGGGCGAGCGAGCGCCCCCCCCCTCCTGAGCCGTACCGGGCAGCATGCCCTCAACATGGGGGGGTTAGGTGCTCTGGGGCAGGGGGCACACTGCGGCCCCCCCACCCCAGAGCACCCTGTCCCCATGTTGATGAGGACAGGGCCCCTTCCCGACAACCCTGGCCGTTGGTTGTCGGGGTATGCGGGCGGGAGGCTTATCGGAATCTGGAAGCCCCCTTTAATAAGGGGGCCCCCAGATACCGGCCCCCCACCCTAAGTGAATGAGTATGGGGTACATTGTACCCCTACCCATTCACCTGCAAATAAAAAGTGTAAACACAAATAAACCACACAGGGTATTGAAATATTTTATTAGTTGGCCGCCGGGGGGGGGGTGTGTATGATCGCTTTTATAAAAGCGCCCCCCTCCGGCGGGCTTCTGTGGGGGGTGGGTGCCGCCGTCTGGTTCTCTTCCGCCGCCGGGGGGGCGCTTTGATAAAAGCGCCCACCACCCGGCGGGCTTCTTTCGACATCTTCGGCGGCTGGGGGGTCTTCTCCCACTATCCGGGGTCTTCTCCTGCTCTCCGGGGGTCTTCTCCGCTCTCCGGGGGTCTTCTCCACTCTCCGGGGGTCTTCTCCGCTCTCCGGGGGTCTTCTTCTTCTTCAGGACTCGCCGCCGCTAACTTTGTGTGTTAGCTCAATTACTAGCGGCGGCGAGCCCCCTCCTCTGTGACGTCGTCTTCTTCTTCTGTTCTCCAGATGTTGACGCGACGCTTCCTTCCGCTGTTATGCCGGGCGCGCGGCTCACAGCGAGTTATATAGGCCTGTCTTGTGACGTCGCAGTCCCATCATGCTCCGGTAGGTAGCACGTGCTACCTACCGGAGCATGATGGGACTGCGACGTCACAAGACAGGCCTATATAACTCGCTGCGAGCCGCGCGCCCGGCATAACAGCGGAAGGAAGCGTCACGTCAACATCTGGAGAACAGAAGAAGAAGAAGAAGACGACGTCACAGAGGAGGGGGCTCGCCGCCGCTAGTAATTGAGCTAACACACAAAGTTAGCGGCGGCGAGTCCTGAAGAAGAAGAAGACCCCCGGAGAGCGGAGAAGACCCCCTGGGGCGGAGAAGACCCCCGGAGAGCAGGAGAAGACCCCGGAGAGTGGGAGAAGACCCCCCAGCCGCCGAAGACGTCGAAAGAAGCCCGCCGGGTGGTGGGCGCTTTTATAAAAGCGATCATACACACCCCCCCCCCGGCGGCCAACTAATAAAATATTTCAATACCCTGTGTGGTTTATTTGTGTTTACACTTTTTATTTGCAGGTGAATGGGTAGGGGTACAATGTACCCCATACTCATTCACTTAGGGTGGGGGGCCGGTATCTGGGGGCCCCCTTATTAAAGGGGGCTTCCAGATTCCGATAAGCCTCCCACCCGCATACCCCGACAACCAACGGCCAGGGTTGTCGGGAAGGGGCCCTGTCCTCATCAACAATGGGACAGGGTGCTCTGGGGTGGGGGGCCGCAGTGCGCCCCCTGCCCCAGAGCACCTAACCCCCCCATGTTGAGGGCATGCTGCCCGGTACGGCTCAGGAGGGGGGGGGGGGCGCTCGCTCGCCCCCACTCCCTTCCTGACCGGCCGGCCGGCGTGCTTTGGATACGGGTCTGTTATGGATTGTGGGGGGACCCCCACGCCGTTTTTTCGGCGTAGGGGGTCTCCTTACAACCCATAACAGACCTAAGGGCCCGTTATGCTCCTGAGGGGGGAACCCATGCCGGATTTTTCTTTAAAAATCCGGCGGGGATTTCTCCTTCAGGATTCATAACAAACTCCGCCCACGTGTAGAATTGGCGGGAATCCGCGTCGGATCCCCGTCGCTTCTATGACGCACTCGCTGGAATGTGCTTTTACTATTCCAGCGAGTGCGAGATATCGGCAGCCTGTCGCCGAGATTCAGCGCGATGCTGGCGTGCTAAAAACACATTCTCGGCGGCAGGCACTGTACAAAAAGAAAGAAAGGCAAAATCAGGTGTGACCCTTAGGCGGCGTACAGACGATCGGACATATCCGATGAAAACGGTCCGCGGACCATTTCCATCGGATATATCCGATCGGGAGTTTGATCCGATGGCGTGTACACACCATCGGATCAAATTCCCCGCCGCCGGACGGCGCGGTGACGCGGCGGTGACGTTGACGCCGCCGCGTCACCGCCACGTCACCGCACCAGGAAGTAAAACACTTCCGCGCATGCGCCGAATCCATTCGGCAGCGGCGCGGCGGCGGTGGGGGCCGACATGTCTGCTGGTAAGTGTACTAACCAGCAGACATGTCGGGCGGACAGATTCCACTGGATAGATTTCAAAGCTTGCTTTGAAATCTGTCGGGTGGAGAAATCTGTCCGCTAGCCCATACACACGAGCGGAGATGTCTGCTGAAACGGTCCATCGGACCGTTTTCAGCGGACATATCCCCTCGTGTGTACGCCGCCTTAGATGATGTAGCCCTTTGAGGAGTGAAGACGGCATTCCGAGATCTATGGCGAACCGGAGTCCATATCTTGGCCGGAGGAGAAGGAGGTCTGGGTACTGGAGGTTGTGCCTGTAGGTCCTCACCCGGGATGGGAGGAAGACCCAGGTTCCTGATGAAAGAGTCACATTCCTGAAGATCCCTTATGGAATGCTGCACTCCATCCTTGGTTGCTGATAAGCAAAATGGAAAGCCACAACAGTACGAGGTTTGGTGCCGTTGTAGAAGCGTTGTGACAGGCCTCAAAGCATGCCATTTGGCTAAGGTAATGGGAGATTGATCGCTAAAAAGTTGAATCTTTGCACCTTTAAATTCAATTCTTCAATTCAATTCAATCTGTTGCGTGGGATGGTGGTCAAAGTTTCTTTGCTTTCGTAGGAAGTGGAATCAAACAATGATATCTCAGGGATTGGCTCCCTGAGGAGGCTTAGGGGCCAGCGATCTGTGCGCCCGGTCAAGGCGCCAATCTATATCCAGGTCATCGGGTGCAAGATAAATGAAGAGAGCCAGCAGGTAGGGCCGAATTTCCTTATCGGAAATTGACTCAGGGACCCCACGGATCCGTAGGTTTTGTCGGCGCTCTCTGTTCTCGAGATCCTCTTGTTGTATTTGAAACTGTGTCACAGCATTTTTAAGGGTAGCATTTTCATCTTCTAAAGCATGGACATATTGGACCATATCATCAAATTTAGTCTCAAGATTATCAGTTCGCTCCCCAATCGATCTATCTCTCCTCTAAGTTTGTGTGCTTATTTGTTTACCTCTTTAGCGATGTTGTTGGTAAGGCTCTGCAGCAGAGCCTGTAACTTTTGGTCGAGTATCTTCTCCGTCACCGGTGCCGTCATTGCTGGAAGGGTAGTAGCTGATGGATGAGGTGCGGACAGTTCAGTAAAAAAGAGAAGGATCAACCAGCGGGGACATGTCAGGTGGATCAGTGATATCAGCTTCAGAGCCCAGGGCCGGACACTGAGGCCTGAGCACAAAGCGGTCCATGAGAGGAGAGGGCTGAATCGTAATTGCGTAAATGCGCCGCTGATCCCCAACCGTCCCCATATAAAATGTTCGTTGAGCAGTTGAGCAGTTCCTGGAGCTAGTGGGATGGCTCCCGGGCTGTAGAAACTGGCGATGCAGAATGGGAGCCACTGAAGGATAAAGTGAGGCCAAGGTTTCGGATTTTAAACTTCCTCCATTTCACAGGCTGCACATGTGCCCTCCACCCGTCTTTAGACTTTTGTTAGGTGCATCATTCAGCTGAGAGAGCCACTTCTCCAACAGCTGCAGAAAAACAATGTCACAAAATTGTTAATTTGAGGACCCAGGACATGTGGCAACAGTCTAGGGAGCCTTTTATGTTCCTTAGGGGGGGTTCAGGTGTCCAGGGGGGCACAAACAGATCTAGGTAGACAATTTGTGTGCACCAAGATGGCCGCCGACCTCCGGGAATGGGCCAAAGCCGCGGTCTTGCCTTAGTTCTGCCGCCCAGCGGAAGTGCGTCTGACCACGGGATTTCAGAACCAAACTGCCACGATCCCGCAGGTGAGGACCCGCTCTACTATAGCCAGGAATGCCGCCGATATAGAGGGACGATGCCGCGGCCTCTCGTCCCGCGGATTACTGGGCCCAAACGGAGAAGGAGCGGGAGGTCTCGTAGGCCCCAAGATGGTGCCCAGTCACAGCCCAGTGAAGCTCTCCCTGTGGTGTACTGTCTGTGTCCTCTGCAGGCCATTAGTATGTCTGGAAGGACAACAAGGAGAGGCAGAGTGTCACAAGCTGATAAGACGGCAAGCAGGCTCTGCGTCTAGAGGCAACAGTGTTAGTTGTGGACAAGGTGCATCCTCATCAGCACGTGGCCGTGGGACACGCTCTTCCTTTTTTCGGCAGCTGGCCGTGTTGAGCCGCAACATGCTGAAGACTTGGTAGAGTGGATGATCAAGCCGTCCTCATCCTCCTCATCCTCTCTCACCCAGGCTCATGGTACTTTGTCTGGCAAAGCAGCTGCCAACGCAGCCCTTTTCCCTCTGCTCAATGGCATCAGTCACTCCTTCCCTAGCCCTACCATGTCCTCCTGAGGAGTCCCCCAAACTGTTTGACCACAGTGTTGGGTACATGCTGCAGGAGGATGCACAGCATTTTGAAGGCTCCGATGATGGTACACAGCTAGAGGAAGGCAGTAACGTCCCAGAGAGAGGGGGTGCCCAAGAAGGACAGCAATCTGGCAGTCATGTTCCCCCAGCTGCAGCATACTTCCAGGTTTTCTACAGTGATGAGGAGGGAGGGGATGATGAGGTCACTGACTCTACAAGGGTGCCTGATAGGAGAGAGGAGGAGGAGAAGGAGGAGGCACATCTCCAATGAGGCAGGATGCCCTCCAGGGGCTATCTTAAGGGCAGCACACCGACTGCATCACAACGCAGAGCTCCACATGTGCACGGCGCTGCTGTATCAAAGAGGGGGATTATTACTGGCTGGCAACTCTTCTTAATTCATGTTACAAGGGTAACGTTGCAGAGCTCCTCCTGCCTTCACAGAGGGAGCAGAGGATGAAAACATTTTAGAACGCCTTCAAAAAAAAATTGTGTAACACCTTTCCAGACACTGGGAGGTTACCTGGACAATGTGTTTCTGAGGCTTCATTCAGTCAAAGTAAGAGCGGTGGAGAAGGTGGCCGGCAGCATCTGCATCATATGGTGCAGGATTATCTAGGGGCAAGAGCAGACTTGGAGACCTTTCCAACTGAGCATCCACTGAGCTCACGGTCTTGAGGATGAACCCCTGGCCAGAACTTTCTCAATATGCAATCGACATACTGGCCAGTCCTGCATTCAGCGTGCTTTCCAAATGCAAATTCAGTGCTGCTGGAGGGTTTGTGATGTATAAAAGAGTGCACCTTTCCACAGACTCCATTGACAGGCTGACATTTATCAAAATTAATCAGTCCTGGATCCACAGCAGCTATCAAGCCCCTGATTCTGGTGGAACTGATTACATTTGCTAGAGATCTGGGATCCCTTGATGACTGCCTATGCTGCCTATTCTATTCCTGAATCTTGATTATGCTAGCTTCCAACAATATTTTTGGTTTAGGGTACCAGCAACACCAAAGGCCCAAATTTGACCCTTGACAGGTGCATGTAATTTCAATCGTTTTACTAATTTTTAACAGCAGGGCCCCGTACACACGTCCGAGAACCTCGTCGGGCCAAACTCATCGTTCCGCCCGTCGAGGTTCCCGATGAGCGGTTGAAAAGGTCGTCGAGCCAAATTTCCTCATTTAACAACGAGGAAATAGAGAACATGCTCTCTATTTTGGCTCGACGAGCTTCCCGACGGTTTGCTCGTCTAAAGTGTACACATGACCGATTTTCTCGGCAGAATACGTCTCCCAGCGAGCTTCTCGCTGGATTCTGCCGAGAAACTCGGTCGTGTGTACGGGGCCTGAGGGGTTGTTCAGACATCACCAACACCTAAGGCCCAACTTTTCAGCAACTATTTGACAGATGCATGTAATTAAAACATTTTTTGTCATTTATGGAGACCTGATGGTGCTCCCTGCTTGTTGGGCCTCTCTATGTGGCCAGCCTGTGAAAAAGTCTCATGCCGTATACACACGATCATTTTTCGGCAAGAAAAAAACGTTGTTTTTCAAAAATGTAATTTAAAATGATCGTGTGTGGGCTTCACATAATTTTTATTTAGGTTCTAAAAAAACGACAAAAAAAAAAATTCGAACATGCTGCATTTTTTAACGTCGTTTTAAACAATGTCGTTTTTCGGGTTGTAAAAAATGATCGTTTGTGGGCTAAAACAACATAAAAAAGCCGCGCGTGCTCAGAAGCAAGTTATGAGACGTGAGCGTTCTGGTAAAACTACCGTTCATAATGGAGTAAGCACATTCATCACGCTGTAACAGACAGAAAAGCACGGAATGTCTTTTACTAACACAGAATCAGCTAAAGCAGCCCAAAGGCAAATGGAAAGCGTGTCACTGTGCTTTGCTAGATAATTTTTTTAAAACGATGGTGTGTAGGCAACGTCGTTTTAATGATGAAGTTGGTAAAACGTTGTTTCTCCTACATGCTGAAAAACAACGTATTTTTTCATGCTGAAAAATGATCGTGTGTACGTGGCATCACACATGTAGTATCGCCATAGCCACAAGGAGTAGCAGAAAGTATTTTGGGTTGTAATTGGAAGTATGCGTATGCTGTGTGTGAGAAATAACTTGTTATTCTGACAATTTTGTGTAAAAAAAAATATATATATTTCTTAAAATTACAACTTAAAAAAACTCACCATGACTCTTACTAAATACATTGAACTGTCTACTTTCCAAAAGGGGGTCATTTGGGGGGGGGGTCATTTGTACTGTCCTGGGGTTTCCGAGCTTCAAGAAATGTGACCTCAGTATATCAGATGTGATTAAATTTTTATGATTTGCACCATAGCATGTAGACTATATAACTTTCACACCGACTTAATAATATCCTCTAATTTGGATTATTTTTAACAAAGATGTGTAGCAGTGTAAATGTTGGCCCAAATTTATGAACAACAATTACTTATTTGCAACACTGTACAAAAGAAACTAAAAAAAGTGATTTTGTTTAAAAAATGTTGCTCCTTTTTTAAATAATATCTAAAAAAAAAATTAAATACCACCAAAGGATTTGTGTGAAAAAAAAAATATAACAATTTTGTTTCGGCACAGTGTTGCATGTTGCATTCAAATTGTGAAAGCATTGAATGCTAAAATTTGGTCTGGACAGATAGGGGGGGTTAAGTCCCCTTTGCGTCTGGTATAGATTTTAAGGGGAACTCCATGCCGAAATTAAAAAACAATGTTTTGCCTGTTCGAGATGTTCTGGTCTGAACCAAATCGGGGAGTGTTCGCCCATCCCTACTGGTAAGTAAATCTTCTTTTATTGTTCCCCTATATCTAAATGAGGCTTTGAAGTTGTTGTACACCTGTACATATACCAACTGAAGTAATTGACCTCTACATAGAGACATTGGGCCAGATTCAGGTAGAGTTAGGCTGGAGTATCTGTGATACTCCAGCCTAACTGTCACTTTAAGCCGGCGTTTCTGTTTTCTGTAACCAGAAAACAAGAAACGCCGGGTTGGTGTTCCGATGCGATCGGCGCAATTGAATTTCGCCATTGCATCACAAATTTAATTTAAAAATGGCGCCGGGGGCGTTCCCGCTGATTAACGCTGAAAAAATATGTTAATCAGCGGGAATCGGAAATTCACGATCGTTTTCGGGCGCGACGCAGTGACTTTCCGACGTTTCCGTAAGCGATACGCGACGTATAGATAAAGCAGCCCCCTAGTGGAGTATCCTATGTTAAGTATAGCCGTCGTCATCGCGTCGGAAAAAAAAAATTTGCATCGCTTGCGTAAAACGTTCATGAATGGGGATGTGGCGTCTGCATGCGCACTGGGATACATTGACACTCGACCCATGCGCAGTACGTTCGCCGCGGGATCGCGCTTAGTTTAAATAATACACGCCCGTACCCGCCCAAATAGAATTCCGCCGGCTCATTTGCGATGCGCTGCCGCAAATTTAGGAGCAAGTGCTTCATGAATAACAGCACTTGCTCCTAAAATTTCGGCAGAGTAACGTAAATGAGAAGCGTTACTCCAGAGCAAAGATGCTCCCATCTACCTGAATCTGGCCCATAGAGATCAAGAAAATCTTCCTATGTAGGTTGTATGTATTTATCTTTGGCATTTCTACTCTACAGCCTTTCAAAATGTGCAGTTTACACAGCATTTCCAGTTGTCAGAGGGCAGGGATCTGATGTCACATACAGCACAGCTCAGAGCACGAAGCAAAGTGTTTTCTGAGACCTAAGTGGAGGAAAGGACACATCCCTTTCTATACAGTCTTAAGGGGAAACACGCACTGCTGAGGCTGTCAAACACAGGCTGTGTGCTTGAGTTCCCCTCATCCCACCCCCCTGGATCTCTTGGAGTCAGCATAAGAAAAGACTCATGCAGATAGCAAAGGAAGGAGAGAGCAGACAGAAATCACACAAATTCCTTGGATTAAGGCAATTACACACTATAGAAACATATGCTTTTTTAATTTCTTATGTCAGAGGTTTACAGGCACTTTAACCCTTGCAGTGTCGTCACTACAAGGGCTTTTTTGTTTAGTTGACAGCAGTTGGGCTTTAAAGTGGTTGTTAAGCCCCTTTGGCTTCTTTATACCATCCCCTCTGTGTCCTAATCCTGTGTCCTCCTGTGTGTGTGATTTATAAAAAAAAATGCTGATTATACCTCATTTCAGAGTGCACTCGGCACTCACATGACAAGCTGACTCTCTCCGTTCTCCCGTCTGAGTGGAGATTCTCACACTGACGCCAGCCGGGTGGGGAGGAGGAGAGGAGGAAAGAGCCGGCCAGTCACGTGTGCGCCGAACGGCCCCTCTGAAATGAGGTATCAGCATTTTTCTTTATAAATCACACACACAGGTGAACAAAGGGCACAGAGTGGATAATATTAAAATAACAGTGTTATTTCAGAAGCAGGAGGGGTGGGACGGGGACTGTTTTGAGCTGACGGGTAGGGAGGGGAGGGGGGAGAGCAGGAGAACAGACAGGAGACAGCGGATGAGGGAAGCATGTAAACTGACCACGGTGTCAGGGCTCAGCAGCCATGATGAACCGTGGTTAGTTTACAGGGGGAGGGCATAGCCAGGCAGGATCAGCCACGTATTTCAGGTGATACAGGGAGCCAAATAACACAGCACAAGCACTGTGCTGTATAACATTCTTTAAGGGAACAGGATTCTTGTTTTCCCCCATCAAATCCTGATTTGTTTTTAGTATCTGTAGTCAATAATCCACCATCACTAATGTTTTTCAGGTGTAAAAAATTCAGAGACACCAGAGGGTAGTTTACCTAGACAGATGGCAGCTGATTTACCCTGCTAAACAATAGCATGCAATTGTAATTCTATCTTTTTTGATGCATGTTTCACAGCTAGCAAAATATAGAGTGGTGAGATAAGACCAAATAAATTAACTTCTACTCTCATAACGCTGAGCTTTGTGAATTATTCCTATAGTGCCTATGTATTTTCAGTAAACTTGGACAAGTAATGACATATTTTTAAATGTTTACTAACAGTCATTGTTTTATTTCTTTGGTCAAAGCGGTTGCCTTAATGTATTACAAAAAATGCCTTTCTGGTGCTCTCGAGCTGTTAGTCATAATTGTGGGTTATTAACAAGCTGGGATAGTATTGTACTGCAAATTAAAGGAGGAAAAAACAGGGCTAAAGAAAACGGTGTACAGCTAATGGAAATTGCATTTTGTAGAAAATGGAAATGCCATCACTACTAAAAAAAAATTATGTATTTCAGCAGCCATTATGTTATTTTATATTTGCTGTTATGGCAATGTTTGCATATTTTCTCTGTTTGTGTTTCTTTTGTGGCAAGTTTTAAATTAATTTGTTCTCTGTCACTGTACTATAAGGTATTGTATGGCAACGTGTTCACAGAATTGGTTAATCATGTAATAATGTAATGGTTGATTTTTTTTTTTTACTTTTGTGTAAGAGTTTTTATTGCCTTTTTTGAAAATACTGTACCTGCGGGTAATGAGTGATCACCATGATTGGTACCATCTTGCTGCTATGTAGGCTTTCATTGTAACGTTGATGGGCCTCTACAACATCTATAACATCAAGACCCACAATACATTAGGTGTAAACACCATGTATACATTTTTTAAACTAAAATACATTTTTTTAAGTTTTTTTCATCCTTCGTGTTATCGTACTTTTCATTTTCTTCAGCTTTTTTGCAGCCAGCTCTTAACTAGATGCATTCCAGTGATGGATGCATAAGATTTCTCAGGGCAAGATTTCTGATGGTGACAACAGTAGACCATGCCTACATAATGTGTGTCAAAATGGCCTCTTAAAGTCTCCATTGTCTCTATCAGAAGCCCATGTCACAGGGTCACAACACAGAATAACAACTAAGAGAACAAAGATAGATCTTTAAGGCAAAATTTAAATAAAAAAAGTGGAACTCCTCCAGTTAAAAATAAAAAAAACTAATCATATAAAATTATTTAATTTATCCAGTACTTATATACTGTACATACTGTAAATTACACCAGCTATAAAGTCCTGTAACTAACAAAAGAATATTTAGCACTGGTTCACACTGGTGCGTTTTGACATGCAATTTTACATGGCAATGGCACCGTCCTAATCAGTGCGACGGCACATCTGCGGCGCTGTACCGATTTTATAAAGTCGTTTCTGTACTACTTTTTGTGATTTCAGGCCATGATTTACATTGACATCTGCACAGATGTCTCTGAAATTGTGGCCGAAATCATTCAGCTGAACTTCCACGGCTTCATCCCCTCAGCCCAGTGTGAACCTGTGCTAAAGGCACATTCACACTATACACTTTGGGATGCACTAAGCAGCCTTGCCGAACACACTATCAACACATTGGCAAGGCAATCTGTCTTGTGTTTTGTGAGTTCAGAGCAGACTTGCACTACTTTTTTGAGATCAATGTACAATGTATCGTTGCACAGTACACTGCATCACAACTTGTAGACGGAAAGTAAACAGTGCCATGTGGCATCAATGAAGCCTAGGCATCACTATACCTTCACAGTATAAAACATGTGACTGCTGGTGTGAATGAGCTCTCAAAGTTTTCATATTCAAACATGTCATATTTTCCCACCATGGCCACAAGCCACAGCAGAAGCAGACCTGATAGGAAGTCTAAAAGAAAATACCTCTCCCATGTTTTTTTTTCTCCCTTATACTATGATTCCCTCCCCTCTAAGGAGCTTACCCAAGTCACAGCATTTTCTGAGACGAATTTTAAATGGTCATTCACATACAGGTTGATAATGGAATCATCAAAACATTGTACAAGTATTCGATAGGTCTTTCCTATGTGTTTGATACTGTGTTTGATACTAGAATGGTTTAAAGCTCCATATTTAAAATACGTTTTATGGTGATTTGTTAGCGTTTATAAGGATTCAGATAGTCATTGGGACTGAGAGTGATAGGATCCTAAGATCTTAAATATAAACGTTATTAATTTTCAGATCTACACTTTACATACACTTGTCTCAATCTCAGCTCTCGCGACACCAATTATTTGTGTAAAGAAAAAAAATATACATACATAGAATACTTTTATATAGGGTCCTGTGCTACTTTAGTGCAAATTACAGTACGATTTGGCTGCATAGAATATGCAAAGCACATCCAAAAATGCAACCAAAGTCACATCAAAGTAGTGTGAACTGAACGTTAAAGCTATAATCAAGCCACATAATCTTCCACCACTACTGCATGCTCTGAGCTGTGGTGGTATTGGAAGTGTCAGATTCACTGTCATTTTATTGGTAACCATCACTACAGACCATAGAATCTGCTACCCAGATTAAAGGCCAAGCATCAGCTGCAGATTTTTCATAAACTTCTAGGAAGCCCATGCAGACAAGACTAATATTAATATGCCTTAACAGAGAGCAGCCACATATATGTGGCCCTGTGTAAACAACTTACCATGCTGAGAGCGTGTTTCCTCCAGTACAGTAGCCAGCAGAGATCGGTAAGCCCCCAGTGCATACTTGCGATCAGGAGCTTTCCGATCGTGTGACTGCTGTGACAGCCAAGTGCAAGGAGGCGGTCAGTGCCAAGGGGTTAATGGTAACATTAATGAGGGCTTGTTTTTATAATTTAGAGTGTAGGAACATTTAAAAATCTGGTCTACACAAATGTTTTTTTTATATAGTTTTTCTTGTGAAAACTGCTAAGAGCTCTACATTTAACAAATGCAGGGGGACTGGGATCTGGGGGTCACCTTTGTTAAAGTGTGCTTCCAGATTCCTCTAAACCCCCTGTCCGTAGACCTCCACAACCACTGGGCAAGGGTTGGGGTATGAGGCCCTTGTCCCCATCAACATAGGGACATCCTCCCCATGTTGAGGGCATGTGGCCTGGTACGGTTCAGGAAGGGAAGGCACTCTCGTCCTCGCTCTTTTCCTGCGGCCTGTCAGGTTGTGTGCTCGGATAAGGGTCTGGTATGGATTTTTGGGGGGAACCCCACATCATTATTTTTTTTCATTTTGGGAGCGGGGTATCTCCTTAAAATCCATACCAGACCTGAAGGGTCTGGTATGGATTTTGAGGGGGACCTCTACGCCATTTTTTTTTTAAATGGCACAGGGTTTCCCTTAATATCCATACCAGACCTGAAGGGCCTGGTATAGAATTTGTGGGGGACCCCACCACGCATTTAAAAAAAACTTTTATCTACATTGCCGGGACCCGACAATTCATTATAGCCGCAAGTAGTTTTAAATTACTTTTTGTTCCTTTAAAGATGTCATTTTGTGCAGGGACTGTTTTAAACACGGTAAACATGTGCCACCTTACATGTATAGATACCCCCCAGGTACAACATTTTAAGGAATATTTCACTTTTATTGTTTCACTTTAAGAATTATTAAAATCACTGCTCCCGAAAAAAACTTTGGGCCAGATTCACAGAGCGATTACGCCGGCATAACAGGAGATGCGCGGCGTAAGTCTAATTGTGCGCATGCGTTTCGATGCACGGCATCCCCAAAACGAGATACGCAAGAAATTAACTTTTTTTTGTCCATCGTAATTTCGTTAGACAGGCGCATCCGTCCGTGCAAAACTGCGCTAGACAGACCATTGATTTGCTAGTCAAATATGCTAATGAGGGACTTACGGGGATCCACAAAAGAACGTTGGGGCAGCGCAGGCTACGCAGTGTGCGCAACAGTAAAATGTCCTGTCTAAAATTAGTAGTTGATTTGATTACGGTTGCCCTGGGGTGGTAATCATTCACCCATTAATGAGAATGTGCCACATCCTTGATAATATGGATTTTTTGAAAGGGGCATGAAAACATGCCTCTAACTGGGAAAAATTTGGACTTTATAGGCACAGAATTAAAAAAATATATATGTATTTAATAGAAAAAGACACAACAATTACAACACGACATTTACATGTACTATGCATTAGAAAAAAAGAAAAAACATATAAATAATAAGAACCGTATAGGTTACTCTAAGAAACATTCACTTATTAGCCACAGGGCTATATGTAATTCAAACAGTATATGCGCTGGGTAGAGAGATGCTTTCAGATGAGGACCCTTGGTTGGTTCTTAGACGATATAAGAGCTGCTCTACATGTTTCGCGACTATATTGGCGTCGCTTCTTCAGGAGCTTCTAGATATCAAAAAACATATACATAAAATTAAACAAGAATAATGTTTTATTTACATATTGGCCTAAGTAATAGGCAAAACAGTGATTAAAAAAAGCATGCATGTATATGCGATGTACTCACCGAAAACCTCTGTGTTTTTTATTTATTTGTTTTGAAAAAGGAAAAGAACGCTAGCATACTGTGTCCCACAATTAGAGCCTGACTATCAGACCGCACCCAATACTGTCGGGGCGGGAGCTGATGATGCAGCCTAGATCCCTCACCGTGCGTCATGGCAACAACCAGTAGAGGCAAAAAGGAAAAATTCTGATGAATAATAAAAATATATGATGATAAGCCATAAAATAGTTGACATTGAGCCATAACTGCTTCTCTAGATATAGGTAAAAGATTAAAGAAAAACTACCTTAAAAAGTCAGGTTGTTAAATAAACGCTATTAAATCACACCATCAAAGCTTCAGGGTACATTTTCTGGAGTGCGCTAGGATTACTTGTTGGTGGTCTTCTAAAAGATAGAGTTTTGATAAGGCGCAAGGTTTTGGTAAAGGACTTAATTATTATGGCAAAAAAAATTTAATAAAATGTAACAAAAAAGCAGAAAGAAGATTTCCGCTAAAATTAGCAGAAGTTATTGTAGTCATTACCTTTTGTTTTTTAATATTGCCATACAAATGGCCTATGGGTTGAGTATTGTTGTTGAGGAAGAAGGCCTTCTCAAAAATGGGCTGGAGATGGCGATAGACGAGCGCCCAACGTATAAGCTAAGCACTGGTCTGAAAAACACTGATGTATTAAGGTCAGAGGAGCAAGAAAAGAAAAATTATGTCCAATGCTTTAACAGCATTGGAACTAGAAGTGATTAATAAGATACTTGTAGGCACTACAAAGGATAAAGGAAAAGAGACTTGGCATACCTTGGAAAAAAGAGAAGGATCCCAGACGAACAGGCAGTCACGCTGACAATAGCTTTGGGTTGTTCACCTTCCCCACACCTGAGGACTGGGGAAACTGAACTGGCCTAATATACACTCCTCGGATATGACGGCGGGCGTAATTGCGTCATTCCGGCCGGCCTAGACATCCCATAGTGCGCATGCGCGAATCGCGCATGCGCAGAGGAGCCGTGAGAGCGGCTCGTGAGCTCGAATGTCAGCTTATTTTATAGGAGGATCCCCTAGATTGGAAAAATAGGGGGGATCAGAGTATTGCCATCAGCAGGTCCAAATGTCATTGCCTACTTCTAAGCAATAGACTGGACCCATTGATGGCTTACGTGGCCGTGCTGGTGCTGAACTCAGTGGCGCAGGGTGATGTGGTGGGATTAGAGTACTGCAGTCAGGCTATCAATATACGTGGGACACAGATAGCACAGCATAGGAGTAAATGAACAAAACATTTACATACAATCACATGCAAATGCATGCATACAATGGTGAGTGACCTTTTAAGAAAAATCATTACAATGTATTAAAAATAAACAATACTTAATTGACAATAATGGTACAATTTTTGCGCCCAAAAGGTTAAATCAAGCAATAAACAGGATTTGTTGGTTGATTAATCAATTAACCGACAAAGAGAGAGTATAGAGCCCTAATCAGTTTTGAAGCTTGCGGGAAAGGGGGAATTTATCTCAAAAGTTATTTTGTTAGTATTTTTGGAACTGCAGTTGACAAAAAGCACATCTCCAAACAGTCGTCCTTGTCTTATTTGGAGTTTGCTCAGACAAACCACACAAAGAGGGACATAGAATAAGTGAAGGTGAACTCCCTCCTGGGATCTTCTGTAATCCCATACAGGCCCTTCACAAGAAAGGCCTGTATGAGAGAACTTCATTGATCCCAGGAGGCTTTGTGGCGTTTAATCGCTCTATCCATCGTGTTTCTCTTTGGAGGATGTGTTGATCCCAGTTTCCCCCACGGGGATCTTGTGGTATAATTTCCAATACTATGAAACGTATCACTGAGGTATCAAATTTATGGATAATTCCTAGGTGGCGGCTAATAGGGGTAAGCATTTTAGCATATTGGGAATAGAAAATGTGATCATATATCCTTTGTTTAAACTGGCGGATCGTCTTACCCACATAAAACGCCCCACATTGGCAGGTCATTAAGTAGACCACCCCCTTGGTCTCACAAGAGGCTTGGAAGCGTGGTCTAAAGATTTCGCCATTTGGTAGGCCAAATTTGGTACCAGTGTGCACCCAAGGACAGTATGCACAGTGGCCACACCTAGAGATGCCTGTGATTAATTTTGTGGTAGTACAGGGATCTGTTTTGTAATGACTACTTGTCAATTTGTTCCCTAAGGACGAGCTTTTCCTGAATACTATTTCAGGGTATTGTTTGACATATTTGCCTACTGTGGCATCCCCACTTAGCAAATACCAGTGTTTTTGGAGGCAGTTTCGCAATTGTTGATGTTGACTCGAGTATTTGGTAATAAACCTCGTAATTTGTTGATCCTTGTTTTCATTTTTCCGTGAATGAATCAAGGAGGTTCTGTCTCTATTTAGAGCCTTATTGAATGCCTTTCTCAATAGAGTTTTGCTATATCCTCTTTGTAGAAGACATAGCCGTAATTCGTTTGCCTGGGCAATGAAGTCTGCTTCATGGGTACAATTCCGTCTGAGCCGGATGTATTGGGCATAAGGGATGCTGTGAACAAGATGCGTGGGGTGGCTGCTTTGTGCGTGAAGCACAGTGTTTCCTGCCGTTTGTTTGCGAAACAACTTGGTGGCTACATAGTTGGATGCATCCCTATATATGCGAAGGTCTAAAAAGGATATTGAATCTTTGTTAAATTCAAAAGTAAATTTAAGATTAGAGTTATTAATGTTAAGGCATCCAATAAAGTCTCATAGTGACTGTGCTGTACCTGTCCAGATTAAGATAATGTCATCAATATACCGATACCAACAAAGCACTTGGGTCAGATATTGATCATACATCGTATTGGAATTAATTTCCCTCTCCCACCCCCCCAGGTACAGGTTGGCGTATGCCGGGGCACAACAAGTGCCCATGGCAACGCCCTGTACCTGGAGGTAGTGGGAGTCTAGGAAGGAAAAACTGTTGTGATGGAGGATAAAGGACAACAGCTTCAATATGAACATTTGGAGTTTCCACGTGCGGTGGTCTTCTTCCATCAGGAAGGATCTGATAACCTCAAGGCCCAGTTGATGCGGTATACTTGAGTACAATGCCTCAACGTCAATACTGACAAAGAGAGCATTGGTCGGAATAGCCACACCTTCTAGATGTCGCAATAAATCAGAAGTATCTTTAACGTATGAGGGAAGGCTTGTGACATATGGCATTAGAAATAAATCCACCAATCTGCTGGCATTCTCGGTGATTGACCCAATCCCTGAGATTATGGGTCTGCCAGGTGGTTTGGTTTTGTTCTTATGAATCTTCGGGATAGCATAAAAAATGGCATCACGTGGGAATGGTATATTCAAATAATCGTAGGTTTGTTGATCAATCAATGCATCATTAAATGCAGTGTACAACAATAACTTAAATTCCAGATTGAATTGGGTTATGAGATCCTTCGTGATGGGTTTATACCACTCGTCATTCCTGAGAATGTCGAAACACATTTGCTCATACCGATCACGTGTTAGCAATACTATATTCCCGCCCTTGTCAGAGGCCTTTATTATTGTGTCCTTGCGGGCCTGTAAAGATTTTAATGCCTTTTGAGGTTCAATACTAAGATTTGATGGTGTTGGCGATATGGACATCAGCTTAATCTCATTTACCATTGCGACGAGAAAAGCTGAGATTTGTGGGTTGGTATGTAGATCAGGAAATTGGTTGGATTTCCTTTTGAAGGAGCTAAGATCTTTGCTGCGTGGTTTTGATGGCTGACTAGATACCTCTGGTGGATTTTCCTCTGCTCCTTGATTTTCTTCGAGGAGGAGCATAAGGTCTTTGAGAGCCCGAAACTCCCTCATAGTAAACTTTTTTTTTGGTCTGATAATTCCCTTTCTGCCCTAGCTCGTTGTTTTTCTGGGTCATACATGTGTTTATATGTTAGTTTTCTAACAAAAAGATAAAGATCCTTAATCACTTCATATTTATCCATGTCATTACTGGGGCAGAAACTCAGACTAAGTTTCAAGATTGTTGATTCCTCGTTAGATAGGGGGTAGGGGGTCAGGTTTATGACGCTTAGTTCCTCGTATTCGGTATTAATGGGGGCAATTCCCCTAAAGGGACAGCCTGTTGGGCTGAATGGGCAATAGTTGTTCTCTGTGTATCATTTCTCCCAAGGGGCAGTAATCGTGACTGGCGGTTTGGCGTACGTGAAGCTCCTGATATTTCCATCTCAGCCAGACTAGGCTCCAAAATTGAGCTTTCGTCGGGTCGGGCTACTGGGGGTGTGTGTTGAGATTTAAGTTGTTGGACCGCCTTGGCGGCTATCGGTCCCATATAAGCGTACTGGGATAAGTCTAAGTTCTGTGTTTTTCCATCACCTCTATTTGGGGCACCTTGTGATTGACCTGGCATGGGAGTGAACCCGGATGTATTAGTGGGTTTCTTTTTTGTGTTAGGTGCAGTAGAGTGCCCACCACCTTGGTAACCCCTCTTACGTGACCGTGGAGCCGCTTGTGATGCTGTCATTCTTTGCTGTCCCTGTGAGAGAGAAGAAGAAGACATGGATGAATCTGATTCAAGATCATCTTCGGAAAAACCTGGGTTTCTCAAACCAGAGGGGGGGTGGTTACGCAGCCCACCACCACGTCCTCGGTTTGGGAAGTCCCATCTATAGGCGTAGCCCTCAACAAATGGCATACAATCCTTGGCCATCTTGGCCTGTTTTTTAGATATAATACTCTTATTTAGTTTGTCAAGGAACGTTTTCAGTTCTTGACATCTATCGGCATATTGGGGATGGGTTTTAACATGTTCATATTGAGAATTCAAAGTTGCTAGATCCCGATCCAAGCCATTTGTATCTGCTTGGTACTGTATCAACAATAATTGCATACATTCCTTACTGCATTTATTTAATACCCCTTCCCAGGAGTTTTTCAAATCCTGTGATTTATTTCTAATAGTAGGGAACATTTGAATTCTTAGTCCCAGTGGACTTTTTTTGATGTATTTTTTTAAATAATTCCATATGCCAATATAAATTTGATTTCTTTTTCAGAAGATGTTTAAGTTTACTAAAATATAATTTCAGATCATCTAGATCCTTATTGGTTCCATTGTATGATGTCTGAAACTCATTCATAAGGCCTGACCAGGCTGTGCCTACAAAGTCCATGATCCACTAGATCTAATTATACACTTCACCAATAGGTTCAAAGAGTTCAGACACGCAGAAAAGATTTAAATATTAGCTCAATCAATAGTGGTTGGACCTTGTATTGGTCCCACCCGAAAAAAGATTGAGGCACCCTCTATGATCGGGCTGCTCTCCTTATAGATAATTGATTGGGCAAAATTAATAATTCAAAAAATAATAAGATTTAATAAGAATAAACAAAAGTAAAAATACTTGTTACATAGGGCAGGTTCACCGATTTAGGTAAACCTCAAATCAGTGAACCTGCCCTATGTAACAAGTATTTTTACTTTTGTTTATTCTTATTAAATCTTATTACTTTTTAATTATTAATTTTGCCCAATCAATTATCTATAAGGAGAGCAGCCCGATCATAGAGGGTGCCTTAATCTTTTTTCGGGTGGGACCAATACCAGGTCCAACCACTATTGATTGAGCTAATATTTAAATCTTTTCTGCGTGTCTGAACTCTTTGAACCTATTGGTGAAGTTTATAATTAGATCTAGTGGATCATGGACTTTGTAGGCACAGCCTGGTCAGGCCTTATGAATGAGTTTCAGACATCATACAATGGAACCAATAAGGAACTAGATGATCTGAAATTATATTTTAGTAAACTTAAACATCTTCTGAAAAAGAAATAAAATTTATATTGGCATATGGAATTCTTTAAAGAATACATCAAAGAAAACATCAGTCCACTGGGACTAAGAATTCAAATGTTCCCTACTATTAGAAATACATCACATGATTTGAAAAACTATTAAATAAATGCAGTAAGGAATGTATGCAATTATTGTTGATACAGTACCAAGCAGATACAAATGGCTTGGATCGGGATCTAGCAACTTTGAATTCTCAATATGAACATGTTAAAACCCATCCCCAATATGCCGATAGATGTCAAGAACTGAAAACGTTCCTTGACAAACTAAATAAGAGTATTATATCTAAAAAACAGGCCAAGATGGCCAAGGATCGTATGGCATTTGTTGAGGGCTACGCCTATAGATGGGACTTCCCAAACCGAGGACGCGGTGGTGGTCTGCGTAACCACCCCCCCTCTGGTTTGAGAAACCCAGGTTTTTCCGAAGATGATCTTGAATCAGATTCATCCATGTCTTCTTCTTCTCTCTCACAGGGACAGCAAAGAATGACAGCATCACAAGCGGCTCCATGGTCACGTAAGAGGGGTTACCAAGGTGGTGGGCACTCTACTACACCTAACACAAAAAAGAAACCCACTAATACATCCGGGTTCACTCCCATGCCAGGTCAATCACAAGGTGCCCCAAATAGAGGTGATGGGAAAACACAGAACTTAGACTTATCCCAGTACGCTTATATGGGACCGATAGCCGCCAAGGCGGTCCAACAACTTAAATCTCAACACGCACCCCCAGTAGCCCGACCCGACGAAAGCTCAATTTTGGAGCCTAGTCTGGCTGAGATGGAAATATCAGGTGCTTCACGTACGCCAAACCGCCAGTCGCGATTACTGCCCCTTGGGAGAAATGATACACAGAGAACAACTATTGCCCATTCAGCCCAACAGGCTGTCCCTTTAGGGGAATTGCCCCCATTAATCCTGAATACGAGGAACTAAGCGTCATAAACCTGACCCCCTACCCCCTATCTAACGAGGAATCAACAATCTTGAAACTTGGTCTGAGTTTCTGCCCCAGTAATGACATGGATAAATATGAAGTGATTAAGGATCTTTATCTTTTTGTTAGGAAACTAACATATAAACACATGTATGACCCAGAAAAACAACGAGCTAGGGCAGAAAGGGAATTATCAGACCAAATAAAAAAGTTTACTATGAGGGAGTTTCGGGCTCTCAAAGACCTTATGCTCCTCCTCGAAGAAAATCAAGGAGCAGAGGAAAATCCACCAGAGGTATCTAGTCAGCCATCAAAACCACGCAGCAAAGATCTTAGCTCCTTCAAAAGGAAATCCAACCAATTTCCTGATCTACATACCAACCCACAAATCTCAGCTTTTCTCGTCGCAATGGTAAATGAGATTAAGCTGATGTCCATATCGCCAACACCATCAAATCTTAGTATTGAACCTCAAAAGGCATTAAAATCTTTACAGGCCCGCAAGGACACAATAATAAAGGCCTCTGACAAGGGCGGGAATATAGTATTGCTAACACGTGATCGGTATGAGCAAATGTGTTTCGACATTCTCAGGAATGACGAGTGGTATAAACCCATCACGAAGGATCTCATAACCCAATTCAATCTGGAATTTAAGTTATTGTTGTACACTGCATTTAATGATGCATTGATTGATCAACAAACCTACGATTATTTGAATATACCATTCCCACGTGATGCCATTTTTTATGCTATCCCGAAGATTCATAAGAACAAAACCAAACCACCTGGCAGACCCATAATCTCAGGGATTGGGTCAATCACCGAGAATGCCAGCAGATTGGTGGATTTATTTCTAATGCCATATGTCACAAGCCTTCCCTCATACGTTAAAGATACTTCTGATTTATTGCGACATCTAGAAGGTGTGGCTATTCCGACCAATGCTCTCTTTGTCAGTATTGACGTCGAGGCATTGTACTCAAGTATACCGCATCAACTGGGCCTTGAGGTTATCAGATCCTTCCTGATGGAAGAAGACCACCGCACGTGGAAACTCCAAATGTTCATATTGAAGCTGTTGTCCTTTATCCTCCATCACAACAGTTTTTCCTTCCTAGACTCCCACTACCTCCAGGTACAGGGCATTGCCATGGGCACTTGTTGTGCCCCGGCATACGCCAACCTGTACCTGGGGGGGTGGGAGAGGGAAATTAATTCCAATACGATGTATGATCAATATCTGACCCAAGTGCTTTGTTGGTATCGGTATATTGATGACATTATCTTAATCTGGACAGGTACAGCACAGTCACTACGAGACTTTATTGGATGCCTTAACATTAATAACTCTAATCTTAAATTTACTTTTGAATTTAACAAAGATTCAATATCCTTTTTAGACCTTCGCATATATAGGGATGCATCCAACTATGTAGCCACCAAGTTGTTTCGCAAACAAACGGCAGGAAACACTGTGCTTCACGCACAAAGCAGCCACCCCACGCATCTTGTTCACAGCATCCCTTATGCCCAATACATCCGGCTCAGACGGAATTGTACCCATGAAGCAGACTTCATAGCCCAGGCAAACAAATTACGGCTACGTCTTCTACAAAGAGGATATAGCAAAACTCTATTGAGAAAGGCATTCAATAAGGCTCTAAATAGAGACAGAACCTCCACATTCAACATCAACAATTGCGAAACTGCCTCCAAAAACACTGGTATTTGCTAAGTGGGGATGCCACAGTAGGCAAATACGTCAAACAATACCCCAAAATAGTATTCAGGAAAAGCTCGTCCTTAGGGAACAAATTGACAAGTAGTCATTACAAAACAGTTCCCTGTACTACCACAAAATTAATCACAGGCATCTCTAGGTGTGGCCACTGTGCATACTGTCCTTGGGTGCACACTGGTACCAAATTTGGCCTACCAAATGGCGAAATCTTTAGACCACGCTTCCAAGCCTCTTGTGAGACCAAGGGGGTGGTCTACTTAATGACCTGCCAATGTGGGGCGTTTTATGTGGGTAAGACGATCCACCAGTTTAAACAAAGGATATATGATCACATTTTCTATTCCCAATATGCTAAAATGCTTACCCCTATTAGCCGCCACCTAGGACTTATCCATAAATTTGATACCTCAGTGATACGTTTCATAGTATTGGAAATTATACCACAAGATCCCCGTGGGGGAAACTGGGATCAACACATCCTCCAAAGAGAAACACGATGGATAGAGCGATTTAACGCCACAAAGCCTCCTGGGATCAATGAAGTTCTCTCATACAGGCCTTTCTTGTGAAGGGCCTGTATGGGATTACAGAAGATCCCAGGAGGGAGTTCACCTTCACTTATTCTATGTCCCTCTTTGTGTGGTTTGTCTGAGCAAACTCCAAATAAGACAAGGACGACTGTTTGGAGATGTGCTTTTTGTCAACTGCAGTTCCAAAAATACTAACAAAATAACTTTTGAGATAAATTCCCCCTTTCCCGCAAGCTTCATAACTGATTAGGGCTCTATACTCTCTCTTTGTCGGTTAATTGATTAATCAACCAACAAATCCTGTTTATTGCTTGATTTAACCTTTTGGGCGCAAAAATTGTACCATTATTGTCAATTAAGTATTGTTTATTTTTAATACATTGTAATGATTTTTCTTAAAAGGTCACTCACCATTGTATGCATGCATTTGCATGTGATTGTATGTAAATGTTTTGTTCATTTACTCCTATGCTGTGCTATCTGTGTCCCACGTATATTGATAGCCTGACTGCAGTACTCTAATCCCACCACATCACCCTGCGCCACTGAGTTCAGCACCAGCACGGCCACGTAAGCCATCAATGGGTCCAGTCTATTGCTTAGAAGTAGGCAATGACATTTGGACCTGCTGATGGCAATACTCTGATCCCCCCTATTTTTCCAATCTAGGGGATCCTCCCATAAAATGAGCTGACATTCGAGCTTACGAGCCGCTCTCACGGCTCCTCTGCGCATGCGCGATTCGCGCATGCGCACTATGGGATGTCTAGGCCGGCCGAAATGACGCAATTACGCCCGCCGTCATATCCGAGGAGTGTATATTAGGCCAGTTCAGTTCCCCCAGTCCTCAGGTGTGGGGAAGGTGAACACACCCAACGCTATTGTCAGCGTGACTGCCTGTTCGTCTGGGATCCTTCTCTTTTTTCCAAGGTATGCCAAGTCTCTTTTCCTTTATCCTTTGAAGTGCCTACAAGTATCTTATTAATCACTTCTAGTTCCAATGCTGTTAAAGCATTGGACATCATTTGTATTTTCTTGCTCCTCTGACCTTATTACATCGGTGTTTTTCAGACCAGTGCTTAGCTTATACGTTGGGCGCTCGTCTATCGCCATCTACAGCACATTTTTGGGAAGGCCTTCTTCCTCAACAACAATACTCAACCCATAGGCCATTTGTAAGGCAATATTAAAAAACAAAAGGTAATGACTACAATAACTTCTGCTAATTTAAGCGGAAATCTTCTTTCTGCTTTTTTGTTACATTTTATAAAAAATGTTTTGCTATAATAATTAAGTCCTTTACCAAAACTTTGCGCCTTATCAAAACTCTATCTTTTAGAAGACCACCTACAAGTAATCCTAGCGCACTCCAGAAAATGCACCCTGAAGCTTTGATGGTGTGATTTAATAGCGTTTATTTAACAACCTGACTTTTTAAGGTAGTTTTTCTTTAATCTTTTACCTATAACTAGAGAAGCAGTTATGGCTCAATGTCAACTATTTTATGGCTTATCATCATATATTTTTATTATTCATCAGAATTTTTCCTTTTTGCCTCTACTGGTTGTTGCCGTGACGCACGGTGAGGGATCTAGGCTGCATCATCAGCTCCCGCCCCGACAGTATTGGGTGCGGTCTGATAGTCGGGCTCTAATTGTGGGACACAGTATGCCAGCGTTCTTTTCCTTTTTCAAAACAAATAAATAAAAAACACAGAGGTTTTCGGTGAGTACATTGCATATACATGCATGCATTTTTTTTTTTTTTAAACAATCAAAGTTTATTCACTCGGAAGTAGCATAATACATCATACATGAATAGTACAAAGCGAAATACAAAGTTTCCGTAGTGATATAACAAAAGTAAAATAAATGCATAAGATCACAAATGTCATAACTTTTTCTATTCTTTGTGGAATTAGGAGCGGATGTAAATTCTAATGTAGCCTTTGTTAGAAAGGATTGAGAGGGAGGGGGGAGGGTGTGGGTGGGGGAAGAGAAGGGGGGGAGAGAAGAAGAGAAAAAAAAAAAAAAAAAAAAAAAAGGGGGGGGCGGGTGTAGGTAGTTATGTTCGAAGACTGAGGGAAAACAGTATTCAAGACAGCAGGTAAACAGATGTAATGTCCACATTCTACAGTACAAGAGAGTTCCAGTAAATCAATTTATTAGCTGTTGGTAATCATTAGAATATTTAAATAGTATCCAAGGTTGCCAGATGTCATTGAAGCGGGTGGAATTTTCGTTTCTCATGGCTACCAACTCATCCATTCTATAGATATAGTGTACCCTATGTAACCAGTCCTTGATTGATGGGCATTTAGTGGTCTTCCAATGTAAGGGAATTAGTGTCTTTGCTGCTGTTAGAAGATGTCTGGTCAAAGTTTTTTTATACCTGCTGATGGACAATCGGTTAATGTGAAGGAGACAAGCAGCGGCGTCTAGTTGGAGGTTAGTGTCTGTGATCAGCTTAATGTGATGTATCACTTGGGACCAGAAGTTATTTATAAGGGGGCAGCTCCACCAAATATGTATGAAGGATCCCTCTTCAGATTGACATCTCCAGCATCTGTCTGAGCTGGCAGGTGACCAGGACCTGATGTTCATAGGGGTGATATACCACTGGCTGAGGATCTTATACGAGATTTCTTGAAATTTTGAGCTTAGGGAGCAAGCATGTGCAAATACACACGCTTTCTCCCATTGATCCTCGGTCAGTGTGATATTTAGGCATTTTTCCCATTTAGACTTGTGTCTATCTGTCATTTGTGGCGGTCGGTTACTAAGCCATGAGTAAGCAAGAGAAGTAGTTTTTAGGGTAGGGGAGCCTGCTAGGCAGATCCGCTCTAGTTGGGTAGGTGTCTTATTGTATGCCATCTTGAACCCGCCATTGACCAAAAAGTCCTGCAGTTGTAGATAAAACCAAAATCCGGGGAAAGACTCCCCGAACTCTGATTTCATCATTTGGAGGGATTTAATCTTGTTGTTGGAGAGGCAGTGGGTGGCCAGGAGTTTTCCTTTTTCAGTTGGGGTGAGCCTAACAGCTAATCCAGGTGGGAAGTCCGGGTTATCCGTTATTGGGGTCAATGGGCCTGGTATGTTCGCAAGGTGAAAGGCTTGGACCGAACTATGCCAGACTGATAATGTCGCTGCCACTAGAGGGTGAGTGAGTCTATTAGTCCTTTTTGAATCCGTTGACCAAGGATAGTATGCTATCGTTTTAGTATGGTGAGTTTTCTCTAGGTCCACCCAGTCCTTGGTAGATCGGTGACAGTGCCAATCTATAAGTCTAGTGATGTGGGCTGCTACAAAATATTTTTTAAAGTCTGGGAGGCCTATTCCCCCCATGTGTTTTGGTAAAGTGAGTTGGGCGAAACTAAGTCTCGGCTTCCTGCCAGCCCAGAGAAATTTCAATTGGGCTGAGCGAAGTTTGGCAAAGAAGGAGGCGGGAAGTTTTATTGGTAGGGTGTTGAAGTGATATAATAATTTAGGCAACACAGTCATTTTGAGAATGGATGCCCTGCCAAACCAAGAGAAAGTCTGTGAAGTCCATTTGTGTAAGTCTGTGCAAATAGAATGTAATAGGGGTGTGAAGTTCGCTGAGTAGAGGCCGTCTATTGTCGGGGTGAGTCTTATCCCAAGGTATTTGAGATGTTTTTGCTCCCATCTGAAACTATGGTTGCTTTTCAATTGCTCATACTCATGTTTGTCGAGAGTCAAGTTTATCGCCTCAGATTTACTACGATTGATTTTGAAATTGGATATGTAGCCAAAGGTGTCGAAGATTTTTAGTAAATTGGGCATTGAAATGTGAGGTCTAGTGATAAAGAACAACAAGTCATCCGCGTAAGCGGCAATCTTGAACTCCCTCTTATCTATTTGGAAGCCTCTGACATCAAGTGATAGGTTGATGGTCCTTATTAAGGGTTCCAAAGAGATAATGAATAGCAGGGGAGATAGGGGACAGCCCTGCCTTGTACCATTGGAAATCTCCAGTGGTTCTGAAAGGATGTTATTAATTTTGATTAGTGCTCGTGGGTTGGTGTAAAGAGCTTCTATCCAAGTAAGCATATGGCTACCTAATCCTATGTGTCTACATGTAGCCATCATGTATTCCCAGGAAACCCTGTCAAAGGCCTTCTCCGCATCCGTGGACAGGAGAAGGCCCTTGATTCCCATCTGTTTGGCATAGTGTATCAAGCTCAGGGCCTTTGAGACGTTGTCCCTGGCCTCCCTACCCGGCATGAACCCGACTTGTTCAGGGCCAATTACTGTGGGGAGGAAAGGTTTCAGTCTGTTTGCAACTATCTTAGCCAGTAATTTAATGTCGATGTTTAACAACGAGATGGGTCGAAAATTTGCGCAGTCGGAGTGGTCTTTATCTGGTTTCGGTATGACGGCAATGTGGGCCGAGAGAAGTGAGTTGGAGTTATGTTTGGTGTGAGCTAGATGGTTGAGAGCTTTGAGCAAGGGGGGTGAAAGGGATTGAAGAAATGTTTTGTAGTATTGTGCCGTGAATCCGTCGGGGCCCGGGCTTTTACACGGTTTAAGGGATCTTACAGCTTCGAGCAGTTCTTCTTGTGTTATGGGGTTCTCTAATGAGGCAGCATGTTCTGTGGAGAGAGAGGGGAGTTCACTCCTCCTCAGAAATTCCCCAATCGATTCCGCCATAGTGTGTGGATTATGTGCTGGCTTGTGTTGTGGTGGTAGGTTATATAGCCCAGAGTAAAAGTCATGAAATTGTTTTGCTATGCGGGTGGAGTCACACTCAAGGACACCCTGTTTGTTTTTGATTGCATGTACAAGTCTTGCGGATGAGGCCTCTTTTAGAGCTCTAGCCAGATATTTCCCACCTTTGTCTCCATGTTCGTAAAATACATGTTTTTTAAAAAATAGGGACCTCTGGGCTTGCAAATTGAGAATTTGCGACAGGGACATCCTGCAAGTGGAAAGTTCTTTTTCCACCTGAGCAGAGAGAGTTTTTTTATGCTGCAGTTCCAAGCGTGCTATCTTGTTTGACAGTGATGTTATCTCTTTGTTTCTTTCTCTTTTTTTAATTGCACCCCATCTAATCAGGTTTCCCCTCACCACCGCCTTGTGGGCCTCCCAATTATTTAGCGGGTTTGTGTCTGAATCTATGTTATTTAAAAAATAGGTTTTGATGGAGTCAAAGATATCATCCTGTATAGTCTGGTCTGTCAGTAGGGCAGGGTTGAGTCTCCAATTAAAATGTGGCCTCGTGGGGAAGCCTGGTTTCAAAGTCAGCGAAACTGGGGCGTGATCCGAGAGGGAGATGATGCCCATCTCGGATCTGGTCATTTTGGGTAGATCTCTCTGAGTGATGAAGATCATATCAAGTCTGGCATATCGTTTGTGGGGAGCGGAATAGAAGGAGTAGTCTCTTTCAGTGGGGTGTGCTACCCTCCATGAGTCTATTAGCGATAGTGACTGGAGTAGTGCTTTTATTCTCTTTAAGATTCTGTAGGATACATGTGTGTGTCCGGTGGAAGAGTCTAGCAAAGGGGAGAGGGGGACATTGAAGTCCCCTCCTAGGAGGACACATCCTTCAGCAAACCATGTCAATGTATCTATGATTTCTCTGCAGAAAGTGATGTGGTTCCTATTGGGGAAATATACGTTGGCAAGTGTGATAGGAGATCCTTCCCACGTTCCCTTCAGGAAGATAAATCTCCCCTCCTGATCAGGTAGGCTGTGAGTAAGGACAAATGGGGCATTTTTATTGATCAGGATCGATACCCCTTTCGTTTTGGAAAGAGGGTTAGTGGCGTGGTAGGCTACAGTGTAGAGGTTGTCTGTCATTTTCGGGATATTTTGGCCCTTGAAGTGTGTTTCCTGTAGGAAGACTAATAATGGCTTAGTCTTCCTAATTTCTTTAAAGAATTTGGAACGTTTTTCAGGGATGTTCATACCGTTAATGTTATGAGAGATCAGCGTGGGGGTTTTACCTAGGAAGGAGTAAGCCATTTGGGACCTTGATTT
This sequence comes from Rana kukunoris, assembly GCA_029574335.1. Classification (NCBI taxonomy): domain Eukaryota; kingdom Metazoa; phylum Chordata; class Amphibia; order Anura; family Ranidae; genus Rana; species Rana kukunoris. The sequence goes on along the minus strand of CM056051.1, from coordinate 458,007,417 downwards.
AATACCAAAAAAAAGAAGAAAAAAAAAAAAAAAGGGGGGGGTGGGGGGAAAAGGGGGTGGAGGGGTAAGTGGGAGGGGGTTTGTGGAGAGCCCACAAAGGTAAGGGGGGGGTAGATGTAAATGTGTTGGTATAGGTGAACCAACACCGGTCGCGAGTCGTAGCCCTCTCTTTATACTTTGTATAAAGGGGCTCTATAACACCTCTATGGTAGAAATTATCTATGTAAGAAATGTCAGTGTGACTCTTGAGGGAGCACGGGAGGCGCCCTTGCAGATGGAAAGGAGGATTAAACTACTTGATAAGGTCCCGGGTCATAAACTTGAGGTTGCATTCGGTGAGTGTTAGTCTCAGCCGAACCCAAAAGGGGGAACAATTGTTTGTGTGTCATATCATGAAATAAGATTAATGAGGTATCTACCTGTGGGATACATACCACAGCGAACAGCAAAATAATGTGAACCAATGTGAGTTATTGTAAATTAATGAGAACCAAGAACTTTGTGTCATAGGAGAGAGCCAACTCTACAGGCCCGTAATGTGAAAACCAACTAAACCTGTGCACAATCACAGCCCATAGCAATCTTCTTTAGAGCCACGTATCACCTAACGGGCTGAAAGTGCAGGTCCCTGCATTCAGTAAACTTGTCTGTTATCTAAGGCCCGTGTGATGCTACCTACCACTCTTTCAAATATAGCTTCCGTCATACGTGCAATAACCTGCCTATAACCCTTTGTATGCGTGCGAGTGGTTATTCAATGGGGATAGTCTGCCTTCTCCGCAAAATATTGGAGAAATGAGCAGACTAACCTGAAGTATTACAAAACAACTCACATTTTTTCCCGCAGAGGAGGTGCCGATTCATGACTCTCCTTGTGCATCCTTGGAAGTTACTTAGAGGGATGTAGAACGTAGGCATGTATTTGATACCGTCGCCCTCTTCAACCTAACCTACGAAGAAGGGGAGGGGTGACAAGGAAGGGCTGAGAAACAGTGAACAAGCAAGATAACATAATACTATAGGAAAAGGCATGCATTAGTTCATGACGGGGGGCACAACCCCATCTTGCGACTCCAGGTTGTTATCCAATAGAGTGGAAGTCCGTGGCTCAGTGTTGTGCAGCTAATAAAAACCAAAGCAAAACTGTTGCAGAACTGCTGCAGATGTTTCAAACTATACTGAGCTCATATTGAGGAGCGTAGAAGTTTGTCGCCCTCCAGCGTTCAGAGTATGCAAGTCTTCCTAGGGTGAATCGCGGGCTCATGTAAAAATAAAAAACAAAAAAAAGTAAAATGATATGAAATAGAGCAGTTAGAGAGTAGTGTCAACAGTTCTTTAGCCCTTCAGTGCCTCCGAGCCACACGTCGGGTGGCAAGGCGTAGTGAGACGGACTGAGGGAGCAGCACCGCAACTACGGGGCGGTCATGGTAGATGTGGGGTCTAGACCTCATGGAAGTGAAGGTTGAACCATTCTGGCGTATATACCAAAAACGGGAGGGTAGGTAGGCAAAAAAGATAGAGACCGAAATAAAAGAAAAACAAAAAAACCAAAACCAATGAAGGGAGTACAGTACCTTTGCGGGACCCCTTCCCATCAGGGAAGCTCAGAGGCGCAATAGCCCTAGGGGATCCTGGGCAGGTATCACATAGCGCAGAAATGTCCTCTCCAGGGCTGGCTTTGGCGGCATGTTGCACTACTCATTGAAGGAAAGGTGTGTCGGCTCGTCTAGCGGTCATCCTTGCTGTGTAGAGTTGGTGTAAATCTCTCCCATAATTCAACATAGCTGGACTCTCATCTTGGGTCCCCTGGCAGCCGGAGATGCATGGTTGTTCTTGCGGGGAGTCTTCCGATGCTTACCCGGGGTGTAGGGAGACTTGGACGGAGATGGATCTTGTGCGAGGGGGTGGTGAATGAGGGCCGGCGGAATCAAGAACTCTGCATACCAGTCCGGTAGTTCCACCGGAGCTACCTGTATGTTCTCACAGAACTGCTGCAGCTCACTCGGGACCCTGAGCAGGAGTTGTCTGCCATTATGGGTGGCTTGTAAGGCGAACGGGTATTTCCATCTGTAGGTTATACCTTTTTCATTCAGCACTTCCAACAGCGGCTTCAGGGCTCTCCTGTTCTTGAGTGTGATAGGCGACAGGTCCTGGAAGAGCTGTACATTTGCTTCATTGTAAGTAATCTGGCCGTTTTGTCTGGCTTTGTGCAAGATCTCTTCCTTCAGTGTAAAGTTCGGTAGTCGGCAAATTATATCTCTGGGTGGCATATTGTCCGGGGCTCTGGGGCGCAGCGCCCTGTGAGCCCTATCGTACTCAATGGGTGATGCTTCGGGCCTGTCCAAAAGGTTGTTGAAAATGGAAGACAGCGCGGGTTGGATTTGGTCTTGGGGTACAGTTTCGGGGACCCCCCGCACCCTAATATTGTTGCGGCGTCCTCTATTATCTAAATCTTCTATTTGCCTGTTGCCATCAATCAATTGTTGGGAATGTACCTCCGCGATGTCGTCCAGTCTCTTAAGGGCCCTGTCCCTTCTTTTCCCTGCTCTGTCCGTCACCGCCATTTGTTCCGAGAGCCGCAGCAGCTCGGTCTTGATGTCTGTTATGGCCATCGAGAAAGAATTTTTGATGTCCGCGGCTATCTCCATCATCATGGCATAGTTTAGAGGACAATCAGGTCTGTTGCCTTCCCCTTCCAATTCCTCAGAAGCTGCGAGAGAGGCCTCATCGTCCTCCGTGTCCTCCCTCTCCTCGTGTCTTGGGATCGGCGCCATCTTTGTCTTCTGCTGTCCGCTCGTATAGCGGAATTTGTTCAGGTCTGTAGTTGTAACTTTGCTTGTCGGTGTACCCATCGACCTCAGTTGCCAGTTAGGGTGACTTTTCCGAATTTGGGTGCTCATAATCCTCTTGGGAACGGCCGTTTTCAGAGCTTATTTTGACCTTGGGACCGGAGCTCCTCTAGTCTGCGTCCATCTACTCAGCTCGCCAGGCCACGCCCCCATGCATGCATTTTTTAATCACTGTTTTGCCTATTACTTAGGCCAATATGTAAATAAAACATTATTCTTGTTTAATTTTATGTATATGTTTTTTGATATCTAGAAGCTCCTGAAGAAGCGACGCCAATATAGTCGCGAAACAAGAGCAGCTCTTATATCGTCTAAGAACCAACCAAGGGTCCTCATCTGAAAGCATCTCTCTACCCAGCGCATATACTGTTTGAATTACATATAGCCCTGTGGCTAATAAGTGAATGTTTCTTAGAGTGACCTATACGGTTCTTATTATTTATATGTTTTTTCTTTTTTTCTAATGCATAGTACAGTGTAAATGTCGTGTTCTAATTGTTGTGTCTTTTTCTATTAAATACATATATTTTTTTTTTAAATTCTGTGCCTATAAAGTCCAAATTTTTCCCAGTTAGAGGCATGTTTTCATGCCCCTTTCAAAAAATCCCTGTCTAAAATTAGACCATAGAAAAGCTGGTCTAAAAAGAGAAAAATCGTCTACATGTCAGATAAAGCAACACTGTTAATGAGGAGCTCAGCAGTCACACGTGTTGCCCAACAAACTGTATGCCAACATGCCAGTGGCATCCATGCTCATAGCTATACTACTGACTTTAGATGAGCAAAGAAGGAGAAGGGCACTTTTTATTTGCTTATATAAACTTTACAATTTAATCTAATCTAATACAATATTCTTATCTGATACAAGCCCCTCATTCTTCACTCTTCACGGGAGAGGATATACTGCACACGCATAGACATCTATGGCATGAGTGATTCTGAGGTGTCTCGCATCTTCACATTCACCCCTCATGCCATCATGGAATTAACCACAACCTTGCAGGAGGACATCACCAGCCCAACACATGACACCACCCATGACACCCATGACAGCTACATATACAATCAGAGCCCCATCCCCACAGATTTCAAAGAGAACATGTATGGGGACAGCTGGCTGGTTGGTGAGTGACATGGGTGGCAGGCATGACTGTCCCCCCCATGATGCACACATCAAAAGGGGCACATGCACTACTAACACCCTCCTGTCTTTTCCCTTCAAGGTGACTCTGCATATGCACTGGGACCCCATCTCATGACCCCATCTCATACCAGCTCACATATGCATCTTTGCACGTTAAACACACACATTAATCAAGGCACAATGAGAATGCATGCATGCACACCATTGTGGTTCCTAGCACACACACCCCACATCCTCATCACATTGGATTGGCACCAGTCCACCATGCAGGACTTGTGAGCAGCAACGCCACGCCAAGGCTGCAATTATGTCACTGTACATTCATACACCATTCACACGGACCTGGGGATCACTTCTCCCTGGTCCTGGGGAACCCTTCTCTACCAAAATTGAGGGTGACACCCCTTTTCCCGCAGGAATGTCACCCCCACATTCCCAAATCATACACAAACAGAACCGAAAAAAAAAAAAAAGCCCAGCAAAAATATAATTAAAAAAAAAAACAACAAAGAAAACACATAAAAGACAAAAATCACTCTTCAAAACAGTCCCCAAAGATCTCAACGACACGTCACAAACAAACAAACAAATAAACGTTAACAAACAACAGAACAGATAGCACCTTGCTGTATAGGGAGGGATACAAAGGGATGTACTTTTGCAATGGAAGTGCGTTTGTGTCTGGCTATTTATGCTGTCTGCGTAGTTAAGCAAAGTTGCCCGGGTCTACTTCCAATTTCACTGATTGCGCTGTTCCCGAGTTGTGAGCATGCACACAGAGGTGCTGACCGTGGTCTCCTTCAAGCGCGCATGTGCGAGCCGGCCGGCCCTTCATTTGCATGGGGTCACGGCTCATTTCAATGTAACGCGCCCACGTCCTTCCCGATTTGTATTACTCTGCCTTACGCCTCTGAAATAACCTTACGCATGCGCAATTTTCTGCGTAAAAGCTACGAGAATAGGGTGATTACGCGGCTACATTGCGCAAGTCTAACGTAAAGGCAGTGCGCTACGCCGGTCCAAAAATGCGCAGATGTACCTGAATCTGGCCCTTTATTTTTTACAACTTTTTTTGCATTGATATATGTCCCCTGGGGCATGACCCAGGTCCCCAAACACTTTTTATGACAATTACTTGCATATTAACCTTTAAAATTAGCACTTTGATTTTTCACGTTCCTGTCCCATAGACTTTAACAGTGTTCATGTATTCAAACAAATTTTTAGCCTGTTCACATGTTTTGCTGCAAACCTAACCGGGGGGTGTTCGGTTCATCCCTAGTGGGAACTATGCTTTGTCTTTGCTGATTTTCATTATCGACAGCTATGAGCTGCTGTGTAAAAAGGGACCGTTCACCTTTTAGATGGAGACTGCAAGTGGTAATTTTTACATGCATTACACAGGCATGCTCTACTGTTGTCACCATCAGAAAACCAACTATGAAAAATGTCATGTAGTCATTGCTGGAGTGTGTCTAGTGTAAGCTGGGGATAGGTAGCGGGTACAAAAGCTCCCTGGGATGAGCCAGCACAGATACCAAAGTCCATAGGATCAGTGAACAACAGTGGGATGTTTATTGGTGCTATACAAAGTCTATTTACAGGTGCTGTACAGTGTGCAGAAAACAAAACAAAAATAGCCAAACAAACACCTAGCCGTGTCTCGGCTCTAACTACACGATATGCAGGTCCTAACTACTAAGCTAAACAAGCCTACCGCTTGTCAGCTCAAACACAAACTTCTCACCAGTTTTTCAGCAGCCTCCTTGCTCTCACAGATTCACACTGTTTCCCAGGACAGAGCAATGGCTGTTAGCTCAGGTGAGCTTAAATTGGCCTGGGGGAGAGGGCCAACACCTGACCTGGATCAGGGATCAGAGATCCCTGAACGTGTAAGAGAGGAGCCTGGGAGAGGTATAAACCCCGAACTGGACTTTCCCAGACTCTCTCTGGGACGCTCTGCTACACACCCTCCCCCCTTGTTTCAACCCCAGGGTTGGAACACCTGTAGCCCAACAGGAGTGTTTTACTGTAAAGGAATAATCCTGTAGAGCCAAAAACCACCGGTTCACCCGCCTATTTGTCTCCTTCTTTTGGGCCATCCATTTCAAGGGAGCATGGTCAGTTATTAGCTCAAACTGGCGCCCTAACAGGTAGTACCTGAGCGCGTCCACGGCCCACTTTATGGCTAAGCATTCCTTTTCAATGACTGCATACTTTTTCTCATGATCATTGAGCTTTCTGCTTAGGTAGACCACAGGGTGTTCTTCCCCGTTGTGTACCTGTGACAATACTGCCCCGATACCTACATCAGAGGCATCTGTCTGTACCAAAAAGTCTTTGGCAAAATCGGGGGAGTATAGCACTGGCTGTGCACAAAGAGCTTTTTTCAGGGCTTGGAAAGATTCTTCCGCTACTGGGGACCATTTCACCATTATAGAGTCTTTCCCTTTCGTAAGGTCTGTCAGTGGGGCAGCTAAAGTTGCAAAATTTGGGATAAATCTTCTATAATACCCCGCAATGCCAAGAAAGGCCCTGACCTGCTTCTTGTTTGCCGGACGTGGCCACTCCTGGGTGGCTTCTATTTTATTTACCTGGGGCTTTATGACACCACGGTCAATAGTGTAGCCCAAATACTTGGCTTCCTCTAGACCAATGGCACATTTTTTGGGATTTGCCGTAAACCCTTCTTTGAAGAGGGAATCGAGGACCGCTTGGACACGGGGCAAGTGAGAGCCCCAGTCAGTGCTATGCACCACTATGTCATCCAGATAGGCTGCAGCATACTGTCGGTGAGGTCTTAGGGTCCTGTCCATGGCCCTCTAAAATGTCGCAGGGGCATTTTGCAACCCAAAAGGCATCTTTTTATATTGAAAGGAACCCTCCGGGGTCACAAATGCAGTCTTCTCTTTGGCACTAGCAGTCAGGGGTATCTGCCAATAACCTTTTGTCAAGTCCAAAGTAGTTAGATAGCGAGCCTTGCCAAGTCGGTCTATAAGTTCATCTACTCTGGGCATTGGGTACGTGTCAAACTTTGTCACTGCATTAAGCTTCCTGAAGTCATTACAGAACCTCCAGGTGCCATCCGGTTTTGGGACTAACACGATGGGGCTCGACCAATCACTATTGGATTCCTCAATGACATCTAGATCCAACATTCTTTTAACTTCAGCACTGATGTCCTTTCTCCTCGCTTCAGGAATTCGGTACGGTTTGAGCTTGACACGGACCCCAGGTTCAGTAACAATATCATGCTGAACCTCCGAACTCGTGCCAGGCAACTCTGAAAATTTCTCTCTATTCCTTATCAGGAACTCTCTAGCTTCCTGTTTTTGGGAAAATGACAGGGTTTCCGGAATCGTGACCTCAGGGATCAGAGGGGATTCAGTACCCTTAGGCGTTACCGGGAGGGACCTTGCAGTTAACGCCAGTCTATCCTTCCAGGGCTTTAACAGGTTTACGTGGTAAATCTGTTCCGGCTTCCTTTTACCTGGTTGATACACCTTGTAATTGACTTCCCCAACTCTTTCAATTACTTCAAAGGGGCCCTGCCACTTAGCCAGGAACTTGCTCTCAACAGTGGGAACTAATACGAGGACCCTGTCACCCGGTGAAAAAACACGGAGTTGGGCCCCCCGGTTGTATATTCTCTGTTGGGCTGCTTGTGCCTGTAGTAAATGTTCTTTCACCACTGGTATTACTGCTGCAATCTTGTCCTGCATTTGAGCGATATGTTAAATTATGCTTTTGTGAGGTGTCTGTTCCCCCTCCCAAGTTTCCTTGGCTATGTCCAAGAGTCCCCGAGGGTGTCTCCCGTTAAGCAACTCAAATGGAGAGTACCCTGTAGAGGACTGGGGAACCTCCCTGATAGCAAACATCAGGTACGGTATCAGGAAGTCCCAGTCTTTCCCATCTTTGTCAACAACCTTTTTTAACATGCCCTTTAATGTCTTATTAAAACGTTCCACCAAGCCATCTGTTTGCGGATGATACACAGAGGTTCGCAACTGCGTCACCTTAACTAACTTGCACAGCTCCCTAGTTATCCGTGACATAAATGGGGTACCCTGGTATGTAAGGATTTCTTTAGGGATGCCAACTCGACTGAACACCATAAACAGCTCTTTGGCAATATTTTTAGCAGACGCGGCGCGTAAGGGAACGGCCTCAGGATAACGGGTAGCGTAATCCATAATCACGAGGATATGCTGATGACCACGGGCGGATTTGGGGAGCGGACCCACAAGGTCCATGGCAATCCTCTCGAAGGGCACTTCAATAATGGGCAAGGGCACTAAAGGACTTTGAAAGTGGGGCTGGGGGGCTGACATCTGACACACCGGACAGGATTGACAATAATTTTCAATATTTTTCTGTATCCCAGGCCAGTAAAACCTGCGCAACACTCTTTCAGTGGTTTTCTCAACCCCTAAATGGCCTCCTAGCAAGTGCCCATGGGCAAGTTCCAACACCACCCTTCTATAAGGCTTAGGGACCACCAACTGTTCAATAACTTCATCATTCTTTTTACATACACGATACAGTAAATCATCATTGCTGCTGAAATAAGGAAAACAGGGCCTATCCCCTGGTTCGACGGGTACATCATTAATCACCATTACATTTTCCCAGGCCCTGGCAAGGGTAGGGTCTTTTCTCTGCTCAGTACCAAAATTTTCCTTGTGCACATTGAGGTCAGTAAACTCCAACGTAGGCTCCGAGTCGGCAGACGGCTGTCTGGCTCTACTGGTTGTGGGGACTTCCTCAGGCTCCTCCAGCTCCCCTGCCATAACCGAGAAAGGAAAACTCGGAGAGCCCTGAGATGAGTCCCCTGAACCCACAATATCGGAAGTAGCCAGGAGCTCTGGCTCTGCGACTGAGTCAGGTACTGCGACTGGGTCGGGACGATCCCACAGCTCCCAAAACTTAGGGAAGTCCCTACCAATGATGGCCTCATGCACCAAGTGGGGCACAAGTCCGACCGCATGGGACACCGTACCTAAGTCAGTTTTAAACTGAACTGTGGCTATAGGATACTCCCGGGTATCCCCATGTACACAGATCACAGCAACTTTTTTTTCATGAAAATTCACAGTTTTAACTATCTCAGCTGTAACCAAAGTAACCAGACTTCCAGAGTCCAGTAAGGCCGTAATAGGCTTATCATTAACAGTCATGTGATACATGTGTTTCCCCACATTTGGCACTGCAGCGCATGAAACAGCAGCAACCATAGACTGCCTTCTAATAGACAGATCTCACTGCATTGGTTCATCAGTCAAAGGACAATTTGCTGCAACATGTCCCAGCTCTTGGCAACGAAAACACCTGATGTTTCCCCAAGTTGGTTTGCTGACAGGCAGTGGTTTCCCTTGCTTGAGACGCCAAACTTCCGTCCTGGCACCAAACATCCTCCCCCCCTATTTCCTTGCCATGCTTACCACCCACTTCCCCTGGAACAGTCTTACCGGTTGCCTGGGGAGACCGTGGCTTTGGGTGGAAAGTCCGTGCGGCTGTTGGGGTGGTGACCAGGTTCTCTGCAGCAAAGTACCTTTCGACGAGTTCCACCAAGTTATCTGCCGACTTGGGGTCCCCTTGACTCACCCACCTCTGCAGGGGAATTGGGAGTGACCTCAGGAATTGGTCCATGACCACACGCTCCACTATTTGTGGCGCAGACAGGGATTCCGGCTGTAGCCATTTTCTCACCAGGTGGATTAGGTCGAACATCTGCGATCTTGGGGGCCTCTCAATTTGGAAGAACCAGCTGTGGACCCGTTGGGCTCGAATGGCCAAGGTGACGCCGAGTCGCGCCAGAATTTCCTGCTTGACCTTTTCATAGTCTCCTGCTTCTGCTGACTCCAGATCATAGTAGGCCTTCTGCGATTCACCAGAAAGTAAGGGGGCGATCAGTCCTGCCCACTTGGTTTTAGGCCAACCTTCCCTCTCAGCGGTCCGTTCAAATGTTAGCAGGAGGGCCTCTGGATCATCATCCGTAGTCATTTTAGACAGAAAGCGAGCCACATGGATGGCTGAAGGCTTGTCTCTAATATCCTTGATTTCCGCAGGTGCCCACTGTGCTAGCGTTTCTGCAACCTTAGTCAGGGTTTTCCTATCCGCTTCTGCAGCAGTGGCAAGCTGTTCAAACAGCCTCTGCGATTGCTCCTGTACAGCACTAATCTGCCTCTGCGATTGCTCCTGTGCGATAGCGTTGGCTTGCTGCAGCGCAGCATTAGTTTGCTGTTGTGCAGCGTTTGCTTGCTGTTGTGCAGCATTGAATAGCACCATGTGTTTGAGGATTTCCTCCATGTTGTCACTTTAGGTACTGGCCTTTTAAATAGTAACTTACTACTGCTGCCCGCATTCTCCACCATATGTAAGCTAGGGATAGGTAGCGGGTACAAAAGCTCCCTGGGATGAGCCAGCACAGATACCAAAGTCCATAGGATTAGTGAACAACAGTGGGATGTTTATTGGTGCTATACAAAGTCTATTTACAGGTGCTGTACAGTGTGCAGAAAACAAAACAAAAATAGCCAAACAAACACCTAGCCGTGTCTCGGCTCTAACTACACGATATGCAGGTCCTAAGTACTAAGCTAAACAAGCCTACTGCTTGTCAGCTCAAACACAAACTTCTCACCAGTTTTTCAGCAGCCTCCTTGCTCTCACAGATTCACACTGTTTCCCAGGACAGAGCAATGGCTGTTAGCTCAGGTGAGCTTAAATTGACCTGGGGGAGAGGGCCAACACCTGACCTGGATCAGGGATCAGAGATCCCTGAACGTGTAAGAGAGGAGCCTGGGAGAGGTATAAACCCGAACTGGACTTTCCCAGGCTCTCTCTGGGACGCTCTGCTACACTAGATAAAAGGTGACTGTAAAGAGGCCACAGGAGGTCAGCAGCACTGAGATACAACAAAGGGTGAAAAAGGTGTAAAGGTGTAAAAAGGTGTTATTTTACCCACTTGTTGACCACCCACAGCCATTATACTGGGGCAAGGTGGCACGATCCCGCAAATCACTGTAACTGGCTCGGGAATAGTGATGGACGAACATCCGACGGGACAGTTCGCGAACGCTAATTGCGAACTTTCGCAAATGTCCGCGAACCACAAGTTCGCGGCGGGCCCCATTGACTTTAATGGCAGGCGAATATTAAAAACCTGCAGGTCATATTTGCAGCCACAAAATACTTACTTGCTGTGCACAAATAGTCCCACAAAATGGACACTGACCTACCAGAAGAATTAAGTGAAAAACTGGATACATAAGTAAGTACCGGCCATTACAAGCCCCAAAAATTGTCTGACAGGCGTTCACCTGACAGCAAACAACTTTGTATTCTGTGGCTGGAGGTACATTAAGCTATTCACTGGATACAGAAGTAAGTGTCGGGCCCAAAAATTATCCCACGGCCACAGGCATTCACCTGACAGCAAAAAAAAACTTGTATTCTGTGGCTGGTGGTACATTAGGCATTGTAACAGCACTGGTGAACGGAGTGAGCCACAACTGCGGTTAGGAAGGAATTCAATGTGATTCTCTATGCGACAACTCAGAATTAGGCCTCAGGCCTCACTCCTTGCAACAGGAGTTTGGGGGATCTATACATCATCTTTGTGTCACATAAAGAAAGGAATTATGAAAGAAACTATTCAGCGCTGGGAAAAAAAACAATGGTGAAATACAAAATATGCTAGCCAGCACTAAAGATAAATTCAAATAAAATTCCCCAAAAATGAATAAATAGTGAAACAGTGCGGCGCAAACAAACAATATAAAATATAAATGAAATGTGAAATATCACAAGTCCATGAGCTCTTTTTGAGAGCACCGCGCCAGGCCGCCTTGAATCGTGGGGCCGCGGTCTAGGAAAGACCGCGGCTTCACTTGCGGCCTAACGGCGCGCCGCTCCCCATGCCTCTGTGGTCCTCACCCAGCCTCCAAGAAACCCCCCCCTCACCCCAGAAGGACTGTTACCCGGCCCTACTATTGTACACCCTCTCAGCCCCTAGTGTATCTAAAGAAGCACCCTGTCAGCCCTAATCCCACCGCTGGTATAGTCAGCCATCCCACCAGACCAGTAACAGGGTCACCCTCCTAGCCCTAGCCCCCCCCCTGTCTCTCCAGCATACAGAAGCTTGATCCAGGGGTTACCCGATCGCCTCTTACAGGGGTCAGGAAGGAATTTTTTCCCTGCCGGAGCACATTGGCCGAGCGCCGCCAGGGTTTTTTGCCTTCCTCTGGACCAAGCCAGGAGAGAGGAGTTTAGCCAATTCCTCTCCCCACTGCCCCAAAATCCACCCCCCCCCCTGGTGTATTGGCGATCATGGCATGTAGGCAATATTCTGCCGAAACCATTTGGAGTTTGAGGCAATGCGCCGCAATACTGCCAGCCATCACCAAAAAGGCCCTAAGAACTGAGCGACTATGGAGAATCAATCATAGATCGACGGTTAGACATTTCAGTCATTTACCCCAGCTCAAGCACATATCATGTGCTCTGATCAATACTAGATCGGCAGTAAAACACCGACTAGAAATCCGCGACTTCATTCAACAAAAGGATCTAGACTGTCTTTTTATTACAGAGAGCTGGCTCACAGCCGACTGTAACACCATTCTAGGAGAACTGGTGCCAGAAAATTACCGTATCATAACGGAAAACAGAATAGGGCAAAGAGGAGGCGGCCTGGCGGTGATCCACAAGACTCATCTTACGATCACCAAACCAGTCCGCCAAAACCCTCTTCCATTCATGGAAACCCTTACTCTGCAACTGCAAGCAAGTTCAAAGGAGACCGTCCACATTCTGCTCTGCTATAGGCCGCCCGGCCCAAAATCGCAGTTGCTATCATCATGGACGGATTTCTTCTCCACTTATACCCTCAACAGTAAACAACTTTTGCTGTTAGGGGATTTCAATCTCTGGGCCAACTCCTCACAAGACCCCATTGCCGACGCCTGTATTGACCACCTGGAAGGATTAGGATTACAGCAACTAGTATGTGGGCCCACACATGCTTCAGGTCACACACTTGATCTTATTTTCAGACAAGCTCTGGAAATAAAAATTTGGGAAAATGAAAAATTGCCATGGACAGACCACCATGCAATTATATTCAGTATTTCCACCATTCCCCCTGCAACAAAAACATAAAATCCAGTGACAACACACTGGACTAGATGTCAGAAGAAGCTCCACTCGGAACTCTTCAAAACGACTTTAAGGAAAAAAATAGAAACAACTCAGCCGCAGCAAACGGCCGTTGAAACATTGGAAGCCATAAACTCGGCCATGCTACAGTCAGCCGACTTGGTAGCGCCGAAACGAATAACCCGCATTCGGAAAAACAACCGCAGCTGGTTTAACAACCAGCTGTCGTTACTGAAGCAAGAACGCAGAAGGGCAGAATCTGCCTGGAAAAGATGTTCTTCAGAGCTAAACCTATCCATCTACAAGGCGACCACAAGAAAATACCACAAAGGAATTTTCCAAGCCAAGAAAAATTATTTTTCGGAGGCTATCAACGGTGCCCTTAACCGCCCCCGCGAACTCTTCAAGATGGTCACCCAGACCATGAAACCAGGATGCATTGAAGCCCCCAGTTCGGACACACAAGAATTTTGCAATGAACTATCGGATTGCTTCGTTAATAAAATTGAGGCAATCCGTGAAAGCATTCAGCAAAACTATTCTCCCCTCAGCCCCCCCTGTAGCCTCTCACACAGCACCCATAGTAATTCTCCGATATCAGGTAAGTTCACCCTAGAACCCATCTCCATCGAGTCTACTAAGAATGTCATTTGTACTCTGCGCAATGGCACAGCGCCAAATGACATTATCCCCACAAAACTGCTGAAGGAATGCGCCGACATCCTGGCTCCTCCCATCACGCAGCTTATCAACCAGTCTTTCTTGGAGGGCATAGTGCCCTCACAGTTGAAAGAGGGTATAATCCAACCCATCATGAAGAAACCCTCCCTGGACCCCAAGGACCCACTCCACCGCCGTCCCATAACAAGCCTCAACGTATTCTTAAGATAATGGAAAAAGTAGTGGTACAACAGCTGCAACAGCATCTAGATACCTACAAGCTACTTGACCCATTGCAATCAGGCTTCCGTCCCGGACATGGGACGGAAACAGCATTGCTGAAAGTATGGGACGATGTTCTCAAGGCCGCAGACGAAGGAGAATCTTGTCTCCTGGTTCTGTTGGACCTAAGTGCAGCTTTCGACACTGTAGACCACAATCTGTTACTGACTCGGCTTACTGAAGTAGCCAGGGTCGCAGAAGGCGATTTATCTTGGTTCTCCTCTTTTTTGGAAAACCGATCGCAAACAGTGAAGTTAGGACCTTTTACGTCTGAAAAACGCACAGTAACATGCGGAGTCCCTCAAGGATCGCCTCTGTCACCAGTGCTATTTAACATCTACCTTCGTCCTCTTTTTGAGATTATTAGCAGCCAAAAACTGCTTTATCACTCTTATGCAGATGACACGCAACTGTATTTCCGCATCTGCAACAGACAGGATCACCACCTCAATCTAGAGACATGTCTCTCTTTGATAGAGGACTGGATGACAAAGAGTTATCTTAAACTCAATGGAGCGAAAACAGAACTTCTTCTGTTTCACGCCAAGCGTAGGAATCAACTTTCAACAGCGTGGACTCCCCCGCCTATTTTGGGCAAGCTCATCACCCCTAGCGCCAAAGTCAAAAGCCTAGGGGTCATTTTTGACTCCTTTATGACAATGGACGCACAAATAGGGTCAGTGATCAGCAGATCTCACCATCACCATCTACTGCGCCTACTACGCAGACTCACTCCTAGCGGTCGTGGTGGGAGCTATTGTAAACTCCAGGCTGGATTATGCAAATGCCCTTTACCTCGGCCTCCCCAAGTACCAAATCGCTCGTCTGCAAGTCGTTCAGAATACGGCCGCCAGACTTGTGACTGGGAAAAAACCCTGGGAATCCATCTCACCTTCACTGAGAGCCCTTCATTGGCTGCCAGTTAAAGACAGAATTGCTTTTAAAGCTCTCTGTCTTACGCATAGATGTGTCCATGGGAATGCCCCCCTTTACTTATGCGAATTAATAAAAGCGCATAATCCAAATCGCGTTTTGCGATCCACGAATCAGAACCTGCTCCAGGTTCCGAAAGCCAACTTCAAGTCCAAAGGAGAAAGAAGATTTGCGATCCAGGGTCCCAGACTATGGAACGCTTTACCAACCAGCATTCGGTTGGAGGAGAACCACCTAGCATTTAGGAAAAAGGTCAAGACTTTTCTCTTTTGATAGCAAAGGAGACAGGAACAACAAGCGCCCAGAGGCGATTCAGTTCGCATGTGCCGCGCTATATAAGTTTTCATTCATTCATTCATTCATTCATAGGAAATAAAAGTAAAAATATAATAGTCCATCAGTGATTGTGTAAAAGAGAAATCCAGATGAATTCCATTAAAACGGTGCTTGTTTGTTTGCGTCGCACTGTTTTTACATAAAGAAAGGAGTTGAGATACTAAGCAGGGACGCATTTCAACATGTGACCAAGGCTTAGCGTTTAAAATTAGTTCAAGGTCAATATCCCAATACACCACTACATGCAGGTGATTATCAGTAAGGGAGCCCAAGCGTCACTCCTAGCAACATGAGTTTGGGGGTTCTTTACATCATATCAACCTTAGCACGTAGAGATGTATTTAGGCCGCTAGGGGAGATGCTATGAAATAGCATCAACCACTAGCATAGAAAATTTAGAGAAAACATGTTCAACAATTGGGACAAGGCCTATAAGTATTTTATACTTCTGTCAAGCATGTAGTAAATTGTATTTGTAGTAACAAGTATTAATTGCATACGAAAGATCAAGTAGCTCAGGTAATTTGAGGATACACGTATAATAAACAAGTTTTACTGGCAACTAATAGAAATGTATGAGAGGCAATATAGCTCAGGTACTTTGAGAGTACATATAGTATTAGTAGTAACAAGTATTAATTGCATATGAGAGGCAATATAGCTTAGGTACTTTGAGAGTACATATAGTATTAGTAGTAACTAATATTAATTGCATATGAGAGGCAATATAGCTGAGATACTTTGAGAGTACATATAGTATTTGTAGTAACAAGTATTAATTGCGTATGAGAGGCAATATAGCTCAGGTAATTTGAGAGTACATATAGTATTAATAGTAACAAGTATTAATTGCATATGAGAGGCAATATAGCTCAGATACTTTGAGAGTACATATAGTATTTGTTGTAACAAGTATTAATTGCTTATGAGAAGCAATATAGCTCAGGTACTTTGAGAGTACATATAGTATTAGCCAACGGCCACAGGCATTCACCTGACACCAAACAACTTTGTATTCGTGGATGGTGGTACAATAGGCATTCACCGGATACAGAAGTATATGCCCCAAAAATTAGCCCACAGGCGTTCACCGGACAGCAAACAACTTTGTATTCTGTGGCTGGTACATTAGGCCAGTGTTTCTCAACTCCAGTCCTCAAGGCGCCCCAACAGGTCATGTTTTCAGGATTTCCTTTAGATAAAACGGCTGTGGTGATTACTAAGGCAGTGAAACTGATCAAATCAAATGTGAAAAATAATTCGAAAGCCTAAAAACATGACCTGTTGGTGCGCCTTGAGGACTGGAGTTGAAAAACACTGCATTAGGCATTCACCGGATACAGAAGTAAGTGTCGGCCATTATGGGCCACAAAAATTAGCCCACGGCCACAGGTCTTCACCTGACAGCAAACAACCTTGTATTCTGTGGCTGGTGGTACATTAGGCATTCACCGGATACAGAAGTAAGTGTCAGCCAGTACAGGCCCAAAAAATTAGCCCACAGGCGTTCACCTCAATTTGAATGAAACATTGTCTACTGGTCACATGTGTTGAATTCCTCCGAGATCCATGCTTTATTCATTTTTATTAATGTGAGGTAGTCAACACTGTTGTGAGCTATGCATTTATGCATTTATCGGTCACGACCCCCCCTGCTGCGCTGAACATCCTTTCGGACAGGACACTGGACAAGGGGCAAGCCAACAGTTCCATTGCAAATTGTGCAAGCTCTGGCCAGAGGTCAAGCCTGCCCACCTAGTAGTCCAGGGGTTCATCACTTCTCAGTGCGTCCACATCGGCCGTTAACCCGATGTAGTCGGACACCTGTAGGTCTAGGCATTCCCTGATGCTGAATCCGGAGGACAGCTGTTGATGGGTTGGCTGAAAGAATAATCTCATATCATTAGTGATCAAGACATCTTCAAACCGCCCTCTTCTTGTAGGCGCTGTTGGATTGGTACCCGAAAATGTTTCTCTGTGAGTGGAAATTCCTCTGCCAGCGGACGCAAAAGCAGAATGCAGCATTTCTCGAGGCAAGGCCTGGAAGTGCTGCATTCTGATAGCCCTCTCTGATGGTGGTAACATTTCTGCCATGTTTTGTTTGTACCGGGGGTCTAAGTCCGTTGCCACCCAGTACTGGTCCTTGCCCTTTATGCTTTTTATATAGGGGTCCTCTTAAAACACTGGAGCATGAAGGCCCCCATTTGCACTAAACTGGATGCGCTGTACTGGTCTGGCTCCTGCTCATCATCCAGGATAATGTCGTCCTCGTTCTCCTCCCCCCATCCACAGACAACACCAGGGATCCCAGAGAGGTTTAAAGCATGCTCTTCTTGCTCCTCCTCCTCCACCCTGACTCCATCCTCCTCTGACTCCTCTTCAAACTCCCGTTGTTGACTTGTCTCAAGTGGAGTAGCCCCCCTTGGGAATTCATCCAGCATTGCGACTTCCTCATCTTCCTGCTCCTGCTCCTCGATGGCTTGATCAATGACACAATGCAATGCATGGTCCAGAAAGCGACACTGACACTGTGTGCCAGAGATACATTTACTTGCTGCTGAACATGGCCATGGGATGCCCTTCTGTGGTGTTCCAATGGCCGCAAATTTTCAAAAGGCCTCCGACTCCACCAGTTTATATGGCAGTAGTTGGCGGGCTATCAGTTCAACCATTGGGCAAGAGGATTTTTTACGTTTTTTTACGATTGAACATTTGGGCCATGGAAGCCTGCCTTTTTGCAGAAAAACATGAGGAAGGCATGATGGAAGGTGGAGTGGAGGACAATTGTGAGTATAGAGGGGAAGGAGAAGAGGATGGATGGTGAGAGCCTGGAGTGTGGCTTTGTGGGTTCTGATAGCGTTGCTCCCTCTGGGCTCAGTGATGGGAGGCCAGGTGCCTTCTTAAGGCAGTCGTCCCTAGGTGAGTGTTGGGCTTACTGCGACGTATGTGTTGACTGCAAAGGCTGCAGATGGCAACACCATTGTCTGCAGTGGACATGTTAAAAAAAGCCCACACTGCGGTGCCATGGGCCGGCGTCCTGGGAGCGCCAGATGGGACTGTACATGGTTGATGGCTCGCTCCTGATACATCTCCCTCTGAACTCCCCTCCTCTTCCTCTCTTGTGGGAACCCACGTGACGTCTGTAGACACGTCATCATCAACGTCACCTTCCCCATCACTAACAATAGAGATCTCGGAGTAGGCAGCAACAGCGGGCCCTAACCTTCTTGGGCTGATCTGAGTACTGTCGTCAGACTGCTGAGTGTTGGCTGTTGCTACCTCCTCTTCCTGATCCAATGCCAAGAATGGCTGCGTGTCAAAAATGTCTTCTGATGGATCAGAAAATAATTCCTGTGACTCAAGCGGAGGGTATATGGTGGTGGTGGTGGTGGTGGTGGTGGTGGTGGTGAGCCACTCAACCAAGTCTGGTGCATCCTTTGACGTAATTGAACAAACATTGTGCCACTTCCCACTTTGTCTCTGGCCTGGTGCTCCTGCCCTACCCCTACCACCCCTGTGGAGGGCCTGCCTCTTCCTCTGACTGTCATTTTTTAAATGACCCTGTGACAAATGTCTCTAGAGAAGCGCAGTATATGTGGAAGAAGGTATATAACAAAATCTATCGTTTTTGGGGGGCCACTGGTTTATCGCATCAGTTATGAACCTTTTTTTCAGGAAATGTTGTCAATTTGTGTAGCAGAGGTAATGCAGCGAAAGAGGCAAAAATTCAGCAGTAACCAAATACACCACCAGTCACAATGCTGCACAATACAAATCCACTACAATATGCTTTCTATAATCGAAAGTATATTATAAATGTATATTACACCTATTTACTGCAGAGCAAGTAGCACACCTATACCAGTGCTTGAAAGGACTTTTGTGGACCTGTTAGGTAGTGATTTGTGTCCCTACAGTCTGTCCCTGCTGGAAACAGAAACCTGTCTCTACACTGACAAAAAGTATATGAATGTATTACACACCCATGTACTGCAGAGCAAGTTGCACACCTATACCAGTGCTTAAAAGGACTTTTGTGGACCTGTTAGGTAGCGATTTGTGTTGCTAAAGTTTGTCCCTGCTGGAAACACCAACCTGTCCCTACACTGACAAAAAGTATATGAATGTATTACACACCTATGTATTGCAGAGCAAGTAGCACACCTATACCAGTGCTTGAAAGGACTTCTGTGGACCTGTTAGGTAGTGATTTGTGTCCCTACAGTCTGTCCCTGCTGGAAACAGAAACCTGTCTCTACACTGACAAAAAGTATATGAATGTATTACACACCCATGTACTGCAGAGCAAGTTGCACACCTATACCAGTGCTTAAAAGGACTTTTGTGGACCTGTTAGGCCGCGTACACACGAGGGGATATGTCCGCTGAAAACGGTCCGATGGACCATTTCAGCAGACATCTCCGCTCGTGTGTATGGGCTAGCGGACAGATTTCTCCACCCGACAGATTTCAAAGCAAGCTTTGAAATCTATCCGGTGGGAATCTGTCCGCCCGACATGTCTGCTGGTTAGTACACTTACCAGCAGACATGTCGGCCCCCACCGCCGCCGCGCCGCTGCCGAATGGATTCGGCGCATGCGCGGAAGTGTTTTACTTCCTGGTGCGGTGACGTGGCGGTGACGCGGCGGCGTCAACGTCACCGCCGCGTCACCGCCACGTCACCGCGCCGTCCGGCGGCGGGGAATTTGATCCGATGGTGTGTACACGGCATCGGATCAAACTCCCGATCGGACATATCCGATGGAAATGGTCCGCGGACCGTTTTCATCGGATATGTCCGATCGTGTGTATGGGGCCTAAGGTAGCGATTTGTGTTGCTAAAGTTTGTCCCTGCTGGAAACACCAACCTGTCCCTACACTGACAAAAAGTATATGAATGTATTACACACATATGTATTGCAGAGCAAGTAGCACACCTATACCAGTGCTTGAAAGGACTTTTGTGGACCTGTTAGGTAGCGATTTGTGTTGTTAAAGTTTGTCCCTGCTGGAAACACCAACCTGTCCCTACACTGACAAAAAGTATATGAATGTATTACACACCTATGTACTGCAGAGCAAGTAGCACACCTATACCAGTGCTTGAAAGGACTTTTGTGGACCTTTGAGATAGCTATTTGATTGAATACAGCCTGTCCCTGCTGGAAATACCAACCTCTCCCTACACTGACAAAAAGTATATGAATGTATTAGACACCTATATACTGCACAGCAAGTAGCACACCTATACCAGTCCTTAAGGGCCTTTTCACACTGGTGCGTTTTTGCCGCGTTTTCGCTCATAAAACGCTCATAAAACGCCCTCATGCCCCTCTCCATTGAAATGAATTAAAAAACGCTGTAAAAATGCAGTAAAAACGCGGTAAAATCGCGGTAAAAACGGAGCGGTAAAACACCGCGATTTTACCGCGGTTTTACCGCGATTTTACCGCGTTTTTCATTCATTTTAATGGAGAGGAGCATGGGGAGCGTTTTAATAGCGCTGTTTTTACCGCGAAAACGCGGCAAAAATGAACCAGTGTGAAAGGGCCCTAAAAGGACTTTTGTGAACCTTTTAGATAGCTATTTGATTGAATACAGCCTTCCCCTGCTGGAAACACCAACCTCTCCCTACACTGACAAAAAGCAGAGTGTAAGTATGTCCATATGCTGAAATGTCTCAATTGGCTGTCCTGCACCACCTGATTGATTTGTCATAGGTCAATGTTCTTATCCATGTAACATTCCGTACTGCCACGAACATCGCCAGATGTCCGCTGGTTTTGCGGACCGTAAACGGGCAAAGTTCGACACGAAACGACTGCCGGGCAAACTGGCAGGTCATCTCTACTCGGGAACTTACTTTTGTGGCTTAAGGGGGAGCCAATCAGCAGGTCCGGTAAACTTGATGTCTGCCAGAGACCTGTGATCATTTCCCACAGTGACAGAACGGGGACCTGCCTGTCTAAACAAGGCAGATCTCCGTTTTGACAGGGGAGATCAAACAGATCCTGTCTTTCTGCTAAGCAGAAAGATGGATCTTTGTGTTTTCCCAGTCACACAGTCTCCTATACAGTTATAAAACACCTGCAGGGAACATATTTAACCCCTTGATCACCACTAGTTTTAACCGCTTCTCTGCCAGTGTCATTTATACAATAATGCATTTTTATAGCACTGATCACTGGTCTCAAAAAAAGTGTCAACGTTTTCGATCTGTCTGCTGCAATGTTGCAGTCCCACTAAAAAATGCTGATCACTGGCATTACTAGTAAAAAAAGAATAACAATAAAAATGCCATAAATCTATCTCCTATTTTGTAGACGCTATAACTTTTGCGCAAGCCAATCAATATATGCTTATTGTGATTTTTACCAAAAATATGTAGAAGAAAACATATTGGCCTAAACTGAGGAAGAAGAATTTTTTATTTTTTATTTTTGGGGGGATATTTATTATAGCAAAATTAAAAAATATAGCTTTTTTTCAAAATTGTTGCTCTATTTTTGTTTATAGTGAAAAAAAATAAAACCTGCAGAGGTGATCAAATACTACCAAAAGAAAGCTCTATTTGTGGGGAAAAAAAGGACATAAAGTTTGTTTGGGCACAGCATCACATGACCATGCAAGTGTTAGTTAAAACGACACAGAATCGCAAAAAATGTCCTGGTCATTAAGGGGGTAAATCCTTCTGGTCCTTAAGTGGTTAACAACAAATGGCAATTGTTTCTAAGTGATTTAGAAAACCATTTACTTTAATTTAATCTAAAAAGTAAATATACACAAAATATAATACTTGTTTAAACATTGAGGGGTCCCACTGTTAGAGATTATGGGACCCCTCACTATAGAAGGCAAGATGTAGAAAAAAACTATGAAAATGCAGCGCTGGTCCTAAGTTCCTCTATATGAACCTCTGAGTCTAATAATTAACAATGTGTCCTATATTTGCACCGCCCAATATTATGCCCCGTACATACGATCTGGCTTTTGCCCGGCCAAGCTTGCATCGGAATTCCAACAGAATTCCATCAGAGTAAAAAAGAACATGTTTTCTATCTAAACTCCGATGGAATTCATTGGAATTTCTGATGGAATTACTCCGATGGGTTATACACACAGTCGGAATTTCCGATGGAAAAAGTCAGTTGGACTTTTTCCATCAGAAATTCCGATCGTGTGTACGGGCTTTAGGTGTGTATGAATATGTCATGTAAACAAGCAGATATGAAATCCTAATGTGCAAACATCAATAGAATGAAAATAGCTCCATAAATTGTACTGCAAAATATACCACATATAAAGTGCAAAGTACATATGAAACTATATACATATCGTATAAAAAATAAATAAATAACATAATGACATAAATTCATCAATCATATGAAAAACTGCCATAAAAACAAAACAAAACAAAAAAAATAGTCCATGAAGTGATTAAAAGGAAAAATACCAAAAGTGCCAAATTGTAAATATCGATAACTTCATTGTGGGTGATTCTGTGCTTATTAAACGTCCCACCCAGTGTAATCCTCCACCAATTACCAGAGTTAATGGCTGATAATATTACAAACCAGCAATTGCTCCTCTGACAAATCTCCTGATTCAATCCATAACAGTGCTTCACTGCAGGTCATCTTCTCAATGTATCTCATGCAGGTCTCACATAAATGCAAATTTGAAAAAGGAAGGGTCCCATAGCATGATAGAATTTGTAAAGACTTTATTAAAAATGAATAAAACATTCACATTGTTTAAGTGTCCAACCCGACACTAGGGAATCGGCACCGGCCACTAAACTGTTCTTCAAGCCGCGAGTAGGATCCTGGCTTGCGCAGTGATGTCAGTGTCCTTGATAAGGAGCCTATCAAAGTGCAGGAACAATAAGACATTATTAGAGGAAGAATGTCATAGAATCATACACACCCTCAATTACTTTATTATACCAAGGGACTATGGTTTCAAGTGCAATATTCTGTAATCTGTAATGCATTATTACTTCTATGTAAAATCACGGTAAGGATCTGAATAACTGAGTTAATATTCTCTTGGAATTCCTTGTAAGTCACTGGCAATAATTCAAAACTGGAAGACTATATTACAGTTGTAAGAATCAAGCTGTTTTTCTCCTTATCTTATACTCAATTTTTTAGGAAAAGTTACTTGAGGATGAGCTTTGCTATCCTAATATTTTAGTGTTCTGATTTTGCCAGAGAGAAAAAGCAGAATATTATAGATAAAATAATACATTTGACTACCAATATGTTTAAATTGCCCACTGAAGTTATACAAAGATTGTCTTTTTGATATATACAGAGAAAAGAGTTATGGCATAGTGCAGATTACACTTAGGAATACACTTGTAGTTTGATTGTGATTGGTAAATGTTATATGTTTAAAGCAGGCCTACAATGCTTACGGAAAAGTCTGCCACTGATAATAAAATGAGAATAAAAAGCAGATGTGCAGTGTATAGCTAGTGTCAAACATAGCTTTCATAAAAAAAATGCTGACTATAATAGTAATGGTATCCAGCTGGTCTACTATGCATTGACATCAACTATGAAACTTAGCTGTATATGACCACAGCTCAGATGTACAATCTATGCATGTAAATGGATTTCACGGTGTTGTGCATATCTGTGCACTTTAATATCTTCATGGATTGTTGATGCCTAACCTGAAACTCCCTGTCTTTCTAATGTTTATTCCATAACAGTAAAAATGCAGAACAGTAACAATTAAAGTAAACTCTATAAAATAACTCTTTAAATGCAATAAAAAATAAAAATAAAAATCTTCAAACAGTATATTGTATGTACACGCATTGTGTACTTGTACATTGTTTTGACTTGTTTATAATTAATAGACATGTACACACTGAAATATTTTGTTTCGTAATTTCGTTTTCGTCCGAAAAATAAATGTATTTAGTTACTGCCGAAATTCATTTTTATGTATTTAGTTTTTCGTAAAAAAAAATGCATTCGTCCGAAAATCCAAATTAAGGTAGAATCTGTCATTGAAGGCTTATGGTGTCTGTCGAATGTTATAAGAAAAAAAAAGAAAGAAAAAGAAGATTCGACAGAATCTTTAAAAAATAAATAAAAAATGTGACTCTTTATGTCTCTCTATGTCGAATCTTTTCTCTCTATGTAAAATAATATTGGACTAATACAGTTAAGGTTAGGCACATTTGACCGCAACAAAAACGAAAATAAAGCATTGTGGGCATTTGGGAAGGTCTTCCGAGGTTATCTTTAAATAACACTTCTAACCTCAAACGCTCAAGACCTCTGCTAAACACAGATAAACTCGGTATGTAAAAGTAAAAATGGACGTTTTTCACTGTCAGTTTCCAGCTGTAAAATTTCCAGCATTCAGAAAAGGTTTTTACTCACCTTGTATACATGAGCCCTTACTTGAATATTGTTGTGCTTTGTGTACATAGGCGTGCGCACAGGGTGTGCATTAGTATTATTACTCAGTGTAGCAGCAGGAACATGGGAAAGATCTCCCTCTTACCAGCTCTGGCATTTGAGAAGTGTTTGTGCTCTTCTCTTTCACTGTGCCGACAGAGAAATCAATGTTCCGGCCGGGTTCATATGTAGACACACACACAAATGCATGTGTATTTGAGCTTTAGAGTGCACACCCAATTGCAATAAGCTGTGCACACCTATGTTTGTGTATTTCTTCCATATCCATACCGTAACCCCATGTGACGCTTTACCTCTGTACAGAAACTTCCTGTAATAAACAGCAGTCACTCTTGCTCTGTCTCCTTGTGTAGGGCGACTAATCCTGTATTCTCTTCCTGTAGCTTTTTGCAGGTTGACTGTTGTGGGTCCCTACCATGGCTCTGCAGTCTGCACAGGTTTCGTTGCAACTGAGTAATTACATCACTGCTTATTTTACAATGCAATATCTAGGTTTTGCAATGGCGTTTGGTGCACACAAAGTAGTTTTATATTATTTATGGCATTTAAGATACATATTTGAATTAAAGATTTTGTGTCCAGGGTCATCTTTGCACACACAGTTAGGAACACATGGATTTTGAAAAGGTATTTTACTATACTTTATTTCTATGATTGAATAATTTAAATAGATTTACACAAAGCAATATACATGTACAGTATAGATGAGATGTACTGAATATGTTTTTTAAATTTGTCTAGACAGACACTTGAAGAACCTCTTTAGCACAGATGAAAGTAAAGGAAAATCCTGAACACACGTGGTCCAATTAAGCCTGGAAATGTGTAAAAGATATCTCCATAAGTAATTAGGATACACTCTGGATTGTATGTATGTATATATATATATATATATATATATATATATACATATTTATGTACACAGGGCTCAGTCAGTCTGGTGATGGCTGGGGCTTATATGTGTAAATTGTGCTAACATGACAATTTCAATAGTAAAATTCTTCTTTTATTTTCAAACTACGGGCTGTAGAAATGATGGGCCAGATTCACAGAGCCATTACGCCGGCGTTACAGGAGATGCGCGGCGTAAGTCTAAATTTGCGCATGCGCTTCGGTGCGCCGCATCCCCAAAACGAGATACACAAGAAATCTACTTTTTTGGACCTGCGGAATTTCGATAGACCGGCGTATTCGTCCGCGCAAAACTGCGCTAGACACACCATTGATTTGCTATTCAAATATGCAAATGAGGGAGTTACGGGGATCCACAAAAGAACATTGGTGCAGCGCAGGCTACGCGCTGTGCACAACAGCTGCACGTCCTGTCTAAAATTAGACCATCTAAAAGGTGGAATAAAATTAGACAATCCGTCTACATGTCAGCTAAAGCAACACTGTTAGTGAGGAGCTGAGCAGTCACACTTGCTGGACAACAAACTGTATGCCAACAGGCCAGGGGCATCCATGCTCATAGCTATACTACTGACTTTAGATGAGCAAAGAAGGAGGAGGGCACGGAGGAGGGCACGGGAGAGGATTTTTTTTTCCAAAAACGTTTTCTTTGCTTTTATAAACATTTTTACAAAAAATATACATACATATATACATCAATACATAACATACATACAAATTACAAACATGGAGTCACTATCTTTTAATAGCCCTTTAAAACCTTGATGGATATAATAATCTAATCTGATACAAGCCCCTCACTCTTCACTTGATATATCACACACGCATAGACATCTTTGGCATGAGTGATTCTGAGGTGTCTCGCATCTTCAGATTCACCCCTCATGCCACCCTGGAATTAACCACAACCCTGCAGGAGGACATCACCAGCCCAACACATGACACCACCCATGACACTCATGACAGCTACATATACAATCCTAGCCCCATCCCCACAGATTTCAAACAGAACATGTATGGGGACAGCTGGCTGGTTGGTGAGTGACATGGGTGGCAGGCATGACTGTCCCCCCCATGATGCTGAAATCACAAGGGGCACATGCATTACTAACATCCTCCTGTCTTATCCCTTCAAGGTGACTCTGCATATGCACTGGGACCCCATCTCATGACTCCTATCCGGAACCCCCCATGGTACCCTGTTGTATTCCCCAAACTTTGTATGCCAGATCATCGGTGCATGTTGCATGCTGCACAACTTCGCAGTGAGAAAGGGCCTGGAGATTGATGACCTGACCCCTGAACCAGACAATCCCCACCTAACCGAGGCTACCCCGTCTTCTGAGGGAAGAGCAGCCAGGAGACAGCTCACATTAGGCATGTTTGCACGTTAAACACACACATTAATCATGGCACAATGAGAATGCATGCATGCACACCACTGTGGTCCCTAGCACAGACACATCACACAAGGCACAAGCCCACCATGCAGGACTTGTGAGCAGCAACGCCACGCCACGGCTCCAATTATGTCACTGTACATTCATACACCATTCACACGGACCTGGGGATCAATTCTCCACCACAAATGAGGGTGACACCACTTTTCCGGCAAGAATGTCACCCCCCACATTCCAAAATCATTCACAAACAGAACCAAAAAAAAATGCCTAGCAAAAAAAAAAAATGCCCAGCAAAAATATATTTAAAAAAAAAACAACAAAGAAAACACATAAAAGACAAAAATCACTCTGCAAAACAGTCCCCAAATATCTCAAAGACACGTCACAAACAGACAAACAAACGCTAATAAACAACAGAACAAAAGCACCTTGCTGTATAGGAAGGCATACAAAGTGATGTACTTTTGCAAAGGAAGGATGTTTGTCTCTGTCTATTTAAGCTGTCTGCGTAGTTCACTAATTTGCCCGGGTCCACTTCCAATTTCACTGATTGCGCCGTTCCCGAGTTGTGAGCATGCGCACAGAGGTGCTGACCATGGTCTGCTTCATGTGCGCATGCGTGATCCGGCCGGCCCTTCATTTGCAGGGGATCACTGCTCATGTCAATGTAACACTCCCTCGTCCTTCCCAATTTGAATTAATCCGCCTTACGCCTCGGAATTTACGTTACACCGGCGCAAATTTCTGCGCAAATACTACGAGGATACGGTGATTGCGCCTCTACATTGCGCTGGTCTAACTTAAAGGAGGTGCGCTACGTCGGTCAAAATATGCGCCAATGTACGTGAATCTGGCCCTATATTTGTAGGCTGATTATTTTTACTACATAATTTGTGTGTTTGCAGATAAAAAAAAAATACACTTGCCCAAATTGGGTTCTTCATATATCCCTGATCCAGATTGGAAATCTGTTTGGGGATTTTGGTCATGATGCAGAAAATAACATTCCTACTAATGTTTCTTCTAAGTTCTGTCATGATCTTTCATCCTCACTTCACTTCCTCACGTCACATCTTGCATTTCTCTTTTTCTCTTGTTCCTTTGTTCATTTATCTTTTAAGAGATGAGTTGGGAAGACACATTAGACACATTAGTTATATATAACTAGTTGAAAGAGTTTATTTTTTAACTCAGGTTGAAGGTTTTGATACTGACATCATACTGGTGTGTATACAGTTTTAAAACAGGGAACAGGCTGAACTCCAGGCACAAAATCAAATATTCAAACAAGGCAGATGCTGCTCCAGGCGAGCAGTCACTACAGTCCGAATGTGCTGGGTGCAAGCCACGCTCTGCCAGGGATGGAGGGCGTGGCTAGGAAGGAAACAATGGCGTGACACCACAGAATGTTCCAACAATTTAATTTTGAAAATTTGAAATAAACAGCCACACTGACCTCAGTGCTTCTTCAAACCTTGAGGAGTCTTGTTGCTGTGCTTGGCATATGACTCATGATATGAAACTGTATTTCACAACCTCATCTTAGTGGCAGAGTTTGGGTGTTCCTCAACCATTTTTTAGCCTCCTACACAGCTGTTTCTTTTTCATTTAATGACTGTGTTTCAAGCCACATATGAAATTAGCGCTCATTAGCAAAAATACAATCGTACAAAATCCCTGACTTTGTTCAAGTGTATAAAATGTGCAAATGTAAGGACTGATGCAAATTTAAATCCAAAGGGTAGTCACACCACATTTGCATTACATTTTGTAAAATGATAAAAATAAACAATTAACATTTATATATATATATTGTAAGCATTCTTACTTTGCATCATTTGTTTACACCTGCCTAAAACTTTTTCTTACAGTACTGTATAATGATGTATTAAGAATTACAGAGTGTATATTTTGGGGGGCATGTACCAATGCAAAAAATGTAAACAAAAATATAGATTGTTTAGCAGGTAGAGGGTATGTTCACATGGCTTAAAGAGCAACATTGAAACAACACAAATCCTTGAAATAATATGCTTGGGGGAATGCCTAAAGGTACACTTGAAGTTATGATGGCAAACCTTTGTTAAAATTTAAAACAGACCCTAATTTAAGCATACAGCCAATAATATTTCTCTTCTACACAATGATGTTTTCCTTGACAATGTTTTATCACTCTAATACCATTGTTAGTTGTCAGATCCCTGGCTGATAGAATGTAAACAGACCACCATTAATTCTGGGTGACATAATTGACCATTGTCTGTGTTATTTCTTTAAGAAAATGTTCTATTTAAAATGTACCTACAGTATACCCCTATTCAGGCATGCAGCCTGAGTGGCCAGGAAAAGGTGAAGAGTGAATGTTTTCCCTCCCCTCCTTTCTTTTGTCATATGTCTAAAATAATGTGGGGGGGAGGGGCAGATAGGAATCTGCCCCCCCCCCCAGGAAATGAGTACATGACTACATTAGTACCCCTTACCCATTCTCCCAAAGACTTAAAAGTAAAGACACCCACACCATCACAATGTTATTTTTTGTAAAAAAAAATGATCACATTAAATTATGTGAATCCATTGTTAACCACATCATCCAGCAATATAAATCTATTATCATAACATCCTTGCAATGTTTTCCTGCTGCCAGGATGACCTGCCGCATGATGATGCTTCCACGCTGCACTACTATCACCAAATAAAACAATGAGGGAGATTTAAAAAAACTGGAGCACTCAGAATCTGGTGCAGATGTGCTTGGAAGTCAATCAGCTTCTAATGTCAACTTGTTCAATTATGCTTTGACAATAAAACCTGAAAGCTGATTGGTGTCCCGGAAGAGGTGCACCAGATTTCCCATGCTCCAGTTTTAATAAATCTCCCCCAATCTCTGGTTCAGCTACAATGTAAACAACAGCCTCATTGATTCTGGGTGATGTTATTAAATGAATATGATCATGGCAACATTTTGTCAATGATGCACAGCACATTCAACCAGCTAACCTGCGGCATGCCTAAAATAAAGATTTGATTTTCTCCAATGCTTTGGATCTGTGTATGGGCAATGCAAAAATTCACTAATAACAATGATGAATGGATTATTATAACAGACATAGCACAAGAATAAAATCTTTGATCAGTCCAAAAAAAAATGTTTTTCATTCTTGGGCCCCGTACACACGAGCAAATGAATCTGTTTAAATCAGTCGGACCGACCGATTTGAACAGATTTGTCTGCTGGCCGTTTTGGTTTGATCGCTGTACATACGATCAAACCAAAATCCCCGCCAGCAGACAGCGCGCTGACGTGACAGTGACGTGGTGGTGACATTGACGCTGCCACGTCACCGCACCAGGAAGTAAATTACTTCCGCGCATGCGTCAAATCCATTCGGCTCATGTGCGAGAAGATATGTCTGCTGGTTAGCGTACTAACCAGCAGACATGTCGGGCAGACGGATTCCCAGCCGACAGATTTTAAAGCATGCTTTAAAATCAGTCGGCTGGCCAAATCCGTCTGCTCGCCAGTACACACGATCGAATCTGCCTGCTGGGACGGTCGGGCAGACCGTTTCCAGCAGATAGATTTGATCATGTGTACACGGCCTTGGTGTTTCTTAGGTGATTTGTGATCTCTACAATGAATGATTATTGTATAACAAGATGTGATTGTGTACATCCTCAATGGGAAGGCTAAAATCTCTTTCCATTTATGGCCTTATGCACACTTCTGCTTCATGGGTTGTGGTTAAAACAGTAAAAAAAATTGAACTCTTCATCTAATGGGTAAATTGAGGGGAAGTTCAAGCTGGTTAGTGAATGATAAGCGCATGGTTGGAGCCACAAAACAAAGGTGACTGAACAGTGTGAGTGTTGAGGGAATGATTGTAGGTAAGTGGATGAAGGAGAGAGTTTAAGAGAAAGCCTAGGAGCTCTAAAAGTAGAGCGGTCTGTAAGAAGAGTGGTAGAGATAGTGGTAAATCCACCCTCACAGATGGGAATACCATAGCGCAGGGTTTCTCAATTAGGGTTCCGTCAGAGATTGCTATGGGTTCCTTGAGCAATAAGCAACTTCTGCCTCTAAGATATGCACACACTGACACCACTGATCTTTTTAGCTTTCTGTACAGTAATTCTTTCCAATGATCACAAGCAATTAAGTGCCGGACAGGGTGGGCACAATTGCAGCATTTGATGGGCACATTGGTGGCAATTGATCACACAGTGGCAGCGTTTGATAGGTACATTGGCGGCAATTATTGGCACGGTGGCAGCATTTGATGGGCAGATTGGCGGCAATTGATGGCACAGTGACACCATTTGATGGGCACATTGGCGGCAATTGATGGTACAGTGGCAGCATTTGATGGACACATTGGCGGCAATTGATGACACAGTGGCGGCAATTGATGGGTACAGTAGCTGCGTTTGATGGCACAGTAGCTGCGTTTGATGGGCACAGCGTCTGCAATTGATGTTTTTTCTTTTCAGAATTTTTCCGTTTGTTTGGGCCCCAAAAAATTTTAAGCACCAGTCGCCACTGACCACAAGTGTAAGGAACATTCTTGCCAGTGACTATCACACTAATGTATTATGAGCTGTAGAAATAGTACATTTTTGTCAAGGGTTCCTCTGTGTTGAAAAGTGAAAAGGTTGAAAAAGGCTGGCAAAGAGAGATAATAGATCAAGGTTGAATTATTTTATATGTGTCTCGGCATGGAACTGTAAGATCAGAGCTGTTCACATTGAGCTCAGATCATAAAAACTCTTAAGGGGTTATAGAAAAAACAAATCTACTTTTCAACAAAAGGAAGAAAATAAATCTTAATTTCATTAAAAGGACAAAAAAATCCACATTTCAACTTAGTTTACATTAAAGTTGGTTAGGTAATTGAGATTAATTTCTGGCAAGGCATTTTTCTTTACACAGATGACTCCTGTCCAGTGATCCCATTAAAGTGTCTTGCAAGTTGACTCTGGTAATTATTTTTTCTCTCTGAATGGCTGGTGACAGAACAATAGATGTTTTACCTTAAAAACAAGTACATATGCAATGCTAAATATCTAAAGTTTTGTACAGCTGTTGAAACATGAACATACAAATTTGTAAAATCTTTTTTTATTATAACAATAATTGTAAATTTAGTTTAAAGGAAAGTCATAGACTGAAATACCATTTTAGATGTTGATTCATGTGTTCAAATACTATTCCAGGACTTTAATCTTCCTCTCTATTTTTAAATGTCTATATGAAATATGCCAATTAAGAATTTTCCCATAAATATGTGCCCCGCTATTCCATTTATACACAATCATTGCCATCACTGTCAAATTTATCATCTCTCCTCTGTAGCAAACAAACACTTCAGAAAAATGCAATCAGCATAATAATGCACTGGGTAATGAAGGACATCGTTGATTGTCAGGTAACAAATGACTCCAAGGATGGAATGGGAGTGGAAAGATGCCCTTTAAAGAAAAGTATGTTATTATTTTTGCCATGGTAACATATAAATACTGGAAATTACCAGTAATTTATCCCCAGTTTCCAAACAAACTGTTGAGTATTTGGTATTTGAATGTTTTGTTTACAGTTAGGCCGCATGCACCCGATCAAACTTGTCTGCTGAAACTGGTCCGCAGACCAGTTTCAGCGGACATATCCAACCGTGTGTACGGGCTAGCAGACAGGTTTTTCCAGCAGACAAGTTTTAAAGCATGCTTTAAAACTTGTCTGCTGGAAACCCGTCTGTCCGACATGTCCGCTGGTTAGTACGCCTAACCAGCGGACATAAATCCCCCGCATGCGCCGAATGGATTCGACGCATGCGTGGAAGTATTTCACTTCCTGGTTCGGTGATGTGGCGGCGTCAACGTCACCACCACGTCACCGCGCTGTCCGTCCGTGGAGATTTTGGTTTGATCGTGTGTACACACATCAGACCAAAATCTCCAGGAGACATATCCGATGAAATCGGTCTGTCAGACCGTTTTCATCGGATAAATCTCCTCGTGTGTACGCGGCCTTAAGTTTTCACTTCCAAATGTTCTTAACACTAAGCAATTTGAACTCTAAAAAAGAATTTATGACCTAGAATTTTTTATTTTATACAGGTCAAATTTGTATTTTTTTTTTCAGGTGTAAGAGTGACAGTGCCTATATTTTTCAATGTGCACCTTCAAGATTTGACCTGACTTCTTCCACCACAGATCTTACAGTTACAGTACATGCTACGTAATCTAAAATAAAATCTAAATTCAACAGGGATAGCGGGAATCATTTTCTGCCTAGCATCCAAACTACAGCGGTCTTTCCAGAAACGTGCATCCAGTGTCTGTGAATAAAAATAAAACGTGTCCAATTTTGCATTCAGGGTCAGAGAAGAGAAGATGTTGTAGTCTACATCTATGCAAAGCAAAGCTGACTTTTCAGTTAGAACTTATGTGCTTTGAGATATGGGGCTCAGCCCTGGTTCACACTGGGCTGCGGGAGTGAAATCGCGCGATTTCACTCCCTCTGGCAGTTCAGATTTCGGCGCGATTTAGGAGACATTTGTGCAGGGTTCTGCACAGATGTCAATGTAAATCGCGTCCTGAAATCGCAAAAAGTAGTACAGGAACTACTTTTTGAAATCGGTGCAGCGCCGCAGATGCGGAGTCGCACCGATTAGGACGGTGTCATTGCCGGCAATTGCCGCCGATTTGAGATGCGATTTCACATGTGAAATCGCATGTCAAATCGAACTAAATCGTACCCAGTGTGAACCTGGGCTCAAACATGTTTTCTACAAAAGACATCTTTTAGCATCTTTCACTATTATGGACTACTGCTGCACCTTTTGATGTTTTGCACTTTTTTGGACTTTGTCCCTGATGCACTTTTGTTTGGCACTTTGCACTTTATTGTGAATTGGAATATTTTGCACTTCATTCATTGTCTACTTATCCATGTGATTATTTGTTTTTATATATTTTGCGCAATCACCCATCATTTAATTTACCACTTTTAGGTGCTGTGTATGTACTTTATTGTGCTTGCTGCATTATTGTCACTGTTGTTTTAGGAAGACTTTATTTAGTAAGCGCAGAAGCCCCACTTGTTTGATCTTATATATTTTTATACTTGTAGCAAGTACAGTGAATGTGGACTCCCAATAGGGTAACCAGTACAAAACATTTTTTAGCTGTGCATTTTTACTTGGTATACGTCAAATAGCAATAAGGTCTCTTATGCTGCGTACAGACGATCGGACATTCCGAATTGGATAAATTCCCGACGGATGTTGGCTCAAACCTGCCTTGCATACACACGGTCACACAAATGTTGCCGGAAATTCTGAACGCCAAGAACACGGTGACGTACAACACATACGATGGCACTAGAAATGTTCAATACCAGTCGTGTTAGTAGAAGTTTGGTGAAAGACGTTTCGCGCTTTTCAGCCTTGTGCTTTTCAGTCCGTTACAGTGTGACTAATGTGCTATCTCCATTACGAACGCTAGTTTTACCAGACCAATCGCTTCCATCTCGTGCTTGATTCTGAGCATGCATGGAATTTTGTGCATTGGAATTGTCTACACACGCTCAGAATTTACGAGAACAGATTTCGTTGTTGGAAAATTTGAGAACCAGCTCTCAAATTTTTGTTGTCAGAAAATGTCCGATGGGGCCTACACACAGTCAGAATATCTGACCAAAAGCTCCCAGTGAATATTTGTTGTCGGAAATTCTGAGCGTGTGTACGCGGCATTATAGTGAAATTAATCTACCACAAAGGGTTGTCAGACTATCCTCGCTCACTTTCCTTTTTTCTCTCTCCCTTTCTGTCTTCCACTGTCTCTGAAGTTTTTTTCCAGACCAGTCCTTAAATTGAATACTAGATTATACTCTTTCAGTACTAAAGCCTAGTACACACTGGTCATTTTTTTTCCGTTCAACCCAGCATGGCTGAATGAAAAAGAACTGACAGCTCAGAAAGAGCTGCTGTACTAACTATATTACATTAGTACATCAACCCCCCTATGCTGTTCTGTTGTGATCTGACAGGATGAAGCCAACCCCCCCTCCCATGTCAGAACACTCTGGTCAGCACTCTAATGCCACGTACACACGATCAGAATTTCCGACAAGAAAACCATGGATTTTTTTTCCAACGGAATGTTGGCTCAAACTTGTGTTGCATACACACAATCACACAAATGTTGTCGGAATTTCCGAACGTCAAGAACGTGGTGATGTACAACACTACAACAAGCCGAGAAAAATTAAGTTCAATGATTCAGAGCATTCGTAGCATTTTTTCGCGTCGGAATTGCATAAAGACGATCGGAATTTCCAACAATATCTTTTCTCGTCAGAAATG
Organism: Rana kukunoris; assembly: GCA_029574335.1. NCBI lineage: Eukaryota > Metazoa > Chordata > Amphibia > Anura > Ranidae > Rana > Rana kukunoris. The sequence continues at coordinate 457,971,942 of CM056051.1, read as the reverse complement.
ACAGGCTCAGGGGGGCTCAGCTTTTTTTCCCATGCTAATGGCTGGGGATAAAGAATGAATGCACTGTACTGTAACCATTTGAGCAGGCAACAAGGATGGTAAACTGTGACAATGCATGCATCAGTGACACAATCCCTCTTGTGTTCCTGCTGGAGCAGACTCTGCATGGCATTATGGACAGGGCACCCGTGGCAGAACAGCGGAAGGAAAAGCAGGACTTCCTTTCCTCTCAAGGCCCCCTTTATGTAGACACCATTCTTGCAACGCCTCAGAACACACTAGAGGAGAGGGAGGAATAAGAGTATTCTGACAGTTTTGGAGGCATTGAAGCAGAGGAAGACATACATTAAACCTTAAGATATGGTTTTCTTTCCCCAGAACCCTTGAGAGTAGAAGATGGCTGGGAGGAGGCAGTTCCAGATCCTGTAATCCTCAGTAACCATGAGAATTGCTTCTCATGCATCCGCAAATAAGTCCTCCCTTATTTTAAAAAGCCTGCAAAAGGACCCAAGAATTTGTGGCATCAATGAGAAGGATCATTATTGATTGTCAACCCTTCTTTCACAAGACCCAGCGGCGGTGGTCTCTCTGGAAAGATATCTGTTCATTCTGGGTTGCCTGGAGTAGTATTCAGCACAGCATGGACAGGTGGTTGCTGAGTTCCACAGCAAGGCAAAGGGCTTTGCAATGACTTTGTCTCTGTCTCTCTTTCTTTCTCCTTGTTTTATTTTTTTTCCCTCTGTTGTCCTGCATTGTTCCCCCTTAACCTCAGGTTAATTTTCCTGGAACACACTGCTCTTTCCTCATTCTTTTACCAGGGCTTTGTGGGAGCTGTAGTTCAGGACCCATAGCCTCCACTGAGTAGCACTTCTAAGGGGACTACATGTTCCATTGTCCTTTGCCCACTTTCATCAGGACAGGAAAGAAGGAGCAGCTGCACTTCCTCTTCCTTTCCATCGGTCTTGCCGCTACTGACAGGAGGGGGGAGAGTGGGGGATTTCACACACAGCCCGCATTTGTGCCTCTTTCCTGTCACAGCACAGCTGCTCATCCATGCTAATTGAAGGGGGGAAGTTAAATCCCACTCCTGTAGCCAGCAAGACAGCACCTGGCTACACACAGTTCTTTAGTGAAAAAAAAAGTGTTCAACGGTGTACATCTATTATCAATCACATTGCTCAGAGATGCAGATCCACATAAATCATACTGCTGGATGACGCAATTGACAAACTATGTACATAGTGGGAATTTTTTCAAAAAAGTGTTTTATTTACATTTATATATTTTTTTTTTTACTATGTGACCCTTACTCATTTAGATGTTGAGTAAGGTATCAGGGTGTCCCCCTACTGTTAAATATTTCAGATTACAGTAAGCCCCACACCCACAGACTACAGAGACATCAACACAGGGAAAGGGTGCCTTGCAATGTGCCCCCACATTGTGGGACACAATCTTGCCCGTCCCTTTTACTGGACTGCCAGGCAACATACTCGGATTGGGGTCTAGTGTGAATTTTTGAAGGGGAACCCAACTTTTTTTCTTTTTTTGCATGAGGTTTCCATTTAAAATCCATACCAAACTCAAAAGGTGTGGACCCCATACCTTTTTTTTTCTTGCATGGGGTCCCACTTAAGGCCTCATGTCCACTGAATGTTTTTGGATGTTTTTACAGCTGCTGTTTTTGACTTTTTTTTTCTACAGTCAATAAACTCCCCATCATGTTATCCTATGTGTCCATGCACACAGAGGCTGTTATCAACTGTTTTTGGCTGGGGTGTTATTTAGGTGTAAAAAATAAATAAAAAAACCTAGTGGGTTCTGAGAGAAGTTTTTCAGCTGTTTTCAGTTGTAAAAACGCTGACAAACACTCAAAAACATGGCCCACTAATGTTTTTTTTTATGTTTTTGATCCATTTAAAAAAAAAAAAAAGGTTAAAAATGCTACAAATGCTAATAAATGCGAAAAAATGCTATGGTTAAAAACTTTGAAAAACTCACTGCAAAGCTATGAGCTATGAGTTAAGTACTGGCACCCTCAGCTTCCTTAAAGTGATTGTAAAGGTTTGACTTTTTTTTTTTTTTTTTTAAATAACAAACGTATCATACTTACCTCCACTGTGCAGTTTGTTTTGCACACCATGGCCCTGATCCTTCTGTTCTGGGGACCCTCTGTGGTGTTCTCGGCTCCTCTCGGCTTCAGATAACCCCCTCTGGGATGCTCTCTCCCAAGAGGGTTACCTTGTGGGCACGCTCCCGAGTCCTGCATTTGACGTCCATAGCCGCCAATTGCAGAAATCGGCCCTGCCTCCCGCGTCATTGAATTTGATTGACAGCAGTGCGAGCCAATGGCTGAGCTGCTATCAATCAATCCAATGAAGAGCTGAGAAGCACGGGCAATGATTCAAGCACGTTCACAATGCATTACTTTCCAGGGCTCAGGAAAGTAAAATGGTGGGTTGGGGGCCGGTAATCGTCAGACGCTTTTTCACCTTAATGCATAGGATGCATTAAGGTGAAAAAACATGAACCTTTACAACTCCTTTAATAGCCATTGAGAGTGGAAGAAGGAAGACTGGGAGCTCATCCCTATATCCCTAGTAGTCACTTGCTTGTCCTTTGTTTGGTACTTACAAAGTAAAGGAAGAAGACAAATTACATCTCTAGACCTTCCAAAGTAAGTCAGCAATGGTCATGTTAATATACTCCTGTACTGACATTTTAAGACTTCATGTAATTTTACAAAAATTACAGAAATTGTAGCAGTCCCTAAACAAAAACAGCCCAAATACAGTTTTGTTCTTTTACTCAAAACATAACAACTAAGGATTTTCATAGAAGTTAACGAAAGAAAGATATAATTTGCCAATTAGTGTTTTAAGAGACTTTTTTTGTCGCCCCTTGGCATAGGCAAATGCAGATTTATAGTTGATAAATCTTTTCAAAAGGGACATACAGTACAAGCTAATGAAGTCCGATCTAATCTGGCCCATGGTTAAAGTTACCTTTATTCACCCAGTTTGATCCTCTTTAATAAATACATGTATAAATATGGAAAACAAGGCATTAACCCCTTTGTTGGCATCGCTTTTATGTTGTATATTTTAAGGGGAATTAGCATGCGGTTTTGATTCTGATAACAGCATCTTCCAGCCCCATTTCACTGTTCAGGTTTATCTAATTGGCTGCTCTAGGTAGGCAGATGTGTTCTGCATTGGGAGCTAATAGCCTTCCCTGTCGTGATCAGCATGCAGTTATTAAGAAAACACAGTCCCATTATTTTAATTGGGAAGGGAGAAGAATTGAGAGGTTACAGCAGCAGTGCTTTCTTATTTCCGTTTCACAAAAGGGAGGCCCGCAGGGAATGCAGAAAGACACGTGAAATGTCTCATTACCCCCCCCCCCCCTCTTTTCAGAAATACCAGAGTAAGGCACCATATCACAACTGACTGTTATTATTTAATCTTTCAAAAAAAAAAAAAGTTCTTTGTTCTATCTGTAATGATTCTGCTTGCAGACTGGTATCTCAGAACAGCAGCTGAAGCTTGGAGTGTCTGTGAGTTTGCAACATCTCTCAAGCATTACCAGTTTTAATCAGTCAATAATAGTGACAGGTCACTTAAAGGCTTAGTGCACTTATTAGTGTTCTATCCACTACTGCACTTCACTGCTTACACTGTATAAGATTAATATAGGCTGTACATTTCTGTAATGCAGCTCCATCAAGATCTTACCTGTCCTGCATGCCGAGACCATGCAATCCCTTTGGAAATCATCCCTGGCCAATGGGCACGCTCCCACAGAAAGCCGTGTACGAATCGGCGTACAGCTACGGCAATTTGCGCAGCCAAACCAGCTTGCCGCAGCAAGTGGTTAATATATGTTTTTCTGAAGGTTTAAATTTTATGTTCTGTGATGAACACTTTACCACATATTTTGATGTGAATAATTTTAGTGTGAGTTATCATTATAGATGTTTTTTTTAACATTAAAAATGTACAAAGGGCATGTATAACTTTCACAAATCAAAGCATACAAAAGGAAAATGCAACTTCAGGGTAATGTGTCATGAAAATCAGAAGTTTCCCCAAAACTAGCTATCAGCATACAATTAGAACACATAATACCAATCAAATAATGTCTACAAAAATAACCACTAAAGCCGCGTACGCACGATAGGTTAACCAGAGGACAACGGTCAAACCGATGGATTGATAACCGATAGGTCAAAAACGATCGTTAGTATGCAAAACCATCGGTTAAAAACCCACGCATGCTCAGAATCAAGTCGACGCATGCTTGGCATTGAACTTCATTTTTTTGAGCACGTCGATGTGTTTTTCATATAAAAAAAAGCGATGAAGATCATAATGATGTAGCAAAGTAGGAAGAAAGGGAAAACAGAAAATAAGAGTCAGTTGATGAAAAGGTAGTTTTGTGTGCTACATTTTTAATTTTGTTAATTGCACGTTTATTTATTTTTTAATTTTTAAACAAAAAATGCTTACCTAGGTGTATGCAGCATCGCTGCGATGCTCCAACTGTTCACAGACGCTTCTTCACACAGAACTGAGTCAACAAACATTGTCTGTTGTTAGTTTTTCTATCCGTGCATTAGCGGAGAGCTGACGACTCTCAGTCATCAGCTCTCCTGATTTGCTCCTCCACGCTCATTGAGGTGCTGAGCTGTGAAGGGGCGGAGATCAAGTAGCTGAGAGGCTGGGACTGCCATCAGTCATGGCAGCTGCACTCATTTGACGAATTGTACAGCACCAGATAAATGAGCGCCGGTTTCTTTTTATTAATGTGTAAAATATTCTAGCAGTGTGCATTAAAAAACAACTTTACCGTAGTGTAATAAGCAGTCTTTCCGTGGATGAGATACTCCTCCTAAACGATGTATTTTGTCGCCACCAGATGGATGTCAATCAGACCAAGCAATTCATCAAAACTGGAAAATTAACAAAAAGAGAAGGTACTTTACTATATTACAAAAAAAAAGGAATATCAATCAATGGTAGCTAGAAACACACACATTAATTTCTTAACCAAGTTTCTATAAATATGTTACCACAGATAGGGGGTTGTGCCAGGGGGGGGGGGCATGCAAGTTCAACCATTACCCCAGTAAACATTCTATTATTGTCGGGGGATCTATTGTTTCTGTTAGGGATCTACATTTGTCATCGATCTATTGTTGTCGCAGGAACTTTTGTTCCCATCAGGGACCTATTGCTGTCGGGGGATCTATTGTTCCTGTTAGGGATCTACATTTGTCATGGATCTATTGTTGTCGCAGGAACTTCTGTTCCCATCAGGGATCTATTGCTGTCGGGGGATCTATTGTTTCTGTTAGGGATCTACATTTGTCATGGATCTATTGTTGTCGCAGGAACTTTTGTTACTATTAGGGATCTATTATTATGGGGGAATCTATTGTCACATTCACTACAGTGTATAGTCGGCATAGGTGCATCAAAAGCAATTATGCTAAATAGCAACATTTGCCATTTTATTCTCTAGGGACAATGCTAAAATGACGCAGTGGCGAATCGCCAAAAAATGGCCAGGTCCTTTACCAGCATAATTATATACACAGACAAATATGTACTTGCCTTGCAATTGACATCCGGGTATAATTGAAAAATTTGTCCTCAAAACCACGCATCTTCTCATACATGGCCCAGAACTGCCCTCTGTTAGCTCTATTAGAAATTATTGGATGGATCCAATAGTGCCGTCTTCTTCTCATCCTCATCCTTCGCTTCCTTTCTTCCTCTTCCTCTTCCTCTTCCGTCAATACTGCCAAACCAGCTGTTATGACAGCTGCCATTAGGTAACGCACAGGGAGCATTTTGGACACAGAAAAAAACGGGGAACAGGGAAAAAGAAATGAAACAGGAAGAAGAATGATGTCAGAAGAGCTTAGTAGCTCTGATTGGCCATTTCTGACATTCCCTGTCCTGGAGGCGACTTGTAAATCGCCCCAGATCGCCCCAGGTCGCCTTGTGGTTCACGTTCAAGTCGTGTCGGAGTCGCCTCTGAAAGTCGCATTGAAAGTCGGATCGCCCCAGTGTGAACCGACTCTTAAAAGTAGTAAGATTACGGGACCAAAGGTCTCATAAAATTGTGTACCAACCCTTCGATGGTATGAGTACCAATCAAGTCAGTTATTGAGACAATAGTGTGTACAGTGACAGCAAATCCATTAGAAGAGAAAGGTGATATATCTGGCTTCACCCATATTTGGTTTGGCAGAACATTACATCACAGAACAAGTTACATCACAGGGACCAAGTCTTGTGAAATCTCTCGACCCTATCAGAGGACTGGGCTAAAGTCTCATACATATTTCTGAGATCAAAGCTTTAGTAGCATTCAGTAGATGTTTAGTCAATGATTTCTCGTATTGTTTAAGTGGGAAATTGGAAATGTGGAGTAAACAACATGCAGCGTCAAGTGTAAGGCTGGTTTCTGTAATTTGTGGGATTATTTCCCTGACCTTATTCCAGAAAAAAGTCAATAGTTGGCAATGCCACCATATGTGTAAGAGGGTGCCTACTGTACATCTCCTCTGCATCTTCAGCAATTATCAGAGGTCTATAAGCACCATTTTTTTAACTTTTTTGGGGTGATGTACCAATTTCTTAAGCCCGCGTACACACGATCAAATTCATATGCTGGAAATGGTCCGACGGACCGTTTCAGCAGACAAATTTGATCGTGTGTACGGGCGGACAGACAGGTTTTTCCAGCAGACAAATTTTAAAGCATGCTTTAAAATCTGTCTGCTGGGAACCCGTCCGTCCGACATGTCTGCTGGTTAGTACACTAACCAGCAGACATATCTGTCCGCACATGCGTCGAATGGATTTGACGCATGCGCGGAAGTGTTTTACTTCCTGGTGACGTGGCGGCGTCAACGTCACCGCCACGTCACTGTGCTGTCTGCCGGCGGGGATTTTGGTTTGATTGTGTGTACACGATCAAACCAATCTAACCCAGCAGACAAATCTGATCAAAACGGTCTGTCAGACCGATTTGAACGGATTTATTTAATGGTGTGTACACGGCCTAAGAGTTTGTATGCTGTTTATTGCATTTTAGTGCTAATAGAGCACTTGTGGGAAAGAATACATGTGTTTCTCCATTGGCTATCTATTATGTTCATTTGAAAATCTCTTTACCAGTTCCTCCTGAATCTATCCTCTGTGACAACTTTGGAATTTTGCAACCAGGAATAAGTGACTGACGTTGCCCTATAAAATTGTTCTAGTTTGGTTAAAGATCTGGAGAATTATCCTTTTCATGTTTTGCTATTGACAAAAGTGCAAATTTGGAAGTAGGATCATAGGGGTAAATGTGTAAGCCCACTATCGCATTTTAAGGCAGAGGTGTCTTCGATCTGACCCTTGTGAATGCAGTCTCCTGCTGTAAGTGATTTCTGGGGTCCAAGGGTTGAAGCACTGGGTTATCAACCCCCGAAGTCTGGATTGTCTATTAAGGGTGTTAGCGGGCCCAGTGAAGAGGTTGAAGTCAAACTTTTTTTGCTACAGTATGGAATGTGTTTTGGGTTGTTCCTGTCAGTGGATGTGGCTATTCCAGGGAATCCAAGGAGAAAAACTGAGATGATTGGGGCTTAAGCCCACTTTCAAGTCAACCCAGTCCTAAGAGTCACTGTGACAATGCCAATCAATCGCCCTTGTTAGTAGTGTTGCTCACGAATATTCGCATTGCGAATATTCGCTACGAATATTGCATATTCGAGTATTCGCGAATATCTCGAATATCGCGGCGAATATTCGCTATTTCGAATATTCGTATTTTTCAAATTTCGCAATAAATTTCGCAATAAAATTCGCAATAAAATTTGCATTCGCGAATTTCGCAATCGCGAATTTCGCAATAGCGACATTTCGCAATTTTTTTTTTATATAAAATATAGCGAATATTCGTAAATATTGAATATTCGTGATATTTTATAAAAAAAAAAAAAATCGCGAAATTTTGCATTAGCAAAATTTCGCATTGGCGAAAATTCGCAATTTTTTTTTTTATAAAATATCACGAATATTCGATATTAACGAATATTCGCGACCGCATATGTGAAATTTCGCTTTTTTTTCTATAAATATACCGAATATTCGTAAATATCGAATATTCGTGATATTTTATAAAAAAAAATCGCGATATTTCGCATTAGCGAAAATTCACAATTTTTTTTTTTTTCATAAAATATCACGAATATTCGATATTAACGAATATTCGCGAATATTCTTCGAAATATTCGCGAAATATCGCGAAATCGAATATGGCGTATTACGCTCATCACTACTTGTTAGGTGAGAGGCAAGGTAATAATTTTCAAAGTCAGGTAGGCCCATTCCTCCTCAGTCCTTGGGTCTGGTCAAAAGTAAGAATTTAATTCTACATTTTTTAAGCCCCCAGAGAAATCTCAGTAGGATGGAGTGCATAGCCCTGAAAAAGCTCTGGGGGACTCTGATGGGCAAAGTGTGTGGACGATACAGTAGCCTGGGGAGGAGGCTCATTGTGAGGATGGCTGCCAGGAAATATCCTGAATGTTACGTTTTTAAGTCCTTCTCTATCCCCTGAAGCAGTTGCGGAAAGTTCCCCCCATAAATGGAGGACAACCTTTGAGTCAACCAGACTCCTAAATATTTTAGAGCCGTGGTCTCCCACTGAAAGGGGCAACTTTCTTTAGTCCTAGTTAAAGGGTTACTAAAGGATTTTTTTCCTTTAAAATAACAAACATGTTATACTTACCTCCACTGTGGAGTTTGGCCACTCACTGTATCACTCGGCCCCGCCCCTCGGCGTGCAGCGTCACTGGATGTGATTGACAGCAGCACCAGCCAATGGCTGCGCTGCTCTCAATACATCCGCTCTAGCCAATCTGTCTGCTGGGAACCCGTCCGTCCGACATGTCTGCTGGTTAGTACACTAACCAGCAGACATATCTGTCCGCACATGCGTCGAATGGATTTGACGCATGCGCGGAAGTGTTTTACTTCCTGGTGACGTGGCGGCGTCAACGTCACCGCCACGTCACTGTGCTGTCTGCCGGCGGGGATTTTGGTTTGATTGTGTGTACACGATCAAACCAATCTAACCCAGCAGACAAATCTGATCAAAACGGTCTGTCAGACCGATTTGAACGGATTTATTTAATGGTGTGTACACGGCCTAAGAGTTTGTATGCTGTTTATTGCATTTTAGTGCTAATAGAGCACTTGTGGGAAAGAATACATGTGTTTCTCCATTGGCTATCTATTATGTTCATTTGAAAATCTCTTTACCAGTTCCTCCTGAATCTATCCTCTGTGACAACTTTGGAATTTTGCAACCAGGAATAAGTGACTGACGTTGCCCTATAAAATTGTTCTAGTTTGGTTAAAGATCTGGAGAATTATCCTTTTCATGTTTTGCTATTGACAAAAGTGCAAATTTGGAAGTAGGATCATAGGGGTAAATGTGTAAGCCCACTATCGCATTTTAAGGCAGAGGTGTCTTCGATCTGACCCTTGTGAATGCAGTCTCCTGCTGTAAGTGATTTCTGGGGTCCAAGGGTTGAAGCACTGGGTTATCAACCCCCGAAGTCTGGATTGTCTATTAAGGGTGTTAGCGGGCCCAGTGAAGAGGTTGAAGTCAAACTTTTTTTGCTACAGTATGGAATGTGTTTTGGGTTGTTCCTGTCAGTGGATGTGGCTATTCCAGGGAATCCAAGGAGAAAAACTGAGATGATTGGGGCTTAAGCCCACTTTCAAGTCAACCCAGTCCTAAGAGTCACTGTGACAATGCCAATCAATCGCCCTTGTTAGTAGTGTTGCTCACGAATATTCGCATTGCGAATATTCGCTACGAATATTGCATATTCGAGTATTCGCGAATATCTCGAATATCGCGGCGAATATTCGCTATTTCGAATATTCGTATTTTTCAAATTTCGCAATAAATTTCGCAATAAAATTCGCAATAAAATTTGCATTCGCGAATTTCGCAATCGCGAATTTCGCAATAGCGACATTTCGCAATTTTTTTTTTATATAAAATATAGCGAATATTCGTAAATATTGAATATTCGTGATATTTTATAAAAAAAAAAAAAAATCGCGAAATTTTGCATTAGCAAAATTTCGCATTGGCGAAAATTCGCAATTTTTTTTTTTATAAAATATCACGAATATTCGATATTAACGAATATTCGCGACCGCATATGTGAAATTTCGCTTTTTTTTCTATAAATATACCGAATATTCGTAAATATCGAATATTCGTGATATTTTATAAAAAAAAATCGCGATATTTCGCATTAGCGAAAATTCACAATTTTTTTTTTTTTCATAAAATATCACGAATATTCGATATTAACGAATATTCGCGAATATTCTTCGAAATATTCGCGAAATATCGCGAAATCGAATATGGCGTATTACGCTCATCACTACTTGTTAGGTGAGAGGCAAGGTAATAATTTTCAAAGTCAGGTAGGCCCATTCCTCCTCAGTCCTTGGGTCTGGTCAAAAGTAAGAATTTAATTCTACATTTTTTAAGCCCCCAGAGAAATCTCAGTAGGATGGAGTGCATAGCCCTGAAAAAGCTCTGGGGGACTCTGATGGGCAAAGTGTGTGGACGATACAGTAGCCTGGGGAGGAGGCTCATTGTGAGGATGGCTGCCAGGAAATATCCTGAATGTTACGTTTTTAAGTCCTTCTCTATCCCCTGAAGCAGTTGCGGAAAGTTCCCCCCATAAATGGAGGACAACCTTTGAGTCAACCAGACTCCTAAATATTTTAGGGCCGTGGTCTCCCACTGAAAGGGGCAACTTTCTTTAGTCCTAGTTAAAGGGTTACTAAAGGATTTTTTTCCTTTAAAATAACAAACATGTTATACTTACCTCCACTGTGGAGTTTGGCCACTCACTGTATCACTCGGCCCCGCCCCTCGGCGTGCAGCGTCACTGGATGTGATTGACAGCAGCACCAGCCAATGGCTGCGCTGCTCTCAATACATCCGCTCTAGCCAATCAGCAGCCAGGCTGAAGAGGATCTCGGGGCCGTGCTGGACTTTTAAGGCGTCAGGTGAGTATAATGAGGGCTGGGGGGGGGGGCTATAGCATCCAATGTTTTTTTCATCTTAATGCATAGATTTCATTAAGGTGAAAAAAATGTTTTCTTCACAACTCCATTAAGTTCTGTTCCGTCAGGGTGATGTTCATAGCCTCCGATTTAGAAAAAAATATTTTGAGATTAAACACAAATTCGTAGTGTGTGAACGCTTTAGTTAAACTGAGTATAGTGGTATGTGGCATCTGCATAGGCGGAAATCTTAAACTCTCTGTCTAAGACCTTAAATCCAGTGATTGCTGTCTGTTCTGATGGATAGTTTCAGCGATAGAATGAATAATAGCAGTGAAAGGGGGCATCCCTGTCTGGTGATATTTGTTATCCATACCTTGTCTGATAAGGAATCATTTCATAGATGATTTATTATTGAGTTATTGATATTTAGTTTTTTCACACTTTTAAAGTATTTTTTTTTCAGATTTCCCTTGTGTCCAGAAAATATAAGTGCAGCATCGCCCTTTTGCAAGTAATTGCCCACAAGGAATATTTGCACTTGGCCATAGGTTTGTGTGGATGCTGACAGCAGGATCATAATGATGCCATAGTAACCCTGTTTAGGATTAGGCCGTGGGGATGAGACTTCAGTACAGTATTGCTAAAGTACCCTTGGGGCGATTTACTGGCTCAAATGTGCGTTGATACCATAACTGTGGCAAAATGTATTTGTAAAGGAGCAGAATGGATGCAAGAGTAGGTATTTATAAGTCGGTTGGGGAAGGTTTATCAAAGATCATTGATTTTTATAGACTAAGAGGAACCATGATAAAGTCAGCATCAACTTTGTAAGGGATCTAAATGGTGGTAGTCTCCAGATTTCTATTCTGGCCATACATGCACACGTTTTTGATATATTTATAAACTTGTAAGCAAAAATGAACAGCTCTAGTTATTCCAAGGCAGCTATTTCTGCTCTGTATATCATGAACACAAGTTGTGAAGGTGTTAGACTGTGATACTCTTAACATATTACATTGTCATAACAAGAATAGGTATTTTAACAGTATCACTCACCTTGTGGAGAGCTGATAGGTACAGTTGTAGTATTTGCTACAGATAATGGCATCTGAGGTTGCAAAATATTCAGGAACCCAGGGGCTTGGCTGGTCATGGACAACAGTAGGGATGAGCTGCAGGTTTCCCCCATACCCAGACTCCGACAGAATTTTGCTTGCTGGAAGTGAAATATAAATATATATATATATATATATATATATATATATATATATATATATATATATATATATATATATCAAAAACTCCTTTACAGGCACCTAGGCAGTAGTATTTGTATGTTGTATTGTTAATGTTTTGATTAAGCTCAGTCCATCATTCCTCATTTTTTAGAAAAGCCCACTTTGGGACCTGGAGCCTGGGGATTTTGTAGCGATCTGGGTGAGATGAAATCCCCAGCCTTGGGTCCTGATTTTGTGATCCACCAGCAAACTGACTGGTCAGGTGTGTGCTGCGCTATTTGTAGACACCTGACCATGATTCTGAGCTCCACCCTTCTTAGGAGTCCATACGAGCAAGGAAGAAACATGCATGTCTGCATGGTTTAGTTAGACAGAGGGCCCAAGCCTGTGGACTGAGCAGAACAAAAGCTGAAAAAAGGGTACAGTGTTTATAAGGGAACTCTGTTATATGGCAAAGAGGGTTGAAGCCTAAAGCCTGATTAGCAGTACTGCTAAAGGTATTTTCCGTGTGTGTTTATTACTGTGAAGTTGAAACCCCTGCGTAGGCAATCCTGAATGGACTTGTTATTCTTTTCCTTCACTAAAAGTGGGCCAAAGACCCTTTAACTCCAATCCTGGACCACCAGTGTATGGACTCTGGGTAGCTCTACCCTTAAGCTAAAACAACCCGCCAACTTCACAATATATATATATATTGTATAAAATATATAAATAAAATGGTTTGATAAATACCTCTGTTGAATAATAACTTTAAAAAATGTTTTTTTTTTTTCTTTTGGTACATGTCCCCCAGGTCACTTGCCCCTCCATGCCATTTCTTTGTCAATCCCTTGACGTTTACTTTAGAAAATGGACATTGCTTAAAATGAACATTTAGCTTCCATTGATTTCAATAGGGTTCAAGTTTCGAATAACGTTCTTTTGTGATAAACAGCTTATTTTTTACTGTAGCAGTATTTTCATGATGATGAGATCTTATAATCCCATTAATGTTTACTTTTGGAAATCGATATCAAAAGCACTATGCTTATTTATGTAAGCTTTTAAAAAGAAAAAAGGAAAACTTGTGTCTAGTGTTTTACAGTTAGTGTCCATAGACGCAGAATGACCTAATTAATGACTACAAAGTAACCCACAAATAACCACTTAACCAATGAGTTAATGACAGCAGATAGTACACTGTGACCTAATAACAAGAACATGGCTAATTGGATAGAGGGTCAGACCCACTAAAGAGCATTTGAATGTAACTTCTCTATAGGATTTCCTGCTGTGAAACAAAGTGGCCAAAACTGGTACAGCCAAATAGAAAGATGGGAAAAAAATAAACTTTTTGTGAATTCACACTGATTACATACGAGTAAGAAAAAAGACAAATGGAGTGTAGCACTAGAAATTAAACAGGTATCATTGCTAAAATTGTGTTAAAATAAAAACAATGGCAACAAGTTCATAACCCAGCAAAGTTCATACTGCCCTCCAAAAAGTAAGGAGAGAATCTGTAGGGATCCATTCGGAAACTGGAGAGGAATAGTGACCAAATGAGCAAGTTCTTAAGCCAGGAAAGAGCTGTACATCAACCACAGCTTTGACATCAAAGAACCTTGGGATACAATCTGGTTTCAAAACAGTTAAATATAGACAGAGCGCAGGGGAGTATCAGCAACAAAGAACAGTTTATTGCTAAAATAAAAATATCCACCTATACATAGAATTGAAATCTATAAACCAAAGAGAAAAAAAGTAATTGTCTGTGGTACACATTCGGCAACAAGGAAACACTAACCCCTGGTGAAATATTACACAATAATAAGGCCGTAACACAGAGAGGGAAGCATGGAATTCACAAAGCAAATACTCCCAACTCTGCGCCGGAGTAGCGTATAGTTGTAGGCGTAAGGCAGCGTAAGTGGAAGTGAGCTGGAAGTGGGTGTGATACATGAAAATGATGTGCCAAGTCCCGTGGATGTATCCAAGTGCGCTTGCTCACAATCATGTTGAAACAACTGCCTAAGATACGTTGAATCACTGCCTACGTTGTGAACGTAACCTACGCCCAGCCCTATTCACGTACAACGTAAACTACGTAAAATTCGACGGCATTCGTTCCCTGGTCCATACCTTTGCATGAGTTGCGCCATCAATATGGGGAATAACTTTACGCTGGAAGTACGACTTACGCAAACCACGTATATTATGCGCCGGGCGCAAGTACGTTCATGAATCGACATATCTCCCACATTTCCATATTTGAATAGGAAATCAATGGGAGTGCCAGATGCGTCCAGCGTAACTATGCGCCCACGATACGCCGGCGTAGGCAAGTTACGTCGGTGGACTGAAGCCAGTTTTTAGGCAATCTTAGTTCTGTGGGCACGGCGCACAAATACGACGGCGCATATTTACACTTACGTGGCGTATCTCTAGATACGTCAGCGTAAGTGCTTTGTGAATCTGGGCCTAAGTGTCTGTAGGAATTTGTGGCAAGTTATACAGTAATAGCAACCAGCTTCCAGTTCCAACTTGGGGAACAATGGGTGCAGCATCTGAGCCTTGGGTGCATGGATGGACAAGTTTAGCAATTGTCCCACTGCTACAGGAGACCACCAGAGCAACCAGGGATCCAAGACTGCTAAAGACACCACTGAAGGCCTATTGTGACTATTTACTGTAGATTGATTTCCTAAACATTAAACCATTTTGTGCATGAAGTGATGAAGGTGGCATTCTGACTCCCAAAACCTGTATCCCAGCCATTATTATGAGAGGGAAGACCTTCAGGCTGTGACTTGGTACGGCATTCTCACCTTCAGTGGTCATGGATCCTTAGTGGCTCTGGTGGAGTCCTATAGTGGTAAAAACGTTCTCCTTGTACAGAAGTGGAGTTGACCTTGTCCATACATCTACCCTTGGCTCAGACGCTGCACCCACTCATATGCTCGAAACTCTCAAATCCTTGTGAGTGCAATACATATGTTTTTATGGTTGTCAAAAAATATAACTTACACTATGTGGCTTCTCAGTGCCCCTCTCCCTTTTGTTCATGTTTTGACATAAATCTGGAATGTCCAGCCTCAGTACGGTAATCACACAGTCATGGAATGTTCAGTGACATATAGGCAGGTCAGGAGAGAAATCCAGCACTAGAATAGAGCTGTGCTGCCTTAGCATAAAGCCAGTGATTAGCAGTAGCTGGCAAGCACAGATAAACCACACTCTGCTGGAAGATCTCCTAGCAGTGTGTAGTGAATAGAATATCCTCCAGTAACACCTTTCTTTAGACTTGTCAAAGGGGCAGAACCAAGAAACAAGTTGTCTTTTGTCTGTATCATTCCCTGTCCGTTCCGCTCATGTTCTGCACATATCAAGAAATTGATGATTGTATGATTACCTTACTTATTTTATTACCTCCTTACACTCTGTCTGTGCTTAACAGTAGGGATGAGTTTCGCATTCGACATGAGTTCGACGAGTTAGAGTTCCCCCAAAAATCCACACCAGACCCCATATTCGAGTACGAAACCTGGCCGGCCGCAGGAAAAGAGGGGGGGTGAGAGAGTCCTCCCCTGAACCATACCAGGCCACATGCCCTTAACATGGGGAGGATGTCCCCATGTTGATGGGGACAAGGGCCTCATCTCCACAACCCTTGTCCGGTGGTTGTGGGGGTCTGGGGGCTTATCGGAATCTGGAAGAACCCTTTAACAAAGGGGACCCCCAGATCCTGGCCCCCCCTATGTGAATTGGTAATGGGGTACATTGTACCTCCACTTTGACCAAGGCAGTTTCAGTGCTGCGCCATTGCTGACAAACAGATTGGAGCGGTTCCAAGGTTATTTAAAGTCAGGTCAGATATCACAGCCTGATTAAGAATCTTGGCAACGAAGGACAAGTTAAATATTGGGCAAAAGTTGTTTAAATACCCATATAGACACACAAATGGTCTTTCCAAGCCTGAGAATAGACATTCAGGTTGGACCAGCACCACTTGCGTTCCAGTCTCCGCAAGTGTCACGTACCTGGTTGGAGGCCGAAATGCCGAGAGGGCTCCCCTTGCGGCTAAGTGCAGTACACCCCTGAGGTTGGGTACAGAGGGTGTAGTGCCCAGAGAAGCACAGGTTGCCAGATGGATCCAGGAGAGACGAGCTGGTGAGTGTCTGAAGAATACTGGAGAATACAGTAAACACCGCTGGGCTGCAGTCTCTAGGAGTCCTCGGTAAGACTTGGCAAGGTGTGCACAAAGAGCAACAGTGGAAGCCGGCTGGGGATCAAACACTGTGGATCCAGGCAGGAGATGCAGGTTTGCAGGAATGGAGACAAGCCAAGGTCTGGTGTTGGAAAACAGGCAGGAACAGATAACTGAAGCAAAGTCCATGAAACAAGCCGGGATCAGGTGCTGGAGAAGGTAACAAGTCAGTAAAGCAAGCCAGGGGGTCAAACCAGGAGAGCGGATCAGACAGGTCAGGAACAAGCCGGGTCACAACAGGAAATCCAAACAGTAATAATACAGAGACTCAGGAACTCAGGAAGGCTGACGACAATCCAGCAATTTGGATCAGACAGTGGCAGCCATTTATAGACCAGCAGGAGGATCTTCCTGTCACATGATGAGCCTACGGCTTCCATTTCTTCTACTGGCAAGATTGCCAGTACTTCTACGGACATTTCCCTGACAGTGCCCCCCCCAAGGGGCAGCCTCCGGATGCCACAACGGGCCGATGCTTCGGGATGTATGCTGTGAAAGTCCCGTACCAGTCTAGGAGCATGCACATTGTTTGCAGGCTCCCAGGAACTGTCTTCGGGAGGGTATCCCCTCCATTTGATGAGATACTGGATCTGCCTACCTCTCCTCCGGCAATCCATAATGGCTTCAACCTCAAATTCAGTTTCCCCTTCTACCAGGACTGGAGGAGGAGGTGGCTCTTCTCTTCCTGGAAATGGACTGGGTACCACAGGCTTAAGCAGGGAGATGTGGAACACTGGATGGATCTTGTAAGTATTGGGTAGTGCCAGCTCAAAAGCCACTGGATTTATTTCTCTTTTAATTTCAAAGGGACCAATGAACTTGGGTCCAAGCTTCCGGGCTGGACATGAGAGCTTGAGGTTTACTGAAGAAAGCCAAACCTTGTCCCCAACCTTAAAGACAGGATTCCCTCTTCTTCTTTTATCATGAAACCTTTTATAGTCCTCTTGGGCTTTTCGCATGGCCTCCTGAAGTATCTTGTAGTTAGTTTGAATGAACCTTAACCGATCCTGGACAGCGGGGGCAGATGTTTCAGGTATAGTATTCGGAAGGAAGGAAGGGTGAAATCCATAGTTTGCCCAGAAAGGAGACTGATTGATGGCTGCATGCAACGAATTGTTATATGCAAACTCAGTGCAGGGAAGAAGGGAGATCCAATCATCCTGTGAGCAAGTACAGAAGCACCGAAGATACTGTTCTAAGGTCTGGTTAGTCCTTTCCATTTGACCATTGCTCTGGGGGTGGTACGCTGAGGAAAGACATACTTCAATTGATAGAGATTTGCAGAGATCTCTCCAGAACTTGGAGGTAAATTGTACCCCTCTGTCAGAGACAATACTATCTGGTAGTCCATGTAATCTGACGATCTCTTTAATGAAAATGTCTGCTGTCTCCGAGGCGGAAGGTGTGCCAATCATTGGGAGAAAATGTGCCATTTTGGAAAGGCGGTCTACCACCACCATGATGGTGGTGCATCCCCCAGAGGGAGGCAAGTCTACTATAAAATCCATGGATATTTCTTTCCAGGGTTGTTCAGGGATGGGTAGTGGCCTCAAAAGTCCCCATGGTTTGGCATTGGAACCCTTATTGCGCTGGCACGTGGCGCAGGAGTTAACATATTTTCTACAGTCCTGTCTTAGGCTGGCCCACCAAAAAGAGCGTTGAACAAGTTCAGTGGTTCTTCGTATTCCAAAATGTCCGGCAAGTTTGTGATCATGTGACATCTTTAGAACTTGGAGTCTAACTGATTGGGGAACAAAAATGTTGTCCTGGTGCCATAAAAATCCATCTTGGCTTCTCAATGAGGACATTTCTGGGTCAGGGCACTGGATTGAGGCTTGTTTAATCAAAGTCTTTAAGTCAGGTTGGATGAGTAAAAAAGTTTGAGCGGAAAGGATCGTACTTGGCTCTGTTGTTTCAGGGGTGTTTGGAAACATTCGAGAGAGTGCATCCGCTTTCCCATTCTTGGAACCTGGGCGATATGTAAGATGAAAATTTAACCTGGAGAAAAATAAAGCCCATCGGGCTTGCCGGGGTCTTAAACGTTTGGCTGTCCTGAGGTACTCCAGGTTCTTATGGTCTGTAAAAATCATAATGGGATGAGCGGCACCCTCCAATAAGTATCTCCATTCTTCTAAGGCAGATTAAATGGCCAATAGTTCTCGATCCCCAACATCATAATTTCTCTCTGGTGGGCTCATCTTTCGGGAAAAGAAAGCAATGGGGTGAAGGAGAGCCTTGGGTCCTTGCCGTTGGGACAGGATTGCCCCTGTAGCTACTTCAGAGGCGTCTACTTCCAAAACATAGGGCAGGGTTGGATCCGGGTGCTGTAGAATTGTTGCAGACGTGAACAGATTTTTTAATTTATCAAAGGCTGTCTGAGCTTCTAGGGACCACTGGAACCGGGTCGTCTGATGGGTCAATTGAGTGATGGGTGCTATGGTGGTGGAGAAAGCCTTCACAAATTTCCTGTAAAAATTGGAGAACCCTATGAAGCGCTGGACACCCTTCTTGTCCGAGGGAGCTGGCCAGTTAAGTATTGCTTCCACCTTCTTTGGGTCCATTGCAATTCCTTCTGTGGAGATGATGAGACCCAGAAATTGAATAGATGTCTTTTCAAAATCACATTTGTCTGCTTTGACATATAGGCCATGTTTTCTTAGGGTTAGAAGTACTTTCTTTACGTGGGTTCGGTGAAGTTCCAAAGAGGCAGAAAAGATGAGAATATCATCAAGGTATACAATTACAAAGTAGTCAAGGAATTCCCGGAAGATATCGTTCACTAGATGCTGGAACGTGGCTGGAGCATTGCATAATCCGAACGGCATCACAAGGTATTCGAAGTGGCCGAACCTCGTCCGGAATGCTGTCTTCCACTCGTCTCCCTGGCGGATGCGGACAAGATTGTAGGCACCCCTTAGATCTAATTTAGTGAAGATACGGGCGGTTCGGAACCTTTGAAAGAGTTCAGGAACAAGAGGGAGAGGGTATCGATTTTTTACGGTAATTTTATTGATGTCTCTGTAGTCTACACATGGCCGTAATGTGCCGTCCTTCTTCTCCACAAAGAAAATACCTGCTCCAGCAGGAGAAGAAGAGCGTCGGATAAACCCCTTTTCAAGACTCTCATCAATATATAAACGTAAGGCTTCCAGCTCGTTTTCAGGTAGAGGAAAGATTCGTCCGAATGGGATCTCAGCCCCTGGAAGCAGTTCAATCGGACAATCATAAGGTCGGTGAGGTGGGAGGACATCGGCCTTTTTCTTGTCAAAAACGTCTATGAACTCATGATAAGCAGAAGGGACAAGCAGGAGGTTATCAGGAGAAGGTTGCACGGCCAGACAGCTAGCAGGCTTACTGAAACTGGGAGGAAAACAATGTTGCAAGCAATAGTCTGAAGAAAAAGAGATTTCCTTCTTGGCCCAGTTGATTTGTGGGTTATGTGCCTGTAGCCACGGAATTCCTAAGATGATGGGAAACATAGGAGAACATAAAATGTCAAAACGGATACATTCTTGGTGGCCAGTATCAGTAGTAGTGAAGATGGGTATGGTTTCACGGGAGACAAGTCCAGAACTGGGCAAGGAACCATCAGCCAATAGAACTTCCAGTCTTTGTTTTTTCTCATAACGGGGCACACCAAGTTTCATGGCCAGAGATAAGTCCATAAAGCAACTACATGCCCCAGAGTCGATAATTGCTGATAGTCGAACCTCCCTTCCTGCCACTTGAAAGGAGATGGAAAGAGCGAGGTAAGAATGGGAGGATACAGAGACTTGCAGATAAGTGGAACTTGGTGGGTAGGCCTTACTGGGTCTTATGGGGCAGCTGCGTAAAAAATGTCCAGCCCCTCCGCAATACAGGCAGAGATAGGCCCGCCGACGGCGTTGTCTCTCATCAAAGGTAAGGGGAGAACGGACCAGGCCAACTTGCTTTGGATCTCTTTTGAGACCTGCAGAACAGGCAGGCGTGGGTTCAACAGCAGGTGGAGACCTGGGTGGCCTCTTGGTAGGCTGGAAGGTTTGAGCGCGTTTCGACCGCCGCTCCCGCAGGCGCCTGTCAAGCAGAATGGCTAGGTGGACAAGTTTATCAAGAGTGCCTGGAACAGCAACTCGGGCTAGTTCATCTTTAAGGGTCTCAGATAGTCCTTGGCGATATTGAAACCTGAGTGCTGCCTCATTCCAGCTAGTATCGGTAGACCATCTGCGGAATTCCGCTGTATAGTCCTCCACTGGTCGTTCTCCTTGCCGTAAGACGACTAAGGCAGATTCAGCGGAGGCCATGCGCTCGGGGTCATCATACAAAATAGTCATAGCCTCAAAAAAAGTGTCCATAGTGTTCAAAGCCGGGCTCTTTTGTTCTAGTAGGTTATGAGCCCAAGCTTGGGGTTCTTTGGATAGTAGGGAAATTATGAATCCTACTTTCACAAACTCTGAGGAAAAATTTCTAGGCTGGAGGGCCAGGTACAGCAGGCACGCATTCTTAAAAGCCCGAAACTTATTTCGGTCACCGAAGAATCGTTCGGGTGTTGGTACCCGTGGTTCAGGAGAAGGCATCATCACTGTATGGGTCGGGTTAGCAGATTCTTGAGGCAGGGAAGCTGATGCTGTGTTAGTGGAAGATGAGCTGGAGTCCACCAAGGCTGGAGAGGTAGGCAAATGCTGCAGCCGATCTTTCAAATAGAAGTAACCATCCTGGAGTTTCTGGATGGCTTGTGTAAGGGTGGTGACTTGTTGGCACATCATCTCGAGCAGGGGAGCACCTCTGTCGGCCTCAGTCATGGCTGGATTGTACTGTCACGTACCTGGTTGGAGGCCAAAATGCCGAGAGGGCTCCCCTTGCGGCTAAGTGCAGTACACCCCTGAGGTTGGGTACAGAGGGTGTAGTGCCCAGAGAAGCACAGGTTGCCAGATGGATCCAGGAGAGATGAGCTGGTGAGTGTCTGAAGAATACTGGAGAATACAGTAAACACAGCTAGGCTGCAGTCTCTAGGAGTCCTCGGTAAGACTTGGCAAGGTGTGCACAAAGAGCAACAGTGGAAGTCGGCTGGGGATCAAACACTGTGGATCCAGGCAGGAGATGCAGGTTTGCAGGAATGGAGACAAGCCAAGGTCTGGTGTTGGAAAACAGGCAGGAACAGATAACTGAAGCAAAGTCCGTGAAACAAGCCGGGATCAGGTGCTGGAGAAGGTAACAAGTCAGTAAAGCAAGCCAGGGGGTCAAACCAGGAGAGCGGATCAGACAGGTCAGGAACAAGCCGGGTCACAACAGGAAATCCAAACAGTAATAATACAGAGACTCAGGAACTCAGGAAGGCTGACGACAATCCAGCAATTTGGATCAGACAGTGGCAGCCATTTATAGACCAGCAGGAGGATCTTCCTGTCACATGATGAGCCTACGGCTTCCATTTCTTCTACTGGCAAGATTGCCAGTACTTCTTCTATGGCCATTTCTTCTACTGGCAAGATTGCCAGTACTTCTTCTATGGCCATTTCTTCTACTGGCAAGTTTGCCAGTACTTCTACGGACATTTCCCTGACAGCAAGACTGCTTTCATTGAATGTAGGTGAGAGTTATACCACATAGCTGGACGTTAGAATGAGATGGTTCATGTTTTTAATGGGGCACAGTTGTCAAGGGAAGATGACAAAACCTGATTAAGGGCATGTATTTTGTATTATTGAAAAGAATAGTTAGATAGGCAGACAGTATTAAGTCAAGGGGAGAGCAGTCAGAGACAAAAGAACCATTTGCAATTATAAGGTCCAGGGTCTGTCCTTTGATATGTGTGTGGAAGCAGACAAATTGAGTGAGTTCAAAACATTCCAGTAGAGCCAAGAAATCTTTAGCTAAACTGGAAGGCTATGAGTCAGTGAGTATAGTAAAATCCCCAAGTCTAACAATTCTTTTAAAACAAAGGCATAAAAATTAAAGCCAATCAGCAAAGTCACCTAAGAAATCTCTACAAGATTTAGGTGGTCGTTAAACAGTAGAAATAACAGATGAGGGGGAAACACAGACCTTGAGAGCAAGGCATTCAAAGAAGGAGAAATAGGGTACCTTTACAGGGGATAAAGTATACAGCAAGCTGTGAATAACAATTATACCTCCACCTTTGCCCAAGAGACATAGGAGGTCAAACAATTTGTATCCAGGAGGGGTGAGTTGGTTGAAAAGGATGCCATAATTTTGTTTGTGTCAGGTTTCAGTTAATCACAGAAGGTCCAACTTATTGCCTACAATAAAGTCTGAAATAAGTAGTACCGGGGCGTGGCCGGCAGCCGATGCAGACGGTCGTGTGAAGAGAGAGCTCCGTTCACTGAGCCTGAACTAAGCGGCTAACAGCGACTTCTCAAGCCCTGAAGACTCGCAGCAGACAGCCAGTGACCCCTACACTCACTGTGCCGCGATGGGGAAGAGGAAAAACGAGCAGAAGCCTCGGAAGCTCACGGACTTCTACCCTCCGTCGAGCACACCAGGGCCTCAAGATGGCGTCGGAGCCTCGGCCTTGCGGCGTGGTTCACCGCGGAGCGGGGGGCCTGCTGGATCGAATAACGCACAAGATGCGGCAACATCCCGGGCAAACAGCGGAGGCTCTACCCCAGGCCAATCTCCCATATCCAGCCCGCAGAAGTCCTCGCAAAAACGCTCCACCAACCACACTTATGCAGGTGAGCAGGATGATCCTAATGACTCGCAAGACAGCACTAGGTCATTCGTAAAACAAATCAATGAATTCCCTACCTCAGGTCTGCCATTAAGTGACACTGTGATGAAGGACATGCTAGTAACGTTGAGGGGATCCCTGCACAGGGATATGATGCACTGTATTGCACAGATTAAATCTGAGGTTACTTCCATTGGGGACAGAGTCTGCCATGTAGAGGAGAAAATGGGGGATTTTGCTGTTGCACATAACGAATTGGTTGATGCTCATAATGATGCAGAAGGGGATATGCAAGACATGAGAGATAAGATCGCAGATCTCGAAGACAGATCCAGGCGCAATAACGTTAAAATAAGGGGGGTTGAGGAATCTATACCCCCAGAGGAATTGAGACGATATGTGCAGCGTTTCATAGCCGCCATGTTGCCTGAGGCCCCCGAGCGAGAGGTTATTGTGGACAGAGCACACCGCCTTCCTAAACCCAAATTTCTCCCTGACACTGTACCTAGAGATGTGATTGCTCGTATTCACTTCTTTCACATCAAAGACGAGCTAATGAGATTTGCAAGAAAAAATCACCCCTTGCCAGCTCCCTACTCAGATATCTCTATATACGCAGACCTATCACAGCACACCATGCAGGCCCGAAGGAAGCTGTCCTCCATTACCAAACTTTTTCAAAACCACAAGATTCCCTACTCATGGGGGTTCCCTACCAAGCTGCTGATCATCAGGGAGAATCGCACCTTTGTTGTCAGAAGTTTGGAAGAAGGCCTCGCCTTAGCTAAACGGTGGGATCTGCTACCGAAGGATGATCATGACCTGAGACCCAAGCAAACGCCTGCTAGACTATCCCCTGAATGGTCTGCTACCTGATGTGTTCCACGGTCATTTAGCCATGGCTGCTTACAAATCCTACTTCGTTGGGCTTTAGAAAAAGTTCAATTAGGCTCACAAGGAGTTCGTTACCCCCTGTGTTGTAACTATGCGAAATTTCTTCGCACTTTGTGATTGGTTCTACTGTTCCGTTTTCATGTTCTGGTTCTGTCTTTTTTACTTTTTGTTGTTCTTTTTACTTCATTTTTTTTTCCACGTCATACCTGAAGAACTCACAGATAATACCTCTACACTTGCAGCTGGAAGGGCTACAACTCCCATGACATTCTATTCTACATTAAACTGGAGGCCTATTTTTGATCCTCTGCCGCCACCTAAAGGTAACATTCTATTATTGCTTAATTATCCTATCAGCCCTTTTTTGAGCGCAGCACGCCCCTTCTCCCCCGATTGATGGCATTATCTATTGTTTCTATAAATGTTCACGGATTGAATAGTCCTTTCAAGAGGTCCGCAATGTGGAGAGAAGTCAACAAACTAAAAGGGGAGATTCTCTGTGCGCAAGAGACTCACTTTATGGCTACCAATCCACCGAGGTGCTCTCATAAAGCATTTCCCCATGTTTTCAATGCTCCGGCCCCAGTGAAAAAGAGAGGTGTATTTATAGCCATTAGACATTCAGTTGCATTTCATCTACATGAGTGTATCAAAGATACGAATGGCAGATATATTATTCTAATTTGTGACCTGAATGGAAGTACCTACACTCTGGTGAATCTCTATTCCCCTAACAAGGGGCAATGCTCTTTTTTAAAGTCTCTACTTAAAAAAGTGGACAAGGTTAAGAGAGGTTCTCTTCTTCTGTGTGGGGACTTTAACTCTGTGGTCAATAGACACATGGACTGCTCAGGGAACAATCCTGCTAACAGGCAGGAACTTCAATCTATTCTACTGGAAAGAGGTCTATATGACCCATGGAGATGTCTACACTCATCAGAAAGAGACTTTACTTACTATTCCTCTCCCCACAGGGTGTATTCTAGAATTGATTTTTTTCTGACTGATTTCAAACTGCTCCAGAGGACTGAGTCTGCTGAAATCCACTCTATCACCTGGTCGGACCACGCTCCGATCTCCATTCAGATTGGGGGTCGGGGCTCTGCTCCGCAGGCCTATCTATGGAGAAATAACCTTGGAATTTTAGCAGACCCAGTCACTTCTTCCAAAGTTAATGAGCAACTCCTCGAATTCTTTGACCTAAATAATACCGGTGATGTTGATATAAATACGCTTTGGTGCTCCCATAAAGCTTTCTGCAGAGGGCTGCTCATTCAAGCAGCGGCAAGACGTAAGAAGAGTAAGGGGGAAACGTTAAGTAACTTGCTTAAGGAATTAGCGAAACTAGAAGATTCCCACAAACAGAATCCTTCCCCCATTCTTGAACAGGACTTGTTTAACTGTAGGCAAAAGGTACGTTTATTACTACTCTCTGACCATCAAAATTTACTTCGGCGCACTAAAGCTAAATTTTATGCTCAGAGTAACAAGGCAGGTAAGATGCTAGCCAACTATCTCTCCAAAAGGCAGAGAAGATCCAATCTCTCTTCCATTAAAGACCCCCATACAGGTATAGTAGAGCATCATCCTGACAAAATAGCTAATGCATTCATGATGTACTACAATGACTTATATAATTTGAAGGAGGATGGCTCTACGCCCCAGCCTACGGCTCCCTCTATTGCTACATTTTTAGATTCGGTCTCCCTCCCCTCCTTGGCTGAGGAAGACCTAATTCTACTTAATTCCCCCATCTCGGCCAAGGAAATTAGTGACACAATTCAAACCCTACCTAATAATAAATCCCCTGGGTCCGATGGCTTTTCATCGGAATATTATAAGACTTTCTCAGATGCACTAGTTCCCTACCTATGTCTACTTTTCAACAATGCTGCGACTGCAGCTGCTTTTCCAGAGGAAATGCTGCAGGCTACAATCATTACTTTGCCTAAACCGGGTAAATCACCGGACTCCCCTCAGAACTTCAGGCCCATTTCTTTATTGAATACGGACCTGAAGATCTATGCCAAAATCTTGGCCAATAGATTGGCCAAGGTTACTCCTAGACTGGTCAAGGCAGATCAGGTAGGGTTTGTGCAGGGCAGACAGGCCCCTGATGGTACTAGGAGGCTACTAAACCTTTTCCACACTGTTGAAACCAAGAAAATACCTTCAGTGGTGTTAGCCCTTGACGCCGAAAAGGCCTTTGATAGGGTCCATTGGGGTTATCTCTGTGCGACCCTTCAAAAGTTTGGCCTTCAGGGGACGATCCTATCTGCGATCCTAGCTTTATACTCAGCTCCGTCTGCGAGGGTGTTTACCTCTAACGCTCTATCTGACAAGTTTTTTATTACTAATGGCACGCGCCAGGGGTGCCCTTTATCACCCATAATATTTACCTTGTTGATGGAACCCCTGGCTGAGGCAATTAGAGCGGATGATGCTATTACTGGAATACAGGTGGCTCACCAATCCCATAAGATAGGGCTGTTTGCAGATGATGTAGTGCTAACATTATCCAACCCGTTTACATCCCTCAATAGACTTAGAACAATCCTCCAGAAGTATAGTGAAGTGTCCTACTATAAACTCAATATCACTAAGTCGTGTTTACTGCCCATCAATATCAACAAACATCAAATCTCTTTACTAAAGGAAAAATATCCATTCCAATGGGTATCCAAGTCCATCCCCTACCTGGGTATTAGATTGACATCACCGGTATCTTCTATGTATGAAATTAATTATTCTACTCTGACTTCCGTTGTTAAAGCTGATTTACAACATATCTCATCATATGAACTGTCCTGGTTGGGGAGGATAGCGTCGCTGAAAATGTTGCTCCTGCCTAAGTTGATTTATTATTTCAGGACTATTCCCATCTGTTTACCGAATATTTTCTTTAATACGATTGACAAGCTGTTCAGGCAATTCATCTGGAAAGGCAGACTACCCAGAGTTACCTTCTCCTCTATCCAACGACATAGATCCAATGGGGGTGTAAGTTTTCCAAACATTCGCTTTTATCACAAAGCCGCTGTTCTGGACCAGATGAAAGCATGGTTTGAACCGGAGTCTGAGAAACTCTGGGTTCAGATCGAAAAGGCTGCAGTACAAAATAGGGACCTTCCATCATTACTACTCGCCAAACTGACCGGTATAGAGTTTACACCCCCCTCAATGCCCTCCATTGCGACGACTCTTTCGGTCTGGGAATCTTTGCACATGGTCACAGACTCTGTTTCTAAATTACGCCAGGAAATCACTAATATTAAAATTTATGAATTTCTAATCCCACATCTTAATATTCATTTATGGCTGGAGGAGGGTATCCAGTCATGGGGAGACTTGCTCCGCAGGAAACCCTCCTCACATGCATATGCTAAAGCGCAAATACTCCACTTTAGATCCAAACACCCTAACTGCACATACGATGTCCACAGCGGAGCATGGAGTTATTTGTTGTCAAGCTATAATAGACCCAAGGGGCTATCATGGTTTTACGCACTACTCCAGCAACGTGATAAATTCTCCAAAATCTCTACCATGTCCAATTGGGAGAGAGATCTAGGATCTACTTTCACCCAAGTGGAATGGAAAGCAGCTATTAGCTCATGTTTCAGGTACTCCCACTGCACTAACCATTGGGATCTCGCATTAAAAATACTTCACAGATCATATCATACTCCAGTGAGACTGTCTATGATCTTTAGGCTGGACTCCAGTTTATGCTGGCGACAGTGTGGGTCAAGGGGGAACTTGTATCACATTCTCTGGGACTGCTTGGGGGTACGCAACTTCTGGGGCGACGTTTTCAAACTACTGTCTTCTGTTACTGGGGCTGCAGTGACACCTTCCCCTCAACTAGCTCTTCTTTCCCTGACGATTGACATTGTCCCCAAGAAGTTCAGAACTATAGTTACTCATGTCTTGATAGCCGCGAGATTAACGATCACCTCTAAATGGAAATCCAACAGGGTCCCGGATATATCTGAAGTTGTCCGCAGGGTCAATGTTCAATATTCGTATGAAAAGCACTTCGCCATTCAATTCCGAACACTACATTCATTTAATATCAGGTGGGATCCATGGCTATCCAAATTCAACCCCCTGGGTTAGGTGCCACCTTGTGAATTGCCTGACAACTTGAACGGTTGACCAAGGATATATGCTAAGTACTGGAATTCGCATTAATACTTGCTTTTTGTGATTTGTGACTCATCTCTGGTTATGACGTTTTTTTTTTCTTTTATCCTTTTTCTTTTTCTTTTTTTCTTTTGTTTGCCCTATGTTACTCTACTTTAAATCTCTCATGGGATTGTAGATGATGCTGTTAGTACCCTGTGTTCCAACCGTAGGAATGCTTTTTGCAGACCCACTTAACCCTGATACAGTAGAGGTTTATGTATTAATGCCTGTTCTTTACCGGACTTAAGGGCTGACGCGTCCACATTTGAGACGTAGGATGCTAGGCTCGCACTACTTAAAGTTTACAGGCTTAGCCTTAGCGAACTGGTCCTAATTTGTCGACTAATTGCTCTTTTGTTTTCTGTTCCCTTTTATGTTATTTTGTTAATGACCCTACTCGGTGCCGACTTGTTGTTAGTACTGTTTATACCGATATTGTACAACGACATATGTATGTTGTCTGAAAATTTAATAAAAATCATTTGAAAGAAATAAGTAGTACCTTGTTGTTAGCAGAGCGAGTGTTCGGGAGCGCTGATCTGGCTTCCCTTGGAGGATCTTTGGGAATCAAAGTGGAGTCAGGGCTGCCAGTGAAAGTAGTCTTTTGCTCTGTGCGGGATGGTTTTGCAGCCTTACCATGATAAACAGGGATTGAGACAGCACAAGCACTTGAAGGGAGGACACAGCATTCAGTGCCACAATGCATGTATCTCTTTGGGCATAAAATCCCAATATTCCAGCAGAGATCTTAGCCAAGAAATAGTTCTGAATTATTTACAGGAGTTGCAGTGCAGTGCACCAGAGGAGCATGATTGAGAGATGCGGGTACAGTGGGGGAGAAAAATGTCCAGTTGTCAACAGTGCAGTGCAAGGAAATAGGTTTGGTGACCCAGGGAAGGTTCAGAGGTGAGTAAGCATCAACATGGGGCAGATTTTTAAACAGAGGTCCAGTGTAGGGCAATTAAAGAGGTTCAGTGAACTGGGGAAGATTCGAAGGTGTGTCAACAGCAAAATGGGGCACGTTGTAAGAATAGGGAGCAGTCACTTATAGAGTAACAATCCCAGAGAACCAGGA
Source organism: Rana kukunoris (assembly GCA_029574335.1). NCBI lineage: Eukaryota > Metazoa > Chordata > Amphibia > Anura > Ranidae > Rana > Rana kukunoris. The sequence continues at coordinate 457,942,535 of CM056051.1, read as the reverse complement.
GATCAGAGAATTCAATCCAGGGAATCTAAATCCGATAACTCAATCTTAGCAGTCAGAAAATCTGATAAATAAAACCTATTAGTCAGAAAATAGAGGGTTTTGAAAAGGAAAAAATTTGATTGTAGATTTGTAAAATTGGAATTTGTGTGAGGAGCAGCAGCCAAATGCACCAGTGTTCTCTCTACAGCCAGGAGGATAGCTAGGAGAGCTCCTGCCACCTCAGAACTAGTCAGACAAAAAAATGGCAAACACAAATTTTCATTTTTTCTGGAAAAAAAATGGGAAATGTTTTTTTTTTCCACGGCTTCAAAGTTTCCAGAATTTTTTAATTTACAAACATCTCTTATGCCGCGTACACACAGTCGGAATGTCTGACAGGAAAAGTTTGATGTGAGCTTTTGGTCAAAAAATCCTACTGTGTGCAGGCCCCATCGGACATTTTCTGTCAAAATTTCCGACAGCAAAAATTTGAGAGCTGGTTCTCAAATTTTCCGACGGGAAAAATTCTTGTCGAAAATTCTGATCGCCTGTATAAAATTCCGACGCGGAAAAAACACGCATGCTCGGAATAAATTTTTCTTGTTTCATTGTAGTGTTGTATGTCACCGCGTTCTTGATGGTCGGAATTTTGTGTGACCGTGTGTATGCAACACAACTTTGAGCCAAAATTCCGTCTGAAAAGAATCCACAGTTTTCTTGTCGGAATTTCCGATCATGTGTATGCGGCATACGTTTTTTGGTAATTACCAGCCACTTTCTGTTTTCAGGGCTTGAAGCCACCTGAAGCCCCTTAAGGTGGCCCAGACATGGTTTGGTGTCTTTGTTTTTCACCATTTTGCAAGGGCTCTAGATTTTGACTTTATAAATATGTTTTTTTTTTTAAGTCAGCAAACTTTAAACATTATTTTTTTTTTTGTACTTCCAGACCATATATTTTCAGATATTGCATGCTTTGGGGATGCCTTTTGTGAGCTTTTATGTCCATAATTTGAATTGTGCAAAGAGCAAAAGGGTTGACAAGCTGACATGCTTATACTGTATGTATTGTGCATATGTTGTGCAAAGCATAAGTTTGGGAGCCTGTGAAGGTTAATAAGAAGTCATCTCTGTATTACTATTTGTGGTAGAAAGATGATTTTGACTTGCTTGGCTTGCTTGGCAGATACTGTACATACATTTTTACAATTTTTTTTTTTTTTAGGGAAAATAAAATAAAACAATGTACAGAAAAATGGCATGCACCTAAAATGCCTTTCTTTCTACCCTTTAAGAATCTTCTTGAACTATTCAATACAAAAAAAAAAAATTATATCTTAGCGCGTGTGTCTTTGTTTAGTCTGTCACATAACATTTGAAATCAATGTCTCTATATATTTGTACAGGTATAAATAACTAACAGCACCTTATTGTTCACTTTGCAGTGTAACAGGGAAATTGGAAAAGAAAAACAGCTCAAAGTTAATGTTCGAGTAGAACTTTTGCAACCATCTAATAAATGGCATGGTAACACCTTTCTCATTCTCTGTTAATTACTAATTTTGTAGGTTATCCTGTCTCAGATAATTACCATGAATGCTCATCACTTGCACTTGTGAGTGCTTTCTGTCATAGTACTGCAATAATTGCTGTGATCATGGAGACAAGTGTATTTTGTGTTTGCCATTTACAAGGAACAAAGACAAGAAACAAGAACAGCATGAAAAATATTGTACCGCCAAACAATTTGTGAAGAATGTATTGCTGACTTCTTCAGACAAACCTCTACAGCTCTGAATAAGTCAGACATCTTGATGGAAAATATTACAGATTCAAAAAGTGCTTGGCCGATATTGATGGCAAGAATGATAGAATATGGCATGGGTAAAAAAGTTCAACTGACACATTGGGCTAGATTCAGGTAGCCAGTCTTATCTTTGTGCGGGCGTAACGTATGTCATTTACGTTACGCCGCCGCAACTTTTTCAGGCAAGTGCTTTATCCACAAAGCACTTGCCTGTAAAGTTGAGGCGGTGTAGCGTAAATGGCCCGTCGTAATTCAAATTTGGCGGGTAGGGGGCGTGTAGTATTTAAATCAAGCGCGTCCCTGCGCCGAATGAACTGCACATGTGCCGGCCGTGAAAGAATCCCAGTGCGCATGCTCCAAACACGTCGCAAATTGTCAAGGAAAATGACGTGAAGATAACTTACGCCCTGGCCCATTCTGAATCGACTTACGCAAACTACGTAAACGACGTTCAATACGACGATGTCTAGACGTCCATACTTAACATTGGCTGCGCCTTACTATAGCAGGGGTAACTTTAAGCCGGGCGTAAGTCTTACGTAAACGACATAAACAGATACGCCGGCCGGGCGTACGTTCGGGAAACGGGGTATTTGCTCATTTGCATATTTTACAACGGGAACGCCACCTAGCGGCCAGCGTTAATATGCAACTAAGACACGATGGTGTAAGTGCCTTACGTCGGTCATATCTTAGCAACATTTAAGCGTATCTCATTATGAACATACGCTTAAATTTGCGAGGGCTCAGATTAGGACTTACGACGGTGTATCTACTGATACGCCCGTCGTAAGTCTTTCTGAATCTAGACCATTATGTTTATAATTGGAAAATAAGATAGGTGAACTGCTCAACATGAAAGTCATATCGTTTGAAGAAAACTTCCATGCATCAAGCATTCTTCTGCAGTTTTCACCTTATTGGATATGAAACATTACAATACAAATAAAACATAAGTAAAAATTACATACATGCTTCAAGTTTAATTTTTCAGTTGTTTGACCATGTCATTTTTTTTCATTTGGTATGTATTTATTATCCATAAATACTTGAGAATAAATTAGTTTCCCTTTATGCCTGTGTCTACAATTAATTTTATTCTTTCAATATCTTGATTTGTAATCACACATTCAGATACACAAAGAGTGTAAGTGATGATGAATGATGAGCCTGACTGAAACAGCACATTACTGGCAATCACTGTTGTGATTTTAAAGGTGCAGAACACACAAAAATATCAAAAATATTTTTTTATTCTATATCAATCTTTGCCCGGTGATTGTGGGGTCTGCGTGCGGGGGACTTATCAAATATTTTAACCACGGTCCCTCCCTATGTAAATGGGTATCGGGTACATTGTATACTTACCCATTCATCAAGATAGTGTCAAACAAGTAAAAATGAAAGCAGACAGTTTTGGACAAGTTCTTTATTAAAAAAAAGTGTCCCGCGATGTCTCAATTCATCTTCTATCACAGCGTCTGATGCTCCAGAGAAAAACAAAACAAAAAAGAAACAGAAAAACTCTGCCTCCTTGGAAGGCGTCCCTGTGACTGCCGTCTTTTTGCTTTGTCAGCTCTTATATAGCTGAGGGCGGGGCCCCCCAATGATGTAACCCAAGTGACCCTGCCCCCTTCTGACATCATGTGACGAAGCCCCCTGTGACATCATGTGATGTCAAAGGGAGAGGAGTCACCAATGACGTAATCAAAGGGGGAGTTTTTCCTTTTTTTTTCTTGGGAACGTTAGACGATGTGATTAAAGATGAATGGACATTGCGGGATGCTTTTTTTTCTTTTTTTAAAAAGGGCTTGTCCAAAACGGTCTGCTGTAATTTAAACTTTTTTGACACATTGTTGGTGAATGTACCCGATACCCATAAACATGGGGGGCTGGGATCTGGGGGCCCCCTTGTTCCAGATTCTGATAAGCCCCCACCCGCAGACCCCCACAACCACTGGACAAGGGTTGTGGGGAAGAGGTGCTTGTCCCCATCAACATGGGGATAAGGTGTTTTGGGGGACCCCAAAGCAACCTCCCCATGTTGAGGGCATGTGGCCTGGTATAGTTTAGGAGGGGGGGCGCTCTCACACCCCTCTTTTCCAGTGACCTGCCAGGTTGCATGCTCGGATAAAGGTCTAATATGGATTTTGTGGGATTTTGTGGGATTTTTGTCACAGGGTGTTCCCTTAAAAATCCATACCAGACCTAAGGGACCTGGTATGGATTTTAAGTGGGACCCCACACTAGAGATGAGCCGAACACCCACGCGTTCGGTTTTGCACCAGAACCTTCGAACGGACCGAACGTTCGCTCAAACATTTACAACCCCATTGATGTCAATGGGACTCGAATGTTCAATTTCAAAAGTGCTCATTTTAAAGCCCCATATGCAAGTTATTGTCGGAAAACATCTTTGAGAACCCAGGTCTTGCCCCAGGGAACATGTATCAATGGAAAAAAGTTTTAATAAGGGTCGTTTTTTCTGGAGCAGTGATTTTAATGATGCAGCATCATTAAAATCACTGCTCCAGAAAAAAACAACCAGTTAAAAAAAAAAATTCCATTGATACATGTTCCCTGAGGCAAGACCCGGGTTCTCAAAGACGTTTTCACAGGCTTACTATAGACACCCAGCAGGTACAATATTTAAAGGAATTTTTCATTTTTTTTTTTTTTATTTAAGCATCATGATGCTTAAATTTTAAAAAAAATATGAAAAAGTCCTTTAAATATTGTACCTGCTGGGTGTCATAGTATGCCTGTGTAGCTTTATGGTGCACACTGCAGAGGACACAGGCAATACACCACGTGAGAATACTGCAGATAGCACAATCAACAACCTGCCAGTAAATTAGGAAGAACTAATCTAGCTAAACTATACAGTGTATAAATATATGTACAAAACCTGGGATGTATATATATCCTCTACACACTGTAAATTTAACTGACTAGCCTGCCTGCTCTATCTAGCTAGAAAAAAAGACACTCTCTCTCTCTCTCTGTGACTGATATCTAACCAGTGCCCTGCAGGCGGCCTTTTATAGTGTGGGGCGTGTACTAAAGCCCTGAGCCATAATTGGCCAAAGCCACCCTGACTTTGGCCAATTACGGCTCTCTGTACTGACGGCGCTGTGATTGGCCAAGCATGTGGGTCATAGTGCATGCTTGGCCAATCATCAGCATGCAATGCCGCAGTAAATTATGGGCCATGGCGCGTCACTCAAATTTGGCGCGAACGACCCGTTTTGTTCGTATTTCGACGAACGATCGAACATACGATGTTCAAGTCGAACATACGTTCGACTCGAACACGAAGCTCATCCTTACCAACACTATTATTTTTTTATTTGGCACAGGGTTCCCCTGAAAATCCTTAATAGACCTGAAAGGCCTGGTATGGATATTGGGGGGGACCCCCACGCCATAAAAAATAGCTTAGGCGTAGGGTTCCCCTTATCCACTTCAATACTCTATATTATATATATATACTACACTGCCTGAATATAGATTCTACACTGAATATCTAATCTACACTAAATGCAGAGTATACTAGGCTGTATAAAAGAGATTAGACAGCTTAGTTAGTGGCGTGCAGGCAGTGTATTTGAGATATATATATATATATATATATATATATATACAGGCAGTGCAGAATTATTAGGCAAGTTGTATTTTTGAGGATTAATTTTATTATTGAACAACAACCATGTTCTCAATGAACCCAAAAAACTCATTAATATCAAAGCTGAATATTTTTGGAAGTAGTTTTTAGTTTGTTTTTAGTTTTAGCTATTTTAGGGGGATATCTGTGTGTGCAGGTGACTATTACTGTGCATAATTATATGGCAACTTAACAAAAAACAAATATATACCCATTTCAATTATTTATTTTTACCAGTGAAACCAATATAGCATCTCAACATTCACAAATATACATTTCTGACATTCAAAAACAAAACAAAAACAAATCAGTGACCAATATAGCCACCTTTCTTTGCAAGGACACTCATGCAGCCTGCCATCCATGGATTCTGTCAGTGTTTTGATCTGTTCACCATCAACATTGCGTGCAGCAGCAACCACAGCCTCCCAGACACTGTTCAGAGAGGTGTACTGTTTTCCTCCTTGTAAATCTCACATTTGATGATGGACCACAGGTTCTCAATGGGGTTCAGATCAGGTGAACAAGGAGGCCATGTCATTAGTTTTTCTTCCTTTATACCCTTTCTTGGCAGCCACGCTGTGGAGTACTTGGACCCATGTGATGGAGCATTGTCCTGCATGAAAATCATGTTTTTCTTGAAGGATGCAGACTTCTTCCTGTACCACTGCTTGAAGAAGGTGTCTTCCAGAAACTGGCAGTAGGACTGGGAGTTGAGCTTGACTCCATCCTCAACCCGAAAAGGCCCCACAAGCTCATCTTTGATGATACCAGCCCAAACCAGTACTCCACCTCCACCTTGCTGGCGTCTGAGTCGGACTGGAGCTCTCTGCCCTTTACCAATCCAGCCACGGGCCCATCCATCTGACCCATCAAGACTCACTCTCATTTCATCAGTCCATAAAACCTTAGAAAAATCAGTCTTGAGATATTTCTTGGCCCAGTCTTGACGTTTCAGCTTGTGTGTCTTGTTGAGTGGTGGTCGTCTTTCAGCCTTTCTTACCTTGGCCATGTCTCTGAGTATTGCACACCTTGTGCTTTTGGGCACTCCAGTGATGTTGCAGCTCTGAAATCTGGCCAAACTGGTGGCAAGTGGCATCTTGGCAGCTGCACGCTTGACTTTTCTCAGTTCATGGGCAGTTATTTTGCGCCTTGGTTTTTCCACACGCTTCTTGCGACCCTGTTGACTATTTTGAATGAAACGCTTGATTGTTCGATGATCATGCTTCAGAAGCTTTGCAATTTTAAGAGTGCTGCATCCCTCTGCAAGATATCTCACTATTTTTGACTTTTCTGAGCCTGTCAAGTCCTTCTTTTGACCCATTTTGCCAAAGGAAAGGAAGTTGCCTAATAATTATGCACAGTAATAGTCACCTGCACACACAGATATCCCCCTAAAATAGCTAAAACTAAAAACAAACTAAAAACTACTTCCAAAAATATTCAGCTTTGATATTAATGAGTTTTTTGGGTTCATTGAGAACATGGTTGTTGTTCAATAATAAAATGAATCCTCAAAAATACAACTTGCCTAATAATTCTGCACTCACTGTATATATATATATATCTCAAATACACTGCCTGCACGCCACTAACTAAGCTGCCTAATCTCTCTTCATTCATTCATTTATTCATTACACTATACGGCTGCCGTGTAAGCAGCAGCCTTATATAGTGTGGGGTGTGGACTTGAGCCGGGGATTTGCCAAAGGCACCTTGCCTTTGGCCTATTATGTCTCTCAGCAGAGCCAGCTGTGATTGGCTAAAGCACGCAGTTCAGGTGCATGCTTTGGCCATTCATCATACAGCAATGCACTGCGAGATCGCAGTGCATTATGGGGCGTTCTTCAGTGCTTGTGATTTGAACAGAATTGCTAAATCTATGCTCTGGTCGAAGCAAACATTTTATGAATTTGCTAATAAACCTCACAGAATGTTGGTCAATAGGTTAAAACCTTGCCACCATGCCTCTTTACCCGATTTTATTCTCCAGCCGGACAGGGTCCCCACTTATTGCCCTCGGGGTATGACTACAGTATTTGGACAATTCTACCTATACAACTGTCTATCTAAGGACTCTGAGTCCCAGTTCTCCCAGGAGAAATTTGACGCTTTTGTTGACTCTCTTAATTTACCCAAATTGTCCTCAGGTGACCGTTCTGGACTTAATGCACAGATCTCTGCTGAAGAGATCTCTACGGTCATTAAAGAACTTCCATCCCATAAATCTCCAGGCCCTGACGGACTCCCTTACTCCTATTATAAGAAATTTCTCCTGGAGTTATTGCCCCATATGGTAACATTATTTGCATCCCTGTTGAAAGGGACTGTACCCTGCTCTCAATTCCTGCATGCATATATAACGGTCATCCCGAAACTGGACAAAGACCCATCAATTCCTGACAACTACCACAATATAGCCCTCTTGAACTCCGACTATAAAATATTCACTAAAATATTGGCAAACAGACTTTCTTCTTCCATCTTTGATACATAGGGATCAGGTAGGATTTGTTCCTACTAGACACGCAGGGGATAACACAAGACGAACCATTGACCTTTTGACCAAAACCAGGAGACCTGCTATCGTGTTGAGCTTAGATGCGCAGGAATCTTTTGACCGTCTAAATTGGTCCTTTATGTTTGCCACCTTGAAGAAATATGTTTTTTCAGGTCCATTTATGCAGGCTTTAAAAGCGTTGTACTCCACACCCACTTCTCAGGTTCGATTGGCTTCCTGTGTCTCACCGCCATTACCCTTGAGTAATGGTACCAGACAGGGCTGTCCCCTGTCTCCTATACTATTTTTTTGAAGTCTCGAGCCTTTGGCTGTGGCTATTAGATCCCATCCAGATATACGGGGGGTGGTGCTGAGACAGGAGGAGTACAAACTCTCACTTTTTGTGGATTATATATTGCTAACGATCACTCACCCACATATCTCCATTCCTTCCCTCCACATAACTCTAGACTTATTTAGTAGCCTCTCCGGTTTTAAGATGAACTCAACCAAAACGGAGGCCCTCCTTATAAATATCCCGGCAGATGCACTCGCCTCTCTACAAGGTAACTTCAATTACCGCTGGTGCACCCACTCCCTGAAATATTTAGGGGTATGTCTGTCCAACCTCTATTCTCCCCTATACCAGGTTAATTTCCCTCCTTTATTTATTGAGATAGGTAGATTATTAAAGTTATGGACTAAACTTCCGTTGTCTCTCATCGGGAGGATAAATGTCCTCAAAATGTCTATACTCCCTAAATTATTGTATTTCTTTGAAACTCTTCCTGTACTGATCCCCATGACCCAACTGAAAGCATTACATAGGAACTTTCTAAACTTTATCTGGAATAACGCCTCCCATAGAATAGCCAGCTTAGTCCTCATTGCTCCACTGAAATAGAGATGGGAATTACAGTCCCTGCCCACCTGTGCTCTTTGTTGTGGCCCTCGCCCGACAAATCCTGTGCTCATGTACGAAAGGTCTGTTTGAACCCAATGCAATTTACTCTTTTAATTTGGAGACGCTGTTCTAGTAAATTTTCTTTATCGTCCCCTTGCCCACCCCTAATAAATATTCTCTTTAACCCGGAAATTCCAGACAGCTTATCCTACGACTCAATGTTACCCTGGACCCATGCAAACATATTTCAACTACGTCACCTAGTGCACCCAATAACGCGTACATTATTATCTTTCACAGACCTACAGTCAAAGCATAAAATCTCGAAAACACTTTTTTATTCCTTCCTTCAGATTAGACATTTCTTTGCTTCCCGGTCCCCCCAGCTGACCCTTAGCATCCCTACTGACTTTGAACTGATGTGTTCTAGAGGCCCTCATGAACTCCACCAGATTTCCACTATCTACAAAATCTTACATTCAGCTTCTCCCCTCTCTGAAAATACCCATTCATACATGAGGAGATGGTCCCACATATTGTGTAAGCCCATCTCATTGGGAGATTGAAGACAAATTTGGGACGCTGCCTCTAGGGTCTTTTGATGTGTAGCCCAGAAAGAAACTACATATAAAATACTTATGTTCTGGTACAGAACTCCCAAATTTTTAGCAACACATAATTTGACCCCGCATAGCCAATGTTGGAGATGTGGCTCCTCTGTAGGTACCCACCTCCACATCTTTTGGGATTGTCCGGTAATAACTCCCTTCTGGTCACAAGTCCATGATCTCCTGGAGAAGATCCTAGAGATAAACATACCCTTTCAGCCTTTACATATGTTACTAGGCTTACCTCACCCGAAAATCTCCAGGAATCTTGGCAAACTGATGGCTTTTCTTTTACTGGCAGCCAAACGTGTCATTCCTCAATGCTGGAGAGCTACCTCCCCACCCACTTTTTCACAATTCTTATCGACAATTGCTGATATTAGAAGGATGGAACGTCTTACAGCTGTTATAGATGATTCTCTACCCAAATTTAAAGCCATATGGGACTCTTCTGATTTTAACACAGAGCCTCATCCCACTCCACCATAGTTGCCTACCCACTGCCCATATCCCCTACAGTTCTGTATAGGATAATGCCCCTTTTTATTTTATCTAAAAAAAATATTCTCTCTTCCCTTCTTCCTCTCTTTTTTCTATACAGGTAATAGATTGTTGATATACTCTTTTGCTCAGCAGAGCCATGATAAGTTGTTCATGTTGAACCCACCACTTATTTTCCATTTTATGGTATAACTAACTTGTATACAACCAGACTTGTCTTTTTCCTGATGAAAATGTGACTGTTTATTTCTTGCACTTTTAAACATTCAAATGTCTGGATTATGTACCTACTTTGTCTGATTTAAAAATCTATAAATAAACAATAAACAAAAAAAGACAGTACACCACGTGAAAGTACTTGCAGCAATATCCCCTGCCTGTAGTATTAATATGAGCAGATCCCTGACTCTAGGAGTAAATATGAGAAACACCAGCTTTACGTTAGCTGCACAATGTGCAAAGGACACAGACAGTACACCACATGAAAATACTTGCAGCAATATCCTCTGCCTGTAGTATTAATATGAGCAGATCCCTGACTCTAGGAGTAAATATGAGAAACACCAGCTTTACGTTAGGTGCACAATGTGCAGAGGACACGGACAGTACACACACCACATAGCTTTAGGTGCACACTGCAGAGGACACAGACAGTACACCATGTGAAAGTACTTGCAGGAATATCCTCTGCCTGTAGTATTAATATGAGCAGATCCCTGCTTCTAGGAGTAAATATAAGAAACACCAGCTTTACGTTAGGTGCACAATGTGCAGAGGACACAGACAGTACACACACCACATATCTTTAGGTACACACTGCAGAGGACACAGACAGTACACCACTGCAGCTAGCACAATCACCTGCCTGCCTGTCAGTAAATTAGGAAGAGCGGATCTAGCTAAAATATACAATGTTTAAATATATATACAACACCTGGGATGCATATATATCCTCTACACACTGTGGCCCAGATTCAGAAAGCAATTACGCCTGTCTAACTGGTGTTAGACAGGAGTAATTTCAAATTTCGCGCGCCGTATCACTAGTTTGAATCCTCAAACCATGATACGGCGGCTTCGGGCTTCGATCCGAGAGGCTTACGTCTTCGTAAGCCTTCGGATCTACGCTGCGATATTTTTGCGGCCGCTGGGAGGAGTTTGCGTCGTTTTCATGCGTCGGGATATGCAAATGTGTTTTTACGGCGATCCACGAAGATACGAGTGGTCTTCGCAATCGCTTTCGTCTATTTTTTTTTACGTACTGTTAGACCAGCTTTTTGCTGGTCTAACGGTACGTAGCCCATGTTAACCACTTAAGACCCGGACCAATACGCTGGCAAATGACCCAAGGGGTTTTTGCGATTCGGCACTGCGTCGCTTTAACAGACAATTGCGCGGTCGTGCGACGTGGCTCCCAAACAAAATTTGCGTCCTTTTTTTCCCACAAATAGAGCTTTCTTTTGGTGGTATTTGATCGCCTCTGCGATTTTTATTTTTTGCGCTATATACAAAAATAGAGCGACATTTTTGAAAAAAAATCAATATTTTTTACTTTTTGTTATAATAAAAAAACAATAAACTAAATTTTAGTCAAACATTTAGGCCAAAATTTATTTAGCCACATGTCTTTAGTAAAAAAAAAATCGCATTAAAAAAAAATTAGCTACCTAGCGGGAACAGCGACACTAATACAGTGATCAGAAAAATGATCGCTTAGTGACGCTGGCAATAGGGAGTGAAAGGGTTAACTAGGGCAGTGATCAAGGGGTTAAAACTTTATTGGGGGGGGTGGGGGGGGCTACCCTGACACTAACACTGACTGACTGTCACACTGTCTGTCACACTGACACTAAATACAGTAATCATACATGTATGATTACTGCATTCAGGGACACTGTGACAGGGGGGAGGGGGGGGGGCGATCGCGGGGGTTAAATGTGTTTGTGTGTGTGTCAGTGTGCTGTTTGGTGCAGGACTTACTTGTTCTGTAGTGATCTCTCCTCAGCGGCGCTTGAAACAAACGCCGAGGGAGAGATCACGTCGCTTCCTCCTTCCTGTGTTTACACAGGAGGAGGAAGTGACAGGTCAGGCGGGCGCGCGCATTGGCTGGGAGCGATCCGAGGGGGCGGATGAAAACGGATAGCCGCCCCCACTTGTCGGATCGCTCCTGCAGCCGCGCGGACCGCCGCATGTACGGGGGGGGGGGTCCGATCGGACCCCCGATCCCCCCCAAGGCACCAACGTATATATACGTTGATGTGCCTGTCGGTGCCATTCTGCCGACGTAAATGTACATGCGGCGGTCCTTAAGTGGTTAAGTATGGCCGTCGTTCACGCGTCGATTTTTTATTTTATTTTATTTTTTTACGTAACTCGTTCGGGACGAGGATTGTGCGTAAACGACGCTACTCAAACAACGAATGACGTAACGACGTGTTTTCGCGCAATGCACGGCGGGAAATTTGCGAACGGAGCATGCGCAGTTCGATCGCCGCGGGAACGCGCCTATTTTAAATGCTTCACGCCCCCTACTCGCGCAGATGGATTGCGACGGGAGAAATACACTACGCCGCCGTCGTTTACTGGACAAAATCTACCTGGATTCCACGTAGAGCCAGGTAAAATACGGCAGCGTAGTGTATTTCTGATACTCTACGAGAATCTAATTCTCTGTGAATCTGGGCCTGTAACTCTAACTGACTAGCCTGCCTGCCTGCTCTATCTACCTGCAATAAATGACACTCTCTCTCTGTCTTAACCACCGCAACACACTACAGAAGGCCGACTTTCAGGCGGCCTTTTATAGTGTGGGGCATGTACTAAACCCCCTGAGGGTGGCTTTGGCCAATTATGGCTCTCTGTTTTTTGCAAGCTGTAATTTGCCAAGCATGTGGGTCATAGTGCATGCTTGGTCAATCATCAGCCAGCAATGCACTGCAATGCCGCAGTGAATTATGGGCCATGACACGCCACTTGAATTTGGCGCGAATGGCCCATAACGTTCGTAATTCGACGAACGGTCTAACATACGATGTTCGAGTCGAACATGAGTTAGACTCGAACACGAAGCTCATCCCTAGTCTCTAACATCCACCAGCTCCGTGATGTCGTCATGGAGGAGTGGAAGAGGACTCCAGTGGCAACCTGTGAAGCTCTGATGAACTCCATTCCCAAGAGGGTTAAGGCAGTGCTGGAAAATAATAGTGGCCACACAAAATATAATATAAATATATACACTTTGGTCCCAATTTGGATATTTCGTGTAGGAGTGTACTCACTTTTGTTGTCAGTGGTTTAGACCTTAATGGCTGTGTGTTGAGTTATTTTGAGGGGACAGAAAATGTACTCTGTTATAGAAGATGTACACTCACTACTTTACGTTGTAGCAAAGTGTCATTACTTCAGTGTTGTCACATATAAATATAAAATATTTACAAAAATGTGAGGGTGTGCTCGCTTTTGTGACATACTGTAGATCAGAAGAGCTAGACCATGGGTCTTCAAACTACGGCCCTCCAGTTGTTCAGGAACTACAATTCCCATCATGCCTAGTCATGTCTGTGAATGTCAGAGTTTTACAATGCCTCATGGGATGTGTAGTTCCACAACAGCTGGAGGGCCGTAGTTTGAGGATCCCTGAGCTAGACAGATCTGTATAGTAATGCAGACCTGGGAGGGAAGAGGTTGGTTTGGGTGAGAAGAAAATCAACCTCTATTCTGAAACTTGCATGCTAAACTAGCTTGATAACATCAATGTTTACTGTTTAGACTTTTTGTGGGCTGTGAGGTGACCAGTCACCAGCCATGGAAAATGACAAGTCCCCTGAAATAGAACCACAGCATTGGGGCAGGGATGATTTAAGCATATGTGAAAATAAGGCTGATCTAAAAGGTGTTTTGGCTGCTACAACAAAGTCATTTTATTAAAGAAAAAGAAGACTGGGGGTGACAATGTGAGAAATATAATAAATGCTCCTCATATTCTTTTAAATCTCCTAATCTAAGGGTTGCAAGTAAACCACTACAGTTTCTGGGTCCTCCCTATACACACTTATGCCTCGTACACACGATCAGTTTTCCCAAGGAAAAATAGTTTTTTTTGGGCAGTTTCTCTATGAGAAAAACTGCAATGGAGCATGCACACGGCCGGGATTCCCGGCCAACGCTCCAATCTCAGTTTTCCAGTTGGGAAAACCAGCCACTTGTAGGGGAAAGACTGAACCAAGCAGGTTCTCAGCTTTACCCTCTGGATTTACAACGGTAACTTTTCCCGTCAGACATCCTGCACGTCTGTACGGGGCATTATGCCAACATTTTCAACCCCTGCAAAGTCAAAAGCTGGTCTATGAAGTAGATTGCTGCAAAATTTACAGTCTATTGTTTCGGGAGTGGGTACTTGCAGATAAGCAGCATTTATTGTAGTGTAGCCTCCCCCAGCTGCTGGATCCTGCATTTTTATTCAATGAGAGTCTTCTTAAATGGTTTGTGAAAATACTAGACATAAGCTATGCAGAACAGAGTTCTTCTACTGACAATTTAAATCCATTCATAACTATTTTTCTTCCAAATCTTGGATCTTTTCTGACTTAACCCTCCCACGACCTCTGTAATTCAGCAAATAGTGCTAAGTATGAAGGCACAGTTGTCTTTGACTTGATACACAGAGCCCATAATGTGTTCCTTGCCACCATTCTGTTGATATTATAAAAGACTTATGTATTATTCATAATGTAGAATTGGATTTAGTGACTGAATGTTTAGATGGTACATCTGTTGATATTATAAAACTGCTCACATAATTGCATTTGATGAGCCGTTCTGCATTCCTTGTATACATAATGCAGAAAAAGCAGTAGAATTGGATTTAGTGAGCTGAATGTTTAGATGGCTAACCTCAAATACTACTTGACTACAAATGGAATTTGAGGCCTCAACTACAGAATTTCATAAAACCAATTGCTTTTTACATGCAGCTTGTGCAAATATACAACACATTTGACATTTTCACTGTGCAAGTGCAAACTACATTTCATGCGTTATGGCAAAAGCTGCAGCCATTCTAGAATTATGCCCTCATGCTGCAGGTGTCATAAAAAAATACTTGTTTAAAGTGGTATGATTTTCTATGGAGCCTGTTTTTCCAAAATGCCAAAAAGTATAAATTAGACTCCATCAACCAGCAAAATAATTACATATAACATCCTGTTATTTAAAACATTTCTTTAATATGAACCGGCCACAGGTATTGCAATATGATTGAATAGCAGATACTAAAAGTGTTTGTAACCCTAAAAAAAAAAAAAAAATGGACCCTGTTCCTTTAAGCATGTTATACAGCACAGTGTTTGTGCTGTGTCATTTGGCTCCTGATCCTGCCTGGTTCTGCCCTCCCTTCTGTAAACTGACCACGGTTTATCATGGCTGCTGAGCTCTGACACCGTGGTCAGTTTACATGCCTCCATCATCTACAGCTCTCCTCTGTCCTCTTTTCCGCCTCATTCCCCGCCTGTCAGTTTCATCCACTCCCCTCCCCTCCTGCTGCTATTATAACACAGTGTTCTTTCTACCATCCCCTCTGCTATAGTAAATGATGTTTTTTTTAGTGTATGTATTTTTTTTTTAAATAAGCCGATATATACCTTTTTCATAGCGCCGTTTGGCACTCACGTGACGGGCCACCTCTCTTCTCGTCTCCTCCTTCCCGCTGACATCAGTGAAGATTCTCAGCCCCTCCCACTTTGCTGTCAGATCGAGAGAGAAGACCAGTCTCCTCCTTTTTGGAAAACCGATCACAAGTAGTGAAATTGGCACTGTTCACTTCTGAAAAACACATGGTGTCATGCGGGGTCCCTCAAGGATCCCCTCTGTCGCCGGTGCTGTTCAATATCTATCTCCACCCTCTTTTTTAAATCATCAGCAGCCAAAAGTTACTTTACCACTGTTATGCAGATGACACACAATTGTACTTTCACATCTGCAACAAAAAGGATCATCATCTCGGTCTAGAGAACTGCCTCTCTTTGATAGAAAACTGGATGACAAAGAGTTATCTTAAACTCAACGGTTCAAAAACAGAACTTCTCCTGTTTCACGCCAATCAAAAGAATCAACTTGCAACAACCTGGACACCCCACCCATTCTGGGCAAAATCACCACCCCTAGCACCAAAGTCAAAAGTCTCTGAGTCATCTTCGACACCTACATGACAATGGATGCACAAATAGGGTTAGTAGTCAGCGGATCACATCATCGGCTTATTCCATTTATTCCTAAAGAAGACATAGCAGTTGTGGTGGGAACAATTGTTAACTCCAGACTTGACTATGCAAATGCCCTTTACCTCGGACTCCCAAAGTACCAAATCACTCGCCTGCAAGTCGTTCAGAATACGGCCGCACGACTTGTAACTGGGAAAAAAACATGGGAATCAATCTCACCTTCACTAAGAAGCCTTCACTGGTTGCCAGTAAAAGACTGAATTACTTTCAAAGCACTCTGTATGACGCATACGTGTATTCTGGGAAATGCCCCCCAATATCTATGCGAAAAACTAAAAGCTTACAACCCCAATCACGTTCTGCGATCCACCAACCAAAATCTACTCCAAATACCCAAAACCAGATACAAGTCCGAAGGAGAAAGAATATTTGCTGTCCAAGGCCCTAGACTTTGGAACGCTTTACCAACCTCCATTCGGTTGGAGGAGAACCACTTGGCCTTTAGGAGAAAGATCAAAACCCATCTCTTTTGAGTTCAAAGGAGAAATGGACAAACAAGCGCCCAGAGGCGATTCAGTTCGCATGTGCAGCGCCGAGTGACGCTATAAAATAAGTTATATAGCGGCTTATTTAAAAAAAAAACACATATACTGGGGCACTTTATTTACTATAACAGAGGTGATGGTAGAAAGCACACTCACTTTAAAGATAACCTTGAGTACCTATTAGACACTCTTATGCCTTTCAGTACTCATGAAAAGTTCCCTTATCTGGAACCACTGCCTAAATAGTCCTGTGCCAACTGTAAGCTAGGCTCTGCCAGAGATAAACCCCACCCTCATTATTCAACAATTCAATGGCAGAGTCTCTTTTGTATGCTTGGCTTAGAGTTTATCTCCTGCAGAGGACAAAGCTGAGCTATAAGATGCGAAGTGAATGGACATGACATGATTTTGAACTTTACATTTTATAATACAATTTATTCATTTATAATGTAAATGTTATCATTTAAATTTTAATTCCAGCCACATTTTTTTTGTTTAGCTATGGGTAGAGTGAAAAAGGGATATAACCTCTGTCTGCTTTTTATTCCTTTCTGAGGCATCATTGAGAAGATCTTCTTACTTTTCAGTGACAACTATCATTAAGGCCACGTACACACGATCGAATTCATCTGCTGACAAATTCGATCATGTGTATGGGCGGACAGACAGATTTTTCCAGCAGACAGATTTTAAAGCATGCTGGAAATCCGTCCATCCGATATGTCTGCTGGTTAGTACGCTAACCAGCAGACATATCTGCCCGCACATGCGTCGAATGGATTTGACGCATGCGCGGAAGTGTTTTACTTCCTGGTGCGGTGACGTGGCGGCATCAACGTCATTGCCACGTCACCGCGCTGTCTGCCGGCGGGGATTTTGGTTTGATCGTGTGTTCAGCGATCAAACCAAAATAGCCCAGCAGACAAATCTGATCAAATCGGTCTGTCAGACCGATTTGAACAGATTTATTTAATGGTGTGTACGGGGCCTAATGCCGCGTACACACGGTCGTTTTTTGCGATGGAAAAAAACGTTGTTTTTTAAAACGTCATTTAAATTGATCGTGTGTGGACAAAACGTCGTTTTTTGTCTTCCAAAAAACGACCCCAAAAAAATTCCAACATGCTTGAATTTTTTGTGTCGTTTTTCAAAACGTCGTTTTTTGTTTCACAAAAAGTCACCGTGTGTAGCAAAAACGTTGTTTAAAACAACGTTTTTCAACCCACGCATGCCCAGAAGCTAGTTATGAAGCAAGCTTCAATGGAAAAGAGTGGTGAACGTAACTTCGCTTTTTGTGAAAAAAACGATGGTGTGTATGCAACATCGTCTTTGAAAGTGACGTTTCAAAAACGTCGTTTTTTACTTCACAGAAAACGTCGTTTTTTTTCATCACAAAAAATGATCGTGTGTACGCGGCATTAGAGTTTTTATAGCTGCCTGCATATTACTTCTAAGCATGCCATACATGACTTTAATGTCGACTGATCCCGCCTGAATTGGCCGAAATTCAAGCCGTGTGTTCCACTGTTGGCACCACCCGTCGTGACAATAGTCGATTGTAAATTGAAAAATTGTTGACTCAGCAGTGCCTGCATCTCATTAGATAAACAGTTCATGGTGTTCTGACAACTGTTGGGCCTCGTACACACGAGGGGATATGTCCGCTGAAAACGGTCCGATGGACCGTTTCAGCAGACATCTCCGCTCGTGTGTATGGGCTAGCGGACAGATTTCTCCACCCGACAGATTTCAAAGCATGCTTTGAAATCTATCCGGTGGAATCTGTCCGCCCGACATGTCTGCTGGTTAGTACACTTACCAGCAGACATGTCGTCCCCCACCACCGCCGCGCCGCCGCCGAATGGATTCGGCGCATGCGCGGAAGTGTTTAACTTCCTGGTGCGGTGACGTGGCGGTGACGTGGCGGCGTCAACGTCACCGCCACGTCACCGCCACGTCACCGCGCCGTCCGGCGGCGGGGAATTTGATCCGATGGTGTGTACACGCCATCGGATCAAACTCCCGATCGGACATATCCGATGGAAATGGTCCGCGGACCGTTTTCATCGGATATGTCCGATAGTGTGTACGAGGC
Source organism: Rana kukunoris (assembly GCA_029574335.1). Classification (NCBI taxonomy): domain Eukaryota; kingdom Metazoa; phylum Chordata; class Amphibia; order Anura; family Ranidae; genus Rana; species Rana kukunoris. Next base: position 457,923,717 of record CM056051.1, on the reverse strand, counting down.
CTTGGTGTTGGCTGTCAAAATACAATATCTGTAAGGGGAAATGTGTCCATTTGAACGATTTAGCATGAATGGAGGAACCTGAAAGAAACATACAAGTGTATGCATTGTCACTGGCACATGCAGTGAGAGAAAAATCTCCCCAGCAAAGCCGCAGAAAGCAGTAATAAGGGACAGAAGTTCTAACCCTTCTTAATTCTATCCAAAACTGACATAAAAAAAATATGGATGGACAAATGAATAAAATCATGACAAATTATAGTGGCAGAACTATCTAACATTGGTGAAGGAAATGTATTATACCTATGTCCAACTAGAATGTTCCTCTGTGATTTTCAATAGCAGCGCCTACAATTCAGAGTGTGGCCATAATGATCATTACTAGTGTTGCTCACGAATATTCGCATTGCGAATATTCGCTACGAATATTGCATATTCGAGTATTCGCGAATAACTCGAATATTGCGGCGAATATTCGCTATGGCGAATATTCGTATTTTTTCAAATTTATTTTTAAAACAGATCACATCCTAGTGATCTCCATCGACGTCTAAAAGCATTGCTGGTATGATTAGAGAGAGACCCTGGGCCGAGTAGCTGATGCGACTCTTTTATGTTGCCGAAAATTCGCATTGCGAATTTTCGGCAACATAAAAGAATCGCATCAGCTACTCGGCCCTTCTTTTGCATCAGAGCCAATCAGAATAACTCGAATATTCGGCAAAAGGAATATTGCGCGATTTTCTTCTCCGCCCTTTTTTTGCATCAGAGCCAATCAGAATAACTCGAATATTCGGCAAAAGGAATATCGCGCAATATTCCTTTTGCCGAATATTCAAGTTATTCTGATTGGCTCTGATGCAAAAGAAGGGCGGAGAAGATAATCGCGCAATAGGAATATTGCGCGATTATCTTCTCCGCCCTTCTTTTGCCCCCTTATTCTCCTTTCTTTTAAGTAGAGTTAGTGTAGAGTTAGTGTTTAGTGCATATTAGTTTAGTAATACAGGAAATGATCTCCGTTTATGAGAATTTCAGCAGACATCTCCGCTCGTGTGTAATCATTTTCGCAAATTTTTTTTGGATAAAATATCACGAATATTCGATATTAGCGAATATTCGCAAATATTCTTCTATATATTTGCGCAATATCGCGAAATCGAATATGGCGTATTCCGCTCAACACTAATCATTACTGCAGGCTTCGGGTATGAGCAGTTAGGAGGCACGCAGGGATACCTGTACATGCTGGTGCTACTTTAATAATAAGAATATTATTTACAATACAAAAAGGCACTTATTTTTTACCGTCCCGCGCACAAATTTGCATTCACTATTGTCATAGGTACGTATATTATGTTGCCGGCATGAAGTGTGGAAAATAAATATACCCAGAAATAAACACAGGTTCTGTTAAAGTTGAATGGTCCAATGTAACCTTACAGAGAAAATTCCACCTTCAAACAGACCCTCATTTTACAGTGATCGCTATCCACAAAGTATTAGTCAAAGCAGAAGGTCTAAATTGGCATCCATTTTGTTTTTCTCTAAAATAAAATCTCATGTCAAATGTATCAAAAAAATTGATTAAATTTGAGTCTAGAGCTTGGGAACAGAGTATTGAATAACTGTCAGCTTCCACAGCAAAGCTATACTTTAAAACAAAGTGGATTGGAATGACATACAGTAAAGGAATAAGAATAAGTAGTGGGCTGCACACCTGCAATCTTCTTCGTCATCTTTAACCTCAGCAGGGTGAACAGACAATTCCAGCAGCGTCTGTGAACAATACGTCAGCCTTGCTGACTGCACACTTATCCGCCACCTGTCTGCCATTATGGCTTTATGGAAATATGCCTTTATACATTCAAACTGCTATTTATATCAAATGCATATGTTCACAGGCAGATATGTTTAGCTTATCGTATGTAAACACAAGAAAGATTTGCAAATTTCAGAAGAACCATCTGAGTATTTGTGTAAATGGTAATAGACTAGAACAAAATTGGAAAAGAAAATCAGTTGGATGTGTATAAATTAAGGTGACATCGGATTGGTTGATGCAGACAAGCTAAGAACTTCTGTTCTATATGTTTTATTTTTTATTTTTATAGAGTGTCCCTCCAGCCTTAGGATTCCAAAGCAAGAGCAAAGACAAAGCAATAGGGCAGAATATACAGGTCTCTGCAGCCTTACCATTGCTGACGTCCTAATGCAAGGCACATTTGTATTCATTTTGACCTAAATATGCCAACCCATTCTTAGATATGTCTACTAAGTTCCTAAAAGTCTTATGCCGCGTACACACGATCATTTTTCATCATGAAAAAAACGTTGTTTTTCAGCATGTAGAAAAAAACAAAGTTTTTCCAACTTCATCATTAAATCGACGTTGCCCACACACCATCGTTTTTAAAAAATGATCTAGCAAAGCGTGTTGACGTACAACATGTACAACGGCACTATAAAGGGGAATTTTCATTCGCCTTTGGGCTGCTTTAGCTGATTCCGTGTTAGTAAAAGACGATTTGCGCTTTTCTGTCTGTTAGGCCGCGTACACACGATCGAACATATTTGCTGAAACTGGTCCGCAGACCAGTTTCAGCGGACATATTCGATCGTGTGTACGACCCAGCGGACAGGTTTCCAGCGGACAAAAGATTTAAAGCATGCTTAAAAACGTGTCCGCTGGAAACCTGCCCGTCGGACATGTCCGCTGGTTAGTACGACTAACCAGCGGACCGAAATCCCCCGAATGCGTCGAATGGATTCGACGCATGCGTGGAAGCATTTTATTTCCTGGTTTGGTGACGTGGCGGCGTCAACGTCACCACCACGTCACCGCGTTCTCTGTCCGAGGGAATTTTCGTCCGATGGTGTGTACACACCGCCGGACCAAAATCCTGCAGGAGACATGTCCGATGAAAACGGTCAGCGGACCGTTTTCATCGGACATGTCTCCTCGTGTGTACAAGGCCTTACAGTGTGATGAATGTGCTTACTCCATTATGAACGGTAGTTTTACCAGAACGAGCGCTCCCGTCTCATAACTTGCTTCTGAGCATGTGCAGGTTTTTAACGTCGTTTTAGCCCACACACGATCATTTTTTACAACCCGAAAAACGACATTGTTTAAAAAAACTTTAAAAATGCAGCATGTCCAAATTTTTTTTTTGTCGTTTTTCAGAACTCGAAAAATGATGTGAAGCCCACACACGATCATTTTAAATGACATTTTTAAAAAAAACAACGTTTTTTTTCATGCCAAAAAATGATCGTGTGTACATGGCATGAGTATTAGAATATAATTAAAAAAAACAGTACTTACCTTCAGTCAGGGCTGTCCCCTACAATACTAAAAAAAATAGAAGCTGAAAAACCGATTGAAAAAACGATTGTCTGTGTGGAAGCCCATTGGTCAAAAATCCACACATGCTCAGAATCAAGTCGACGAATGCTCAGAATCATTGAACTTCATTTTTCTCAGCATGTCGTAGTGTTTTACGTCACCGCGTTTGGACACGGTAGGATTTTTGACCGATGGCCTGTAGGCAAGACTGATGAAAGTCAGCTTTATCGGATATCCAATGAAAAAAAACCATTGTATTAGATTCCATCAGATATCCGATTGTGTGTACAGGGCTTAAGTCTCCTGGATTGAATGGACACAGTTAACCCATATTCTAACTCCTAATCATGCTAAGTTCTGTCATATGAGTGCTCCTTTCTGTGTAGCTTCCATATAAAGACTTGGATCTTATGCACATGCTTCTCTATTCGCTCCCAGAGGCCAAATGAAGTGGCAGCTGCTTAGACCACTATTAAAGTGAACCTCTTGATTTCCTATGGAGAACCAAAACAAAAATTAATCGTATGTATAGCTCTTGATCAGTTGCAAACTAGCAATACAAACTAGTCAGTATAAAAAAGCAACATGGCAGGGCTAAATACAATTAGCATTGAACAATATAAAAGCTGCACACTACTTTACATTAACTAGCTACTTATTTCAGCTGGATGAAGCTTCACCAAAGACTTGGGCCCAGATTCACATACCTTGGCGCATCTTAATGCCGGCGTAGCGTATCGAATATACGCTATGCCGACCCAGCGCAGAGCAGCGAGTACAGTATTCACAAAGCACTCGCCCCCAAATATACGCTGGGTTCCCTCGGCGTAACTCGTCGTAAGTGGAAGTGGGTGTGAGGCATGCTAATGAGGCGTGACCTCATGTAAATGAAGGGCCGAGGCCATCAAGTTACGAATAACGTACGGCGCATGCGCCGTCCCCCAGTGCGCATGCTCAGAATCACACCGGGACGAATGCCTAAGATCCGTCGAACACTGCTTACTATGTGAACGTAACCTACACCCAGCCCTATTCACGGCTGTTCCCTCGTCCATACCTTTGGATGACTTACACCTGCTTTATGTGGGGTAAGTTTACGCCGGACGTACGACTTACGTAAACTGCGTATATTAATGCGCCGGGCGCAAGTACGTTCGTTAATCTCACTCATTTGCATATTCGAAACGTAAAACAATGGGAGCACCCCTTGCTGCCAGCGTAAATATGCGACCACGATACGACGGCGTAGGAAACTTACGTCGGTCGTAAGAAGCCGATTTTCAGGCGTATCTTGCTTTCAGAGTCAGGCGTATAGATACGACGGCGCATATGTGCACTTACGCGGCATATCTCGAGATACGTTGGCGTAAGTGCTATGTGAATCCGGGCCTTGATCCATAACTGGAGTCATCCAGGAAAAATGCCCTGTGTTATTGGATCATTTCCACAATTACTGGTCACACTATTATAATTTATTTAGAATTTCTGCTTTAACCTCCTTGTGTACTGATAAATAGAATATTGCAACATGATCAAGAATGGACCTTTGTAGGGCACAATGCAGAATGAATTTAAATGTGCTGGCTATGTTTTGAAGCCTCATTAGTGGGGAGTTGAATGAAGGAGCAGTCGCCAATCAGAGACTGATGGATGTTCAGAGAGCAGATAACATTTACATAAAGCTTTGGCATTAGTCAGTAACCACCTAATGTTTACAACCTCATGAAGGTAACTAGAAGATTTGTTAACCAGACACTCTGTATAAGCGTGCCACTTGCAATGAGCACAAAACACAGTGATAGAGAACTATATGATTTGCCATTTCAGAGATTGGTTAAGATTACTTTGTACAAACTACAGTAAGTAATTGAAAATATTTTTTTTTTTGTAGAAAACAGCAATAATTTTTAACTCTCCTGTCAAGGGTGCTAAGTTAAGACCCATACACATGATCGGACTTTTTGACAACAACAGTACAACGGACGTGCTTTATCTGACAATCTGACCATCTGTATGCTCCATCGGACAATTGTTTTCAGTTTCTTAATGGACAAATGTTTGCTGTCCATGCTCTCAAACTTTCCGGCAGCAAATGTATTACGTCGGCTCATTTGGTCGTGTGTACACAAGTCCACCGGACTAAAATCCAAAGTACAAACACGCATGCTTGGAAGCAAGGACCAGCCGGAAGTGTTCGGTCGTGTAAAACTAGTGTTTATATTGAAGATATCACATTCATGAGGCGGCAAGTTATGAAATCTCGAAATGCAGAGCACATTCTCTTATTCTTTGTAATGGGATAATAATAAAACTGCTTTGCTGGTGATACTGACAGAGTAATGACAAACGTATTTACAAAGGATTGGTGTTCTAATGATATCACAAAATATAATATATATAATTTTTCGTGTCAAGTTAGCACAACCCCATTATCCAATAGTAGTTTGGAAGCTCAAAGCTCCAACTCTGTTTGTGTCCCTTGTTATTAATTTTAGATTGTATTTTAGAAATTTACCTGCCTACTCCCAAACTGTCATTTGAAGTTAAACACATAAGCAAGTAGGCACAAAAAGGGCATATAAAAATCAAGAGGAAGGCAGCAATGGATCAACTGGTGGAATTGGTAAAGGCTCTGTACCCCAGGGCAGACATCAATTATGAGAAGAGCAAAATTGGGAACCTGACGAGTACATACAATTGGGGGCACAAGAATATCATGGACTCTGAGAGATCGGGAGCAGCAGCAGATGACATATATGTCCCCAGGCTGTGGCACTACAACAGGCTGCGTTTTTTGACAGACCAGACCGAACAATGCCCATCGCTCTCCACACTTCTTTTTACATCAGCTGAGGCCATTTAGTTTCTTGTGCATTCAGAACAAAAATAAAAGTAAACAATTAGTTGACATATTCTTTGTCATCAAAATTAACAAACTGAAACCAAGAGCAAATGATACACGGAAAAGGAACTAAAGTATAACCAAGAAAATCATACTTATACTAATAAAAAAGGAAATATATAAATTAGTAGTCCTAAAACACCATAGACTAGTGGGGGATACAGGGGCTGAATTTGCCACTGACCACCATGCTGCTGGGATGGGTGGGGTTGCTGAGGTTGGTAGCATTGCTGAGGTGGGTGGGGTTTCTGAGGTTGGTAGGGTTTGCTCATTTGGGTGGGGTTGTTGAGGCTGGTAGGGTTTATGAGGTGGGTGGAGTTGCTGAGGTGGGTAGGTTTGTTGGGGTGGGTAGGCTTGTTGTGGTGGTGGTGGAGATGTGTGCTCCAAATCACACACATGTGTTTTTCATGTTATCTCACATTTCCTCGCCTTGCTGAGGAGCTGGACAATTAGCCCCTCACATAGCTCCCTTTGCTCCTCGTTCACCTCCCGGAGCTTATTTGCAGTGAAACAGCCAAATCCTTCAGCACTATTGGGTGCTGTTGTGCAGGCTGATGTTGCCCCGACTCAGGAAGTCAGTCGTTGCCTCATCCATGTTGTGGCTCTTCCTGGCCCTTTTGGTAGGAGTGTGCAGGGGAGGGATTTAGCACTTTGTTTGCCCGCTGGGCCCAGCCTCGTATTGGCTCAAACTTTCCTGTGTGTGAAAATGGAACATCATTTTATTTTTTTGTCATCAATCAATAACACTTTTTAGCTCATGACTTTTTAAACTTGAATGTGTCCAAATAGAAACAACTATCATTCTGACTCCAGCATTTATCTTTCTTATCCTAATCCTTTTTGGCCACTACTGTCTATTGATATGGAAATCACTTTGTTAACGCAGAAAAATATTATCCATAAAAACATCTAATAATTAACATCATTGTATTTTTGTCTTCAAATCTTTTCAACAATGCTATACCTGGGTCAAGCTGAGCTCCTCCTCATCTTTATCCCATGTAGGATCAGGGTCAGTATCAGTGGCCTCAGTTGATGTGGAGGGTAGTGTGGAGAGAGATCTGCATGGTACAGTTTGATCTGACAAAAATTGCAGGCTGTTGAAGTACCACAGCTTGGGTACATAAATGTCTTCTGCTGCTACTCCCGATCTTTTGGATTTCTCGATCTGTCACTCCTTGTTATACATGCTCCTAAGACCTCCAATTTTTGTCCTCACCAAACTGTAGGTTGCCTTCGCCAATTCCACCAGTTGATCTGTTGCTTCCCTTCTCTTGATTTTATTCAAATAATCTTTATGTTTTACTTGCCACAGACAGGTGAGCTCCCTGTATTTTTGGATACATTGCATCAACAATTTGTGGGAATTCAACTTGTCCCTCATTTTGTTGTCAAGTATCATATGGCTGCTAGACAGAACACAAGACAAACCATAATGGGTGGCTTATAACTCATAATCTGGTCACAATATAGGCCGCTATCTAAGCAGTATATGCCACTAACCACCGGTGACCCAACTTTCAAACGTAACTTATTTTCGTGGCTCCTTTTGGCTAATGTTAGTCTCTCAACTATCGGAATGTTCCTACGGCCATTACATCAACGGCTCGTTTTGGATTGATATACCCTGCGCATGCGTGAAACTTCACTCTCAGAGCATCATGATGCTGGGGCAAGACCAGATTCTCTATTCTGCATGCGACATACACAGCAGAACATTCGGGAGTGATGACATGATGGAAGAATCACCAAAATGTAGCAGGCCCTGCTGTGGTGGAGCTTATAGAAAACATAAGGCCACCCCCATAAGCAAGGGGGAGATAGTGGAGAGGGTGCGCACATTTGAGAAATATGACTACAACTGTGAGCTGCATAACTATGAAAGGCCCAACAGCCGAAAAGACTGGATTCTGGAGATGGCCATTGTGGTATTGGAGGGAGAATATTCTGGGGAACCAAACAAAGGATCAAATCTGCAAGCGCTGGTCTGATTTAAAGCACCGCAAGAAAGACTAGATGGACTCCATCCATCACATAATAAAAAAAAATAAGCCAGATTAATAACTGAAATCATTATGTAGATGTTTGTAATAAGCTGTCTGTATATTTGCTTTCTACAAGTAGGTCTTCAAAAATAGACATAATTGTTTCTCTAATCTAGGTATGAATATTTTGGGTAAAGATACAATTTAATTTAAAGCAGATATGAATTATATCAGTTTTTTTTTTTTTGGTGTACTCATTTTTATTGTTTTTTATTATTTCAACAGGAAAAAAAAGTCACCAGACAAGCCATCAGAGGGGACAAAGGGAGGCCCCAACAGGGGAGACAACATGGCCATCTTCCTCCCAAAATTGTAAATGAAACTTCAAACACACTCATTTAGCCACCAACAGGGGTGTTTCTAGGTGGGCCAAAGGCCATGGGCTTAGGGTGTAACTTAAGGGATAAAGAACACTTTATGGTTGCTGCATGGATCATCAGTGCCCATTAATCCAGCCTTGACAGGGTAGAGGAGAGGCCCTGGGAATCAAAGTCACACAGAGTCACGCCTGCTAGAATGATCATCATATAGCCCCTATCCTATAGGAGACAAGAGGGGTGGGTGGCAACTGCATGAGTTGTTCAATGTGGGCATTTAGCCATTTATTTTCCATTTTAAAATGACATCACCTTCCCTTTTCAATGCATTTTTCAATGTTTAATATAGCAAAGTGCAGCATGTTGGAGTCCACTAGTCGGGAGTAAACATTGTCACAAGTGCAAGGTTGGTCAACTAATTCAGCAAAAGGGATGCTAGGAACAGATGTGACTTGGGGTGGCTTAATGAATGTTATATTGTTTATTTTTAGAGGAACGTGAGTGTGGTCAGTTCCCACATTTGGAGGAGTGTGATCTGAGAACTAGGAAAAAGAATTCGAGGGATCCCCCGAAGTGGGGCTTTGAAGGCAACAAAAATTTGTAGTGTTTTATACAAAATATATAATTTTATTTATAAATAACAAAGTATAAAAAACACAAAAGTTAAAAGAAACAATGAATGTGCAACTTATAAATGATCCACGTAGTAAATACCAGGCCCTACGCGTTTCGGGTATTCCCTTCTTCAGGGGCCAAAGTCTGTATGGGATCTAATAAATTTATGCAGAAAAACATAATAAGAAAAAAACACATAGACAGGAGGCAAAATACATATACAAGTGCAATAATTCAAATCCATACCAATCAAGATGCTTTTAAAGTTGCAGATCATTGGAGGGGTGTATCAACCATGGCGTGGGGATTTCCAAGATGGAAAGGAAATAAGAAGACCTGGGTGCTGTTTTTCACACGGCCACCTGGACCAAAACTGTCACAGAGCAATATACTGTCCTATAGGTAAAGGACAGTGTGTGTAAAAAACTTTTAGTATATAAGTATCTTGTAGTTATAGTGCCCTGGCTAGAATACCAAGGAACACAAAAACAAAAAACAAAAAACAAAAGAGTATCAAAAAGCACATACCAAGAATTAAGGAGTGCAGATGGTAATCACGCCTTTAGAGTTGCGGGCGGGCATAGGCACTGAAGATCTGTGTATGATAGCACAGAAAGTAATCAGAAGAGATAGCCGTGATTGGGGCCAGGAAAGCAGGCTAATCTGACCTAGGTCAGGTTACTCACATGAAGGTGTAAACAAGAGCAGTATGGGAGCCTTCTGCCATGTCAGGCTTGTCAGGGAGGAGGGACGTTTAAATATAGTAGGACGGTAAGCGGGTGTAAGAGGTGGACGTAATTAGGTGACGTGGCGTCACACAATAGGTCCACGAATCAAGGTTAAGATAATGCAAGTCGCGTCATGTAAGGGCACAAAGTCAGGGCGGAAGTGAGATGTATAATCACCGCCGCCCGGAAATCCGGAAATAAGGTTTGTGATGACGCTGATCGCATCATAAGAGGGCAAAGAGTGAGGGCGGAAGTGAAAAATATAAACACCGCCGCCCAAGGAGAGACCAGTGTCATGGCGTAAGCCCCGTCAGCATACCACGCAGATCATCTGCGTGGTGGGCGGGGCTGGTATAATGTCAATCACAGGGCGTAAGGGCGGAAGTGAGGTGTATAGTCACCGCCGCCCAGGGATCCGGAGGGAGAGTTTCGATGACGCTAATCGCGTCATAGGAAAACATAGAGTAGGGGCGGAGGCGAGGAGCAAGATCACCGCTGCCCAGCGAGGGACCAGCGTCATAACGTAAGTCCCGACAGCACACCACGCAGATCATCTGCGTGGTGGGCGGGGCCGGCGCAGCGTTGGTCACAACGTCTTATAGGACTGTATTGGTGGAACAGAAGGACAGGGATAACATAGTAACAAGAGTCACGCCATGACATGGCTAACTATAAATGAAGAGGAGGGGGTGGAATCCAACATCCTTATACTAGGCGCATGACAGCTCTAATAAGCTGCATAGGAGGTCACCGCTGCCCAGATGCACAAACGGGGGGCGGGGCCAAGCAGATTTTTAAAAAGAAGGGAATGGAGAAAGAATTAGAGAGAACTAAAATAAATATAGTATGCCTATAAATAAACGCCCTTGGAAAGGCTACAAGGTAGAGGCTGATTGAACTACAATATGATAATTTTGTAAAAAGTAAGAGTATGTACAGGGATATGTATTGGTATAAAAAGACCACACATATCTAATTAAAGATAGTGGGCCGGCAGTGAGGTCCAGGGAAGGAGTGGAAAGGACAAAACTGATGTCATTTTCATCGCCTTCACGACACAACTATAGACCCAAAAGCTGTCTACACTATAGGAAATGTGTGACAGCCAGGTCAAAAAATAAGCCATCCCCTAGTGAAGGGGCGGCTTACGTGCGCCGGGCCAAGTGAACACAGGAGCCCCAGTAATCAGATCCGCGCCAAGGATGAAAGACCAACAATGAAATACACAGGCAAAAGGTTGATACAAAAGGATGAACAGAGACGGCACAATGCTAATTACATACCAAAGACACATACAGTACAATATACATATTTAATATATATTTTTAAAGTAGATGAAGGCAAATGCAAGGCAGTCATGATAGAAAGTAGACGGGAAATACATCTCAGTCCCCCTCCCATCCACCAGAGGAGAAACCTTCCAAAAAGGGCCTGAAGCTTATCTGTTCATTGAGCCCCGGAGGAAGGCTGGCATCAAGGTCAGCAATCCAACGGGTCTCATGCTGTAGTAGGGTTTTATTCCAGTCTCCACCTCTGGGGTTGGGATGAACCCTGTCTAGAATCAGGAATTTAACCCCAGAAAAATGACCATCATGTTGTAGCAAGATGTGGCGCCCTAGTGGTAGATCTGGATTGGCAGTGCGCATAGCATGTAGGTGTCGGGAAGCCCGTTTGGTTTTGCCAACGTAAAACATACCACAATTGCAAGTCAACAAATACACCACACCGAGAGTTTTTCAGTTGGCAAAGTGTCTCGGTCTGTGTAGTCGTCCATTAGGTAAAATGATTCTCTGATCGATATTAATATAACGACAAATAGAACATCCTCCGCATGTGTAAGTGCCCTTCCTTTTACAGGGGTCCTTTCTAAAGATCCCTTTGAATTCGCTGTTAACTAGCTGGTCTCCAAGAGAGCAAGCCCGACGATATGTAATCGCGGGCTCCTTTGGGACGAATGGTCCTACATTGGGATCAATGGACAACAGATGCCAAAATCTTTTAAAGATCTCTCTCATTTTTTGATGTTGAGAATGGTATTTGGTAATTATTCTCGTAACATCATTCTTATTAGTAGATTTTTTGGGTTGGCTAAGCAGAGACTGCCTGGAATGTCCATTGGCCCGTTGGAACGATTTTTTGAGACATTTATTTGAATAGCCTCTTTGTCGAAGTCTTTCCCTAAGGGCTGCTGCCTCTAATAGGAATACTTCCTGGGAAGAGCAATTACGTTTCAGACGCAGGTATTGACTATAGGGTATTGATTTAATCAATGGTGTAGGATGAGCGCTAGTAGCATGTAAAACCGTATTGCCTGCTGTGGGTTTCCTAAAGAGGCCTGTGGATAAGGATCCATCTTGGTTCTTGGATATGGTTACATCCAAGAAAGTGATTTGTGTATCACTAGATGTCACCGTGAACTTCAGATTTAAATTGTTGGAGTTCATAATAGACATAAATGACTTAAGGTCATCAGTCGATCCCTCCCAAATCATAAGGACATCGTCTATGTAACGAAACCATGCAGTAACTAGATGAACAAAAGGCTGGACAGTAGTGCTAGTCAAAAATGATCTCTCCCACTCCCCCAGGTACAGGTTGGCATACGATGGGGCACACAAAGTCCCCATCGAAACCCCCTCCACCTGGAGGAAAAGGGAGCCATCAAAGGAAAAGATACCATGATAAAGTATAAATTCCAAAGCCATAATGATAAATTCGCCAAGCCTTCGATCAGTACGGAAAATGGGGAAAATGGCATCTCTAATTGCAGCTAGACCTAAGGTATGTGGGATGGAACTATAGAGAGCTTCCACATCAATGGCCACTAACAATGCTCCCGGAGAGACCGTAAGACATTCAATTTTCTGTAGGAGATGAATAGTATCCTTGATATATGATGAAAGATGCGTTACAAAGGGTTTTAAGTATGAATCAACAAAAATGCTGAGATTCTCTGTTAAGGCACCATTGCCTGACACTATGGGTCGCCCTGGGGGTCTAGAAGATCTTTATGAACCTTAGGTAGACAATAAAAGGTAGGTATTTTGGGATATTTAATACGGATAAATTCCCAGGTATCATGGTTCACTACACCTTGAGAGAATGCTCCATCTATTAGAGCGTAAAACTCTGTTTCAAATTTACTGATGGTAGATTTTGAGATCGGTGCATACCAGTCGCTATTTGAAAGGATTTTTAAGCACATAGATCTATATTGGTCATTAGTCTGGATGACAATGTTGCCCCCTTTGTCAGAGGGCTTGATGGTAAGCAAGTGACAATCTTTTAATTTGTTCAGGGCATCACTGAATTGGTGGAGTTGCGGATTAGTCTTACGTGGTTTATGTAACTTTTTTATTTCTGCTGTAGTCAGTGCTACAAAAGCTGCTAAGTTGGGGTTAATCTGTAAAGATGGAAATTTGTCCAACTTGTTTTTTAATACGGCCGCTGGTTTTTCAGGCATACCCGTTATCATGAGCTCAGAAGGCAGATCATCCAGGTCCAATATTTCATTGAAATCTGAAGAATCTGCTTCATCGCAAAGTGATAGAAGTAAGTCAATATCTGCATTATGCTGTAATGTAGACAACTTGGAAGTTTCGATTTTTGGTTTAGAATATAGGCTTTTAAGTAGCAACTTTCTAGCGAACAGGTGAATGTCTTTTATAATTTCAAAGGTATCTGGGTGTGCCTCTGGACAGAAGGTTAGACCTTTAGTAAGTAAGCAAAATTGGAAAAACAATAACTGTGGAGAAGTATTGAGGGTCGGACTATCGAGGCCAAGGAAGTAGTATAAAAATATAGTTTTAATGTAGTTATAAAAATAAAACAAATAGAACATATATATAAAAATAGAAATGATACATATATACAGGTGAACCGCTCTATACACAAAAACCCAAAGTCGCCGACGCGCGTTTCGCCGTGAGGCTTCTTCAGGACGGATGTTTGAGGATTTTTGTAAGGAGATGTGTAACAATAGTTGTATGGCCGATGACTCTGCAACCAATGCAAGACAGGCACACACCGCGATCGAGTATTCGATAGTGTGTAATATACTGGGTTCAGGAAGTCTTCAGAGCTTCATATAGATCTGTTAATTGACAGTAAAGTCAAAATAAGAGTGTTTCCAACATTCAAAAGAGAAATTATAATATGGTGCTGTTAGCAGCCTTAATTCCTTGATAGGAGACCATAGGGCCAACTGGGACACAAAGCCAAAAATTGTTGTATTGAGCTTCAAATACACGAGGGGTATCAGACCACCAGTCAGTGTAGATTTTTAAGCTTCTACGTATGAGCCCGCCGATCAGGGGGTTGACTAGTGCAGGCGTCCGTGTCCCAGGGTGTACATCTGTGTGACACTTTAGTAAGTAAGGTCCTTTCATCTGCCGAAAGTTCGTAGTTTGAAAGGTTTATAATGTCAAGACCAGACATGCTGTCAGATATTTTGTCCAATTGCGGGGTGTGATCTATGTTCCCTGAAGTGTGTGAGCGACCTGTGGAAAAAATCCCTGTGTCATTAATCTCTTTAATTGTGGGCCTTAACCCTTCATGGGTAGCTTGGGTGTTTAGTTGGTGAGCAGTGGTAAAGACAGAAAACAATTCAGTTGGTTGTACTAAGGTGTTACTAGATGATCTGTGTCTATCAGGGCCAGTTGGAATATTAGTTGGTCCTGATTGTTGTACAATGCGTTTCTTGGTAGCATTGTCATCGTCACCTGACAAAGGTCGTTTGGGTTTAAAGTTTCGATTTCTAGAAGAGTTTTGTGAGGGTACATTGGTTGGAACATTAGACTGGGCCTTGTAGCACTTTTTGGGGGCAGATGACGAGGTTCCTTTAAAGGATTTTGTGTGAGGTGGAATAAGCTGCCTGCCATTTATAGGCATTTCCTTCTTGGAAAGAACGTTTGTCTCTCCAGAACTTATTTTCCTTCTTATGCAGAGTCTCTGCTATTACCACGTCAAGTTGTCCCTTAATTTTTATCTCATGGTCTTTAAAAGCCAGGAGTGCTAGGAAAGGTAGAAGTTTGATGTAAATCTCGTCTATGTCCTTTTCAACTTGCCCTGATCTGATTTTATACTCATCTATCAAGAGCCTCATCATGTTGGCTGTACAAGCTTGAAGATTCTCCTCCCATTTTTTTCGAAAATCTAAGTTTACATTGTCTAATAACGGGAAAATCTGAATTCGAAGACCTGTATGGATTGATGTCTTCACGCAGGTATTTTTCAAAGCTATTCACATGCCAAAAGAGAGCTGTTTTTTTCTCAACAAGTTTGCCGAGTTGACTACACAAGGATGAAAGCTCTGATTGTACGGCCTCCCCCTTGTGGTGACTGGCGGAATAGCCCTGCATAAGCTCGTCCCATTCTTTGCCTTGGAACATGGTGACTTGTAAAAAAAAGAAAGAATTGAATTGCACTGGATAAAGACCTCCTAGTCTAAAAAAGTAAAAATAAAGGCAAAAGAAAACCAAAACTTATTATTCTTATACTATAGTGGAAACCCACAAAGAAGTAATATTTAGAAAGATCAGTCAAAGATGTAAAAGGGGGAAGAAAGGTTTTTTTTTTGCCGCTTTCATGGGTATCTACTACCCTAAATACAAGTATTTAAGGGGAACATCTTTGGTGTATGATCTTGAATATGTTGCCACCACCCCTGGTAGACAAGGAAAAAGAATTTCGAGGGATCCCCCAAGTGGGGCTTTGAAGGCAACGAAAATTTGTAGTGTTTTATACAAAATATATAATTTTATTTATAAATAACAAAGTATCAAAAAACACAAAAGTTAAAAGAAACAATGAATGTGCAACTTATAAATGATCCACGTAGTAAATACCAGGCCCTACGCGTTTCGGGTATTCCCTTCTTCAGGGGCCGAAGTCTGTATGGGATCTAATAAATTTATGCAGAAAAACATAATAAGAAAAAAACACATAGACAGGAGGCAAAATACATATACAAGTGCAATAATTCAAATCCATACCAATCAAGATGCTTTTAAAGTTGCAGATCATTGGAGGGGTGTATCAACCATGGCGTGGGGATTTCCAAGATGGAAAGGAAATAAGAAGACCTGGGTGCTGTGTTTCACACGGCCACCTGGACCAAAACTGTCACAGAGCAATATACTGTCCTATAGGTAAAGGACAGTGTGTGTAAAAAACTTTAAGTATATAAGTATCTTGTAGTTATAGTGCCCTGGCTAGAATACCAAGGAACACAAAAACAAAAAACAAAAAACAAAAGAGTATCAAAAAGCACATACCAAGAATTAAGGAGTGCAGATGGTAATCACGCCTTTAGAGGCGGGCATAGGCACTGAAGATCTGTGTATGATAGCACAGAAAGTAATCAGAAGAGATAGCCGTGATTGGGGCCAGGAAAGCAGGCTAATCTGACCTAGGTCAGGTTACTCACATGAAGGTGTAAACAAGAGCAGTATGGGAGCCTTCTGCCATGTCAGGCTTGTCAGGGAGGAGGGACGTTTAAATATAGTAGGACGGTAAGCGGGTGTAAGAGGTGGACGTAATTAGGTGACGTGGCGTCACACAATAGGTCCATGAATCAAGGTTAAGATAATGCAAGTCGCGTCATGTAAGGGCACAAAGTCAGGGCGGAAGTGAGATGTATAATCACCGCCGCCCGGAAATCCGGAAATGAGGTTTGTGATGACGCTGATCGCGTCATAAGAGGGCAAAGAGTGAGGGCGGAAGTGAAAAATATAAACACCGCCGCCCAAGGAGAGACCAGTGTCATGGCGTAAGCCCCGTCAGCATACCACGCAGATCATCTGCGTGGTGGGCGGGGCTGGTATAATGTCAATCACAGGGCGTAAGGGCGGAAGTGAGGTGTATAGTCACCGCCGCCCAGGGAGAGTTTCGATGACGCTAATCGCGTCATAGGAAAACATAGAGTAGGGGCGGAGGCGAGGAGCAAGATCACCGCTGCCCAGCGAGGGACCAGCGTCATAACGTAAGTCCCGACAGCACACCACGCAGATCATCTGCGTGGTGGGCGGGGCCGGCGCAGCGTCGGTCACAACGTCTTATAGGACTGTATTGGTGGAACAGAAGGACAGGGATAACATAGTAACAAGAGTCACGCCATGACATGGCTAACTATAAATGAAGAGGAGGGGTGGAATCCAACATCCTTATAACTAGGCGCATGACAGCGCTAATAAGCTGCATAGGAGGTCACCTGCTGCCCAGATGCACAAATCCCTCGAATTATTTTTCCTTGTCTACCAGGGGTGGTGGCAACATATTCAAGATCATACACCAAAGATGTTCCCCTTAAATACGTGATCTGAGAACTGGAAACAGCACAGAGCCTCCACTGACAGAACATCCCCTGACGCAAGATAGACAGAGCGTGAAAGAGTGAAACAAGTTGAAGAAACTACTTTTGAGCCTTTTTTTTGCCCCAGTAAGTATTGTTGGATTGGATTGGATTGGATTAAATACATATAGAGCGCCAAATGCAAGTTGTGATACTCGCGTCTAAGCGGCAATTGTTGGAAACACCCACACCACACATTAGCAAAGAATGTAGTGCCTTTAACATTAGCATGGAGAAGGAAGAGGTGGAAGGATCTGGCAGTATTGCTAAGTACCCGAGTTTTGTAGACACCAGGGTCAAGATTACAGAGTAGTTGCAGTGTGTACATTCCCAGTAGTGTAGGTGTCTGAAGGGCTAACTCAAGATTAACAGAAGGAGCCCAAAGGGTGGTACATGAGAACTGAACTTCCTCTTTTAAAGTGTCGTAATTACGTTGAAACGTCACTACGTTCATGTTTGTTGGCTGAAAATGTTCTGCCATGTGTATGCATACCAGGTTCACAGACAAAACCCTTCAGACCAGAATCCACGGAAAATGTCAGATGGAAGTACGATCTTGTGTACAAGGCTTTAGTGTTAGCAAATTGGTTGAGTGCTGTAGAACTTTGTGTTCTTATGCTGAGGAATCTGATTGATGACCTCCTATACCTACTATGAGGAGCTAAATTATTTATAGCAACATTGACATGCATGTTCCTTGCCAAACATTTAGAAGTACAATTTTTTAATGTAGAGTTAATAAAATATTCCAAAAAGTTTAAATGCACTTTTTTCTATGGTTTACAGAACAGAGAACTGTTTTGTTTTGCTTACTTTGAATATTAAGACACCTTGACATTGTCAGTCTGGCCTCCAGTAAGAACATAGAAGGACAGAGCTTTGATCATTGTGATCAAATCTTGCCTGCACTGGTTTCTAAATTACTTAACTGTGCAAGAAAATTCCATTATTTAGAGAGATTAACTCAATGCACACAACTAGTTGCATATGTGATTAAACATACAATATGTAAACTATAGTCAAACAACAGAGATAAACACCTCTTCCACCCAGTGCTGGGACAAGGCCATTTGGTGCCCAGGGCGAAGATGGCAAACTGCCCCCCCCCCTCGTTTTTAAGAAAGAATCAATGTTGTTTCAAAACAAGAATATACTCAAAGCAATAGAACAAAGAACTGTTCCCCTGATGGGCACAGTGGCTGCGTTTGATGGGCAGTTGGGCACAGTGGCTGCGTTGTTTGCAATTGATGGGCACACTGGCGGCAATTGATGGGCACACTGGCGGCAATTGATGGGCACACTGGCGGTAATTGATGGGCACACTGGCAGCACACTGGTGACAATTGATGGGCACACTGCAGCACACTGGCGGAAATTGATGGGCACACTGGTGGCAATTGATGGGGCAAACTGGCAGCACACTGGCGGCAATTGATGGGCACACTGGCAGCAATTGATGGGCACACTGGCAACAATTGATGGTTACAGTGGCTGTGTGTGTTGGCACAATGGCTGCGTTTGATGGGCACAGTGGCTGCGTGTGATGGGCACAATGGCTGCATGTGATTGGCCCAGTGGCGACAATTGATGGCACACTAGCGGCAATTGATGGGCACACTGCAGCACACTGGCGGCAATTGATGGGCACAGTGGTAGTAATTGATGGGGCAAACTGGCAGCACACTGGCGGCAATTGATGGGCACACTGGCGGCAATTGATGAGCACACTGGCAACAATTGATGGTTACGGTGGCTGTGTCTGTTGGCACAGTGGCTGCGTTTGATGGGCACAGTGGCTGCGTGTGATGGGCACAATGGCTGCATGTGATGGCACAGTGGCTGCGTTTTTGGTGGCATAGTGAGGGCCTGGCTCAAAATAACACAAAAACATTTTTTTCAACTGACATTTTTTATTAAGAAAGTGCTGGTCACTTAAGTCAGCTTCCCTCCCCCCCCCCAAAACAGCCATTTAATTACTTGCTTTAACAGGTTCTGTTCTTACTTTTTAGAAAAGTTCAGTAGTCTTCTTTGCAGTACTGTAGCGTAGCACACTGCTGCTAGGTTCCTAGGCACGCTCTGGCTCCTCGTGACTGGCCCTTGCGAGCTCAGCAGAAACAGCTCCCTGTGCAGTGCTGCTCCAAGTCCTCCCTCTCTCAGCCCGCCTCCGGCCGTGATGTCACGCGGTTTGTGCGGCTGGAATGTACCAACTAACTCCGTTACTCATCCATGGGGGGTAAAGAGGGAAGAGAGCCAGGAGGTGAGGAGCGCACTCGGCTGCCGCACCCGCACCCGCGCTGACTACTAGTCTATATGACACACAAGTGTACTGGTCTGGCGGGCGGGGGCCGCGGCTGCCTGTGTATCAGAACTGCGCCCCCCTCCTACATGGAATTGTAGCGCCCAGGGCACTCGGCCCTTTCGCCCCTGCCTTGTACCGGCCCTGCTTCCACCCATGAATCATGTTTCATCCACAAGGGATAATGGTGCTAATTCAGCATCCTGTCAGCCTTCTCAATCATCCAAGCAAAAGGAAAAAATGGCAATCGGTCTTTGTTATTGTACAGTATATGTCTTTATTTCTTCTCTGGTGTATATAGAAGATATTAACATACGTGCCCTGTTAGACATTTAGAAGAGACAGAGACTGGTTATCATATTTTTGATTTTTTTTTTGGACACTATGTAAACTGGCTTAGGTGGGAAAGCTGTAGTTGTTCTTTAAGAACAAATCCATTTTAATACCCAATCTTTTTTTTAGTTTTGGGGTCACTGAGGGGGTATGGAAAGCAATTTAGAGAGGGCAACCACTCATACTTGTGAATGTCACTATTTGATTAAGGAAAATTAATTAAATGGGGTCACAGACAAAATTGGGGTCCCAGTTGTTGGACTGAACTCTGGCTTATGTCACATTTTGTCACATGTCACAAGTTTCATAAAAAAAAGATATGGGTATTGTTCCACTTTAACAACTCACTGTAAAGTTCATATTTTTAACCCCAAGGTTTAGACTCATTCATGTCTTCCTAAAAAATTCTGCTGGGATGTGCTTTTTCCCAAAGACATGTGGGAATCTGTGTTTTTTACTTAAATTCAAAAGCCATAATGGTTTTCCTAGAATTGATTTCTTGTTTACTTCTCTCCAGGCAATGCCGTTATGTAAAAATGAAGCGATTTAGAACATGGTTTAACATTGCATTAGCCAAGATTAAATGGTTTGAGTCAAATGGGATGAATTTGGGGCGGCGTACACACGACCGAGGTTCTCGCTGGAAACCAGCGAGAACCTCGCTGGAAGCTGCATTCCAGCGAGGACCTCGGCCGTGTGTACGCTCTCGGCGAGCTTCCCGTCGGGAAGCCCGTCGAGCAGAAATAGAGAGCACGCTCTCTATTTGCTCGACGACCCGCCTGGAAGAATGGCTGGTTGCCATTCCCGACGGGCGGGTCGCCGATTTCGACGGCCGGCAGGGAACCTCAACGGGCGGAACGATGTGTTCTGCCCGTCGAGGTTCTCTGCCGTGTGTACACGGCCTTTAGGCTTGAATGCAAGATGAGGAATGAAGGGAGAAGGTTGGATGATGGTAGGAGATCAAAATGTGATTAGTTATTTTAAGCTTTTTTATGATGTCTACAACAGAAGTGCAAAGGACATTACGGCTGGATCTAACCAGTGAGGAATTTAAGCTTTTTATTGGGCTAGGTCCTGAATAAAACTTGCATTAATGTTAATGCTTTCCAGTTTAATTTTAACATTTTTAGATGCGCAAATATTGGGCCAGATTCACAGATCGATTATGCCGGCGTAACAGGAGATGCGCGGCGTAAGTCTAAATTTGCGCATGCGTTTCGATGCGCCGCATCCCCAAAACGAGTTACGCAAGAAATCTACTTTTTTTTGACCGACGTAATTTCGATAGACATGTGCATCTGTCCGCGCAAAACTGCGCTAGACACACCATTGATTTGCTATTCAAATATGCTAATGAGGGAGTTACGGGGATCCACAAAAGACGCGCTGTGCGCAACAGCTGGATGTCCTGTCTAAAATTAGACCATATAAAAGGTGGTATAAAATTAGACAATCCGTCTACATGTCAGCTAAAGCAACACTGTTAGTGAGGAGCTGAGCAGTCACAATTGCTGCCCAACATGCCAGTGGCATCCATGCTCATAGCTATACTACTGACTTTAGATGCGCAAAGAAGGAGGAGGACACGGAGGAGGGCTCGGAGGAGGGCACGGAGGAGGGCACGGAAGAGGATTTTTTTTTTCAAAAAAAATTTCTTTGCTTTTATAAACATTTTTACAAAAAAAATTCATACATATATACATCAATACATAACATACATACAAATTACAAACACGGTCTCACTATCTTTCAATAGCCCTTTAAAACCTTGATGGATATAATAATCTAATCTGATACAAGCCCCTCACTCTTCACTTGATATATCACACACGCATAGACATCTTTGGCATGAGGTGTCTCGCATCTTCAGATTCACCCCTCATGCCATCCTGGAATTAACCACAAACCTGCAGGAGGACATCACCAGCCCAACACATGACACCACCCATGACAGCTACATATACATCCTGCCCCATCCCCACACCAGAACATGTATGGGGACTAGTGTTGAGCATGCCATATTCATTTTGCGATATTGCGCGAATATATAGAAGAATATCGCGCACCCCCAGAAGAATATGTGATGCCGAGCATTAGTAAGTGGGAGAGGGATCTGGGGAGAATTTCAGTCCAGACCAGCATAAGCAAATAATTGCTCTGGCTCTTAACACCCAAGATGTTCGAAAACCCAAGAAGCTAACTACAAGCTTTCACCCAGTGGTATTAACCCCAGAAAGCTACATAAATTCAATAACGAAGTAGAGGAAAATGTGGGGATGTGAGGAGGGGACTAGTGTTGCCGAAAGGAGCAGTATTGGGGAATACGAATCTCCCAAAAATTTATGAAGATTCAGATGATCCTGCCTTCTTTTCGCACTTATCACGATCCGGGGCAGAATTGCAGTAGTGTGCGAATACAGCAATATACCTTGAAGAGGCCCCATCGCGGGATTCGCAGGAGGTAGGAGAATACCTGGTTCTTTCTGCTTAACAGGAGGACGCAATATAAAGAAACGCTAATATCAGAGGAAGGGAGGAGACTTAATGGAGGAATGAGGGAGAGGTGGCAGGAGAGAACCTAGGATTGATATAATAAATTATTAATTTTTTTTTTTTTTTTTGGGGGGGTGATTTATAAGGGAATAGAAAGGATATGTATAGACCAATATTAGGTATATGGTGAAGTATAAGGAATTGGTATTTTGGTTTGTAAATGTATGTATAGCAAAAATGTTGTATACTATTGTTTCTTTTTCTTGAAAACTAAAATAAAAGATAAGTAAAAAAAAAAAAAAGAAGAATATTCGCGAATATTCGCTAATATCGAATATTCGTGATATTTAATCCAAAAAAAATGTTTTTGATTGCGAAATTCTCATAAACGGAGATAATTTCCTGTATTACTAAACTAATATGCACTAAACACTAACTCTACACTAACTCTACTTAAAAGAAAGGAGAATAAGGGGGCAAAAGAAGGGCGGAGAAGATAATCGCGCAATATTCCTATTGCGCAATTATCTTCTCCGCCCTTCTTTTGCATCAGAGCCAATCAGATTAACTCGAATATTCGGCAAAAGGAATATCGCGCAATATTCCTTTTGCCGAATATTCAAGTTATTCTGATTGGCTCTGATGCAAAAGAAGGGCGGAGAAGATAATCGCGCAATATTCCTTTTGCCGAATATTCAAGTTATTCTGATTGGCTCTGATGCGCCCTTCTTTTGCATCAGAGCCAATCAAAAGGAATATTGCGCGATCTTCTCCGCCCTTCTTTTGCATAACTCGAATAACTCTAATATTCGGCAAAAGGAATATCGCGCAATATTCCTTTTGCCGAATATTCGAGTTATTCTGATTGGCTCTGATGCAAAAGAAGGGCGGAGAAGATAATCGCGCAATATTCCGTTTGTCGAATATTCGAGTTATTCTGATTGGCTCTGATGCAAAAGAAGGGCCGAGTAGCTGATGCGATTCTTTTATGTTGGCGAAAATTTGCGATGCGAATTTTCGGCAACATAAAAGAATCGCATTAGCTACTCGGCCCAGGGTCTCTCTCTAATCATACCAGCAATGCTTTTAAACGTCGATGGAGATCACTAGGATGTGATCTGTTTTAAAAATAAATGTGAAAAAATATGAATATTCGCCATAGCGAATATTCGCCGCAATATTCGAGTTATTCGCGAATACTCGAATATGCAATATTCGTAGCGAATATTCGCAATGCGAATATTTGTGAGCAACACTAATTCGTGAGCTGGCTGGTTGGTGAGTGACATGGGTGGCAGGCATGACTGCCCCCCCCCCCATGATGCTGAAATCCCAAGGGGCACATGCACTACTAACATCCTCCTGTCTTATCTCTTCAGGGTGACTCTGCATATGCACTGGGACCACATCTCATGACTCCTATCCGGAACCCCCCATGGTACCCTGTTGTATTCCCCAAACTTTGTATGCCAGATCATCGGTGCATGTTGCATGCTGCACAACTTCGCAGTGAGAAAGGGCATGGAGATTGACATAAGTGATACAGGAGACAGCTCACATTAGGCTTCTTTGCACGTTAAACACACACATTAATCATGGCACAATGAGAATGCATGCATGCACACCACTGTGGTCCCTAGCACAGACACATCACATCCTCATCACATTGGATTGGCACAAGCCCACCATGCAGGACTTGTGAGCAGCAACGCCATGCCACGGCTCCAATTATGTCATTGTACATTCATACACCATTCACACGGACCTGGGGATCACTTCTCCACCACAAATGAGGGTGACACCCCTTTTCCGGCAGGAATGTCACCCCCACATTCCAAAATCATTCACAAACAGAACCAAAATAAAAAAAAAAATTGACCAGCAAAAATAAAAAATGCCCAGCAAAAATATAATTTAAAAAAAATAACAACAAAGAAAACACATAAAAGACAAAAATCACTCTGCAAAACAGTACCCAAATATCTCAAAGACACGTCACAAACAAACAAACAAACGCTAATAAACAACAGAACAAAAGCACCTTGCTGTATAGGGAGGGATACAAAGGGATGTACTTTTGCAAAGGAAGTGCGTTTGTGTCTGTCTATTTATGCTGTCTGCGTAGTTCACAAAGTTGCCCGGGTCCACTTCCAATTTCGTTCCCGAGTTGTGAGCATGCGCACAGAGGTGCTGACCATGGTCTGCTTCATGCGCGCATGCGCAAAACAGCCGGCCCTTCATTTGCATGGGGTCACGGCTCATTTCAATGTAAAACGCCCACGTCCTTCCCAATTTGAATTACTCCGCCTTACGCCTCTGAAATTACGTTGCACCGGCGCAAATTTCTGCGCAAATCAAACGAGAATACGGTGATTGCGCCGCTACATTGCGGCAGTCTAACGTAAAGAAGGAGCGCTACGCCAGTCAAAAAATGTGCCAATGTACGTGAATCTGGCACATTATTTCTATGTATGTTTTTAAAAGTTAGCTGACAGAAATTTTTTTTTTATTGATAACTGATGGTGTTTGACTGCCTAGTAACCCATGATAGTTTGTATAAGTAAATGGAATGATCTTATAAAGGCATACTAACTTACAAAATGACTTTATTTAAGGTGTCTACAAATTTACCAATTGTGAATATTATACACACATTTAGTGCTTATAATTATTTATTTCCTGTTACCCTTTATTTTTGTTTATTTGTTTCCAAACCTTATGTAGCAACCATGTACTTCCAAGTACGAGTGCTAGTAAATTTCAGGGGAAAAGATCAGAGTGTAATGTTACTCTGATCTCAATTCTTATTATTGTAGGGCTCTCTGCTTGGGCTCATTCTGCTGTGCTTGGGGGGTTGTTCCACCCCTGGACAGCAGGTGGCAGCAGATGAAGCTGAGGTTTGGGTGCTCTTTTCTAGCAGCCAATCGGGAGGCCTGGGCCTCACTGGGCATGCTGGGAGAGGGTACTTATTTTAGAAGGGTCTTCCTTTCTGGAGTGTGACACCCACCTTTAGGGTGATCACAATCACTGCGCCCAGTGCATTATGGCCTACCTGGCCGGGGCGTGGGTGCTACGCAGAGTTCCTGGTTACGGAGCCAAGCTGGTCTGGAACACTTTGAGCACAGCGGGGACCCAGTGACTGACTGGGTTCCCATCATCGGAGATCCCAAGTGAATTAGGCTGTTCAGTGGGGAGTCCAGTTGAGGGAGACCAATGAGAGGCTGGTGGCCCAACAGCACTGGAGCGAACCATTGGGGATCGAGGTACTGCACACTGAGGGATTGATTCCTCTCTCAGTCGGTATCCTGGCGACATTCGAAGGAGGATTCAGGCGAACCTTTATTCAGGAGGAAAAAAGGGGGGTGATCTTCAGCGCTGGTCAAAGTGAATATGATGAAATAAACTAGTGGGTGTGCATGGGTGAATGCAGCTCAATCTGAAGTGGAAACAACTCACTGTAAATATTGAATGAAAAGGATATGATGAGCGCAGACAAATTAAACTAAACTGAATAAAGTAACTAATCTGCAGAAAATATGTGCCGTGAGTAGAGTCAAAATGAATATATAGTGGTGGTGAAGTGCTACACAAACAAATATGTCAGTGATAAAAATGTGTAAACACAAACTTTATCCATATCTATGCTGTCTTTTTCACTGTTAGCCGCTAGGATACCTTTCCCCTTAAAACTGTGGCTGTCTATAGGGAGAGTGTAAAAAAAAATTCCCTACTTTAAGATGGCAGCCACGGCATCAGCAACATATATATACATATATATATACATGTAGAGAAAGCCTCTTGAGGGGGAGGGGGATGAGGTAAGTGAAGGAGGACTGCACTAAGGTAAAGAAAGCTATTTAGGGAAAAATAAAAATAAATATATATAAATATAATATATATATTATGAAGCATGATAATTCATTATATATCATACTTGTAAAGATAAATAGTAGAAATCATGAATGGTGTATGTATGTATATATATATATATATATATATATATATATATATATATATATATATATATATATTGGGTGTCTCCCATGGGCTGACAGGCACATCCTCACCTGGAGATCTTTTTTTTTGCTTGGTCTATACCATTTATGATTTATACTATTTACCTTTACAGGTATGATATATCATGAATTATTAAAATTATATTATATATTATTGGTAAATATTGTTGCTGTATGTTTCTCTTGTCTGAGCGAAACATCCCTATAATTTGTTTGTCTTTTATTCAAATGTAATTTTGTATTTTTGTATGTATTTTTTTGACACCTTTTCTCTGTGATATATTTATAGTTAGAGATACATACTGCATATGATTTCTGAGGTCCTGAAGAAGGGGGGACTCACAAAATGCGTAGACCAATACTATGGCATACTCAAAGTCCAGTTCTTATGGTCATACAAATTGTCTATTTTTTAATTGGGGTAATGTTTATCAGAAAATTAATAATAGTTATAGATTGCATCCCACCCCATATTATCAATAAAGGTGAACTAACCCCACAGCTGACTGGTATAATGTTGAACTAACACCATGGCAACATGGGCACTGGATGCTCTTAAGTATTCAGGGATTTGTTAGACCAACTGAAAGAACCTTCTTTTTTTATTTGCAGATGAACTCTGGCCACACACACTTGAGATGAAAAATAGCCATAATAAGCTACAATATCATATCTTTGCCAGCTGACTACTTTGAAGAATGATAAATCAAACAGTTTTGAGTTTTTCCCTATATACCGTATATACTCGAGTATAAGCCGAGTTTTTCAGCACATTTTTTTGTGCTGAAAATGCCCCCCTTGGCTTATACTCGAGTTACATTTCTTTCTCGTACATCACGGGACACAGAGCGGCATATTCATTACTATATGGGTTATATGGAGTACCTTCAGGTGTGGACACTGGCAATCTCAAACAGGAAGTCCCCTCCCTATATAACCCCCTCCCCTAGAGGGAGTCCCTCAGTTTTTTCGCCAGTGTCTTAGGTGTTGGTCACGGAATAGCTTTGCTCCACATCCTTGGGATTAAGGGCGGGCTTACCGGATCTGTCCAAGGAGCCTCAGTGCCAAAGTGGACAGTACCCGGGCCCCAAACCGTGGGGTTTTGCCTATAATGCTCCTCTTTGGAGGGCTGGACCCTGGGCCCAGGACTTGGAGTTTGTAAAAACCATAAGTTCCTGTTTGCCAGGGTGCTATATAGGTCCAGGACAGTGGGTACCTTCATAGGACCCCAGGGCCTGAAGGTCTACTACGCTACCCACGGAGATGGGAGAAGATTGGATCAGTTTGCTGGACAAACATCCTGCAGCATGGAGCAGGTAAGGGGGAGCCTGCGGGACTTGGTTCGACAGCAGGCTCTCCGGGGTAACCTAAAAGGGGGGACAGCCTAAGTATGCTCTGCATGGGCAACCTTGCTCACTATGTCTAAGAGAGACAGGATGACACCTTTTTCCCCATCACTAGGTTCCCCTGTCTAAGAATGTGTTGCTAGCTAACCTGCTGCTTTCTTCCTAGGACTAGTAAGGATCCCTAGGGGCCTTTTGGAGTCCTACCTGGCCGGGGGTTTGAATCTGCCGCCTGTTTCTGCAGTCCTGGGTCTCCAGCAGCGCGGCTCCTCCATGTTCCTCCTGTTCCGGCATACGCGCGCGCGCGCGCGTGCGTGCGCGCGCGTCTTATAGACGTTTTTCGCGCCGTTCAGACAGGAGGGCGGGGGGGGGCGTGCCTGCGGCGTCATACAGGGGCGCGCCTTGTGCTGTTATAGATCAGCAGGCATTTCAGTGCTCAGTCTGAGGCTGATTTCAGAAGGAGAGGACGCAGAGCGGCAGAACAGTGACTCCCGGTGGCGGAAGAGGGGTAGTACATGCTGGACTTTGTTCCAATGCCTTTTTTGTTAAGCCAAGAAATCCCCTTTTTGCATACAGGTTGGAGGCTGGCAAACTAAGTTTGGGGTCACTGTATGTTTCTAAAAAAGAAAATATATATAATATATATTTAGAAAAAAAAAAAAAAAAAAAGAGAAAAACATACGAGATCCCATCAGTTTTTGGGCATTAGTGATCTATTGTCCCCTAAACTCTGGTTTTGTACTCCTGGCCACTACAGTCTGTTGTGTGGGCGGAGTCCCTCGATTTTGTATTATGGCTTCCAAAGGTTCGGGGTCAAAGGGTACAAAAAAGACCAAAAAACAAAGGGGTTCCCTTCTGATTCTGATGATATGCCGATACTTTCCCCGCAACTTATTAACATAAAGGGCGCCTTGGATGAGCCATTAGGGGGATCTGGTGCGGAGGCTGGCCCAGATCAGCCCAGCCCTGTGTTTATCACAGAGGAGATGCTAGCCGTATCCCTAGGGGGGCTAGAAGAGAGAATAGCAGCATTGATCGCTAGAGCTATTCCTGGTAAGAAACGGGTTAGATCCCCATCACCCAAGAGGTGTATCCTCAGATGCTGAGATTCTCTCTCCGGAGGAATTGGAATCACAGGAGGATCAACTAGACCTGAACCAAGAGGGTTCAGGGATTGAGGGATCTGCCTCTGAGGAACCATTTTCAGACTCCCAGACAGACTGTGGGTACAGTCTTTGACGGACATGGTCCGCTCGGCATTTAGTTTACCATTGCCAGAGCCTCAGGTTCCTCCGGTATCCTCTCTGGGCTCTTTGAAAGCTCCGTTAAGCAACGCAGTGTTTCCGGTCCATCCTCTCTTGGAGGAATTGATCTTTCGGGATTGGGTACGGCCGGACAGGATTTTTCTGCCACCGAAAAGATTTGCGGTCATTTACCCCATGGAGGAAAGATTCTCCAAGAGGTGGAGGCTCCCAATAGTGGATGCAGCCATCTCATGTGTGAATAAATCACTAACTTGCCCGGTGGAAAACATACATATGTTTAAAGATCCGGTTGATAAAAGGTTAGAGACACTTTTAAAAGCATCCTTTGCTACGGCAGGAGCAGTGGTACAGCCAGCTGTGGCTGCAATTGGTGTTTGTCAGGCGTTAAAAGACCAGACAAAAGAAATGTTAAAAGACATGCCTACCCAACAAGCAGAAGAGTTTTCTGACATTCCCAGAGCTCTGTGTTTTGCTGTAGATGCTATAAAAGATTCCATCCAGCAGGCCTCTCGTTTATCACTATTTTTGGTGCACATGAGAAGGCTCTTATGGTTGAAGAACTGGGCGGCGGAGCCCCCATGCAAAAAGCTTCTGGCAGGGTTTCCCTTCCATGGAGGACGACTCTTCGGAGAGGATCTGGATAAATATATTCAGACTATTTCAAAGAAATGGCAAGAGTACCCTTTTACCGGTCAAAAAGACATTCCGGGGTCCTACATTTAAAAGGCAGCTCTTTCCTGTCTCGGGGCCCTCAAATTCCAGGCAGTATCGACGGCCGCCTGCACGATCCAACGTTAACAGTAGATCGCAGGGACAGGCCCCTGGGGGTAAGAGGCCATGGTATCGCAAGCCGACAAAGACAGCCCCTAAGTCTGCCTTATGAAGGGGCGCCCCCACTCTCGCGGGTGGGGGGAAGGCTTTGTTTCTTCTCAGAAGTTTGGGAAGCCAAGATCCCCGACAAATGGGTCCGGGCATCTGTAACCACAGGCTACAGACTGGAGTTTCTAAGGTATCCTCCGCCTCATTTTCAAGAATCAAGGCTACCAAGGGATCCAGCAAGGAAGGCATCATGGCTGGCAGCTTTGGATCACCTGCTCTGCCAGGACGTAATAGTAGAGGTGCCAGCCCAAGAGCAAGGGCTAGGTTTCTATTCCAATCTCTTTGTCATACCAAAGCCCAACGGCGATGTCAGGCCAATCTTGGACCTAAAGAGGTTAAACGGTTACCTAAAGGTTCGTTCCTTCCGGATGGAATCCATCCGGTCAGCAGCCGCCGCGCTTCAGAAAGACGATTTTCTGGCCTCCATAGACATAAAGGATGCTTACCTTCATGTACCAATCTTTCAGTCGCATCAAAGATTTTTACGCTTCGCGGTGGGGCAGCGACACTTCCAATTCAGGGCGCTCCCCTTCGGGCTGGCCACGGCCCCCGGGTATTCACGAAGATCCTAGCCCCAGTTTGGCCAATTTAAGGATCCAAGGGGTCACAGTCCTAGCATACTTGGACGACCTTTTAATCATAGATCACTCACGACCGGGTCTGCAAAAGGCAGTAAACCTCACGGTTCGGTACCTCGAAGAATTCAGCTGGGTCCTAAACCGGGGAAAGTCAGCGTTCCAGCCTACAAAGCAGTTGGAATACCTCGGCATGAGGTTAGACACAGAACAGCAAAGAGTGTTCCTGCCCCTGGTAAAGATCGAGGCTATCAAGGGGTTGGTTCAGTTGGTTCTAAACAAGAAAAAACCAACTATTCGCCTGTGTATGCGATTACTAGGCAAGCTAGTGGCCACGTTCGAGGCAGTACCATACGCTCAGATCCACACTCGCGTCCTACAGGCAGCCATTCTAGCAGCCTGGGGCAAGAGGGCACATGCCTTAGAGTCCCCTTTGACGCTATCATCAAGGGTCCGACAAAGCCTGGCCTGGTGGTTGAACCCCAGAATCTTCTAAAGGGAAAATCCTTCAGCCCTGTTGTCTGGAAGGTAGTTACCACAGACGCCAGCCTGGCAGGCTGGGGGGGCGGTCTTCGAGGGGTCCTCTCGCCAGGGAACTGGGGTGAAAGCAGAGAGGCAGCTCCCCATCAATATCTGGGAGATCAGAGCTGCTCGCCTAGCCCTTCTGGCATGGACCTCCAGATTAAAGGGGTTCCCGGTGAGAATCCAGTCAGACAATGCCACGGCGGTGGCATACATAAACCACCAAGGGGGAACCAGGAGTCGGGCCGCTCAGAGGGAGGTGAGCTTGATTTTTCAGTGGGCAGAGGTTCATGTACCCTGCATTTCGGCGATATTCATTCCCGGAGTGGACAACCTGCAGGCAGACTTCTTAAGTCGCCAGAGTCTGTTGCCAGGGGAGTGGTCTCTGCATCCCCAGGTCTTTCAGACAATCTGCCAGAGGTGGGGAATGCCAGACGTAGATATAATGGCATCCAGGTTCAACAAGAAACTAGACAGGTTCGTGTCTCGAGCGAGGGATCCTATGGCCTGCGGAACCGATGCGTTGGTTTGCCCTTGGCATCAATTCAAACTTCTATATGCATTCCCTCCGCTACAGTTACTCCCTCGCCTGTTGCGCAAGATCAGAGTGGAGCACAAGCCAGTCATTTTAGTAGCTCCGGCTTGGCCCCGGAGGACTTGGTACTCACTAGTCCTGAAGATGGCAGTGGGAGACCCTTGGACTCTTCCTCTACAACCAGACCTACTCTCACAAGGCCCGATCCTCCACCCTACATTACGGCGTCTAAATTTGACGGCCTGGAGGCTGAATCCCTGATTCTCAGGGGTAGAGGTCTGTCTAGGCAGGTAATTCCTACCCTGATTAGGGCTAGAAAGCCGGTCTCCAGGGTGATTTATTACAGGGTGTGGAGGAACTACGTAGGCTGGTGTGAATCCAAAAGATGGAATTCCCGCAAATATACTATTGATAGGGTGTTAAGTTTTCTCCAGCTAGGAGTGGATAAAGGCCTGGCACTAAGCACAATCAAGGGACAGATCTCAGCTCTGTCAGTGTGGTTTCAGAGGCCGCTGGCCACCCACTCGCTGGTAAAGACCTTCTTACAGGGGGTCTTGCGTATTAATCCTCCTGTCAAGTCACCACTTTGTCCATGGGACTTAAATCTTGTTCTGTCATCCCTACAGAAACAACCTCTTGAGCCGTTGGCTGAGGTTCCTTGAGTTTTACTGACTAGAAAGTCGGTATTTCTGTCACCATAGTTTCGGCCAGGAGAGTATCAGAATTGGCAGCCTTATCTTGTAAGGAACCATATCTCGTTTTGCATAAGGATGGGCGGGGTTCCGTCCTCATCCTTCCTTTCTACCAAAGGTTATATCCAAGTTTCCACCTGAACCAGGATTTGGTACTTCCATCCTTCTTCCAAAACCCACCTCTAGAAAGGAGGGGTTGCTGCATACCTTGGATATTGTCCGGGCCGTAAGGGCCTATCTTAAAGCTACAGAGAAGGTTCGGAAAACAGATGTGGTGTTCGTTTTACCAGATGGCCCCAAGAAGGGTCAGGCAGCCGCTTGATCCACCATCGCAAGATGGATTAAACAATTAATTGTTCGGGCCTGCGGTTTGAAGAGGTGCCTCCTCCTTTGTCGGTAAAGGCCCATTCTACCAGGGCCAGGGGCACCTCCTGGGCAGCACATCATCAGATCTCTATGGCTCGAATATGCAAGGCAGAGCAAGTAGTCATCAGTCCACACGTTTACAAAATTTTATCAAGTGGACGTAAGAAGGAATGCGGATACAGCCTTTGGGCAGTCAGTACTACAGGCTGCGATTCAAGCTCCTCAGGATCTGAGGGGGCTCCCTTGATTTGATTTGAGATTTACATTTCTCGTTTAAGTTGAATTTACTAGTATCTGAGTATACCTCTAAAATTAATCCTTCTTTGGAAGATGTCTCCCTCCCCTCATTAAAGCATTGCTTTCGGACATCCCATATAGTAATGAATATGCCGCTCTGTGTCCCGTGATGTACGAGAAAGAAAAAGGGATTTTTAAATACAGCTTACCTGTAAAATCCTTTTCTTGGAGTACATCACGGGACACAGAGCTCCCACCCCTCTTTTGGGTGACCATTTTGGGAGGCATACTGCTTGCTACAAAACTGAGGGACTCCCTCTAGGGGAGGGGGTTATATAGGGAGGGGACTTCCTGTTTGAGATTGCCAGTGTCCACACCTGAAGGTACTCCATATAACCCATATAGTAATGAATATGCCGCTCTGTGTCCCGTGATGTACTCCAAGAAAAGGATTTTACAGGTAAGCTGTATTTAAAAATCCCTTTTTTTGGGCCTGATCTCCCAGAATTTGGGGACAAGAGTACTGCCTGCCCATAGGTCCCCTGGACCCCAAACTTCCCCAACAAGTGTGCAAAGATTGTTGTCCAGGGGACCTACGGCTGGGGAGCACCGATTTTTCAAACCTGTTCACCCCTTCCTTAGACTCCCATGTTAAACGGTAATTTCTTTGGTGAATTTGGGGACCCGGTACCAGCCGGTCGTAGGTCCTTTGGAACTTAGCACACATGTAGCCCCTTTTCTCCTCTACAAGTGTGCAAAGTTTGTTGTCTAGGGGACCTACGGCTAGAGAGCACCAATTTTTCAAATCCGGGCAGCCCTTCCATAGACTCCCATGTTAAACGTCAGACTAGTCATGGACACAGTGAAGCATGGACACAGTGAGGCATGAACACAGTGAGACATGGAGACAGTGAGGCATGCACATGGACACAGTGAGACAAAGTGAGGCACAGTGAGGCATGCAGATGGACACCCTAGGCTTTTACTCGAGTCAATACGTTTTCCCATTTTTGTGTGGTAAAATTAGGTGCCTTGGCTTATATTTGGGTCGGCAAATAAACTTGAGTATATACGGTAAGTTATGTTGAAAGCACCTGCCTCTACCCTTTCCAGTTTTGTAAACATGAATGTCTGGCTTATTGTAAGTTGGCCTTTAAAATGTATTTTTTTAATGATTATATGTAACTTGATTTTTTTTTTACTTTACTATATTTCTATGACATTTTGGGAGTATCATGTACATTTGGCTGTGGAAGTGTAAAGCTGCTCAAATCACTTTTATCAGATAGCTGACAGTAAGCTTGACAGTGTACACGCACACGCCAAAGTGTGCAAAAACCCCTGCAGCTGTTGAAAATGGCCAATCAATGGTAACAAAAGGCACCTGTTCCCGTCGCCGGGTAGCGTTTTGATACTTATGTGATTTAACGCTTAACAAAAATATTCAATCAATCAATCAAAAGAGCAAGCATTTTGTGATATTTAATTGATAAGTGCAAAGAATTTTTTTTTTATTCTTGTCAGAAATTCAGAGCTTTCTAGCATCCTCTTCACATTTCCTTCTGTTATCTTAAAGCAGAACTACACTGCATTTAACCATCAAAACTAAAAATGCTATTTAATCAATTTTTAACCACTTCCCTATAGCAAAATGTCTTGGGTGGTGGTTCAGTTATCCTAACTGGGCATCATATGATGTCCAGCAGAATAAGCCGCAATTGCGCGCCTGGGGGGTGTGCAGAATGGCGATTGGTGGTGTGGTGCTTCAGTCTGACACACCGCATCTAAAACCGCGTCTGACAGAGGCGAGTAGAGGAGGGCCGATCACCAGCTCTCCTGACAGGGGGGTCTGTGCTCATTGTTTATCAGCACAGGACCACCAGGGATGCCCACAAAGGACGCCCACCAGGTATGCCACCCTGCACCACCAGAGATATGCTAATCAGTGCCGAGGCAGATGCCAATCAGTGCCCATAAGCAATGCCTACTAGTGCCAGTGCCATCAGTGATGCCTATCAGTGCCATCTATCAGTGTTCACCAGTGCCACCTATCAGTGCCAATCAGTGATGCCTATTAATGCCCATC